>OV743448.1:9854814-10478114 GCA_928269145.1 Agriphila tristella | reverse complement strand
TCGATTGAATTGAAATGGACAGACGTTCATATTCACTATTATGGAGATAGCACTAACTCTCATCATTTGCTTTTTCTCCAAATCCTTTAGAATGCCTGAGGATGATTCACCGATTCTTTTGATTGTGATTGGACGTAACGGAATACTAGGTTGCACGTCTTCACGCAGCGTCGTGACACCTACAAGGAGAAAAAATTTGTATGAAACAAGTTTTTGGTAAACTACAATGTTTAGAACTCACGTAACGTATAATAGTTTTATGTACACGAACGAGTAAATTATTTATGTTCCGCGATTTTCAAATCATTAAGAAAGCAATACATTCGGCATGCATTAACTGCTTACTGTTAACTTAAAAAGAAGTTATAACAGAGTCTTCCTATAGTATCGACACTAACCCTCAAAAAACTCCGCGATATTTAATTCAATTCAAAAACAGGAATTCTAGAGTACAAACAAGCTTAAATCGATGCGTTTCAGCCGACCCGATTGTTGGTAGCAAATGATACACACACACGGAAATGAATACACATGATCGACACATCGATATTCGGATTTTAAGAGAAGGAAGCAAGCTTGATGAAAAAGAACGCTGTAGACCTTTTTAGTGTCTTGAAAATTAAACATACTTTCATTTAATCGAGTTATACATACCTAACACTCTAAGTTCTGGACATTTCTGTGGTGTGTTTTCAGATGACCTTTTAAACTGCATTTCTGTACGAATGCTCGATCGCAATACTGGCAAACAAATCTCCTGTCATTGTTATGAATTTTCATATGTTCCGTCAAAGTTTTCCTTCTTGCATAACTCTTCTTACAAACCTGACAATTATATTTCTTCTCATCGCTGTGGCAAATCATATGCATCGTCAATGCATATTTGTCGTATGTGTAGTAGCCACAATGCTCACATGAGTACTTATGTCCTTTAACATGTGCTAACCGCTCATGAGCTCTCATATTAGAACTGGTCAAGAAGATCTTAGTACAAAATCCGCATTTGTAAGTGTACTTTTCTTGACCATGCACTTCTACAAGATGCTTCTGTTTCTGATAGTAGTCTCTAAAGGTTTCTGGACATAGAGTGCATCTGTTCTTTTTAGCTTTCAAATGGACGATTTGAATATGGTCCTGCTTAGCCAGGATAGTACGGTACACCTTGCCGCAAACTTCGCACGGGAAGGAGCCATGCTCGTGAGAAAGAGCATGACATTTAAGGCGGGTTTCAGACTGGAATCCACTGCCACACTGGTCGCAAATAAAATCACTATAATGCTCATTCATGTGTCTCGTCAATTGGCCATACTTTTCGAAGACCACATCGCATCGAGCGCACATGTGACTATTTTCCATAATCCTAAAAGGCATTACACCATCGTTTTTCAAATCGATAGCTTTCTTATGTTTTCCAACAAGATGGTTTTTTAGGTCTTCAAAATTAGACAACTCTTGGTCACAAAGTTTGCACGTAAAATCAGATATGTTTATTTTGACCGGTTGTATTCTTCCAATCTTGACGATTGCTTGTCTGATACTGTACTCGTCTATATTAAAATGTTCCTTACTATTGTGCTGTAGTAGTTCAGGCATGGTGAGGAAACGCCTTTTACAATAGAGGCACATGAAAAATCTATTGAATTGGAAGGGACAGGCGTTCGTATTCATTATTATGGAAATGGCGCTAATTCTAGTCATTTGCCTTTTCTTTAAATCGTTTAGAATGCTCGAGGATGATTCACCAGTTCTTACAATTCCGACGGGACGAATCGAAATACTAGGTTGCACGCCATCACGCGGCGTAGTGACAATTCCAACAGGACGAATTGGTATACAACGCCGAATGGTCGTGTCACCTATAAGGAGAAAAAAAATCTATTTGAAACAAGTTTTGGTGAACTACAAATTTTAGAAGTCACATAACGTGAAACTAATTTCATGACAAGTTACTTAATAGTTTAGTTTACTAACTATAGCGCATTGATTCATAATGATGACGATGGTAATAACGGACCTTAAGGACTTAAGTCCTTCCTTACTGAACATTCCATTATTTTAGACGATCTAAAATATTTTTGACATAAACCTGTATTTGCTATATTTTGACTTTACCCTGCTACCACAGTATATATCAAAAAACTTATAGATATACTGTGCCGCTACCATGTTTGCTACTTACCCCAAATCTTATCAGAGTACACCATAGTGTATGTTCTAATAGTTTTAGTCGATCGAATCAAATTCTTTGCAATTGTCCACAGACTAGATTAGTTGTTGACACAGATTACACATTTATTACTTTTTCCAATAGTTTTTTTTTAAATTCTCCCATTATTGATACAATAAATAGATCCATGTCTAGTACATAAAGCGAAGTTAAAAGTTATTTTATATACTTATTATAATTTTCATTTATCATTGATTAATCACAATTTTTATTATACTTGTCCGCGTATATCACGCACCAGGCCTTGCCAGAATTAAGCGTTGCTGTAACATTTATTTCGCCGTAGTAACGTTCCCGTGTGATCTTTAGTTCCCCCTATCATTTAATTATGCTCATCCAAACAGTTATATGAAATCGTTTGGATTGATAACTACAAAAGTGACAGTCGTTTTTTTTCTTATGGCCAATTTCAGTGATTGTTTGCAAAAATCACGTTTTGCACAATCTAGTTAAAATGTTTTTTCGTCTTATTTCAAATTGACTTCACAAGCTTATTGATTAAATTATGGCAATTTTTGTCACCATTCTTGTTTTCATTTTCTTTGATGTTGTTCTTCGTGAATCGTGATGTGCTTCTACATGTCATTTTTGTGTTTTTTCATGTGCTCTGTTAAAGCCTTCTTTTTACTGTAACATTTTTTACATATTTTACATTTGTGATTACTTTCGCCAGTATGAACAAACATGTGCCTACTCAACGTGGACTTGCGATTGGTTTGGTAGCTACAATAATCACATGAGTACTTATGTCCTACAACATGTGTTGACCGCTCATGCTCTCTCAATTTCGAATTGGTCAAGAAGGTCCTTATACAAAATCCGCATTTGTAAGAGTTTTCTATACCATGCACTTCTCTAAGATGCTTCTTTTTCTGATAGTAATATGTAAAGGTTTCTGGACATAGAGTACATATGTTCTTTTTAGCGTTCAAATGTACGATTTGAAAATGGTCTTGCTTAGCCTCAAGAGTACGGTACACCTTTTCGCACTTTTCGCATGAGTATGAGCCATTGCCGTGAGAAAGAGCATGACTTTTAAGGCGAGATACAGAACGGAATCCACTCCCACACAGGTCGCAAATAAAATCACTATAATGCTCATTCATGTGTTTCGTCAATTGACAATAATTTTCGCAGATTACATCGCATCGAGCGCACATGTAAGTATTTTCCGTAATCCTGAATGGTAAAACACCATCTTTCTTTAAATCTATAACTTTCTTGTGTTTCCCAACTAGATGGGTTTTTAGGTCTTCAAAATTCGACAAGTCTTGGTCGCAAAATCTGCACGTGAAATCTGATATGTTGATTTTGATAGGTAAAACGATACTGCTGATTGCTTTTCTAAATATGTACTCGTCTATATTATAATGTTCACCGCTATTGTGCTCTACTAGTTCAGGCATGTTGAGAAATCGACTTTTACAGTAGATGCACATGAAAAATCTATTGACTTGGAAGGGGCAGGCGTTCGTATTCATTATTATGGAAATGGCGCTGATTCTAGTCATTTGCTTTTTCTTTAAATCGTTCAGAATGCTCGAGGATGATTCACCAATTCTTAAAATTCCGATGGGACGAATTGGAATAGTAGGTTGCACACCGACACGCGGTGACTTGACCGGTCCAACAGGCCGAATAGTAATTTGCTTTTTCTTTAAATCATTTAGAATGCTCGAGGTTGATTCACTAGTTCTTACAATTCCGATGCGAAGATTCGGAATACTAGGTTGCACGCCGACACGCGGCGACGTGATAATTCCAACGGGACGAATTGGTATACAACGCCGAATGGTCGTTACACCTACAAGGAGAAAAAATCTGTTTGAAACAAGTTTTTGGAATTCTCAGAACTCGCGTAACTCCAAAAATTCTCAGAACTCGCATAACTCGAAACTTATTGCATGACAAGTAAATCATCCACATTGTTACTAGGTACCACTATTCAGCTTGTTAAGAAAGACTAATTTGAAGGAATAATATGACTGCATAAACACAGATATGCTATACTACATTCCCTTGTTTACTTAGTGAAAAATGCTGTTTGTACTAAAAGACCAGTGCCTTCCTAACGACCCCACATCTCTACAAAACTGTTGGGTGTCGAGTCCGGCAACATGTCGGATGAACACTTTTTTTTACAACTCCGACAAGTATTAGCAGGTGCACCAGCCAGAAACCATGTCAGATCTCGCTGGCGTACGAATTTATACGACGCCTATCACATTTTCCTGAGCACATTGTAAATCTACTTAACGTTTAAAATTGGCTCGCACTATGATCGGGGGGCTAACTGTCTAATTTCAAAATCTATCGCAATCGCTTTCATTTGACAGATAGATGTGACACATTGCTGCATTTCTTTGGTAATTTTTATTTATGCCAAAAAAAGCATCAATGTGTTACATCTTGAAAGCGATTGCGATAGATTTTTAAATTAGACAATAGAAAGGTAGGTCTAACAACTGGGATTAAAGATATGATATGAAAATACGAATCCAACATTCGAAAAATGAGGAAGTGGTCTTACTTAGGGCAAGCATCTACCAGAGCTGAGCCAAGTTGCGATGCGATGCGAGGTATTGGTTTTTAAGCGCCAATAAAATCACTTCATTAACCTAGTCTCGTCCTGCGCAGGTAAATGAAGTGGTTCTATTAATAATCACATCCCTCGCAACGCAGCTTAGCACAGCTCTAGTGGATACGCACGCACAGTTAAAGTCATTCATTGCATGAATTTAGGATGATGATGGTAATAAAAGGCCTTAAAGCGCAGTCCTTCCCTAAACACTGCATAATTATTTGACGATATTAAATATTTTTAACATAATAATATGTTTGCTATTTATTACTATTACTAGGGGAGACTGGGGAGGGTTGATCCCCCCTTTTCATTTTCGTCCCTAACTTTTTTACTATTCACAGTATAAGGATTTTTTTTGAGTTATTATATTAAGAATTTATCTATTTACCAAATATATGAAAGAGGGTAAGGCTCGGTTATATTTGGAATTATAATTTAATTTAATGTCGTATGGTAACTTTTTACCATGTGTCCCCTATATAGGGGAGACTTGTTTCCCACCAGTTGGAAGACTTGATCCTGGGGTTCAAGTCTACCACACATCGGGGACACACGGTAACAATATTGGATTCAGCCTCATATATCCGAAAAGAGTAATATATCTTTAAATATAAAAAAGGAACAGTGCTAGGTACCAAATAATAAGTAAATCTGTAATCAAATCAGCTTCTTTTATTTGAACTTTATGCTCATATGCAGCTCAATTTTTAAAAAGGGAAATAAATATGAAATAGTTTTAATCTCTTTAGAACAATGTAATTAATATTCGGACTACACATTAAAGCAGTCTAGAAACAAATATCCATAACAAACCAAAACGTAATTAGTGATCATCTTTACTTTTTTTATTTTTATCCTTACTAAAATTATGAATGCGAAATGCCGTTTGACTGATTATTTGTTTGTTTGTTACGCCTTCACGTCTTAACTATTGAACTGATCATCATTAAATTTTACATACACGTTGTCAGGGTACAGAAAAAAACATACGGTACTTTCATCCAGAAAAATAAAAGTATTGTTCCCAAGGGATAGCAAAAACCTTTACCTTCTAAAAATCTTGACTTAAATGTCTCACAGATTTCTCAATCTCAGATTCAGAAAAGTAGGTAGATTTAAAAAAATAGAGTAAATATAAAAATACTTCTTTTGTATAAAAACTGTAAAAAGTCTTTATTTTACTGACAAAAATCTACATAGGGTAGATTTGATCCCTTATAGGGGACACATGATCCCTGGGATCATTCCACCCCCAAAGAAAAGGACCAAGTCTACCCATACATATTGAGGTTAGAAAACATGTTTTTTTGCGAACCAATTTATCACTTATATCATGGTAAGTAATGTTAATCGGCAGAAAAATAAACATCTTAAAAGATAAAAACATTTCCAGGAAGCAGTTTCGAAGCATCATATTAAATTAATCAAGTCAAAACTTGCCATAAATTAAATATTTTAACACAACAAATTTTTGGCGGCCACCATTTGTAAACCTTTGATATCTGTCAAACGAAATCATGACATAAAGTGATCATTGCCATAAACGAATAAGTGTTGTTAACCTAAAGAACTGTAACACGCTTGGTAGATTCGTCAATCAAGTTTACCAAGTGTCCCCTAGGGAACAACTGTACCCAGCTTCCCCTACTAACTGCTACTATGTTTGCTTCTTGTACTTACCCCAAATCTTATCAGTGCTCAACACAATGTTATTCTTAAAGTTTGAGTCATCCCAATTCTTTTCATTGGTCCACAGACTTGTTGTTATTGTTGTGGTGTTGTTGTTTCCAATTGTACTTGTTGTCACAGATTACATTTCAATTTTCCAATATATAAGCATAGTTTTTATCAAATTTCTCCCATTATAAGTACCTAATCAATATTTCCATTTCTAGTCCACAAAGCTCAGTTTTAGGTTATTTTAAATATGCTTTCGTGTTTCCTTTCCTTTGTAGTAATAAAAAAATATTTTCTCTTTCTTTCGGATTTTCATTTATTAATGCTTAAGTCCAAACAAGTTTATGTAATGGTTTGGCTTGATAACTACAATATCGTCCGTCGTATGATTTTTTTTTCTTAGTGGTAATTGCACAGATTGTTTGAAAAATCACGTTTTCAGATCAGAATCTAGTTTAAATGTAAAGTTTGATCTCACCACCTTATTGATATTTTTACAAGGAATTTGGCGATTTTAATATGGACCTACTTAGTCAGAATAGTATGGTACACCTTCCCGCATATTTTGCATGGGAAGGAGCCATGCTCGTAAGAAAGAGCATGACTTTCAAGACGGGATTCAGAAGGGAATCCGCTGCCACACTGGTTGCAAATAAAATCACTGTTTTTTTCATGTGTACAGTCAATTGACGATAATTCATGCAGATCACGTCGCATCGAGCGCACGTGTAAGTATTTTCCGTAATCATGCACGGTACGGTAATACACAATATTTTTTTAAATCTATGACTTTTAATGTTTTTCAACAAGATGGTTTTTTAGGTTTTCAAAATTAGACAACTCTTGGTCGCAAAGTCGGCACGTGAAATCTGATATGTTAATTTTGACCGGTTGTACTATTCCAATCTTTCCTAATGCTGTACTCGTCTATATTATTATGTTCATTATGCTGTTAAAGTTCGAGCATGGTGACGAATCGAATTTTACAGTAGATGCACAGAAAAAATCAATGGAACTGGAAAGGGCAAATGTCCGTATTCATTATTATAGAAAAAGCACTCAATTGCCGTTGATCGAGCTCAGGGGGCCTACAACGAGCTCTTATAGCAATGTCTTTTAGGTCTTACATTGACTTTTCGTACCACGACGTCCTATAAAGAAGGTTGTTTCTACCTCAAATTTCTTAGCAATTTTGTTGCGATCATCTTTAACTTGTTCACTCTTTGTCAAAAAATATCTAAGGTTGCCAACTTAACGCAAGTTTAAGTAAGTAACTATCTTTTACAAGTTCTATAACGAAACTAAGTTGTCATAAGAATGTCAACTTATAGTCGATACCAAGTATAGTAAGGATAAACTCACAAATCATATTTTCTTTGTTCTGCATACAGGTAGTAATTACTCAAGTAAATAATAACATGAATTTTTAGAGTTAATGGTGTAGACAACGAGTGCCCAGAATTTGAATAGTTTACACAACCGGGATTTGACCGGCTATCCTGATACATAAGAATAAGTTTTATTTATTCTTATGCCTGGGGGGCTACTCAAATGGCCACTTTTCTATTCGTTCGCTAACTTAAATCTTAAAAATAAGCAATTAATGATCAAGTCAGACGTTCGCAAATTTATGTAAATCACAGACATTGTTGTATTGTACAGGATTGACAAGCCTACGACATGTTATTTTGGTGTTTATGGCTTATTTTAAATTTTTAAGTTAGCGAACGAATAGAAAAGTGGCCATTTGAGTAGCCCCGCTGATATCCGAATGGCTGGTAATTTTGAAGTCCCTTTATTTTGTTTCAAAGTTTAGCAATTATTTGACTGTAGGTAAATCGTAAATGGTAGCAAATAGGGAGCAACTTTTGGTGTCCAGCCTGACGTGAATCGATACAGACAACCAGCCATTCTAACGCTCACAGAAATCCGTCCCATTCTTAACATTAACATTCTTCCCATAATCGTAAGCGTTAATACGTCTAAGTAAGTCTATCTAAGCATAAAGTATTTTCGATACTTATTTTGTAGGTATCTACCCATGAAAAAGTAAAATAACGCCGGATACAATATATCTACTATGTTGGTTAGCAACCAAGAATCTTATTAATATAAGATTCTTGTTAGCAACCCTAAGCATACATTTTAATACGTCAAATCTAGCGATCCTTTGGCGATCATAAAAGTGACAGGCAGGATGGAATCAAAATTATTAAGGCGTGTAGACACGAACGAACAAGAGCATGATGAACACGAACATTTACGAATATTTATTTGGTTCGCACAGTCACCATCAGAACTTGTAAAGGTAACTTGTAGTGCATGGAACTTATTGACATTTTAAACTGATCAGAAGTATTTGGTCACCTTGTCTGCTACGATATACTGATGGCGACTGTCCGTGTAAACACAAATCTCAGACTCCCAAGTCCTTTAGAGATAGAGTTAGAAGGCATTTCCTTTCCTCTTCTTCTGATTGACCATTTATTTATTTTCTCCTTTATTTTAATTGTATATATCTTTAGGTATAACTATTTTTTGTATTCATATAACACACTTGTTCTTCCCTTTTTATCATTGCACCCACTCCCCTATATTTAATTTTTTCTATTTATTTTACACCCAATGGTTGCCTGGAAGAGACTGCTGATTGGCAATAAGACCGCCTCTTCTATACTTTCTTCTTTGTATTTTTGTCCCCTTTTCTGTAATATTTCTACTTGTGTGCAATAAAGCGTAATTTATTATTATTATTTTTAAATAAATTATCAGAATGAACACGAACACTATAAATACAACACTTTCACACTGAACAACAAAATATTTTAGAAGATTTTTGACGCACACTGTGGAGGCCTTTCGTTTGTATAACAAAGAATTACTTGTGCTCGGGATGAGGAAGTCTTGATGATGAAAATTATTAATGCAAAATGTAATGTGTTATAATGACAAAGCAATAACAGCTTGTTTAAACCAGCCTTTTTCAAAACGATATTTTTTCCAGCGATGTTAATATGAGCTCTACATAGATTCGTACCATGACATTTCTGTCAAACAAACTAGGATAATATAACAACCTTATATTATTCCCGCAAAGTACTGGGAAAGAACGAATAATTTTACTAATAATTTGTCTATACCTTGCTTAGATATAGGAAAAAATACGCTATGTTGTGATTATTTATTCTGTGGTTTCAACAATAGACATGAACAAAGAGGTACCTACCTACTTATGTCATGCGTAGCGTAAATATGTCACTCATCTCGTGATCAAAAAAATATTTACTTAAACACTAAACAGCTATAATCCTTCGATTGATATAATTTAAAACCACGTATTAATAATTTATTGATAAATCAACCACACACGTGATATCTTAAAAGTGGACAATTTAATACTTTTGCAGTAAACAGGATAGGATTCTACTTCAAAGAGCTGAATATCGTCACAACGTCTTTTAAGTTCATGTAAGTAAATTGGTGTATTATATTTATTGTTTTATGGTCTTAAGAGCAAGTACCTAGTGTAAATAAGTCGTTTTATACTGAAGTGCTCGTAACCGCTTGATTGAATGGGGAGGCGAAGGCAAAGTGAATTACAGATGGCGCTCAGTCTTTGGAACAATTGTCAGTTTGAGCTTATATTGTCTTGACTGTGTATTACGTGATTTTACTTTCTTAGATTGTATTTTTTCGGTTTTGCGGACAAACAATGTATTCTATGCTAACTTTAGCTCATATAAAAGAAGAATTACGGAAAAGAAAAGCCAAAACAACAGGCAAGAAAGTTTATAGCAACTTACAAAAAATTGCTAACAAGCATTACATTTCTTTAAATTTCGTGTAAGATTTACAAGTAATCTTTTTATTTCAGATTAGAAGCATATGATTTAAATTTTAACAAAGCAACTGAGTGTGAATTTCCGTGTTTATAGTTGCCTGATGATGCCTTCTGTGCAATAGTAATTTCAGGTTTCTGTACTGGAATTTCTGTACCATCCAAAATTACACGAACCGTTTTATCATATTTATTTTATTATTCTAAGTTTCTTGAATGACTCTGGCATATAAAATTCTATTAATTCTCTGTTTGGCCCCAATATTGGGCTTATTCCATATTTGATATACCTATCAAATTCATCCAAGTTATAAATATGTTAGAAACTGCTGAGGTTGACATATTAAAGAACAAAGCTGTTATAATTCAAATGTTGTTTTATTTTGGCGAAGCTTCATCAAATTCATGAAACATTCCTTTTGATTTATAATGTTTCTCAGGCTCAGCAAAGGAGAAAATC
The DNA here is from genome assembly GCA_928269145.1 of Agriphila tristella. NCBI lineage: Eukaryota > Metazoa > Arthropoda > Insecta > Lepidoptera > Crambidae > Agriphila > Agriphila tristella. The sequence goes on along the minus strand of OV743448.1, from coordinate 10,467,328 downwards.
GAGAGAAAGGCATATTTTTTTATATATTTTTTGCCCACTATTTTTTTTGTTACTGGGAAATCGATGAACTCCAATATTTTACAAGTTACATGCATAACAATGCGGCATTTTCTCAGTATAAAATTAAAAAGTGCAATACTCCAAGAGATTCCCATATGTTTTGACACTTTCTTTGAGGCGGCCGGGTACCAAAGACCGACGCCACCTATCGGGATAAAATTGCGCTTTTCCTCCCCATTGTGTTAGAGTATCTAACTAAAGTAGGGCCATTTTAATAGGCCACATTTGACATTTGTCAATTTTCGATTCATAGTGAGGTGACCGTAGGTGTTCATAGCTTCAAAACATCGATCAAAGTGAATGAATCGATACAGACTTCAAACATGGAATATGAATTCAGTTATTATGAAAAGTACTTATGAGTATACTATTTAATTTTAACTAAAATGCAATCAAAAAATCACCAGTCAAATCCCTGTCCCATTATTATTTTATATCGTAAAAGGAAACAATAAAACAAACAAGTACGTACATATAACAAAAACATAACAACATAACATAACATTGTAACGACGTTTAGTTTTATTAAAACAAAAATTGTTTTTTATGTTTAGAATGGTTTTTCAGTGAAAATAAATCGTCAAGTTAATTTTTTCGGTCAGTTTACCGTAAATATACATTCGTAATTGAAAAACATGAAGTAATTGTGCTGTTCTAACATAGAAAAAATATATTATATTTGATGCCCGCCGTTACAAGGTTACGTTGAGGAATTTTGATGAAGTGTCAAATGTGGCCTATTAAAGTGGCCCTACTTTACCTACTTACATTATTTTTGGTTATTTGCAGGTTTGCCAGGGAATCATACGGTGATAAACCCATAAACGCCATAAGCTTCCGACTTAAAAAGGATAATTTTGTACAACAATACTGTGACAATTTTATTAGATACTTATAGAAAAGATGTTTCATTTTGAAAAGTGAATATCATAAATAAATACCCATATCAAGTAATAAAGTAATCATTTTCTTTGCTCTTATTTATTTTGTACCATTGCGCTAGCTATAGCTAGGCTTAGCAAAGGGGCCGTGACTTTATTTTTATAAATTGGTTTTGTAAAATTTGTAATTTGGTTTTGTGCATGTTCTACGAAAAAAACTTGGGTACCTACCTTAATATAGCTTAGCACTATCATAGGTGGGCGTGCTGTAATTAATGTTGATTTTGTTTATTTAGTAGGGCAACTTGTCTTAGTAATATGTTCCCATTAGAAGATGATCAATAAAAAGGCAATAATACAATACATGTACTGTTTTATTTTAAAAGGAAGTTTTGTAGATTTATAAGAGCACAAGCTCACTCACAGAAAGAGAACTCACGAAGAAAATACTTGTAGAATTTAAGATTTTTCATCACAAGCCTCCAACTGTCGTACAGGTTATGAACAAGCTGGTTCTGCTACAAATGAAATCACCCGATGAACAAATAATCATCAAGTTAAAAAAAATCACATTCTGGGCGTGGTTAAATACGACGCCTTTTTCTTCACAGTAAATCTTCGTGATTTCGTACCATTTTTTTGTCATCTAAAAATAATTGTAAAAGACAACTTATTTATTAGTCATATTTTAAAGAAAGTTCACTCAATATGCCTAGAAATATGAGTAAATTATGCATATATTGTTCACTATGAACAATCTACTTTTGGAACATTTTACTTTAAATCATGTTGATTGTGTCGCACAAAAACACCTTTTTTAAGATCGCTGAAAGATCGCTAGATTTGACATAATTGACGTAAAACAAGATTGCTAGTTGTCAAAAAGGCAGCTCATGGTACGGATTTATGGTACGGATTGAGTGAACGAGTTATGAAATGATGACATGAAAAAGGGAATTAATTAAATGGGTGACTGGAAATAATTAAAGGCGACTGTAAATGGGATATTCAAACACTAAACTGGACAGCAGTTTATTTTTTGGGCGACAAAATAACTAAACGGGCTACTAACTTACAAAAATACTCAAAACCGGCGACTACATATGGGTGATAAATAATTTAAGTTAGCAGAGGAAACTCTAAATGGGTGACAAAAATACTGAGTGGGCAACTATTATACCAAGTAGATAACTATTATAACTGATTTAAGCTGCCCAACATGGTATTTTTAACACGTTTTTATTAGGCTGCTTTCTCGTTTGTTTGTTTTTTGTCATATCGGTTAGGATAGTACCTAGTCATCTTTTTTAAATAAAATAAATGCCAATTTTTTTATATTTTGTGTGCCCTAAGGTTGTCGTCCAAATAGTAATTTGGTCGCCCGTTACCCAATTTGTATTTTAAAGTCACCCATTTTCAATATCTGTAGTCGCCCTCGGTCCTTCACCCACTTAGTATTTCAGTACGCTATGTTCAGTATTTTTGATACCCAAAATGGGAATTTATTGTCGCCCAAATAGACGGGATGGGGGATGGGAGAGTGAGAGGGAGAGGAGACATGTGGATTCAATTCTGAACAGGATTGGGAACGGGAACGAGCACAAAGGGGAACTGCACTGCACCTAACGGGGACGGGTCCAAACGGGAACGGGAAAGGGTAAAGAAACGGGAACGGGATTTTTATATCTCTCGACCCATTTCTGTTTATTGTGATAAACTAGCTTCCGCCCGCGACTTCGTCCGCGTAGATATTAGAGAAAATCATTTGGGAACCTTCAACCAGGACCCGTCCAGCCGTTTTTACGTGGTTAGGCACCCCACCAAGCCACAGAATAACTAATACCAAGCGAGTAGCTTCGTGCGAGGTCTGCCAAACGCGGCAAACGTCTTGCCTCATGAGGCAGTGCGCTTGGTGTGGACCCGCCTAATCGCGTAAAAACGGCTGGTCTGATCCTGGTTGAAGGTTCCCAAATGATTTTTTCTAATATCCACGCGGACAAAGTCGCGGGCGGAAACTAGTCCTACTAATATTATAAATGTGAAAGTTTGTGGGTTTGGATGTTTAGATGTTTGGATGTTTGTTCCTCAATCACGTAAAAAGTACTGAACGGATTTGGTTGGAATTTGGCACACAGATAGTAGATAGCTTAAATTAAAATATAGATCACTTTTTACCCCGATATTCCCACGGGAACGGGAACCATGCGGGTGAAACCGCGGGCGGCCGCTAGTTATACATAAAGTTTTATTCTAGATAGGTACATATATTTCTTATAAAATGGTATACTATTTACAAAGCATAATTTCTTTGCTTTTTATGTGTACCTAATCATTCGTTCATTCCCAGCACAAAACAAGATTGTTATTTGATGTCGTGGTACGAATTTGAGTGATATCATTTAGAGCTTGTAACAAGCTTGCTGGATATAAGCTTACTTATAAAAAAGGTGGGAGTAGGCCCCCAGACTTCCTTAGAGTTACCAAAGATGATTCACCGTTTCTCACTACTTCTAATGGGAAGGAACCATGCTCATGAGAAGCAGCATGCCTTTTAAGGCGGGATTAAGAAGGGAATCCACTGCCACAGAGACCGCAAATAAAAACACTATAATGTTTATTCTTGTGTCTATTCAGCTGATGATAATTTACACAGATACACACCATAGTTTGGTTGGATAGCTACAATAAGAAACAAACGTGAATATTTTTAGACTACTTTAGACTTACTTTTCTCACATTGGGTTGTTGAATTTCCTTGTGATGTTCTTTTATACGTCATTATTATGACTTTTCATGTGCTCTATTAAAGTCTTCTTTCTGGCGTAACTTTTTTCACATACTTGACATTTGTAAATACTTTCGCCAGTATGTCCAAACATGTGTCTACTCAACGTGATCTTGCGAGCAGTTTGGTAGCTACAATAATCACATGAGTACTTATAATTACGTCCTATAACATGTGCTATTCGTTCATGCTCTCTCATACGAGAATTGGTCAAGAAGGTCCTCGTACAAAATCCACATTTGTAAGAGTTTTCTATACCATGCATTTCTCTAAGATGCTTTTGTTTCTGATAGTAATCTCTAAAGATTTGTAGACATATAGCACATCTATACTTTTTGGAGTTCAAATGGACTTTTTTAATATGGTCCTGCTTAGTGAGAAAAGCACGGTACACTTTCCCGCAGACTTCGCATGGGAAGGAGCCATGCTTATGTGAAAGAGCATGATATTTAAGGCGGGATTCAGAATGAAATCCTCTGCCACACTGGGCGCAAATAAAGTCAGTATTATGGTCATTCACATGTTTCGCCAATTGACGATACTTTTCGCAGATCACATCGCATCGAGCGCACATGTAAGTATTTTCCGTAATCCTGAACGCTGCAACACCATCGTTTTTCAAATCAATAACTTTCTTGTGTTTTCCAACAAGATGGTTTTTTAGATCTTCAAAATCAGACATTTCTTTGTCACAAAGTTTGCACGTGAAATTTAATACGTTAATTTTTATCGGTTGCGATCTTCCAACAGTGACTATTGATTTTCTAATGCTGTACTCGTCTACATTATAATGTAGTGTTGTATTGTGTTGTTGTAGTTCAGGCATGGTGAGGAATTCAGCTTTACAGAAGAGACACATGAATGATCGAATGTATCTGAATGGACAGACGTTTGTATTCATTATTATGGAAACAACACTCATTTGCTTTCGATCTAAATCACTTATGACTGTGGATGATTCACCATTTATTTCAATTCCTAATGGAAAGGAGCCATGCTTGTGAAACAGAGCGTGACTTTTAAGGCGGGATTCAGAAGGGAATCCACTGCCACACTGGTCGCAAATAAAACTGTAATGTTTATTCATATGTATACTCAATTGACGATAATTTACGCAGATCACATCGCATCGGGCACACGTGTAAGTATTTTCCGTAATCCTGAATGGCACAACACCATCATTTTTCAAATCTATAACTTTGTTATGTTTTCCTACAATATGGTTTTTTAGGTCTTTAAAATTAGACAACTCTTGGTCGCAAAGTCTGCACGTGAAATCAGATATGTTAATTTTGACCGGTTGTAATTTGTTAATCTTGACAATTGCCCTTCTAACGCTATTCTCGTTTACATTATAATGTTTATTGTTATTGTGCTCTTGTAGTTCAGGCATTGTGCGAAATCGGCTTTTACAGAAGAGGCACCTGAAAAATCGATCGAACTGGAAGGGGTAGGCATTTGTATTCATTATTATGGAAATAACGCTCAATTGCCTTTGATCTAACTTCTTTATAGTGACTAAGGATGATTTACCGTTTCTTTCAACTTCTAATGGGAAGAAGTTACGCGTGTGAGAAACGGCATGTTTTTTAAGGTGGGATTCAGAAGGGAATCCTCTGCCGCAGTGATCGCAAATAAAGTCACTATTATGTTTATTCATGTGTATACTCAATTGACGATAATTTACGCAGTTCACATCGCATCGAGCGCACGTGTAAGTATTTTCCGTAATCATACACGGTAAAACACCATCATTTTTCAAATCTATGACTTTCATATGTTTTTCAACAAGATGGTTTTTTAAGCCTTCAAAATTAGACAACTCTTGGTCGCAAAGTCGGCACGTGAAATCTGATATGTTAATTTTGACCGGTTGTAATTTGCCAATCTTGACGATTGTTTTTCTAACGCTGTACTCGTTTATATTATTATGTTCATTGCTATTGTGCTGTTGTAGTTCGAGCATGGTAAGAAATCGACTTTTACAGTAGATACACAGGAAATGTCGATTGTATTGGAAAGGGCAGACGTTCGTATTCATTATTATAGAAAAAGCGCTCAATTGCCGTTGATCTAATTGCCTTGTTGTAACTAAGGATGTTTCACTATTACCTTCAATTTCTAATGGGAAGGAGCCATGCGTGTGAGAAGCAGCATGTCTTTTAAGGCGGGATTCAGAAGGGAATCCACTGCCACAGTGATCGCAAATATAATCACTATAATGTTTCTTCATGTGTCTAATCAATTGACTATACTTTACATATACCACATCGCATCTAGCGCACGTGTATGTATTTTTTGTAATCCTGAACGGCACAACACCGTCATTTCTAAAATATATAACTTTGTTATGTTTCCCAATAAGATGTTTTTTAAGGTCATCAAAATTAGTTAACTCTTGGTCGCAAAGCTTGCATTTGAAATTTAATATATTAATTTTGACCGGCTGTATTCTTCCTATCTTGACGATTGCTTTTCTAACGCTTTTCTCGTCAATATTACAATGCTCATTGTCATTATGCTGTTGTAGTTCAAGCATGGTGGGGAATGGGCTTTTGCAGTAGATGCACAGAAAATTTCGAAAGTACTGGAAGGGGCAGACATTCGTATTCATTATTATGGAAATAACGCTCATTTGCTTCTGATCTAAGCCCTTTAGAAAGTCTGACGATGAATCACCAATTTCTGCTTGCCCGCCATCACCTGGCGTCGTGACAATTCCTCCAGGGTGAATTGTCTTGTCACCTATAAGGAGAAAAAAGATCCGTTTGAAACAAGTTCTGAGTTAACGTAACGTGAAACTGATTCCATAACAGACAAGTAATTATCACATTGTGCCACCATACACTTTCTCACCGTCACCGTCAAGGAATTATCTTTGGGGTTTTTTTTTATATCCACAATTTTGCCCTAACAATTTAGTAGTGATAGTATTCAACAGTTCCCATTTTCTTTTATTACAAACTTTATTATTATTATAACACCTTAGTAAATAAAATAGGTGCTATTCTGTATGGAATGTTTAGCCAGGAAAGGATAAATGGTTGACGAATTTGAAGGAAAACGTGATAAAATCAGTAGATTATAAAAGTCGTGTGTAATAGTCATGTAATTCTTATTTACTTCCTTATATAAAACAGAGTTTCAATATTTTAGAAGCATCCGGGCGTAATAATATATGCCGCTAACAGATCTATTTAGCTTATAATAACTTATTTTATTTCATAACTTGACGTAATACTAAATCTAAGCGCTTAAATTCTCAAGTCATTCTTTATATGAGTTGGATGATGCACCCTAAGATGTTGTTTTAAGCTGCAATTTTGAATAAATGATTGTCCACATACGAAGCACACGAATCTCCTATCATCGTTATGTATTCGCATGTGTTCTCTTAAAGTTTTTAACCTGGCATAGGCCTTCTTGCAAACATCGCATTGGTATATCCGTTCACCGTTGTGTTTAATTGAATGCTCCTGAAGCTCATAGTTTGAGAAGAATTTCATTCCACACTCATGGCAAACGTGATTTCGTTCTTGGAGATGCTGAAACTTAATATGGGATGTGCGACGACTGCACAAATCGAAAACTTTAGGGCACAGGGCACACGGAAACACTGCAGTCTTTTTACCGTGGACAGTATTTAAATGTTTCACTCGATGCTTGTAAGAGGCAAACTTTTCGTCGCATACTGGACACTTGTATCTTTTGTTGGAACGGTGTACTTTTGCTACGTGAGCATACATCGCAGCGTACGACGGGAAGGTATCTTTACAATGTCTGCACGGAAAACAACCACGCTCGTGGGTCCTGGCATGATTAACCATCCTCTGCAGAGTCACAAAGTTCTTCCCGCAATTTTCACATATATAGTGTCCGTAATGATCGTTCATGTGTTTGTGGAGACTTAGGAACATCTCGTATCTCTTCCCACATATTTGGCAGCAATATTCATCTTTATTCAACTTATAGGGCAAAACACATTCACCGTACGTGCAATCAATTATTTTATCATGGTCAGTTTTTAAATGAAGCTTTAAGGAGTTGTAGTCAGATATTTCGATGTTGCATAGTTTACACTGAATTTTTGTAAAATCCATTTTTAATGGTTCGTACTTTCTCGGTTTCACCGTTATCTGAACGTCCGAATGATGCGTTTTATTATGTTCCCTGAGTTTTTCCGGTTCAAGAAAACTGTTTTTGCAATAGAAACATAAGTACGTTCCTTTCCTGTATTTGAATGGATAAGCAGTGCAAGATTCTATTAAAATGCTAATATTCTTTCTGAAAAGTGTGCGTTTCTCGTTGCCCATATCGCGAGTTGACGCTAGCAATGCCGCTGCATTTATCTCAGAGCCAGACTGCTCGGCGCATTCTCTGGCTTCATTTACTATTTGCGGAGATTTTCTTCCTAAAAATAGAAAAACATCCGATATAGACCTGCATTACATACGCCAGTACTTCTAATTTATAAAAAATAAAACTTACTAAGGAATTCCGTTAAATAATAATGATAGGGAGAAAGGAATTTAAAACAAGCAATTCAATACGCATCGTTTTAATACTAAGTTTTAAAATACATTTTGGTGATTTCACCCTTTAAAGATGTTCAGCGTTAGGATGGTGTGCTCTTAAATGACTTTTCAAACTGCATTTCTGAACAAATGCATGATTACAGTATTCGCAAACAAATCGTTTATCATTATTATGAATACGCATATGTTCTTTTAGAGTTTTGAGTCGCGGATAACTCTTCTTGCAAACTTGACATTGGAAATTCCTTTCGCCTACATGTTTCACCATATGGCACCTCAACTGTGCCGCAGTCACAAATTGGTACGGACACAACACACAGAAAAACTGTTTAAGTCTTATATGAACCTGCCGTATGTGTTTTGTTCTTTGATTGCACATAGCGAAAACAGAAGGACATAAATGGCATGGATATTCCACTTTTCTATCGTGAGAATTCTTCAGATGTTTTGCTCTATCTGAATAGCTTTTAAAAGAGTCTTTGCAATAAGGACATCGGTATCTCTCTGATCCATGGGCTATTGATACGTGACTGTTTTTCATGTTTCTTGTGGCGAAATCCTGACCACATTTAGTGCATTTATGTAGAGCATCGCCGGACTTTTTGTGTATGTGTAAATGTGCTTTAAGTCTGTGCACTGCTGAAAACGCTTTTCCGCATTCGAAGCAGATATTATTGGGGTAATGTTGATTTATGTGCATATTTAATTTAGTAAACAGTTCGAATTTTTCATTGCAGTGTATGCATACAAAATTCTTGCCGTCGGACAGAAATGGAGTAACACCTAAATCTGTGTCAGAGATAGGTTTGTCATGTACTTTAAGTAAATGATCCTTTAGAGCGTTCAGATCGACCATATTTTCTAAGCAAACCTCACATCTGAGACCAGTAATTTCTACTTTAATGTTATCGCAAGGTTTAGCGTAACGCAAAGCTTCGATTCTATTGGGATGCTCTAAGGAGTGTTCCTTGAGAGCTAATAGATCTCCAAACGAGAGAGGACAGAAAGCGCAGGTGAACGACCCACGCCTCCATCTGAACGGACAAACGTTGGAGCACTCTATAATAATGGCAGCATTGTCTCTGTGATCGTTATACTTGCGCCTCGGTTTCCATTCAAGTTTGAGGGTGGGTCCTAAAAAAAAAGAAAAATAACTATGAAACGCAGGAATAATGTCCGTAGAAGCTTATTTTTAATCCTTTGTCGACGGTTTGTTTTTGCCAGAGAACATGTTATAGAATAGAAATATTTTTTATCTAGCTAAACGTGTTAGTAGGAATAAAAACTCATTGATAAGTATTGCAATACACTTTATTAATAATTATGCCTGTATGCTATCGAATTTATATAAGGTTACTACAACGGCTTCATGCACGAATTTTGCAACGGTGAACAAAAGTGCTTGCCTAGAATAATACGAGTTTAACTCATCATCAAACATAAGACATCAATACTTATTCTTAGGTCCATAAACAGTTATGTCATGACTAGACTAGGGCATGGAATACCGGAATGATTTTCATACCGGTATTGATACCGGTATTGAAATTTCAATTATCGGTATACCGGTATTTCGGTATTTTTTCGGTATTTTTTTTAAAACTGCTAGTTACCTACTTTTTAAATGATTCTAAGAATGATTAGTAAGTCTTGTTTGTGGAGAGTGATTAAAGCAATTTTCTATGCTATACTTTATGGCAGAAACACTCAAACTATTTACCAACAATACCTAGGTAATTAAGAATACTAAAGAAAATACGTTATTTGATTCAATTTATATTGAAATCAACAAATATCAAAATATATCTATAGAGAAGATGGTTGGAGAGTACCACCACCTTGGGACCCTATAATTCATCAACTAAAATCCCATTCCAAATCACACACTGCCTGCAGGATCTAAAGATACAGTTAGTTTGTTTTGTAGATAGGGATCAAAAGGGAGGTCGACATAACCTCTCTGAGTATTCTTCCGCCAGTTCTTTCTCTGAGAGGCCTCTTAATTTGTGAACTGGTGGTAGATTCAGTAGTCATCATCATCATATCAGCCGCACGATGACCACTGCTGGTTTCATTCAAGGATCTCCGCCTCCCTCAAGGATCTCCAAGACGATCGGTTCTGCGCTGCCCGCATCCAGAGGTTTCCCGCGACCTTCACCAGATCGTCGATCCACCTTGTCGGGGACGTCGTCCGGTGTGCGGTCACCACTTCAGAACCTTTCCACTCCAACGGCCATCGGTTCTTCTCGTTATGTGTCCCGCCCACTGCCACTTCAGCTGAGCAATCCTTCGAGCGATGTCGGTTACTTTAGTTCTCCTACGGATCTCCTCATTTCTGATTCGATCACGCAAGGAAACGCGGAGCATGGCTCTCTCCAATGCATGCTGGGACCTGGGTGACCTTGAGACCTACTACTTGTGAGACCCATAGTTAACGACCACGTTTCACTGCCGTGAACTATCTTTTAATATAGATAAATTATCTTTATGTATAGACTTTCGTCTCGAGACACTAAGGTAAGTCGTAAGTCAGAATCGAAGATTTTTCGAAGCATCCAGAATGCTGCCCATCCGAGTAGGATTCGACGAGAAATCTCTTTGTTGAAGTTGGACTTGCCTAACTGGACTACCTGTCCTAGGTAAACGTAATGGTCAACAACTTCAAGTGTAGTGTCAGTGTCAACGTAATGGTCAACAACTTCAAGTGTAGTGACCCACTCTTTGACTACGGAGATCTTCGAGCATTGTTTTCAGGTCTTACAAGGTCCCAGCCATAAGAACTATATCATCGGCAAAACGAAGATGTGTTATGTACTGGCCATTAATATTGATACCAAGTCCATTCCAGTCTATGAGTTTAAAGATGTCCTCCAACGCAGCTGTGAACAGTTTTAGACAAATAACTTCTCCCTGTCTCACACCTCGCTGCAGTTGGATTTGTGGTCCAGAACTCTAGACTATGGTGCTAAAGCCTTTTCGAAACCCGGCTTGTTCGGGAGGTTGGAAGTCGTCAAACTTGCGAGCGTGACGATTCGTAAGGACATGGCTCAGAAGTGAGACGGGTCTGTAGTTCTTTAAGAGGGGCATATTCCCATTTTAAAAGAACAAAATAATAAAGTATTATCTAATGTTTTACTTGAGTTATATTGCACCATAAAACACGATCTAGCTATTCATTTCTTATAAGAACGAGCAAATGTTTTAACACTGTGGCAAAGCAATTTGACATAGATCTTTTTAACACTTCTTGTAACAAGCTCAAGCGACTATTAAGTAATGTATACTTCTCGAACAACTAACTGTAATTAGTGTAGTGCTACGCTATCTGGCATTATTTCACTAACAAACACTAAATTAAGAATTAACAATTGGTTTATATCGTTTTTTTTTTCTATCCTTTCGTAGGCAATCTTTGTATTTACTGTATGTTATATGTGGAAACTTGTAATTGGCTTTCAATAACTATTTAAATGACCTACTTTATTATAACCTAGCTGTAAGTTTTCCGAAGATTTGTAAAATAAAATAAAAATAAAATAAAATGAAAACATAAACGAACAACTAAAAGGAATATCATTAAATACCATCTAGATACTAGCTATATGCATGCAGTGTTTTGTGTAGTTGATTTAGTGGTGATTTTTCCTATAATCGTGATTATTCGTGATTCGTTGAGTTTTCATATCGAAAACTCATCTGCAGTATGAACAACACTGTGAACCATAGAAATTGAACGTTCTGCATAGTCTTTAAACACCCTTGCAAAAATATAAAAAAAAATTTTTAAATACCGAAAAACCGGTATTTTACTCTCAAATACCGGTATCAAAATACCGAAAAAAATGACCGGTATACCGGTATTTCGGTATACCGGTATCCATGCCCTAGTCATTCATGACATGCCATATGCGACCGGCAGTTATGTTTTCCAAGGAACACTTTACACAAGTGGCTCAAACAAATTACTAATGGTGCTTATTCATGTGAACTAGAATGGACTGTAATCCCTCAAACTCCATCCCACAAAGTGCGCATTTATATCCCTTTTCAGACATTATGAAAGGAATGACACCGTCCGAGTATTCTGTATCTATTATCTTAGAGTGGGCATTCTTAAGATGTTGTTTTAAAATATTTAAGTCGTTCATGGGTTCGTTACATATTGTGCAGATCAATTCAGTTACATCCATTCTAAGAGGGAAAGTGCATCTTAATTCTGGGTTTTCAATAACATCCATTTTTTCGTGCACTGTGGAATGAATTCTTAGATCCTTAAAATTTAGATAGCTCCTTGGGCAATATGCACACATTAATTTTCCTCGTTTATTTCTAAACACAACAGCGTTTGAATAACGTAGTATCAGAGCGGCATTAGCCTTATCTTCAGTGAGAGTTCGTCGACGTTTCCATTTGACGGTAATCAATTTATCGTCCCTTCCTCTTAATTTTGATTTGTTAGTGTTTCGTTGGACCTCTTCTAGTCCTACAAAAAAAAAACAAATCCATTTGAAATGGTCTAAAGCTATTTTCTTCCTCTTCTCTTTTTTTAAATTATTACATATCGCATTAAGGTCTTTATATTCTCGCCTTGAAGAATTAATAAAGAAAGAATGATTAATCACCATGATGATATGATATGATTTAACTAATTGAAGTAGAAGCCATGGATAAGTCGTAAGATATTCGTATAAATCGGATCGATGTAATAATCCTAGTATGATTGCAAAGACCGTATAGGAATCTAAGACAGATTTTTGCAATCTTCCGAGTAATTTTTAGGATCGTTACAAAATTCTCGCGTGTCTTAGGTATATCGCGAATGACCATCACTTTGCGTTATGGAGTGACGGATGAGCTGATTGGCTAACGCCTACATTTTTGCGCCCTTTGTTGTGATTATTGTTATTTTGGTATATCGATCCAAATGTGTCAAAGGGGGTGCACCAAGTCTGCTCATGGAGAAATTGTGAAAGTTAAGTAATATGTGACTCAAGAATAATAACAAAAATTGAGAGCATTGATAATGAATGGATAATACACAAGATAGAACCATACTGATTTAAAATGTAAAAATTATGGCAGATATTTTTACACATTAATTATGATTCATATTTTTAGTGTGGGTAGCTGCATGTCTCTGAAGTTTCGATTTAGTAATAAAAGAAGAGCCACAGTCGGTGCAAGTGTAGTTTCTTTCTACACGTGTGTGTGCAAGTCGATAGTGAGCCGCCCGATTGCTACTAGTTGCAAATGTTTTATCGCAGGCTGAGCAATGGTATTCGATATTTTTCTGACCATGCTCTTCGACTAAATGATTGGCCCTAGCATAGTAAGTTTTGAACGGTTGCTGACATTTGGGACAAGCATACCGCAGTCCGTCTCTGTGAACTCTCAACTTATGGCACGATCGTTGGACTCTAGTACTGAATATTTCATCGCACTCTCCGCAAGGAAACTGGCCGACCTCGTGGCTCTGCACATGTTTTCTTAGACGAGGAATCGTCACAAAAGTCTTCCCACACTCGTCACAGACATGGTTTTGGAAATGTGTGTTCATATGTCGATCGGCTTGAGGAAATGTTTTGAAAACTGCTGAGCATCTGTGACAAGTGACATCATTACCGCTGACTTTGAACGGCATCACACCATCACCGTAGTCGACCATCAGTTCCTTGCCGTAACATGTCAAGATATGTTGTTTGAGTTCATCTATACTGTCTAGTGAGCACAGACAAAGTCTACAGGAGAAATTGGTGACGTCTATTTTAATCAAATTATTTTCTCTCAGCTTTGAAAATACTCTCTGAGTTGGTGGATTATTTGAATGCTGGGTAGAGACATGCTGCCGCAAATAATCCATGTCGTTACATTTCGCATCGCAGTAAGAACAATAGAAAATGCCCCTAAAGTATCTAAATGGCAACGCGGTGGAACATTCAAGAACTATCAAGGCATTACGACGCATCATGTGTATTTCAAGGCGCTTCGCTACGCTTAAAGGTAGTTCGTTGTTAGCGCGTCGTCGCCGGCGCATTTGACGCTCGCTCACATTTTCTTTCAGCATCCTAGGTGTCAGAGCTGTAATAATGAGGTCTACATTACTGTACTCTGTCACCTCAGTAACGGAACCTAAAAAGAAAATAAAACTGTGTTATCTAAATTGAAGCGTTCGTTAATAAAATTGGTCGGAGTTGTCACCGCGTTGTTACTTTGACCAAAAACAAAGTTTGATACTTGTTTTAAAATAGGTGTAATTAAATAAAATTGACTATATTAATACTCCCATTTGTAAATAAGGGTTTACCGATCCTGGACTGGTGTATCTTATCCTGATCTCGTATATTGACTAATAAAATGTTAAAAAAAATTACATAGTTATCCTGAACGCTGCAAAAAGCGCACGCGATTTTTCCTTCATGGACTTGACTTGAGCTTTGTTCAACATTTTATTTGTGCACGTTTTTAGAGAACTTATGGATTGGGAACGTCTAATAAAATATTGTTAAACGCTTTGAATTATTTATTATTTTGAAAATAATACTGCATTGTTAAGAATCAAAGTTAAACCTTAACATTATCAGATCGCGTCATGTCATCTTCTAAATGAGAATGATTTGTACGTAGATGAGTAAGCATTTGAGATCGTTGTTTGAACACAGTCGCACACCATTTGCATGTGAACTCCTCATGAGTTTTGAGATGAGAAGTCAACGCTTTGTGCCTAGGAAAAGATTTGCCACAAACGTTACAACGGTAATTCTTCTCTCCTGTGTGTCTTATCATGTGTCTTTTCAGTCCATAACCAGTTTTGAACTGCCATTCGCAATATGGGCAGCCGAAGTCTCTTTGAGATGGAAAGTGGACAGATCGAACATGAATAGAACGCTTTCCACTTGTCTTGAAGCTTAAATCGCAATGTGCGCAGCTGTAAGAAACCTCTTTTTCTTTGTGGGCTTCGTTTAAATGCGTCATCCTTTCGTAATAATTTTCAAAACGGATATTGCAGTGAGGACATCCGTATCGCGGTTCTTTAGCATGTGCATTAGCTTTATGATAATCTCTGGCAGCTCGCATGGTAAATATTCGACCGCATTCATTACAAGGAAAGGACCCCGATATATGGACTTCGGAATGTTTCCTCAATCTTGGTGCTGTCATATACCCTTTCCCGCAAGTAGCGCAAATGTAATGCTGGTAGTGAATATTCATGTGTTCGTAAAGTTTGAGGAAATTGTTGAATTTTTCATGGCATATAATGCATTTCCAGGATTCCTTATCAAGAGAAAACGGCAATACGCCATCTGGGTGGTTGGTGTTTAAAGTATATCCATGTTGAGTGACATGTTTCCGCATTTGTGTGACATCGGCAAAGGCAACAGAGCAAATATTACATCTAGCATCAGTAACGTCAACATTAATAAGCGGCATTTCTTTGAATTTTTTGTAAATATCTTGCATGGTGTGTGTTTCACGACATGTTCTTACGTGTTCTCTGAGAGGCTGACACTCAGTAAAACTAGCTTCACAATAAGAGCATTTGAATCTATTCATTTTCCATCGAAAAGGACAAAATGACCAGCACTCCAACATGACACTCGCATTCTTCTTAGTGACAAAACGAGCCTCTGCCCTGGCGCTTCTTTTGTAGCGCCGTTTCCCTGGCATTTTACGGTCTTGTTCGTTTTCGAAACTTTTAGCTTCCTCTACTTTTATTTCAATTTGATTGGTATTTTGTCCACGGCTTCCTAAAAATAGAAAAATTCTAGTCAGAATTCTCCACGGTGATTTTTACTTAAATTATCTTACGTGCGAGTGCGACACAGTAATTCAAATCTAGTGTTGACAACGTCATAGCACTTCCTTTTTTATTACTGCTCACATGAAAAATACTTGTTATTGTAGTCATAAGTTTCACTGCAAAATTCCTTATTATTCTTATAATTTTATACTTCGTTCTATTCTTATATTTTGTCGATAGAAAGTAGGAAACAGAATTGAAAAGCATCGAATATTTCTAAACTCGTTTATATTTACATTTCATGAGTAAGATTCTCTAAACTATGCTACATTTGTATTTTGTCTAACAATAGCAAATCACTAACATACATAATTTTTACCTATTATGACTAATTTCAGTTTTATGCATTGTTACTTGCATGCGCTACATATTTATTATTGCATAGATTAAAATACTTTCACGATTATAAATAAGAATGTTGCAGTGGCGAATGGTCCGTACAAGCCGATTCACATCGGCTTACCTTTTAGAAATCTTCCCCACCTATCCAATCCACAATGCAGATCATAACATTTCTGTAGAACGGCTTACCTTCGCTATAATTTCATCCCTCGCCACTTGTTTACATACATAGGTACTATATCTAGCATTCAATACATTTAAAATACCACCTTTGTTTCTTATAGCGTTCATAAGATATTTTTACATTAAATGTGATTGCGTGATATAGGAAAAGAACTTAGACGAAAGCAATATCAAGTATTTGAGTATCTTAACTAAAATTTATATTCCAAGATTTTTCATCGATACAATATAAAGGACGAGTAACATAGAACTTTGAATTATACATATAGGTTAGTTGGCATTTATTACGATATTCTTACTTAACGTATTAATCGATGGAAAAAACATTTTCAGTTGGCATTGTACTATAACCGAAATCAGTCTGAACTGCTATAAAGTATAAAGTAAATGATGCAAATGATCCATATGTTTTTAACCCAATTTTAATGAGTTATCCATTTATATTCTAGATCTAGAAAACGCTATATTCTAAATTCCGATATATGCTTTAAAATCTCAAACGTGGAAATGATTTTTCGCTATGTGTTTATCCAAAGACAACTTAGAAGCAAAAGCTCTCGAGCAACTACCGCATGGATATTTCTTGGTCCTATAAACTTTAACATTGTGATGATATTTCTGAGATCTAGTTTTAAATGTCATATGGCACGTGGTACACTCATACATCTCTGCACCAGGTTTGTAATTGTGAAACTCCATTAGATGCCCTTTTTGCAATTCCTAAGTTGCGAACCTCGGCTTCTTCTTGCAGTAAACACACATACGGCAGGTCCGTATGTTTTTATATGAAAATTTCTGTCCTCTAAAGACGAAACTGTTGCAACGCAACGACTGCAATTATATTTTGTGTTCCCATGAGCGATACGCGTACGCGTATATGCTATTAAACCAGTTTCAGTGATGTTTGTATCACAAACGCTATTCTGATAATGCTCAGCTTGCCTAGCATAACCGATTTATATCGCGTGATATAGCATTTTATCGACACTCAACTGTCAAATTCCTTTGTCTTTTTGACAGTTAAACGTGATAAAACGCTATATCACGTGATATAAATCGGTCATGCTAGGCATGCAGCAGTCAGTACGATATGGAGTATGTGAATTGAATTTTACATATAGCACACTTTCCACAGGACACGTCGTCGGTAGTCAGCATTTATCAGTTGTTTGTGATCGTTTTTAAGTGAGTTATCGAATCATTGAGATTGAGAGTCTATTCAATCTTATCCTGATCCTGTATACCACTTGATATTATAAAACAAAGTCCCTCGCCGCGTCAGTCTGTCTGTTCGCGATAAACTTAAAAAAGTACTGAGCGCATTTTCATGCGGTTTTCACCAATTGATAGAGAGGAAGGTTTAGGTATCTAATAAGTTGAGGTTTTATGTGAATTGATAGAAATATGACGATATTTGTTGAAGATGTCGGCAAAAATTAAGCAGACTGGGAGCTTGCATTGCATCGGAAACGCTGCCTCTACCACTTTTTTATAGCTCAAAAGCTATAAAAAAGTATGTCTATCTCTTAAGAATAGCTTACCATGCAAAACACAGGTACAGTAATAGCATAGTATAATATACACAATGACATATTCTAAAAACGCTGCAATTTTTTTCCTTCCTGGGTAAATTGACTCGAGCTTTGTTCTACATTTTAGAGTGGCTAAATACAGACAGAATCGATTTGAAATTCCGAAACAAAATATCGATAATGTATGAGAATTTCCCTGTTTTCTCGAGGTCTTATGATTTTGTCCCATTAATGGGACCACGAGGGAGAAATGTTTCTCGTAGTAAATACATATGTAGTCATTAAATACATGTGTGGTAGGTCCATAGATTTGTATGGATTTGCTGCGTCCGGAATTCCGTATGTAGTGTATGGCCAGGCTTATTTGTGCACGTTTATAGAGAGCTTCTTGATTGGGAACGTCTAATAAAATATTGTTAAACGCTTTGGATTATTTATTAATACTGCATTGTTAAGAATCAAAGTTAAATATTTACACTAACAGTTCGCGACATATCATCTGCTGCTAAATGTGAATGATTTATACGTAGAAGAGTTAACATTTTGAGATCACACCATTTACAGGTGACCTCCTAATGAGTTTTAAGATGGGAAGTCAACTCTTTTTTCCTAGGAAAAGATTTGCCACAAACGTTACAACGGTAATAATTCTTTTCTCCTGTGTGTCTTATCATGTGTCTTTTTAGCCTATAGCTAGTTTTAAACTGCCATTCGCAATACGGACAGCCAAAGTCTCTTTGAGATGGAAAGTGGACTGATCGAACGTGAATAGAACGCTTTGTACTAGTCTTGAAGCTTAAATCGCAATGTGCACAGTTGTATGAAACCTCCTTTTCTTTGTGGGCTTCATTTAAATGCGTCATCCTTTCGTAATAATTTTCAAAACGGATATTGCAATGAGGACATCCATATCGCGGTCCTTTAGCATGTGCATTAGCTTTGTGATGATCTCTGGCAGCTCGCATGGTGAATATTCGACCGCATTCGTTACAAGGAAACGTCCCCGATATATGGACTTCGGAATGTTTCCTCAATCTACGTCCTGTCATATACCCCTTCCCACAAGTACCGCAAATGTAATGCTGGTAGTGAACATTCATGTGTTCATAAAGTTTGATGAAATTGTTGAACTTTTCACAGCATATAATGCATTTCCAGGATTCCTTATCAAGAGAAAACGGCAATACGCCATCTGGGTGGTTTGTGTTTAAGGTATGACCATGTTGAGTAACATGTTTCCGCATTTGTGCGACATCGACAAATGCAACAGAGCAAATGTTGCATCTAGCATCAGTTACGTCAACATTAATAAGCGGCATTTCTTTGAATTTACTGTAAATATCTTGCATGGTGTGCGTTTCACGACATGTTCTTACGTGTTCTCTGAGAGGCTGACACTCAGTAAAACTAGCTTCACAATAAGCGCATTTGAATCTATTCATTTTCCATCGAAAAGGACAAAATGACCAGCACTCCAATATGACACTCGCATTCTCCTTAGTGACTAAGCGAGTCTCTGCCCTGGCGCTTCTTTCGTAGCGCCGCCGCCGTTTCCCTGGCACTTTACGATCTTGTTCGTTTTCTAAGCTTTCAGCTTTCTCTATCTCTATTTCGATTTGATCGGTATTTTGTCCACGGCTTCCTAAAAAAATAAAAATTCTAGTCAGAACTCTCCACGGTGATTTTTACTTAAATTATCTTGCGTGCGACACAGTGATTCAAATCTAGTGCTGATAAAGCCGCAGAAGTTACGTAAATTATTGCATTCATTCGTTTTACTGCAAAATTCCTTACCTAGTTGTACTTCTTTCTATATTTTGGCGATAGAAAATATGAAATAGGGAATTAAAAAGCATCAAATATATCTTGACTCCTTTATATTTATAAATAAGATTATATTAACTATGCAAGATATGCTACATTTGTATTTTATCTTCCAAATCACAAACATAATATAATGTTTGCTTGTAATTTGCATGCGATACATTACATAGAATTTTAATACTACACACAATTATAAATATTTGAAGCAATTTCTCTAGGAATGTGAAATAAGTTTACATACATAGGTACTTTATTTAAAAAAGGTACTTACTATTGCTAACAAATATTGCTATTTTTGAGCAGGTAGGTATTTTTTACAAAAAAGCTTTTGTTTATTATGGCGTTCGTAAGATATTTTTTCTTATATGAGATTGGGTTGATGACATGAGATTGGGATGATTGATAAAGCAAAGAACTTAGATTAAACCAAAATCAATTATATGAGTATTTCAACGTATTCATATTCCGAACAATTTTTCATTGACACAATATACTCGTAAGGAACGATTCACATAGAACTTTGAATTATAAAGAAAGGTTGTTTGGAGGTGGCAAATTAAGACATGCTTAACGTATTAATCGATGTCTAAAAACATTCATTATAAATCAGTCTCAACTTCTAAAAAGTATAAAATAAACGCTGCAAATCATTCATATTATTATGTTTTTATCACAATTTAAATGAGATTATCCATTTACGTTCTAGATCTAAAAACTAACGCTTTATTCTAAATTCCGATATATGGGTTAAAATATCAAACGTGGAAATGCTTTTTCGCTATGTGTTTATCCAAAGACAATTTAGAAGCAAAAGCTCTCGAGCAACTGCCGCATGGGTAGGCGTATTCGGAATCTTTCTTGGTCCTATGAGCTTTAACATTGTGATGATATTTCTGAGATCTAGTTTTAAATGTCATATGGCACGTGGTACACTCATACATCTCTGCACCAGGTTTGTAATTGTGAAACTCCATTAGATGCCGCTTTCGCAATTCCCAAGTTGCGAACCTCGGCTTCTCCTTGCAGTAGACGCACATATACGGCAGGTTCGTATGTTGAGTTTTTATATGGATATTTCTCTCCTCTAAAGACGAAAATGTTGCGACGCAACGACTGCAATTATATTTGTTCCCATGAGGGATACGAGTATGCGCTATCAAAGCAGTTTCAGTGATGAATCCTTCACCACAGGTATCACAAACGTAATTTTGATAATGCTCAGCGGTATGGTTTTTTAATGATATGAAGTCTGTGAATTGAATCTTACATATAGCACACTTCCAACAAGACCCGTCATTTAATTTGAAAGGCAAGACACCGGACTGCACGTCATTATTTATCGGTTGTTTGTGATCGTTTTTTAAATGAGTTATCAAATCATCGAGACTTTCTATAGCCATGAAGCAGAGCTTGCATTGAAGATCTGTGATGTCAACTTTTAGAAATTCTTTTCGGAGCTTTCTGTTGAATACTAATTGAACGTCGAAATTAGCATGATGCGTGGCCATGTGTGTTCGCAGACCATTAGGATCATTGGACTGGACACGACAAAAGACACAGTTAAAATTCTGACCCCAAGTTCTAAACGGACATGCCGTGGAGCATTGAAGAATAATTTCAGTGTTGCTGCGATGCTTCAAAGATTTTCCAAAACGAGGTTTATAAGATGTTTTGTAACATTTAAACTTGCGTTCATGCTGCCGCAATCCGTGTTCTGACAAAAAAGTAGCCCCGCATTTATCACATGTGAATATTTTCACGTGACTTCTCAGGTGTCCGTTGATCTGTGAAAATTCGGAGAAAGTCTTGTCGCAGTCGAGACACATCCAGTGGCCTGTGGGGCCTTGCCGATATGGCAGTACTCCGAAGGGCACATTGAAATTAACTGTGATTTCATGGTCCCGTGATAAATGATTCATTAAAGTTTCTACGTTTGGAACATCTATCGAACACATTTTACATTTCAGTTCAGTGATATCTATTTTCAAATCGTCCACTACTTTGTAGAAAGCACTGTTATAATCGGCGTTGGAATGTTCCGTCTTTATGTGAGTTCTAAGTGCAGCCATCGGTTCGAATTCATCATGGCAATATGAGCAGACTATTCTATTAAATCGAGTTTTAAAGGGGAATGCGGTAGAATGTCTTAGTATAAGAACAGCGTTTTGTCGTTGCGGATTCTGGTTAACTGATCTTTCGAAAAGTCTCTTTTTCGGTTTAGTTTTTTTCTCACTAAGCCCGTCTATATCCTTTCTGCGTCCTAAAAAAGAAAACAAACTTGATCATTATTACATTCCATAACATTCTTCGTCATAATACGGCAAGTATGTAACTTAAAATGCTTCAAAACTACATTAAACAACGTTCTAAAGTTCATTTGATCTATCATCAATGTATCTAAAGTGTTTTCTTCATATTTGGTATAGGATGAAGCGCTTCACAAATTGTTACGTTTCTTAGCCGTATGTTTAATGTTTTCTTCACATTTGATAAAGAGCACTTCACTAATCGTAATGTTTCTTAGCCGTATGTTTATCCAGAAACAGTTTCGTGGTGAAGGCCTTTGGACAACTCGGGCAAGGATAATTCAATTCAGTATCTTTTTTCATTCTGTGCGTCCTCGCCATGTGATTATATTTTCCAGACCTGGTCTTAAAAGTCTTTTGGCAGGTAGAACACTCGTACTTATCAGCCCCAGTTTTAAAATTATGTACATCCATTAAATGTTTCTTCCTCAGTTCCCAATTGGCAAATCGTGGTTTCTCTTTACAATAATTACACATGTACGGCATTGAAGTATGCTGAGTTTTCACATGAATATTACGCTCATCCAAGGAGGAAAAAGTAGCGATACATCTGCTACAACTGTATTTGTTTTCATGGGGTATCTTCGTATGGGCTATCATTGCAGATTCGGTAATAAATCCTTCTCCACACGTGTCACAAACGTAGTTTTGGAAGTGCTCAGCAGTATGTTTCTTCAATGAAATGAAATCCTTGAATTCATTTGGACAAATCGTACATTTCCAAACAGATCCATCGTTTAATCTGAAGGGTAATACACCTAATTGATGTTCAGTATTGATGGGTTGTTCATGATCATTTTTTAAGTGATAAGTTAAGGCTTCAAAATCATTTATAGGCAAATAGCAAAGTTTACATTGCAAATTAGTAATGTCTATCTTAAGAAATTCTTTGCCTAACTTTTTATAAAATGCTGCTTGAACATCGTAATTGACGTGACGTGTTGCCATGTGACTTCGCAACCCAATGGGATCGCTAAATTGTACACGACAAAACACGCAGTTAAAATTGTTTTTCCACGTACGGAAAGGACATGCTGTAGAACATTGAAGAATTATCTCTGCGTTACCTCTTGGTTTCATCACAAGGCCGTTACGAGGCTTGTACGCAGTTCGGAAGCATTTTACTTGGCGGTGATGATCCCTTAATGCATGATCTGATACAAATGTAGTGCCACACTTATCGCAACTAAAGTTCATGAAATGAGAGCTTATATGTCGTTTGAAATTAACAAAATCAGTTAGTATCCTTTGGCAGTAAACGCAAACGTAGTGACTATCATTATTTTGCTTATAAGGTAAAACACCGAAGCGAGCATTGAATTTGACAGGTTTCCCATGCTCATTTGAGAAGTGATTCATTAACGTATCTATGTCATGGATTTCATCAGAACATATCTTACATCCTAATTCAGTAATATCTACTTTGATTAAATTATCTTTTGTCCTATAAAACACGTTCTTAAAGTCTGAATTGAGATGTTCAGTTTTCATATGATGCCTAAGAAGGTTAAGAGTATCGTATTCCTCATGACAGTAAGCACAAAGTATTTGACTAAATCTAGTTTTAAAGGGGTATGCAGTGGAAAATTTTAGAATCATTTCAGCGTTGCGCCGCTGTGGCGTCTGGAACACAAGAACCACTTTCTTTTTTATTTTACTGTCACTTTCACTTCGTCCAACGTGTATTTCCAATGTGGACCCTAAAAACAAAAAAGAAACTGGTCAGTGTGATACCGGATCGACGGAGATGAGGTCTATTTGGTAAATTAGTCAAATGTGAAACACGCTATAATGTTTATCATGCACTTTATTTAACGTATCAAAATCAACATCGGGATGGTGTGATTTCACGTGACATTTCAGGCTAACTTTTTGAGCGAACTGCTTATCGCAAATTATACACACGAATCTTTTATT
This sequence comes from Agriphila tristella, assembly GCA_928269145.1. Classification (NCBI taxonomy): domain Eukaryota; kingdom Metazoa; phylum Arthropoda; class Insecta; order Lepidoptera; family Crambidae; genus Agriphila; species Agriphila tristella. Next base: position 10,443,165 of record OV743448.1, on the reverse strand, counting down.
TTCACTATGAATCCACATATGTTGTTTAAGACTTTTCACTCTAGAAAACGCTTTAAAACAGACTGAACACTTGAACAACTTCTCCCCAGTATGGCCTAACGCATGGTCAGCCAATTCTCTCTTGTCAGCAAACTTGAGTCCACAGCAGGAGCAGGTAAAGTTCTCGTCCGAATGATTTATCTTATAATGTTTACGGAAAAATTTTCGAGTTTGAAACACCTCTCCACAATAGGTACATTCGAACATTCTCTTTGGACAGCCATGAGTATCAACCAAATGTCTCTGTTTAGCCTCCCACGACATGAATCTTTCACCACAGTGTACACAGCAGAAACACCAACAAGATTTTGAGATTTTAAGATGCAATTTTCTCTCTTCTGCAGTCGGGAAATCCTGCCAGCACTTCCTACATACATGTTTTCCAGAATGAGAGCACCTAATATGGTATTTAAGTGCTTCAGTGGTATGATAGGCCCTACCGCACGTATCACAGGTGAATCTCTGATAGTGAGCAGTTGTGTGCCGGAATAGAGTAACGAGAGAAGGTAGTTTTTCCTGACAAATGTAACATTCCCAATTCCCTTTGTCCATTTTGTACGGCTGCATGCCAATTTCGTAGTCAAAGTCGAGTTTCTTACAACCGTGGTAATCATAGATGTGTCTTGCCATCGCGATTAAATTGTCGTAAGGTTCTAAGCATAATCTGCATTTGAGGTCAGTGAGTTCTACTTTGAGATAATTTTTGCTATTACGAAGGTGTGCAAAAGCAGTGGAGACAGTGAAACTTTTGTGGTTTTCATCCATATGCTGCCTGTATAACGCAGGATCTTCAAACGGTTCGCAGCAGTACACGCAAAGCATACTTTTCCCCTGCAGTCTGAATGGATAAGCTGTAGAATATTGCAAGACTGCTGCAGCGTTTCGTTTCGCGATAGCGTAGTTGTCTGGTTCTAGAAAAAGAAAAAATCCATTTGTGATAGATTTATTTATTTTCAGTCCTGAGAATGTTGACTGGTCCTGACGATAGATTTTAATTTGAGGGAAAAAATTAAGAAGGTACTCGTAGGTACCTCATCGTAGGTAACTTTTAAGAACACGTCATAGCCGAGACGATGAAAATTGGTGGTTAAATATATTGTGTCTTCCGCGTATAGCATAGCGTTTTTGATCCCTTGTTTGATATATTTGACTAAATAAAGAAATTATAAAGAGAGCCTGTACTTTGCCTATTTGTTTATAATGTCTTGATTTTTTGCTGTAATATGAACTGTTTACAGACCTCATATTCTGTGCAGGTGTAAAAGTTAAAGATTGTAAAAATGAGTAATAATTAAAACTAGGAAAAGAATAAAGAAAACTTTTTGTACATAATCAACTATTTATTTAAAATAATTAATTCTATTTATAAACATTAAACGGGAAACATAAGGGCTAAAAGATAACCTAACGTAATAATTTAGTAATAAGGTGGCGTTTAAATTTAAGCCCAGAGCATTACCATAAAGCATTGGCATGGTGCTTGCAGAAAACAATTACGAGATCATAACCATAATGAAATTTGTGATCAAATAAAGTAATATCTATAAAATCACCCACTTACATGTAACGTGAATAAAAATTAGAGCAGACAGTGTTTTATGTCTGCCATTTTAGATGTTACAGCTTTGTTCATAGCTAAAATATCAAGTAATTGCTTCAAATTATGATAATGCCATACAATTAAATTAATTACGATAAGAAAAATAAATTCAACCTCTTACGGGTTTTAAATAACATTATATTATAACATACAACATACCTTGACCTAATAGTCCGGTCGTGGGACATTAAATTTCATAAAGAAGTTTTGATAATACTAAAAGTTTTAGTTTTTGCTGAGTGTATAGATTATGTGCATTGTGAGCTATTGTTGAAAAGTTAGAAGTTTTATGCCGGTGCTTTAGGTAAAGTTAAGGTATTACGTAATATTTCGTTTAACGTAATATATATAGAATTAAAGTTTGAAATGTTGATTGTTTCATAATAAGAACTATGTTATCTTCATGTTGTAAAATATTTAGAAAGTTATTATGTGTGGAAGTGCGTAAATCAAAAAATCACTCTTTTGTTCGAATAAAATTTTAAAATTTCTGAAATCTTATTTTAAGACTTTCAGTGGTTAGATATACCAGTTCAACAAAGTTTAGAAAGTTAAGTGGTGTGCTTCTTTGATATTTTCATTTTTCCTTTATAACATACGGAATAATGAATTAAAAATTGATAAGATCGCTCTTACAATACCTTTTCAATGCACTTATATACTACACAAAAAATTAGAAAAATACATACAGTGGCTTTTGTTTAATCACGGATAAAATATGTAGTATTGTCGCTACAGGCCGCCCGCGCCGGTCCGGTGCCGCTGGCGGCGCGGGCGGCGGCCGGCCGCCAGTCCAGCCAGACCCCCTAGCCAAAGTAACATTTGCAATTTTCGCTATCGCTTCGATTCGAAAAATGTATGGATTTGACGTTTTAAAATTCGATAGTTAACGAAACCTTATGTCCCATACATGTCTCGAAAGCGAAGCGATAACGAAGATTTGCCAATGTTACTTTGGCTAGGCCCTCAGGAGCCCTATTTTTTAATCGCTCGACTGGTGTCGAGCGCTCGTTTCTACTGATTTTCGTTCGACATCCCATACATTTGAGTCAAATGTCGAACGAAAATCAATAGAAAAGAGCACTCGGCGCCAGTCGAGTGATAAAAAAAAAATAGGGCACCAGGCCCACTCGCGCCATAAATAAGAATAAATTATTATTAAGGTGGCGACTAATCTGTAACATTCCGTCGTAACGTAACGTTACGTTATGATGAAATGTTACAGGTCAGTCGCCACCTTTATGCTCGCGCGCGAAGTGTATGACACTACCTACAGCTACCTACTTACTTACAAGTTGTACGCTCGGCTACTTACAAGACGTGTCGACTCCTATCTGACCTATCTCTTATCCCGAAATGATATTATTATGATTCCACTAGTGGCCGCCCGCGACTTCGTCTGCGTGGAGTTTTTTTGCTATCCCTCGGGAACCATACTTTTTTCGGGATAAAACCCTATCTCCTTTTCTATACCCCTAGCAACGTGTATGTAAAATTTCATGATGATCGGTTCAGTATTCATGCGTAACAAACAAACAAACAGACTTTGGCATTTATAATATTAGTACCTATGGATAGTGCGACTCTAATCTACCTTACTCTCTAACTAATGTACCTACCTACCTAATTTATACAATTGCCACAAAATAGAAGGCCCTAAAAGACGACAGTAATTTTATAAAATTAGCCACAGATGTAGGCAGCTAGATAGATAAATAAGACAAGTTAGTTGGTTTAAATACTTTGATCAATACCGTAAACTGCTGCATCTTTGCACAAAATTTAAGGTTTTTTTTAAATATCTCTTCAAGTATTTATTATCTGTGTCCATTTTTACATTAAGGCGCGAATTGGAGATGTATGCCATATATCTTAAGGTTCATAACGCCGAAACGGCTGTTAGATTGATCTCCAGAAACCGTCAAAGTCGTAGGCAAAGTTGTGATAAAATATCCCAACTTTGCCTAGAAGATTATAAGCAAAAATACGAGCCGCATTTAAAAACTGGTCTTAATTATAGAGCCATACAAATTGCGTTACCATCGAGATGTGCATGGATTACCACATATAAGCATCAATATTTTTTTCTGGCAAGCAGGCGAAGTTGGGCACAAGCAGGCAAACTTTGAGCAGTATCAGTAAATATTTCCATAGTAAATTTGTAGTATACTACGGGTTGCCAACTTGCCACAAATAGAAAAACACAAAATTTAAAAGACTTACTATAATTTCAATAAAAATGGGTAAATCCGGACGTAAACCAACTAAATTCACAGGACTAAACTAATTTCATTTGATTTGTTTTAATTTCTTTATTTTGAATTTATTATTTTCTTTTGAATTTATTTTTTTATAACTATTAAACCTTTAAACATTTATAATTACTTTTGTAAGATTGTTTTCTATTTTTATAGCTGTATATCTTTTTATTTAATAACTAAACAAAGTAAACATAGACTGCCCTCCAAACCGCTTTACTGTCGTTGAGTAAGTAGTGACAACCCTAGGGCTAGGCAAACTTGAGTCACTAATGCCCGAGAAGCCTTTTACAACATTGCCTACCGTGGTTCTACCCGTTAATGATTGACATTAACAAGAAAAACCCTTATAAATAGGAGAAACAGCAAATAGCTTACCCCGTAAATACTAAGAGGGTAAATACTAACCCCGTAAATACTAACTTTTTCCAAGGAAAAACTAAAAGTTTAACACTCACCTAAAAAACGTGCACTCGGTCACAGAATACATAATAGTACAAGTACAGATGCCGCATTCTGCAACATCATTTAATTAAATAGCGACTCTTGCTACGACTCAATAAGGCGCAATTCAGATCGCACACCGCTACAGCGCCTACAGTTATATTCACCTAGAAGTTTTCTCTCTTTCTATCGCGTAGCGCTCATCTCTTCTGACGCCGTTAGGGTTGTCTCCTTTTTATCTGTTTGTCTGTTTATCTGTATGTTTGTGCGCTAATAACTTAAAAAGTGCTAACTCAATCGTAATGATGTTTACATAGAAATATACTATGTATTTTGCGAAGTAATTTAGTTTTTATCTCATCGCAATCGGTTTACTCAATCAAAAGATATACGACTTTTAAGTTTTTAAGAAGAGTTTACGATGAATTCGTTGTAACAATATCTTTTGGGAACTATACTGTTAGAACGACGACTACCTGGACCTGGTGTTCCCACATCTGGCACGGTAAAATGGTCAATGGCTTAAAAGTAAACAATAAAGTGTCGAGTTTTGGGGTCCGTCTTTTGTAATTTCTCAGAAAAAAAATGTACTTGAATGCAGTTGAATGCACTTGAAAAAAATCTAAGCCCGCTTTGTACGTATTATATTATTTTATACTACTAGCTTCCGCCCGCGACTTCGTTCGCGTGGACATTCGAGAAAATCCTTAGGGAACCTTTAACCTGGATAAAAAGTTTAATATCCTACCTTGCTAGGTAGCCCGCTTGGTGTGAACGTGCCTTGCGCGCAGCAGGCCTCTGGCTGGTGAGCGCGTACTATAGCGACCGAGTACGATGTCGGGCCGCATCCTCACGCGCAAGTGGCAAACGCCCTGCCTGCAAGCGAGGTACGTCCACACCAAGCGTACTGCCTCGCGAGGCAGGACGTTAGAACATAGAATACTTCGTATCCTGGTTAAAGGTACCCTTAGGATTTTTTCGAATGTCCACGCGGACGAAGTCGCGGGCGGAAGCTAGTATTATCTAATTATTTTCTTTTCTCTGGAGTTACTATATTCTCTAGTGTTACCCTGGTGTCCCCTAATTTTTGATTACTTTTATCTTTGATCAAGAATTAAATACCCTAGATGTCCGGTCAGAGTCTCAAAAATGGCACCTCAAATAGCGTCCCACTACAAACTGGGTGCTTATTTTGCACAAAGTAAGTGATAAAAGATGTATTTTTGTAAAAAATAAGCTTATTTTGTGCAAAATAAGTGATATAAAATGTGAGTTTGTACAAAATAAGAGGTGATCATGTACAAAATAAGCGCCAAGTTTGTAAGTGGGACGCTATTGAGGTGCCATGTTTGCATACTGTTTTAGTTCGTAAGCGTTATTTAGGATATACTTGATCGAAGGTTTTTATGTATAAATAATTTATACAATTCAATTATACTTGTAAACAATACAGTGAACGTAATATGTATTAAGAAAAGAAAGGTACTGCCTGACATCCCAAGTAGCATTCGGGGTTCTATATAAGATGTCTAGTCGTTCACATGTACTCAACAAGCTGTGTAAGTCAGCTGTATAAAAGCTGTATAGCTTGCTATAATGCTATAGAACCAGTTTGGGCACAAATTAGACAGCCTTAAGTTCACTATGCCTCTACATTAGCAGTATAATAGCATTATAATAGCAGTTTAAGTAGTAACATCGGACTTAAGGCTGACTTACGGCACTATATGGGACGCAGTGTGAACTAATACAACATACATGAGTGTAATAAAGAGTAACAAGTGGCTATACACAGCCTTTACAGTTATAAAATCCGACAAAAGTACTCCAGTGCTACCTAAAATTCACGTGTGTCCTAAATTATTTCTATTTATTCCACAAATTTAATATGGTTTTATTGTGTCGTAATAATTAATGGCGGAACAACTCTTATTTGGATAAAAATTAATATAACACGGAAGTACCTGTTTTGAATACTTAATATGTGTTAATGCCATGGGAATGCAACTTTATCGTGAAATGTGTACATATTTACAGCTAAAATATTCACGCGCCTCTGTAAAAACGCGATATTCATTTTAAAATACATAAAACTGGCTGAGAGGAAATCTCCAATTTTCAGTTTTCGATATTCTAATGGCATTATAATTATACTACGGTAATTAATTATAACATGAAACCAAAACTCAATCGCTCTATCTGCTTATTTTGCGATAATCTGCATGATAATTTTGGAGATTTTTGGTAAATATTTTAGGTTATGTAGAACAAAATGGTGGAAATGAAATACGGCTATGTGAACTGTTATAACTCCAATTTAATGCGGGTGAGCGTATATAGGTTCACATGTGTTCTGTTAGAATGCTGTTATCTATATGAAGTCCCACATTTGTACCACTACAGAGCCAATGTCTATAAATTTATTCTGATGTGAACTTATGTACAGTTTTAAGATGTAATTCAGGTCAATTGTGTATCATCGTTTAATCTTTCAATATTACTGAAATTTTAGAGATCCGCAATAATAAATTTGTCCGTTAATTGGCCTAGCCCAGGTACTAAGTCAAGTATGAATACCTAAAGTACAAATTTTGTAACAAACTAACAAAAAAACACTTTTTGTTTTCGTGTGAGACACACAATTTGGTGTCAAAAAAAAGTGTAATAGAATATTCACATTCACATTCATGTTCAGCTTACAGCAAATAAGAGTAGTATTTGTGGACAAATAAACTGCTATTGATGTTAATGGACAACACATATAGTCCTTTTAACAGCCTACAGTCCACATGCGAACCATTTAAACACTTCTGTACAGATAGTAAAAAAAGGTTATTTTAATGATCACAAACAAGTCCTACTACAGCTACTAGCTGTATAACAGTCTAAAATAAGTAAACATAACAGCCTTTAACTTTATAAATGACCACGTGTGTTCTTTTAAAATGCTAGCTCTAGGCCGTTAAACAGCGGTTGCCGATTTCTACCCTCTTATAATGCTCTTAGTCAGACGGCTGACTAAATGATAGTTGTTAGAGTATTATAACACCAACAATCGTATAAAAGTATAACTCTACACTCCTATAAGTCCCTTAGACAGGTATAGGTGTAATAATTGGAATAATGCAGCTTATACATCACGAGTGAACTGTAGTAATGCTTCAAGTACACCTGGGAACTAAATGTGTACTCTTAAATGGAGTAAAATGCTAGGTACTTGGGATAGACGTAAGTTTCAAGTGGCTGTTTAATATCAAATTATTTTAAAGTTTAACATACATTTATGTCAAAGTAACGCAGTGGAGTTAAAATCATGTAAATCTTAGAAACTATTACTATAAACATAGATACATTATTTTGATAGGATACTTTCTTGTTGTATTAAATATTAAATGTAAGTACCGTAAACTGCTGCAAGATTGCCCCTAAGCTTCAATTTTGCCTAATCTCGTAAAACTAACATTACTTCATAACCGCCATCTATTTTTTACTTTTGATAATGAGAGAAATACCTTTGTTTTATTAGCAACCCATTTCATTATTATTCAAAGTGGCAACACCGTTACTTTTTTGTCTGTCAGCTGTCAACGGTCGCAAACTTTTAGTTTTTCCTTGGAAAAATCGAGAATTTCAGCTGCTCGAGAACTGCTCAAAGTTTGCCTGCTTGTGCCCAACTTCGCCTGCTTGCCAGAAAAAATATTGATGCTTATATGTGGTAATCCATGCACATCTCGATGGTAACGCAATTTGTATGGCTCTATAATTAAGACCAGTTTTTAAATGCGGCTCGTATTTTTGCTTATAATCTTCTAGGCAAAGTTGGGATATTTTATCACAACTTTGCCTACGACTTTGACGGTTTCTGGAGATCAATCTAACAGCCGTTTCGGCGTTATGAACCTTAAGATATATGACATACATCTCCAATTCGCGCGCTAATGTAAAAATGGACACAGATAATAAATACTTGAAGAGATATTAAAAAAAACCTTAAATTTCGTGCAAAGTTGCAGCAGTTTACGGTATCTGATTTTCTTAGAAGTATCATTTTCATTCACAAAAAAAACACAAAATAGGTAACAGAGGGGAAATTTTTAAGACGATCTTTTGTTATTCTCAAAAATCTCAAAAAGTTTGAGTTTGACGTTTAGCAAACTCAAACATCGTGGCCATTCGTGGCCACCTTTAAAATCTAAAAATTAGATAAATGATATAAATTCTTGTAAATTCAATTAAATTTATTTTTGTTTTTATTTTCTGTTTCAAAATGCTCTGAAAGGAGTGCCTTAAAAGTTGATTCGCCAAACTACCTTAGAAAAACAATTATGATCAGCTTATTTAGTAGGTAGGTAGCTTTATTTTATTTTATAAGTATTCTGTGTAATTTCATCGATTACGCGACAAAAAGAGTGGCGCTTTGTAGGTGCTTGTAATATCAGGCACGCAGCGCTGTGAAATTTGAAATTGTACTTTATTGCCATGCGACGAGAGTAGCTTATTGTTTGTGGCCCCGCGCCCGCCCGCGCGCCGCGTGGCAGTCAGCGGCACCAGCATGCACCCGCTCGCGCGTCCCGTATAATTCGTATTTTAGCGCAATAATTTATCCGTAATTTAAACAAAACCCACATTATGTATGTTTCTAATTTTTTGTGTAGTATATAAGTGCATTGAAAAGGTATTGTAAGAGCGATCTTATCAATTTTTAATTCATTATTCCGTATGTTATAAAGGAAAAATGAATATATCAAAGAAGCACAATACTTAACTTTCTAAACTTTGTTGAACTGGTATATATAACCACTGAAAGTCTTAAAATAGGATTTCGGAAATTTTAAAATTTTATTCGAACACAAAAGAGTGATTTTCTGATTTACGCACTTCCACACATAATAACTTTCTAAATATTTTACAACATGAAGATAACATAGTTCTTATTATGAAACAATCAACATTTCAAACTTTAATTCTTTATATATTACGTTAAACAAAATATTACGAAATACCTAAACTATACCTAAAGCACAGGCATAAAACTTCTAACTTTTCAACAATAGCTCACAATGCACATAATCTATACACTCAGCAAAAACGAAAACTTTTAGTATTATCGAAGGTAACTTTTCTCTGGCTACGCGACTATAATATGATACAGTCAATACTTAACCTAAATTTAGTGAAATGTTTTAAATTAAATTTTCGGAGCATAAAGGTATATTTATTTGAAATAACAGTGTTAATTTGAGAGCTTATAATAGGTATACAAGGTGTTTGGTAATAGCCTTATACAGCCGAATTTGGTAGATATGGTACCATGCATACAAACCCAGAAAAAATGTATAAAATTTTGAACTAAGCAACAATGTATATTACCAAACATACAGGATAACTACATAATTAATCGATAGACATCTAAAGATACTTTCAATCTTAGCGAAGATAGATAATAATCCTTTCTTTATAATTGGAGACTATTAAACAATCATGTTATTGCGAAAATGAAACAATAATGCAATATGATTATGGAACATTGTGTTAGATTAATCGACACAAAATATAAAAGTGCGTAGTCACCGCACGAAAAAATGATCTTATTTAGTTAGGAACTTCCAATAACAGTAACATCATACAGAAGTAATAAATGCGAAGATAAAAATTTTAATTACACTGAACGAATCAGAGCGCTACGATTTATTGGATATTATTAGTGTTGAACTTGGAAAAAACTGTGACAAAATTAAACTTATTTCCAACAACTTTGTAAACATAAAACTTTACACTCGCGGGATAAATCTCGACTGCCAACATAGCTACCCGATCAGCCAATCAAGATGGCGTTGATTTATCTACATCCGCCGTTTGGAGTTCTAATGAGTTTCAAAGAGATGAATGTAGAGCCGGGATAATAAGAATAAGAACAGGTGTTACTACACTAATTATTTCCATCAAGAAATCTCAACATCTGGATGATAAGATTTCATATGAGTTTTATAAGTCACCCTCTGATTAAACTTCTTATCACATTCTTTGCACTCGAACCTTTTAACCTCACTATGTATCCACATATGCTGTATCAGATTTTTTTTCCTAGAAAAAGCTTTAGGACAAGACGTGCAATGAAAGATTTTCTCCTTAGTGTGTACGACTCTGTGCTTTTCCAAATTATTTTTCGTATCGAATTTCCTACCGCAAGTGCACGAGAAGTATTCGTTTGTGTGAGTAATCACGAAATGACATCGATATTTGCTCCTGGTTGGAAAAACTTCACGGCATTCAGGACAAACAATGGATCTGGATTGTTCGCCATGAACTTTGGCTCTATGTTCTTTTTTTAAAGTAACGGAAATGAACCTTTCACCACAATCTATGCAACCATAAGGCCAGCATCGGGGAGATTCTGATACATGTTTCCGCTTAGCTTCTAAAGACGGAAAAGTTTTCTTGCACTTGACACATATACGCAATGATCCAATCTGGCAGTTAAAAGAATGGAATCGAAGTGACGACGACGTGAAATAAGATTTACCGCACTGTTCACAGGTATATTTAGTAAAATGAGATTGTGTGTGTCTACTGAGATTGCGTAATGTAGAACACTTCGTTTTGCAGATGGCACACACCCACATATCGTCATGGAAAGTAAAGGGCTGGACTCCCAAATCGTAATTCAGATTTATTTTTTTATTGTGGACTTTTATGAGGTGATCAGCCATCGATTCTAAGGAGGGAAACGGTTCAGAACAAATTCTGCAACTAAGCTCAGTGCAATCGACTTTTAAATATCCCTCGGGAATATGAGCGAAGGCTACGCGAATTATAAATTCTGAATGAGAATGGCGCATGTGCTCTCTAAACAAGGACGAGTCTTCGTACTCCTCTCGGCAGTACACACAGACCAGGACACATTCTGGTAGCTTGAACGGATATGCGGTAGTGTATCGGACTATAATCTCGGCGTTCTGCCTCGGCACGGCCATTGGATTTAATTCTAGAACAAACAGAAATGTTCTTGATCAGTGGAGTTTTCGTTTGTCATCCCTGTCCGAATCTCCGCCACCGTCGCAGTTTTGTAGATAATAACGAATTCAGCACCATTTTTAATCAATTTGACACAAATCTGATGAAAATGATCAAATATTGGCAAGGTTAGACGGTTTAAGTTAAGAGAAAATTTAGTAATTAATTGCGGAACATAGCTAACAGCCAATTGTAATGCCGTGAATCTAGCATAGGTTTCCGTGAGGTGAACGTAAAGCCGGCGTAATAAGAATAAGAACTGGTGTTACCGTAGCCCATTAAGAAATTTCAACATCTGGATGATAAGATTTCATATGAGTTTTGTAAGTCACCCTCTGATTGAACTTCTTGTCACATTCTTTGCACTCAAACCTTTTAACCTCACTATGTATCCACATATGCTGTATCAGATTTTTTTTCCTAGAAAAAGTTTTCGTACAAGACGTGCAATGAAAGTTTTTCTCCTTGGTGTGTACGACTCTGTGCTTTTCCAAATTAGTTTTAGTATGGAATTTCATACCGCAAGTGCACGAAAAATATTCGTTTGTGTGAGTAATCACGAAATGACATCGATATTTGCGATTAGTTGAGAAAACCTCACGACATTCGGGACAAAAGAAGGATCTAGATTTCTTGCCATGTGCTTTGGCTCGGTGTTCTTCTTTTAAAGAGAGGGAAACAAATCTTTCACCACAATCTATGCAACCATGATTCCAGCATCGAGGAGATTCTGATAAATGTTTCCGCCTAGCTTCTAAGGACGGGAAAGTTTTTTTGCACTTAACACATACACGCAATGTTCCAGTGTGGCAGGTAAAAGAATGCTGTCGAAGTGACGACGTCGTGAAAAAAGATTTACCGCATTGTTCACAAGTACGTTTCGAAAAATGAGATTGTGTATGTCTGCTGAGATTGCGTAATGTAGAACACTTAATTTTGCAGATGGCACACACCCACATACCGTCATGGAAAATAAAGGGCTGGACTCCCAAATCGTTATTCAGATCGATATTTTTATTGTGGACTTTTATGAGATGGTCAGCCATCGTTTCTAAAGAGGGAAACGGTTCAGAACAAATTCTGCAACTCAGCTCGGTGCAATCGACTTTTAAATATCCCTCGGGGATATGAGCGAAGGCTACGCGTATTACGAATTCTGAATGAAAATGGCGCATGTGCTCTCTAAACAGGGTCGCGTCTTCGTACTCCTCTCGGCAGTACACGCAGACCAGGGCACATTCTGGTAGCTTGAACGGATATGCGGTAGTGTATCGGACTATTATCTCGGCGTTCCGCCTCGCGACGGCGGCCGTTGGATTTAATTCTAGAACAAACAGAAATGTTCTTGATCAGTTGAGTTTTCGTTTGTTATCTCCGTCCGAATCTCCGACACCGTCGCATTTTGTAAATAACGAATGTAGCACCATTTGTCATAAACTGACACGAAGCCGATAAAAATGATAAAAAATTGGCAAGGTAAGATGGTTTAGTTAAGAGAAGGTTCGTTTAATTGTGGATTAATTAATTAGCATAGAACATGGCCAAGAGACAATTGTGATGCCGTGAATCTATCATAGGTTTATATGAGGTGACTGTAGAGCCGGCGTAATAAGATCAAAACAGGTGTTACCGTATCCTATTAAGAAATCTCAACATCTGGGTGATAAGATTTCATATGAATTTTATAAGTCACCCTCTGATTAAACTTCTTATCACATTCTTTGCACTCGAACCTTTTAACCTCACTATGTATCCACATATGCTGTATCAGATTATTTTTTCTAGAAAACGTTTTCGTACAAGACGTGCAATGAAAGTTTTTTTCTTTAGTATGTACTACTTTGTGTCTTTCCAATTTATATTTCGAATTGAATTTCATACCGCAAGTGCAGGAACAATATTCGTTTGTGTGAGTAATCACGAAATGACATCGATATTTCTGCCTAGTTGTAAAAACTTCACGGCATTTGGGACAAACGATGGATTTGGATTGCTTGCCATGAACTTTGGCTCTATGTTGATCTTTTAAAGTTGAGGTAACGAATCTTTCCCCGCAATCTATGCAACAATAGAGCCGACATCGAGGAGATTCTGATACATGTTTCCGCCTAGCTTCCAAAGACGGAAAAGTTTTCTTGCACTTGACACATATACGCAATGATCCAATCTGGCAGTTAAAAGAATGGAATCGAAGTGACGACGACGTGAAATAAGATTTACCGCACTGTTCACAGGTATATTTAGGAAAATGAGATTGTGTGTGTCTGCTGAGATTGCGTAATGTAGATAACTTCGTTTTGCAGATGGCACACACCCACATATCATGGAAAGTAAAGGGCTGGAGTCCCAAATCGTAATCCAAATTGATATTTTTGTCGTGGACTTTTAAGAGATGGTCAGCCATCGACTCTAAAGAGGGAAACGGTTCAGAACAAATCCTGCAACTAAGGTCGGTGCAATCGACTTTTAAATAGAAGTCGTTGATATGAGCGAAGGCTACGCGTATTACGAATTCTGAATGAAATTCCCGCATGTGCTCTCTAAATAAGGTCGCGTCTTCGTACTCCTCTCGGCAGTAAACGCAGACCAGGGCACATTCTGGTAACTTGAACGGATAGGCGGTCGCGTATCGGACTATTATCTCGGCGTTCTGCCTCGCGACGGCCATTGGATTTAATTCTAGAACAAACAGAAGTTCTTGATCAGTTGAGTTTTTGTTTATCTACTCCAATACCGTCGCAGTTTTTTGAATGATTAAGAATGTAGCATCGTTAAATGATACTTGGATTGACACAATTTCAATAATAGTTGAAAAATTGGTCAAATATTGGCAAGGTGGCCGCCGGCCTAAAGGCTCATTTTTAATCTATCGCGTATTGGACCGAGACAACATTCGCAAAATAGCTATTAGCTTAGTGTTATCAAATATAGTCGTCTGGGTTGCAAATTAGAAAGCTTCTGGGACAGTCTTGGGCGTAATCGACAAGTTTAATTATGTAATCATGATTTCTAGCTACGACCACACGCCGGGGACTCCATACAAGCGTCGCGTTTCAACTCCTATTACACAGACGCTACACAGTGACGTTTTTGCACACGCGCAACTGTGTGCGTGCTATTGAATGAGCCTACCAACTGGCCTACGGATGGGCGCCGGTGGGGTGAGGTAATTGATTGTGGGGCGGGGCGGAGTTTCCTTTCTGTACGGTAGTACTTATATCTATTCTGTGCTACGACTAGAGTTAACTACTAGTAGTTATGACTACATGAATCCTAACTACAAATAATCAGATTACCTAACTAAAGTAAAAAATATAAATAAGAGATCGACATAAGTCGCTTTCAGCACGCGTAGCATGACCAACATCGAGATAAGATTCGACTCACAGAACAATGGCTTGTCTACACCGAAATGTCACTTTTGTCGGGTTGAGATCGAGATACTCATGCTCGCATTTTACAACCGTAGACTCGCATTGTTCTTTGTCGTGGCCTAATGTCAAAAGTCGACAAACACGAGCTTTTGTCTTCAACTGACATTAATTTGACAGTTGAGTGGGAGAAAATTTGTCTACCACCCTTCGAGTGGTCGAGAAAGATTTGTCGACTTATTTTTTTTTCTGAGTTTTTAATTTCGCAATAAAAATAAATCTAAGTTGTCCGTGTTTATATTTTATTAAGGTAAGAAGAGAAGTTACAGCACAAACGACAAAAACAACTGTCCGGAAAGAAAAAAAATGAAAAATTGTATTTAAGTAATTCTTTTTTATTATAAAATTTATAAAAAAAGAAATATAATAAATATTTACTAGTAGTAAATAACGAATAAGTATTTTTTTATTCTTAAATTTTTTTATAAATTTTATAAATTAAAATAATACAATAAATAATTTATTGTACAAAGGTACCTACCTATTCAATAATATTGTTTCCTAATATTACACTTTTTTCCCTTCAGTATTTTTTTTACGTTTATTTCACTTAATTTTAATTTATTTACTTAAAAACGTAAATTAAAATTATTTTCATACATTGATTTCAATATTTATTACTAAATTAACAAGTTCGTTGGTCTGTGTCATCTTTTCAAAAATCTCTCAATAAAAGGAAGGCAAACGAACTATATCCATACGGCTATATTTAACTCGGTTTTAAGAGTTTTGCGTCGTGAAACGTATAGAAAGGAACGCCCTTTAAGAGAAATGATGGAAATAATTATAAATATTTACTAGTGGCAACATTATTCTTCTCGAGCTCGAGAGAGCTTTGTCTACGGAAGTGAAAGCTTTTGTGAGTGTCTCTTTATCTAAGAACTTATTAAAAAATAAGTATCATGTTTAAACTAAATCATTTCGAATCATTTCAGATAATTTCGACGTTTATTGATGTTGAAATAAAAATATTATATTTTAAAACTCATATTTGTATTAAAAGACATAAAAAGGTTGTAAAATTCTGAGAGCGAGTCCCACCACTGTGCTCAGCAATCTAGAGGGTCGAGACGACAAGTCTTCGTAGATAAGAGTCCCGTTTGCTCATGCTACGCGTGCTGGAAGTGTCTAGGAAATCGGGGCAGGTAGGTAAGTATAATATGCTCTTTTGAGCTTTGTTCCTTATTCGATCGATATAGAAACATAAAAAAGTTCAGGTAATCATGCCACCTACGACACTGATCACCATTTATATCGATACTAGCGGCCGCCCGCGACTTTGTCTGCGTGGATAGTATTTTGTTAATCCCTCGGGAACAGTTCCTTTTTTCGCGATGAAAGGTACCCTATATCCTTCTCTGTACCGCTGACAAGGTGTGTGAAACATTTCATGATGATCGGTTCAGTACTTAAGACGTGAAGAAACAAACAAACGGATTTTGCATTTATAATATTAGTAAGGATACAATCGATTTATTTTTTGCGATCAGAGATCATTGGTGCGGAGGTCATGATCAGGGTATATATCTCCCAAAAGATTCCTACTCAGCAACCCAGACGACGATATTTGATAACACCAAACTAATGGCTATCTTTCCAATGTGGTCTCGTCCCATTATTCGGTAGATTGAAAATTAGCCTCTGGGCCGGCGGTCAATTAGGAGAATACATATTGTTTAAAACTATCAGTAGTATCAGTATAGAACCTAGGTGCGTTTAGGACCCGCTAACAGCCAATTGTGATGACGTGCCGGTTTTGGTGATGTGAATGCCGAGCCGGCATAATGTGAAAAATACAGGTGTTACCCCCATCAAGAAATCTCAACATCTGGATGATAAGACTTCATATGAGTTTTATAAGTCACCTTCTGATTAAACTTTTTATCACATTCTTTGCACTCGAACCTTTTGACCTCACTATGTATCCACATATGCTGTATAAGACTCTTTTCCCTTGAAAACGCTTTCGGACAAGACGTGCAAGGAAAGTTTTTGTCATTGGTGTGTACGACTCTGTGCTTTTCCAAACTATATTTCGTATCGAATTTCTTACCGCAAGTGCAAGTGAAGTAATCGTTTGTGTGTGTAATCACGAAATGACATCGAAATTTGCGATTAGTTTGGAAAACTTCACGGCATTCGGTACAAACATAAGATCTAGATTGCTTGCCATGTGCTTTGGCTCGGTGTTCTTTTTTTAAAGAGCTGGAAACAAATCTTTCGCCACAATCTATGCAACGATAATTCCAGCATCGAGGAGATTCCGATATATGTTTCCGCCTAGCTTCTAAGGACGGGAAAGTTTTCTTGCATTTAACACATACACTCAATGTTCCAGTCTGGCAGATAAAAGAATGCTGTCGAAGTGACGACGACGTGAAAAAAGATTTACCGCATTGTTCACAAGTACATTTCGAAAAATGAGTTTGTGTATGTCTGCTGAGATTGCGTAATGTAGAACACTTCGTTTTGCAGATGGCACACACCCACATATCGTCATGGAAAGTAAAGGGCTGGAGTCCCAAATCGTAATTCAGATTGATATTTTTGTCGTGAAGTTTAATGAGATGGTCAGCCATTGACTCTAAAGAGGGAAACGGTTCAGAACAAATTCTGCAAGTAAGGTCGGTGCAATCGACTTTTAAATATCCTTCGTGGATATGTGAGAAAGCCATGCGTAATATGAATTCTGAATGAACATCGCGCATGTGCTTTCTAAATAAGGTCGCGTCTTCGTACTTCTCTTGACAGTACACGCAGACCAGGGCACATTCTGGTAGCTTGAACGGATATGCAGTCGCGTATTGGACTATTATCTCAGCGTTCCGCCTCGCGACGCCCGTTGGACTTAACTCTAGAACAAACAAAAATGTTCTTGATCAGTGGAGCTTTCGTTTGTCACCTCCGATACCGTCGCAGTTTTATTAATGATGAAGAAAGCACCATTTGTGATCAATTGACACGAGTATACGACGTCAAATAAACTGATCAGAAGTTTAAATAAATATAATGATGATTATTGTAATCTTGACATGGTTGATTCAGAAGTGGATATTTTCAGTAACTCTTTACCTAAATTTAAACGTTTAATTTGTGCAAACCTTAATAAACAAAACGACTAATGTGTACTTACTACTGCCATGTAAATTAGTTTAGATTAATAATTCAAACTTGTTACTGTTTTGTTTTTCGTTGAGTATTATACAGGGTGTTAGTGGCACCCTTGCGAAAACTTTCAGGGCATAATCAACTCATGGTTCTGAGTCCATCTGAAGTGAAATTTTCCGTCGCAAAATTCATGAAAAATTGTGTTTTTTTATTTTTTTCCATCATACAGATACTGTCTTACTTGCATAGAACCTAAATTTACAGAAAAAAAATTAAAATATCAAAATTTAGTTAACCCGCAATGTACAACAACAGCTGTTTGCTATCGTTCGTTAAGGTCGCTGACACTGCTCGGTCGGCGGCCCGCTGCCGGCCGAGTCGGCCGACGCGCGACGGCATACATCTGTCTCTGTTGCACATACCTCTTTAGTCGTTCGTAGTGCAAAGCGGGTGCATAATTTTCGCACCATTCAAATTTAGTACTACTTGCATTGAAATAAGGTACAAATTACAATGGTTGATTTATTAGATCTGTTCATATGAACTGATCTGAAAACATTATTTTAATTAATAATTATTTAGTGCTACATTCATTCATTATTACATACCGATTACGTTTGTGTACCAAAGTAATTTACAATTCATAATGATTGCCCGTTCACGCCTTGTTCCCCGTTCCGTGTCGGTATTTGCACTCGCGTCAAAGGGTTCGCGGTGCGCAAACCTCCCGTGAACGCGAACGCATCCACACTCACGCGTGAAAACAGTACCGTGCCTTGAGGATTTTAATTTATTTGCGGAGTACGGTGCGTCAAAATGACCGTCACTTGGACGAACGAGCAGGAACTTGTGTTGATTGAGTGTTATCATGCCGAACCCATTTTATGGGATGCTAAATTCAAAGATAGCAGTGCCATAATTCGGCGTCCATTCTCGACGAGCGCGCGAACTAAACTGTGAACGATAGCGAGTATGGAGGGTCATGCTATTCACGCCGAATTCACGGCAAAATTACGGCGTGAATTCACGCCGTGAATCACGCAGGAGTCTGGAGCCCGCATTACACTGCCGGTGTACTGTACTGTACAGCACGTACCGAATCTTTCGGCAGAAGTTGGCGGTCGCTTTGTGTAGATTAGAGATGGGCGAATGGGAAATTTCAACAATCGAATTATTCGAGTGATCTAAGTAATTTATCGAATCATCGTTCTGAAGAAATTAATAAGCCCCATTTGTATTGAAAATACCAAAAGTAATTAAGTGATTATTTACGATTAAAGTCGTATGTTACTAGGACGAACGTACCTAATTGTGAAAGATGTGTGCAACTGCAAGTAACTCGCAATAAGAACGTAAAAGGAACCCGTCGAGAATTTTCAAAAGTTTTATTTCTAAGGCTAACAGGAAAAAACAATTCGATAATTCCAATACGATAGAATGTCTGATAGTCTTATTTGTGCTTAGCAATTTCACCCGTCCTAGTGATTGGTGAAATGATTTTTTATGGTTATTAATTTATTTCTATTAATTTTACTTCTTATTTCCTACTAGCTGATGCCCGCGACTTCGTCCGCGCGGACGAAACTTAACATGACAAACAATATTTTTTCAAAACTACAGTGAAGTGATACTAAGTTGTTAAACTGGTTATGCTCTGAAAAAAATTTAAACTCATACCTATTTGAAGCATACTCCAGCGTATGTACCAATTAGCATTAGAGAGAGAGAAGGGGCAGAGAGGGAGAGAGTTTTAAGAATTGTGCTGTTTGAAAAAAAAAGTAAAATAGTGTAGGATTTAAAAGTGGATTTGTTATTATTCCATTCGATCTGTTTGAATGATCGTTTGATCTATTCATGTTTGATTTGCCCCATCTCTAGTCGGCATTTTCAAAAGGATTTGACAGTGCGCGCCACTTGCGCGGCGCGGCTTTGACGATCTCTAGTCGACTGCGAATCTGTAGACGGACCGCGCGCGTACGACGTTGACGCCGTATTTGAGTTTTATTCGTTGTTTATGTTGTTATTGTTGTTTTTAGTTAATTGTTTTTGTTGCATTTTATTTGTTAACTAGTTTATAAGTGTTTTTTGTGTTGTGTGACTTCAGTGAGTGTGTGATTGTGAGTGCATAAACATGAACTTCGTGCGATTTACAGCACAAGAGTACGGGCGGATGTTGATGTGTTACGGGGAAGCTCGTGGAAATGCATCTCGAGCATCGCGTATTTATGCCGAGCGATATCCAAATTCGCGACGTCCAGACAGCCGAACCATAACACAGGCCTACCAGCGAATACTGAATAACCAGCGAATAGTGCCACAGATCGAAGGTGCCAGCCGAGCAATCAGTGTGCAAAGCGAGGAGCAAATTTTAGACTTGATGCACCAAAATCCAGACCTTGGTACACGTACTGCTGCCAAGTTATTAAGGCTTAGGCGAAGAGCAACGGTATCCCACTGGACAGTATGGAAAGTGCTGCGACGTGACCGTCAGCGTGCATATCATGTCCACAAGGTGCAGGCTTTATTGCCTGCAGATCGGCTTCGTCGGGTGGCATACTGCAGGTGGTTGGTGGCTCAGCAGCAGCGGAGCCCGGACTTTGTTTCGCGAGTTATCTGGACAGATGAGTCGACCTTCACTCGCAACGGAATGTGGAACAGGCGCAATACCCACATCTGGTCCCAGACAAATCCATTTGCGTTCCAAGAAACGAGTCACCAAACGCGCTGGTCGGTAAATGTTTGGGCAGGAGTTTACAGAGACAAAATAATTGGACCTATTTTCCTACCCGAACGTATGAATGGACCGCGCTATTTAGACTTTTTACGCGGGGAGTTTAGTGAGGCGCTGGCCATCTTGAACGTGGAACTAGACGAAGAATGGGAGGCGATGGAGGACGTGCCGCTGGACCGGTTACCGCACATCTGGTTCCAGCATGATGGAGCTCCACCCCACGTCGTGCTAGGTGTGCGCCAGCACTTAAATGAAACGTTCTCCCATCGGTGGATTGGCAGGTTCGGGCCGCAGGCGTGGCCGGCTCGCTCCCCAGACTTAACGCCCTTGGACTTCTTTTTGTGGGGGTATGTAAAAGAGCGGGTGTTCGTGTTAGCGTGTGACACCGCTGAGGAAATGCGACGTCGCATCAGTGATGTGTTTGATCGGCTGAGGAACGACATATCGGAAGACCCCACATTGATGCCGCGTCTTCACGCCGAGACCCTCCATCGGGCACGTGTGTGTGAGCGCCTTGGTGGAGGCCACTTTGAACCGTACTTAATCCGGAGGCAAAATGTTTAAAGGTAAGATTAGTTACTAGTGCTCACTTTTTTACCGAAATTTTTGATACTTTTGATCTTGCGTGTTTATCTTTAAGCCCTTACTAAATTAAAAGTGTTAAAAAGAACGAAGAAGTACTCAATAAAAACCGTGCGTATTGTTTTACATTTCATTTGTACGAACGCATTCGGTGCGGCCGGTGGCAACGGCAAGGGGGCGGGGCAAGCTGTGTCGAGAGCTCGCGTGCGCCCGCCCGCGGTATTATCGAGTTGTTACGCATACATTGCTTCTCAACGAAAAATCAAAATCTTAACTATGCATTTGCGACGAGTGGTTTCATAGAGAAAGTTGCTTAACTCTAAAGGTAAAATCATCCCTTAAAGTCTTTGCAAGGGTGCCACTAACACCCGGTATATCACACATAACTGTCCGAATAATGATCCTAATCGGCACTATAGGTCTGTTATAGCTAGTAAGATAGAAATAAGTGCTTTTCTTTGAATGACTGTTTGTTGCCAGAAAAATAATAAATAAAATAAAATATTAGCTAGGTAAGGTGGGACTTTAGGAGAAGGATACATTTTTTTTAAAGTGTGTAGTGTGGACCTATAGTAATGTAAAATATTGATCAAACGAAAGAAGTTGACTCTACAATATCGTTACTGCTATGACATATTATGAAGTGATTTCTGTATTTAGATCTGTCCACGAAGACTTCTCTACATTCAGGACACACGTGGGACCGTTTTTGCTTCCCGTGGACTTTAACTTGATGACTCAACCTTTGATTCCAAGTCATAAAACGATCGCCGCAAACGTTACAGACATGAGGCCAGCATTGCGGAGATTCGTTTAAATGTTTTCGTCTAGCTTCCACAGTTTTGAAAGTACCTTTACATTTCCGACACAATTTTTGATTGCCTATATGAGAATGTTTCATGTGTGCTCTTAGAGATGATTTCGAAGGGTAAGACTTTCCACACGACTCACATGTGTATTTCAAAAAGTGTGTCTGTGTGTGTCGACTAAGAGTACGAAGACTAGCGAACTTCTCTTTGCATAAAGCACAAGATAAACGATCATCTCCGAGCTTAAAAGGTTGCATAGCCAGATCATAGTGCAAATTAAGGTCTGTTATACTATGGTCTTCTTGTAAATGTAAAGCAGCTTTCTTCAAATTTTCGACACGACCATGACATAGCCTACATCGAAGATCTGTGCAATCTACTTTTATGTATCCCTCCGGAATATGCGCAAACGCCGAACGTACAGAAAAGTCAACGTGTTCGTCTTCCATGTGTTTTCTAAACAATACCGAGTCAGTAAAACTCCCATGACAATACACACACACTATTGAACATTCAGGCAACCTGAACGGATATGCCGTAATGTATTGGATCACTATTTCGGCGTTTCGTCTCGCGATGGTCATCGGATCATTTTCTAGAACAAAAAGAAATGTTCTCGATCATTTAATTGCGTAGGAATCCTTAGTCAGTTTTCAAAACGGAAAACAAATGTTTGAGGTTATTGTTCTTCCCCTCGTAAGTGCTAGTAGATTGATAAGGAGGAATGTATATCTCTGGATGATACGATTTCATGTGAGTCTTCCAACTGACTCTCTGGTTGAATTGTTTATTGCACAACGTACACTCAAACCTTTTGTGTTCACTATGTATCCACATATGCTGAGCCAGATTCTTTTTCCTAGGGAAAGATTTAGAGCATACAGTGCATGGGAACAAGCGTTCTTTTGTGTGGACGACTCTATGTTCATCTAAATCGCGCTTAGTTTCAAACTTCAAACCACAGCAAGAACACATGAAATTATCGTCAGTATGTGTAATTTTAAAGTGAGCGCGGTACTTTTTTCTGTCGACAAAGACGACACTGCACTCTGGACAAACGAAAGTGCGTTTTTGAGTGCCGTGCACTTGGCTCAAATGAGCTTGTTTTAAATTCCAAGTGACGAAACGCTGGCCGCATACGTTGCAGACGTGAGACCAACATTTGGGTGACTCCTTTAAATGTTTCCTTTTAGCTTCTAAAGAACCGAAAGTGGATTTGCACTTCCTACAAATTCTTTTGTTATCTATATGAGAAAACCTTATATGGTGTCTTAAGGTGGTCATAGTAGCGTAAGACTTCCCGCAAGCTTCACAAGTAAATTTCAGGAAATGCGTTTGTGTGTGCCTGCTTAGTTGCCTCAGACACAAAAATTTGGAATTACAAATGGCGCAGAGGAACTTGTCTTTTTCAAGTTTGAAGGGTTGTATCCCTAAGTCCACATCAAGTTTAATAGGCTGACGGTGGACCGAGTGCAAATGATGAGCAACCTCTTCAAGCGAGTCCATAGATTCAGAACAGAGTCGACAGCGGAGCACAGTACAATCGGCTTTGATGTAGCCTTCGGAGCAATGTGCGAAAGCCATCCTCATTGTGAACGTTTGATGTTCTGTATCCATGTGCCTCCTATAGGCAGTGGAGGTATCATAACTCTCCGCGCAGTACACACACACCATGGTGTCCTCTGGTAGCCTGAACGGGTACACCGTTGAATATTTCACGATTATCCCGGCGTTCCGTCTCGCGATGACATTAGAATCGTTTTCTAGAACAAAAAGAAATGCCGTTGGTCATTCAACTGTCTTGTTTGACCGTTACTCAATTTGCACAAATGGCATTGTGAAATTCGACTCACGGAATCCGAGACGATTTTGATATAAGAACGTCACGCCAAAAAGTACCGAGTAAAAACTTTATAAGAGGTTTCATTTGTTTAATGATCCATTTTCTGACTCTTCAAGTATCCTAGTCATTAAGAAAACCTAAAAGTACTGAGATGAATAGGTGATAAGATAATGCAACAGGAGTTCATGATAAAGTCTAGTTCGGTAAGACCAGATGATCTCTGCTAAGGAAGAAAATTAGAAGAAAATGAAATAATTGAAGCCTGGACGTTTTCAAGCTGGATTAAAAAAGAGTAAATTGGTAGTTTGATAAAATACGTTGTTGCTAATTCTTCAAACAATATTTTGAGGAGTTTTAGGTGACAGTATGTCTATTCGCTGTTGAGAAAAATATATCTTGTGTTAGTAAAACTTATATTGACGACATGGTGTTTGAGGCACTTTCTGCAGGTTTTAATAATCAGAAGTTTCGACCAATTCAGGATGATAGGATTTCATGTGAGTTTTCCAACTGACTCTCTGATTGAACTTCTTATTGCATGGCCTACATTCAAACCTTTTATTTTCGTTATGCATCCATGAGTGCTGAATAAGACTCTTTCTACGGCCAAATGATTTGAAGCAAACCGTACACTCAAACTTCTTTTCTTTTGTATGTTTCACAAGATGTTCATTGTATTGAGTTTTACAATCGAATTTTGTATTACAATATGTGCAGTCGAAGCTATTATTCGTGTGGGAAGTGACGAAATGTTTGTGATACAAGCTCCATTTATCGAAAACTAGCTCACAACAAGGACATGGGAACGCTTTCTGTTCTATTCCATGGACGGTTTTTAGATGATCTTTTTTAATTTTTTTAGAGAAAAATCTTTCACCGCAATAGCTACAGGTGAATAACCAACATCTTACGGACTTCTCGACATGGCTGCGTCTAGCTTCAGTATTCGGAAACGCTTTATTGCATTTCAAACAGATTTTCTCATCAGTATGACTGTACCTTACGTGTTTTTTCAAATTTTCTTTACTCATGTAAGATCTCCCACAAGTTTCGCAAGTTTGAGTGTGATAATGGACAGTGGTATGTCGACTCAGAGCCCTCAAGCACACTAGCTTCTCGTCGCAAATGGCGCACATCCATTTGTTATGAAATTTGAAAACTTGCAATCGGATACCAGCGTTTAAATTTATTTTCTTATCGTGTTCGTTTTTTAAATGTTCAGCGATTTTCTCCAATGTGTCGAATTGCTGGTTGCATATTCTACACGTTAAATCTGTGCAGTCAGTTTTGACGTATTCGGAACTACTAGGAATGTGAGCAAAGGCAGTGGCAACGTTAAAGGTTGCGTGTTCCTTCCTCATGTGATCCCTGTATTCTGCCGGTTCTGAGTAATTCTCAAAACAGTAGACACAAACCATGTCCTTAACAGGTATTTTGAATGGATACGCCGTGGAGTATTTCAAGATAATCTCAGCGTTGTGTCTCTCATCGATCAATGATATGACTTCTAGAACAAAGAAAGGGTCTTTGTGACTATTTGAATGTTGTATCGCTTCAACAATATCAGGTTAGTGATTGCGTAAAGTCAATCGTATTCATTTGACAGTTCATATTGTATCATAATATATGTCATCCCATTCAAATTGCAGCCGCTGGAATACGATATGAACTGTCAAATGAATACGATTACCTTACGCAATCGCATCCCAGATTATTATAAAGGATACGAGAGTATAAAAATATGTTGAGTCTTAAGTTTCGTTAGACAAGAAATACTTCATCAGAAATTTATTGTTCAAGCTATGATAGTATCATTAAGGTTGGTAACTAAGATACTATTCAAGTTATTTATTGCATTGGATTAGGTTCAAATTATTTGCTTAAAATATGTTGGTAAATGAGTGAAAATACACACAATGTATCAGACATTGGTGTCGATTCGGTGCAGCACGACTTAACTAAATTGACAAGGCTAAACTTAATTTTAGCCTTCTTGTCTTTTCGATACAGAAAGAAAAGGATGGAAAATTTGGTTAAGTCCTGTCAATTTAGTTAAGTCGTGCCGTGCTGTACCGAATCGACAGCATTTTTTCTTTATTTATATTAAAATCACGACCAAAATTCATACACATGAGAAATGTCAAGTTCGTAAACACTTATCGGAACATTTTAAACGTTAAAAATACACCAAATTCAAATTTTGTACTTCACGAATACTTCGGGTTTTACGCCGCGTGTTTCTCTAAATGTCTATTCAACCTCGACGGAGTAGCAAACTTAAGTCCACAGTGAATGCACAAGAGGCAATCCTGAGAATGCCTCAACTTAAAATGATCGTAAAACGCCCTACGATCTTCGCACACCCAATCGCAATTTGTACAACGATACGTCTTTTTCTCCATTCCGTGCACTTCAACCATATGTTTCTGCTTAGTCTCCCAACTGGGAAACCTTTCCGGACACTCCAAGCAGCAATGGATCATACAACGCTTCTCCGTGCGTTGGTGAACCGCTTTAGCTTCCATTGAGGGGAACACAGTTTGACAACGTCTACAAAACGCTTTGTTTCTAAGGAGGAATGTATATCTCTGGATGATACGATTTCATGTGAGTCTTCCAACTGACTCTCTGGTTGAATTGTTTATTGCACAACGTACACTCAAACCTTTTGTGTTCACTATGTATCCACATATGCTGAGCCAGATTCTTTTTCCTAGGGAAAGATTTAGAGCATACAGTGCATGGGAACAAGCGTTCTTTTGTGTGGACGACTCTATGTTCATCTAAATCGCGCTTAGTTTCAAACTTCAAACCACAGCAAGAACACATGAAATTATCGTCAGTATGTGTAATTTTAAAGTGAGCGCGGTACTTTTTTCTGTCGACAAAGACGACACTGCACTCTGGACAAACGAAAGTGCGTTTTTGAGTGCCGTGCACTTGGCTCAAATGAGCTTGTTTTAAATTCCAAGTGACGAAACGCTGGCCGCATACGTTGCAGACGTGAGACCAACATTTGGGTGACTCCTTTAAATGTTTCCTTTTAGCTTCTAAAGAACCGAAAGTGGATTTGCACTTCCTACAAATTCTTTTGTTATCTATATGAGAAAACCTTATATGGTGTCTTAAGGTGGTCATAGTAGCGTAAGACTTCCCGCAAGCTTCACAAGTAAATTTCAGGAAATGCGTTTGTGTGTGCCTGCTTAGTTGCCTCAGACACAAAAATTTGGAATTACAAATGGCGCAGAGGAACTTGTCTTTTTCAAGTTTGAAGGGTTGTATCCCTAAGTCCACATCAAGTTTAATAGGCTGACGGTGGACCGAGTGCAAATGATGAGCAACCTCTTCAAGCGAGTCCATAGATTCAGAACAGAGTCGACAGCGGAGCACAGTACAATCGGCTTTGATGTAGCCTTCGGAGCAATGTGCGAAAGCCATCCTCATTGTGAACGTTTGATGTTCTGTATCCATGTGCCTCCTATAGGCAGTGGAGGTATCATAACTCTCCGCGCAGTACACACACACCATGGTGTCCTCTGGTAGCCTGAACGGGTACACCGTTGAATATTTCACGATTATCCCGGCGTTCCGTCTCGCGATGACATTAGAATCGTTTTCTAGAACAAAAAGAAATGCCGTTGGTCATTCAACTGTCTTGTTTGACCGTTACTCAATTTGCACAAATGGCATTGTGAAATTCGACTCACGGAATCCGAGACGATTTTGATATAAGAACGTCACGCCAAAAAGTACCGAGTAAAAACTTTATAAGAGGTTTCATTTGTTTAATGATCCATTTTCTGACTCTTCAAGTATCCTAGTCATTAAGAAAACCTAAAAGTACTGAGATGAATAGGTGATAAGATAATGCAACAGGAGTTCATGATAAAGTCTAGTTCGGTAAGACCAGATGATCTCTGCTAAGGAAGAAAATTAGAAGAAAATGAAATAATTGAAGCCTGGACGTTTTCAAGCTGGATTAAAAAAGAGTAAATTGGTAGTTTGATAAAATACGTTGTTGCTAATTCTTCAAACAATATTTTGAGGAGTTTTAGGTGACAGTATGTCTATTCGCTGTTGAGAAAAATATATCTTGTGTTAGTAAAACTTATATTGACGACATGGTGTTTGAGGCACTTTCTGCAGGTTTTAATAATCAGAAGTTTCGACCAATTCAGGATGATAGGATTTCATGTGAGTTTTCCAACTGACTCTCTGATTGAACTTCTTATTGCATGGCCTACATTCAAACCTTTTATTTTCGTTATGCATCCATGAGTGCTGAATAAGACTCTTTCTACGGCCAAATGATTTGAAGCAAACCGTACACTCAAACTTCTTTTCTTTTGTATGTTTCACAAGATGTTCATTGTATTGAGTTTTACAATCGAATTTTGTATTACAATATGTGCAGTCGAAGCTATTATTCGTGTGGGAAGTGACGAAATGTTTGTGATACAAGCTCCATTTATCGAAAACTAGCTCACAACAAGGACATGGGAACGCTTTCTGTTCTATTCCATGGACGGTTTTTAGATGATCTTTTTTAATTTTTTTAGAGAAAAATCTTTCACCGCAATAGCTACAGGTGAATAACCAACATCTTACGGACTTCTCGACATGGCTGCGTCTAGCTTCAGTATTCGGAAACGCTTTATTGCATTTCAAACAGATTTTCTCATCAGTATGACTGTACCTTACGTGTTTTTTCAAATTTTCTTTACTCATGTAAGATCTCCCACAAGTTTCGCAAGTTTGAGTGTGATAATGGACAGTGGTATGTCGACTCAGAGCCCTCAAGCACACTAGCTTCTCGTCGCAAATGGCGCACATCCATTTGTTATGAAATTTGAAAACTTGCAATCGGATACCAGCGTTTAAATTTATTTTCTTATCGTGTTCGTTTTTTAAATGTTCAGCGATTTTCTCCAATGTGTCGAATTGCTGGTTGCATATTCTACACGTTAAATCTGTGCAGTCAGTTTTGACGTATTCGGAACTACTAGGAATGTGAGCAAAGGCAGTGGCAACGTTAAAGGTTGCGTGTTCCTTCCTCATGTGATCCCTGTATTCTGCCGGTTCTGAGTAATTCTCAAAACAGTAGACACAAACCATGTCCTTAACAGGTATTTTGAATGGATACGCCGTGGAGTATTTCAAGATAATCTCAGCGTTGTGTCTCTCATCGATCAATGATATGACTTCTAGAACAAAGAAAGGGTCTTTGTGACTATTTGAATGTTGTATCGCTTCAACAATATCAGGTTAGTGATTGCGTAAAGTCAATCGTATTCATTTGACAGTTCATATTGTATCATAATATATGTCATCCCATTCAAATTGCAGCCGCTGGAATACGATATGAACTGTCAAATGAATACGATTACCTTACGCAATCGCATCCCAGATTATTATAAAGGATACGAGAGTATAAAAATATGTTGAGTCTTAAGTTTCGTTAGACAAGAAATACTTCATCAGAAATTTATTGTTCAAGCTATGATAGTATCATTAAGGTTGGTAACTAAGATACTATTCAAGTTATTTATTGCATTGGATTAGGTTCAAATTATTTGCTTAAAATATGTTGGTAAATGAGTGAAAATACACACAATGTATCAGACATTGGTGTCGATTCGGTGCAGCACGACTTAACTAAATTGACAAGGCTAAACTTAATTTTAGCCTTCTTGTCTTTTCGATACAGAAAGAAAAGGATGGAAAATTTGGTTAAGTCCTGTCAATTTAGTTAAGTCGTGCCGTGCTGTACCGAATCGACAGCATTTTTTCTTTATTTATATTAAAATCACGACCAAAATTCATACACATGAGAAATGTCAAGTTCGTAAACACTTATCGGAACATTTTAAACGTTAAAAATACACCAAATTCAAATTTTGTACTTCACGAATACTTCGGGTTTTACGCCGCGTGTTTCTCTAAATGTCTATTCAACCTCGACGGAGTAGCAAACTTAAGTCCACAGTGAATGCACAAGAGGCAATCCTGAGAATGCCTCAACTTAAAATGATCGTAAAACGCCCTACGATCTTCGCACACCCAATCGCAATTTGTACAACGATACGTCTTTTTCTCCATTCCGTGCACTTCAACCATATGTTTCTGCTTAGTCTCCCAACTGGGAAACCTTTCCGGACACTCCAAGCAGCAATGGATCATACAACGCTTCTCCGTGCGTTGGTGAACCGCTTTAGCTTCCATTGAGGGGAACACAGTTTGACAACGTCTACAAAACGCTTTGTTTCCTTCGTCGTGTTTCGCTCTTATGTGTTGAACTAGCCCTGTAGAAGCTTTATAACTCTTGCCGCATATTTCGCAAATGTGGCTTTGGAAATGGGTTATCGTATGCTTGTTTAAGTGCAAAAGGGACGGGAGACTCTTTTCGCAAACAGCACATCTCCATCTGTCTTTATCTAACAAATAGGGCATAACTCCCAAATCAGCGTCAGGATCGACCGCTTTATTATGGGTGTCTTTCAAATGAATTGCTGCGTCCTTCAGAGTGGGGCAGTTTTGGTTACAAATGCGGCATTTCAAGTTCATTATATCAGCTTTAACTGATTCAGTTTTGGGTAGTTTGACAAAGGCCATGTTTAGTGTGAATGTTTGATGTTCCCGGGACATGTGTGCGCGAAATTCGTCAGGTTCGTCGATCAAGTCTGCGCAGTAAACGCATCGGAACGACTTGAGATTGACGCGGAACGGATAAGCCGTGGTATGCTTAATAATAAGCTCGGCGTTTCTCCTCACGAGGTAGAACGGTGTACCGTCTAGAAAAGGAAAAAAAGTCATGTTGTAGTCCTTTCGTTCTGGCCAATTGTCAATTTTATTGAGGCTTCACACACTTTTTCTTCAAACATCAATGTCTGAATTCGGGAATATTTCAATAAAATTGGGATCAAATGGAATGTGGTGGTTTAGCTACGTTTCTACAAAGACACAATGAGCAATTTATTGTTAGAATTGTAATAATTAGATGTTTATAAGTAGTTATTATATCTAATACTATTTATACAGAACACGATTTAGATTTCATATTCTATAAAACCGTACGACAAAAGAGTCTAATCTTAAAATACAACCACAACACAGATAATCTTACCTAAGTTTATGTAGAGTTAAAATATGGTCATCGGGCGAAATAGGTAAGTATAGTTTTTGTGCGTTAAAACTTCTTTAAGTATCTTTCAGCAAATACGAATTCCGAGTGCGAAAAACGCAACGTGTTTTGAAATCCTTGTCCGAAAATTATGGCATATCAAGTTGTCCGCGCCGTAATCGAAGAGTTATGTTATAAATAATACCTATTTACAATTATTTATAGATTATTTCTTTTTTATAGATTATAGTCAATTTCAATTTATTATAACTTATACTATTTTATTAAAGTATAAATTAATTTTGCTAGGTTTTAGTCAGATAAGTCATTTACGAACATTGCAAAAGCCAAGCTAGGTACATACATGTGAATTGGCTTAAGACGAATAAGCTTTGAAGACATATCACTAAGAATGTTTATGTTGGCAAATATTCGCGCAAACCGACCGAGACTCCATGTTTCGACATGTGCCGTTTCAAGCGATACTTGGATAAGAATTTCAATCCACAATATTTGCACATGGCGCAATCTTCAGAATGCTGTAACTTATAATGATCATAGTACGAGTTCTCATTGTTAAAAGTTATATCGCAGTCGCCACAACGATATGTTTTCTTCGACTGTCCGTGTTCAGTTTCCATATGACGTTTTCTCGTCTTCCAATCCAGGAATCTCTCGTTACATTTAGGGCAGCAGTACGGCATGCAAGCTTTTTCCTGCCGTCGATGCTTCTCTTTAGCTTCCATCGTCGGAAAGATTTTGCCGCATTTCCTGCATGTAACCTCATAATCTTGGTGTTTCGACCTAACATGCCTTAATAAGCCAGTCGTCGCTATATAACTTGATCCACAAACGTGGCAGACATAACTTAAAAAGTGAGTTATCGTGTGCCTATTAAGATGGAATAGTGACGGGAAATTCTTCGCACACACGGCGCAATTAAAAGCATCTTTCTGCAGATAATATGGCATCACACCAAGTTTGTGTTTAAAGTTAACATTGTGGTTGTGAGTCGCGAGATGGGTGGCTATTGCATCCAGATCATCAAATGTCTCTGAGCAGATCCTGCATTTGAGGTTCGTTAAGTCTGCCTTTATGAATTCTGGCTTCGGGAGGTTGTGGAACGCGATTTTAAGCTTAAACTTTTCATGTTCTTCGTCCATATGCTTTCTGAAGACTTCTGGATCGTCGTAAAGTTCGCGACAGTAGACGCATAGTATGGACTTATCATTGACTCTGAAGGGATACGCTGTGGTGTAACGTATTATCAGCTCTGCGTTCGCCCGTACAGGGTCGAATCGATCCGCTAAAAAAGAAAAATTTCGCTATGTAGTCGGTTCACGCTTCTGTTTCGATATAAGTAGGCATAAATCGTACTAAGGGTGATGGGAATTCGGCGTTATTTCTTTCGGCAAAAACTACGTTGAGCCTTAGCTTTGCTGCTGGTGCACACATGTATACATCTGACTTGATGTTGTAGTTGTTTTGATGTTGATCATTGTTAACTTTAAGAATGTTAAGCAGCAATAAACGATTAATATATCTACGTTCAAAATCCAGTACCAGACCTACTTGGTACGTAAGATATCAAAAACCAGGTTGCAAATATTTGCAAGTATTTTTTTCTTCTGTCATTATTGACCTTACGAGTATTTTATTGGAACCGAAGATATTAATGACGTCTCCATGTAGTTTCGAGTAAATTCAAGTTGAAGTTTTTGATTAAGTAGCTAAATAGTTTTTTTATAAAGTCAAGTGCTTCAGGGCGCACAACCCATGGATATCAAGTAGTCTGCATCAAAGTAAAAATCCAAGATAATGCTTATACTTATCCTAATAGACAGTTAGCGAAATACTATGGCAGTAAAAGAAAATGATTTTGTACAGAAAGTATAATTTAAAATAATTACTACCATTGTTTTCCGTATTGTCTTACACATTCAGATTATTAAACGAATTGATTTGTTTGGGCAACAAGTTTATACAGAAAATTTTAGTGATTTTTATTCTGATAAACTGTAACCCATTTTGGTAATCTTAGAAAATTAGTAAATATATTATGTATAAAATTTTAATTTAACTACTATTTAAATAGTGTATAATTCGTTTAAACAATACTGAATGGATGTTATTCTCCCAAACATATGGATGTGTCTCTTCATAATACAAAACCTTAAAACTAACTCGTTTTGTAGCTATCAATGTTTTTTGGAAAATTGAAAGGTATATAAATAACAACATTAGATAACCACAAGACGAGTGTAAGCAGAGCTTTCTTATCAAATTACACGTCTAGATACTCACCGTTAGATGGCGTTGGCAAATCGGGACTCAAACCCAAACGTCGCACTCGAATCACAGCCTTGGTCCTTGCTATAAGTGTGTGTTTTGTACTAACTGGACAAAGTTACTATGAAGAAGTACCGTAAAATACTTTGTAATTGCTAAATTGATTTATCTCTCTAGCTAGACCATATTTCTCTATGTTAGCTCAAGTATATCGGAAGATGAAAGTCTTATGAATGTAAAAATATAAAAAAAAATCCTACTACATGGATCACAAATCTTGCTAAATACTAGTAGCACCTATTTAATTCAAATTAAGTCGTCAGTAAACTTGTATTATGGGATAATTTACAGTGGCAAAATAAGTTGATTGCAAAACTTCTTAAATACCTATGTAATAAGAATAAATGTGCTCATGTGAAGTAATAAAACAGTACCAAACATAGACATAGAAAAATTTTCGCTGCACTCAAGAAGACCAAAAAAGCGTGGAAAAGAGAAGTTAACATCATACGGACACGGTCTATGTAAAAAAGAGACAAAGGATCAAGTGACATGTGCCAACATTTTTTACAGTAAGAGCCCCTAGCGAATGAGCAATCACAGTTTGTTTAAAATATTTGTTAATCTTAATTAGAATTTAAAATAAAGGTATCGTGGAGCCATGGTGTCTTGTGCTCTAAGTAATTGTGATGTGACAAAAAGAAATAATCCAAGTAATCACACTTTTCACAGGTAAATAAGATATTGCCACACATTTCTCTAAAACCAAATTTCGCTACATTTATTCGTTTATCGACGAATAAAACAGTATGGAACATAGTTTATTAATTTCCTTTGCCATGTATTGTATAGTCATATTTTATGAATCTAAGTAATATTTTACGTATTTCATATAAAATGTATGCATTTGTTTTCGGATCACCTGTTTATTGCCATTGTTGTTCTTTGACATTCTATTTCTATGGTACCAAAGGTCTCGAGTTGCGGGTTCCAAATATTTGTATAATGAGCATAAACAATTTGTTTTCAAGTCATGGACGTTAATATTCCTAAATATCCTATCAGCGTCTGAATAAATGTATGAGTTTGCAGTTCCTAATTATCCTATCAGTGCCTGTATTATTTATGAGTTTGCAGTTACGTTTACTATACCCCATAGCGACTGTAGTAAAAAAAATGTATTCAATTTGGCACATAGCGCCTCTGGCTGTAACTACACTAAAACAGGGCTTTGTCACTACGCGCGTGAGTATGAAGCGCTCGGCGTCCTCAGCGAGAGCAAATTTCATATGTCAGAAAGGATAAGAGCTACACGATAGAAAGAGGCAACTACTAGATGAATGTTTTGTAGCGAAGGGAACGCTGTGCGACCTGAATTGCACTTTATTGTGTCGTAGCAAGAGTCGCAATTTATTTAAACGATTTTGCGGAGTGCGACTACTGTTCGCTAGAAATATCTATTCTGTGACTAAAGTAAAGGTTGTCATACAAATGTCAACTTAAGCCGCTATCGAGGCGTAAATTCATAATCATACCCCGTTATCGGCGGTGCACGAATGATCGAAGCCAAAGACAAAGTACAACAGAAGGTCTATTTTTGATTAATTTGATAATTCTGCCTAATCCCACTCAACCTCTGAGAGAATATATCTGTAATACATTTTTTTTAGTTTACCTGTACTTCAGGATAATCTTTTATCCACAACTCCATAAATTCGTGACGAGATTTTTTTTCGGAGGCATATTGTTGGTTAAGATAAAAATTATATGCATTTAGACAACAATCGATCACTAAATGACCCGTAAAGGGGAGAGGCCGCGGCGCGTGTGACAACATTAGGTAGATAGAGTACACGACGACACGACAGTACGCGCGCGAGTGGCGTTCGGCCGGCTTCTGTACTCCTTTGTCGGCATCCGTCAAAGCGGACACCGCGCGGGCCGCGCTGCGGGCTTATGTGCGCCATTTGTCGGCATCCGTCAAAACCGACACTGCGCGGTGACCGCGTGCGCGTGAGTGCGGTCCGCGCTGTTAAGGCAAAATGAGCTCTATACTTAATTTTTTTTAATTAATTAATTAAAAACACGATTCCAATTAAATATCGTCCTTCGCTTCCTGCACTTAGATTTTAGGAAGAATTAAATTTATTTATCTATAGGTATTGTTTAAAAATATAGTTCACATTCGCCATTATTGAACACGAGAACTTAAAAATTTTCGCACCTTAAATAGGTTTTTGAGTAGGAAAACGTAGGCAAAAAGGTGGCCCTAAAGGTCTTTCGCTTCTGATTTTTTAGTCTGTGAATCATTCGTGCACCGCCGATAACGGGGTATGTTCATAATACACCTAACGTTGCAATAGTACACGCTCTTTTTAAATTGTCATATGATTAGTGTTATGTGTTGGTTAGAATGTGAGAACATGAAAAATAAAAACAACTGGATGGCGGTTTCGCCATTTCTTCTTTGTACCTATATAAATCCCATTGTCAACACTTTAACATGTCGTAAAATAATACAATGTAACGACATGTCGTACTGATTTAAGTTTAGCGCCGACATATCAGGCTCTTTGAGGTTTAACTAAAATTAACGCCAGTAGAATAGAACGACAATGTGTGGGATTGACAGGAGCTAAGCGTTAGCTTATGTCATTCCCATACATTGTAATTTCTATCCTATTAGCGTTAATTTTAGTAGAATGGCCATTTGAGTAGGGAGTCAGCGCGGAAAGGGATCGACATCGCCTCGCTTTACCGCCCTGGGTTTCCATGGTTACCGAAGCGAGACGGCTCTGCCACAAAATAGATAAAATACAGAACTTAAGCTTAGTATTAGGCCCTGTCCTAATTGGCATCGGTCGTGCGATCATGCGTTGCGATTTCATCGTGCGATGAAACAGAACAATATACGCATCGCATGCTCGCGCGACCGTCAATTAGGACATTCAATAGATATCACTAGGTTTGATCGCACGGTCGCACGACCGGTTTCATCGGACGGACGCACCATCGCACGACCGATGGCCAATTAGGACAGGGCCTAAGCCGCGGCACGTAAGTTTAGCGATGAGAGAAATTGGAGGGGATTACTGTTTGCAGTAGTCCCGCACCACGTCTCCCGCCAATGAGACCCAAAAAATTACTTCTGCGCACAAAATGCCAGCGCTGAAGTTATATGTCGAGGCTTACTACGTGCGCTCGAGCAACGCACACATAAGACACCCTCTGCCTGACACGAAATAACCCCTTGTTCCTCGGAGATAACCATGGCCAGATTGGTTATCTGTGAGGATTTTTTTTCCTACCATATAACCAGTTATCTCTTAGGAATATATTTTCCTCGCAGATAACTGTTAAAATAATTAGTTATCTGTGAGGAAAATTTATTCCTAAGAGATAACTGGTTATCTCCGAAGAATACATTTTCCTCGCAGATAACTGTTAAAAAAATTAAAATAAATTATTATTCATAGATCTAGATCGTTAGATGTGCCCCGTATGAGCTAACCGAAATGTGTCAACATTCAAATGAGTGAGCCTCACTTCTTTGCTCTTAGTGTTGGTTTGAACACGGTGTCAATCACTTCTATATTTTTAAGAAAAAAACCACTAGAAAACTGTCTTGTGCCTTTCATCTGTGCACCAATAATTCTAGATAATCCTACAGATTTCTACGATCCTACGATCTAGATCTATGTTACTATTAGCATTTTGGTGAGAAATAAATATTTCATGATTAGAAATTTGAATTTTTCTAACTAACAGATAACTACTTAGTATTCTTCGGAGATAACCAGTTATCTCTAAGGAATAAATTTTCCTCACAGATCAACTAATTATTTTAACAGTTATCTGCGAGGAAAATATATTTCTAAGAGATAACTGGTTATATGGGAGGAAAAAATTCTTCACAGATAACTAGTTATCTGGCCATGGTTATCTCCGAGGAACAAGGAGAAATAACCAGAATCTCGGACAGATCTCTGAGCGAGAGACGCAGTGTCGTTGGTCGGTGAGAGCTGTTCTTCTGTTGATAGTACTTCAACATAAAGAATGGGCATCGGTTAAGGCTATATATCCGCATTTCAAAGAAATTAGCGTTTTTACAATGAAGTTATCTAAAGAGTGAAAGCATTACTATTGATGTAAACTTTACTTTTAGGAAGCAAAATTCTTAAATTAGTGCCGTATAGAGAAAAATATAATAAATTATCAGGTATTTAAAAACGAAGATCTGTTCAAGTAAAATTTCAATTTTGCTTGTCAGAGGTATTTTTCACAAACGTTTCAGTTGTAGGTAACAAATAAGAATACGACTCATATTTATTGTTTGTATTGTCAAGGAGTGCCCTATAGAGAAAATAAAAAAAAAATAATTTAATCACAGAGAAATAAAATATTAAAAAATGCTCAAATAGGGGGGCGAATCTATTGTATCGCCCCCAGAGCGGGCAAATTTATTGTAAATCAAATATATTGTATGGCAAATGACAACTTTTATTGATAACAATTGATAGTTAGTTGGAGGTAAACAAAATCTAGGGGGGCAGCTGCCCCTCCCCCTCGGTACGCCCATGAACGAAAGTGAAATAACGCGAGTCATGGAACAAGGATTTACTAAGGCAAACAGTGATAATTTGCCTAAAATTTATGTGTTAATGCTGGAAGAGTTTTTAGCATCAAATAAAGGTTTTTGTTCAGCAGAATTTAGAAAAGTCAAACTCTCCATGTAAGTAATTTATTATTTAACCATCATACCGAATAATTTTGGTTACAATAAATCGAAATCGTAAAAAAAACACAGTTAATCATGTGGTGGCATAAGCTTTCTAATTGGCCACTAAACAAAAATCGTTACTGATTCTCATTATAACGGCGGGCTGATTATCTAATTAAAAACCACCTAGCGACAGGTTGCAGTTTACAGATGATCGTGATCCATTGCTATTTCTTTTTGGGTTAAAAAAAACATACCAAAGAAAAGTGGCAATGTATGTCAAATGCAACCGGTCGCTAAATAGTTTCTTTTTAGATAATCAGGGTGCGGGTATAAGAGTAAGTGCGGGCATTCCGCCCATCATCAGGATATTTTTTGTCTTTTAGTTTACGACTATACCTGGGAAACCCATAGCTACGAAGTTATTGAAGGTCAAAATAAATATTTTTTTTTTTAAGAAATCTTATTTTATTCGTTATTTCCTAATTTTTGACTACAGAAACATTATCAAAATTGTATGTATTTCGTAACAAACAATAGCTTCAAAACGTCATTACTCAATGTATCTCATGAGCACGCACATAAGGCTCTCCGCTGTGTTAAGCGGGACACGCGCGCGAGGCGACATAGATTAGAGCTTACTCATGCACCGCGCAAGCATCTGTCCGTCAAAAACCAGCAATCTATATTCCCGCGCCGTGTATCCGAAGCGGGATCCCGCTTAAGGCAGCGGACGGCCTAAACGTTGCTTTTCAACTCGGCCGCACGCAGCTGTGTAGCATACACTCGCAGGCGCGGTCTTTTCTTTTGTACGCGTTACATTGCGTGGTACTTTTAACACTAAAAATAATTTTGAACAGAAATGGTCTTGATGATGGGCAGAATACGTAGACTCAGCTACGTTGAGTGTCTTGTTACACCCCCCGGTATGAAAAACAATATAAATCAAATTTTCTGAACATTATAGTTTCTTTATGGAAGAATAACGTGTATCCATTATTATACCAAAGCACTATAAGTTTTGTGTAAATAAAATGCAAGATTAAAAAAAGCAGTTTTATATTGAATTAATCTTGTAAGTTTACTAATGTACAGGAAATAGTAATGACATCATCAAGTACTTTAACTAAATTATGATTTACACAAGCATGTGGCTTTAACATATTAAATTCACGCAAGCGTCTAATCACTCTCTCTACATTATTCTGGTTTAGTCGACAAATGCAAACTTCTACAAATGCCAACTAAGTTTAAAACGCCAGATTCTACAAATGTCCAATTCTACAAATGCCAACTTCTACAAATGCTAAATTCTATAAATGCCAACTTCTACAAATGCCAACATTTAGTTGTAATATTGTCAATCACTTTTTATATAATATTTTTGCGTTTATATAGCCAATCAATTTTGGAAATTGATTCTTTTTTCTTTTTTTCTTTCCTTAGTAATAAAAACGTGTCTAAAGTACCAAGATCTTATAAATATGGAGAAGGTAAATAAATAAATATAAAAAATATGGAAACGCAAAAATATATTACATCAAAAAGTTATTGAAAATATTTTTATGTGGGCATTTGTAGAAGTTGGCATTTGTAGAATTTGGCATTTGTAGAAGTGTTCATTTGTAGAAGTTGTCATTTGTAGAATTGGACATTTGTAGGATTGGCATTTGTCGACTAAACCAACCAAACATGTGTCGGTTATTCTTCCTCCATAACCTGGAGAAATATAATTCACTAAACCATTTGGATTGTACAGGACACAAGATATTTGATAGTATGAGCTTTTTTGTCACTGACCATGTGAGAGATTGATTTTATGGCTTTTGCACCTCTATTTACAATCTATGATACAACTTACATTCTCAGATCAAATAAAAAAGTAAGATGGAGCGTTGCGAACAATGAAGTGAGGCCGGTTTTTGATGGTACATGTGTGCGTACAAGGGGGCGGGCGGGGGCCGGGCGGCAGGGTTTTATATGGAAAGCCAAGGCGTAGTATCGTTACACGTGTGTGCGTGAACTGTGTATGTACACAGCCAAGGCGTAGTTTTACAGGCCTCACCGCTTTGTTCGGAAGACTCAGTCTTCCTTTTTTTATTTGGTCTGAGCTTACATTATGATATTTATGCCTACGAGGTACGAGGGCGTTTTGATAAGTCCATGACTTCGAAAAGAAGAATATTTTTTTTGTATATTAAAAAGAAACTCCTTTTAAATTCGGCATAAGATTATTACTTTTGGAAACAAAAAACTCAAGCGATTTCTAACCTTTCTTAATGACCCTGTCGACCCTTTCGTTAGCACTCTTGACATCAAAACTCATCGAATGAAGATGCGAATCCTTCCTATTCTCTAGATTTAGTCCACTGAGATTTTTCCTCCTACCAAACATGAATAAATGTCTTGGCGGGCAAAGATTTTCATCAAGCCATAAGATGGTGTCTGAAATGGGCACTCTTTTCAGTTACCAAAAAAATAATGGATTAAAGAGGTAGGAACTCCGTTGGACTGAATACGCAGAGCTGCAAAAATATTATGTAAAGAAATAAAACAAAATATGCCGAAAAAATATGCTGTTTCTTTAAAAAGTCATGGACTTCCCAAACCTCCCTCGTAAAAGCCGTAGGTTTTATTGAATCCTTATCTAATTTCACAGTAAAAGGTCGCAATAAACTAGCTAATATTGGTGTATTTTTAAAAGTATTTCTGACATAGAGTCTGGTCAACGAAAGATGAGACCGACTGGTAAAAAGCGACAAATTCAATGGCAACTCTGATTAAAGTCAGATATATAGTTTTGATACTTGTTATTAATCATATACCAAGAATCAAAACTATATAATATTGTATTTATTATAGTGTTTTTGATCTTGTACTAGCGATAATTTAATGGCGTGAAATACACCTAATTTTATCGACTAAAAACCGGAGTTAATATTTTTTGGGACGGTCATCTAAAATTAAAGTAGAATTTAAAATGCCGGCCAGCGATTTCAACAAGAGAGAAGATAGACGTTGAGGTCTATATAGGTGTTTTGTCGATATAATAATAGGTGTATTTCACGCTTTTAAATAATCGCTACAAGCAAGACCAAAGACATTGTACAGCAAGTATCAAAACTATATTTCCGACTTTATTCAGAGTTGCCATGCGTTGTTTTTTTGAATTTGCCGCCTTTTTTCAGTCTCATCTTTTGTTGACCAGGGGCCCTACCGCCCAAGTGTCGTCGACTTCGCCGTCGGCTTCATTTGACAGATTGATGAGATACATTGCTACTTCTTTATGGTACAAATAAAAACTTACCAAAGAAAAGTAGCAATGTATTACAACCATCTGTCAAATGAAGCCGACGGCGAAGTCGACGACACTTGGGCGGTAGGGCCCCAGACTCTAGGTTGGTGTCATTGAAAAGTCATCACCAAGTTCTCTGAATGGTTATTTAATCTAATTTTAAACACATAATAAGGTAGCAGGAATCATTGTTTTTTGTTCCATTAATTCTATGAAGTAGTACAATATGCGCAAAATAACTTGGCGGCTCGGAAGTTAGCCGCAAGTGATATTTCGCGCAGGGTCCTAGTTCCGAGTTCTTCCGCCCGCGCCCCGTCCCCGCGCACGCCTGTATTCGTCTACTGCACAGCGTTCCGCGCGAAGTTCAGAACGGACAAGTTATTTTGCGCATACTGTAACAGCTTTTAGGTACCCCAATGTAAGAACGAGGATTATTCATTATTTTAAGCAACGTATACTCCAGTAAATTTGATGTTTCTTGTTTTTGGATGCTTCTTGCTTCCTCTTAAATTAGTTCGCTGCAGTCTGAAGTAGGTTTAGTTACTAGATGTATTGTTGATGGTGATAATTCTCTATGAATTACAGATGGTGTATAATAAGAAATATCACCATCAGATTCGTCCTCAATCGCAAATAATTTGTAAGTAAGGTAAAGTGGACGTAGAAGGTTTAGCAGTATACAATTTTGTCTGTGTCATCTGGTTTGCTACATTCATCTCTGTTTGAATGGCTTTACTTCTAAACTTATATGTCATATATATTTGAGTTGATTTTTCTGCTGTCTTGTGCGCATCTTGTTGTGGAATATGATCAATATATGCTTCAAAAACTGAAAAAGAAAAAAAATACATTAAATACTCATAGGTACACTATCAAGTTCTTGCTTAACAAAAACTATTTCCTGATATTTCAAGACAACTGTATATGTTAACAGCAAAATATCACATCAAATACAAATATAATATCGGGTCATTTTGAACTAACCATCCAAAATTTAAGGATGTGTCCAGTCCATGAAACTAAACAACTTTCTCTAAGAAACATGTGTCAAATTTCGCCACAAAATTTTGGTCATCCCATACTAAATTGATCACGTGATCTCTTTGATTTGTATGAAAAGTCGATTTTTATTTTACATATTTGACCATGTGTTCCTTAGAGAAAGTTGTTCAGTTTAATGGACTGAACGCATTCTTAAAATTTGGACAGTGGTTACAAATACACCTTGTATATTAATTTTCCATGTATGAACTTTAGATGAAAATATTAGGTGCAATAAGTTTTCTATATTGTTAACAAAAGAATAACATGTGATGCTATTTCATTGAAATAAGTACCTCTGAACTCCCAGATGAAGTCTCTCCAAGTTCCACCCGTTTTGTAGCAACAGTTCTTTATCCTAAATCTTTTTCACATTCTTCGATCAATGTTTTTCTCTGTTTTTTGAGGATATATGATCGTTTTGTAGCAATCAATGTCCTTTTTCTCCTATCTGATTGACATTGATATCTTGTGGGCAAACAACCAGGCTTCATTCGAATCTGTGACACCGATCCCATCAAATGATATCGCATATAATTTTCCATATCATTTGGCATCTGAAAATTTAAACAAATACCTATTTAGACAACAGTGGTGCAAGGTTAAACATAACTTCGAAAAAGATTGTTTTTAAATTAATTTTAGGATTTTTAATGATATACTATTTTAGAATCTTTAAAATGAAATACTTACGTCGAAATGATCTTCACAAAAATAAAGGTTAGTAGTAGGCAATATTTTTGTATGATCTCGCCTTGCCAGTTTAAGCCACTTTTGTCGTATGGTTTTATTATGTGGAACGAACACAAATAACTTATTGGGCGTTTTTATTGTTGTGTTACCACACTGAGGGACCGCACACCACCTGTACACTTTATAATTCATATTTATTAAACAAAATTATTCAATGGGCGTATAAGGAACGTGTCCATGGACGTACCGAGGGGGGAGGGAGCTGCCCCCCCGGATTATGTTTACCTCCAACTAACTATCAATTGTTATCAATAAAAGTTCTTATTTGCCATACAATATAGGTGTTTGATTTACATAAACTTGCCCCCCCCCTTTCTGGGGGCTATCCAATAGATTTGCCCCCCTTGGCCCAGAACCTGGGTATTCCTAACGCAGCTAATCCATTCAAATCTATGGACACAGGACATACCACAGACGTTTTTCCGTACGGAATCTTCATACATTATCGAAATTCCGTTCGGGATTCTAAATCGGGATTTCGTCTGTATGTGGCCAATTAACAAAAAATTTTTTTGTTAATAGGGAATATGCATAAGTCACCGATTTTGTTAAATTTGAGCTTGATCGCTTCGAACACGTATAAAAATGATGGAACAGGAAAAAAAATGTATTATTTTAGTTTTATCACACGATGAAATCAGGGAAAAATAACGTTTTTTTTTTTCACTTTCGAATATAACGAACAGTCAGATAGAATATCAAATAAGAAATAATTTTTTGTATGACGCATATGTACAGTCGACCCAACTGAATCATGACCCACTTTGCCAATAATTCCTTTGAAACCATAAAATAGCTAGGTTTTCTTTTTTATCATGTA
The DNA here is from genome assembly GCA_928269145.1 of Agriphila tristella. Lineage (NCBI taxonomy): Eukaryota > Metazoa > Arthropoda > Insecta > Lepidoptera > Crambidae > Agriphila > Agriphila tristella. The sequence goes on along the minus strand of OV743448.1, from coordinate 10,399,268 downwards.
CGTTGCACTTAGTACGTTTTGAATATGAATAAAAATCCATCATCACGAGTGAGAAATCTATGCAATTTTAACCTTTATTATCAGTACACTAGATTATGTTTTTAAATAAAGCGGTCATGATTTGAATAAAGAATAAGATATGGTTCATAGTCCTAACTCTTTTTACTGTACTTAAACGCAAAATTTAGGGAGATAATTGAAAATTCTTGGCTAACTCCATAGTAAACGCGCGCCTGAAACGTGATATGTGACGTCATATATCATGTCCGTTTTGTATGGAGCGTTTTCGGCGGTTGCTGCTGCGCGCTAACTTCAAGTAACTACTACGCGTTCACTTCATCGTTGCCGCTACCTCCCGGCCCGCTTCATCATTCCGCACCCCCTGTGTCGCCCTCCCGCGCGCCTCCCCAGGCGACGCCGGGGGCGCGGTATGAAGAAGCGGGCCGGGAGGTAGCGGCACGAATGAAGTAAACGCGTAGTATATCACGAGATAAAAACGCAAGAAAAAAGTTTTAATATTACAGTTGATTTTCTCACGCATTATACTTTTGATTTTGATAAATAGTAGATTGTTATACAAGACGCTAAAATGACCCATTGCATACGAGGTAGTTTTATTCCCGAGCTTTAGCGAGGGAATAAATAGAAACCGAGTTACAATGGGTTTTAGCGTCGTGTGTTACACTCTACTTTTCACTACGATTGCGAAAAAATAAAATCCAATATTAAATACCTATAGTTTATACTTCCGTAAACGAATCCACTCGTTTTTCTATCCTCCACTTCATAAACTTTTCATACAGTATTTAAATAAATGATTTGTGCTTGACGGCAAAAGATTAAAATTTTAAATAGGATTCACTGTAAATTAGATATATTTTTCAGTTCTTTGTGTGAATTCACTAGGTTTGCATTATTTATAATATGTTATGATAATGAATACAATAATTAATAATATAGGACAATTTATCGTAGGTACTTAAATTTTTTAATGTTTATTAGTAATTAATTAATAATGTATAATAATAATTATAGGTATTTTATGTAAGTAACTATATGAAATTAATTAATAATGTTCGAATTTAATCAATATAGCTTCTCTATTGCATTAGGTCTAAACCTGTAAAAATAGTGTTAAGCTTGTGAAAATAAATAAATAAATAAAATTATTTCTATCCTATTACTTACTTACAGTCACACAATTCGATCAGTTTGGAATTAGAAAAATTCTAAAGATTTCGCGTCAGTGCCTTTTTTAATTTCTACTGTAGCAGCTAGCTAAGAAACACAATGCACGCATTTTAAACTAAAAGTCACAGAGTATAAATAGGTCTATGATTTCACCGAAGAGATCGCTGCTTTTAGTTCCATTTTCAAAAATCGAGCGAGTTTTTATTCGTAATTATGAATAAAGACTTTTTCGTTTTAGTAGGTTCATTGGTAATAGACAAACATTAAAAAAGAAAAAACTTTATCCCCTAGGGGTATTTATGCAATTTTATCCTGACTCTTGTACCTTACAATGACGGACTTTTTGAGCAAGAGTGAAAAATAAATTTGATGCATATTCCCTATTGTCTCTGTTACGATAGACGATTGTTTCCGATGTTTTCCGATGCTCATTCTTTATATTGAAGTACTGTAAACAGCTCTCACCGACGCTGGCGCCTTAGCGGATTAGTGTACATACCACCTTATGTAAACAGCATAGAGCCGAAATTGTAACATGTAAACGCAACACAATATGGCGGACACGGCACGCGCCTGACGTCACGATTGCTTTGTTATTGCAGTTTATGCTACTTCCATTAGTTTCCTTTTTCAGAGGTCCCACCGCTCTCAAACTCGTTTGAGGTTCGTATGAGATTCCGTGTCAGTGAGAGTGTCTATGTGTGCGTTGCGCGCGTAGTAGGTAGGTACTAAGCTTGACTCTGTGAGTCCTATCTCTATTTTGTGGTGCTAATATGCAAAAGGGAATTTCTGAAAAAAATTAAATAGGCTGATATTTTTTATCGGTAAGAATAAGCTCCCTTATTAATAGGAAAAAACACAATTTGGACATTTTGAGTCGAAACTTTTTTTTATTATACATGTTGTGGTTAAGGGGTTGGCTAAGGAATCATATCCATTCTGCTGTACTTTTGCGAAGACGAAGTAATTTTTATTTTTCACCTCATCAAAAAATTTTAAACTTTTCCCTATTAATAAGGGTGCTTATTCCTACCTTTAAAAATATATTCAGGCAATTTTTTTTTTCAGACATTCCCCAGGTTTGTACTTTACCAACAAAAAACTAAAATATTTTAAAATGTCCGTAATATTATACTGTGAAAAGTGGCCGAGACACATTTTTCAATTACGCACTCAGATTTAAGAAATCTTGAGAAAACATGAAATAAGCGAGCGAGACAGCGTCAGTCCGCGGCAAAATCGCTACGGGCGCTTAATACGTGTTAAATAAGATTTAATTTTAAACAATTTCATTAATTACTTATTCATTTCATTTGTAATCTCTCTTGCTCTATTATACGTCGCCTTTATGCGATAGAAAGGGATAGAGCGATAAAAAATGCTGCATAAATGCGGTCACTCCACTCCCTTATCAAATTTTATACTTTTGGCAAAATAAAATGAAAAAAAAAAATTTTTTTTTTTGTAAAGTGTGACAATGGGCTAAACTTACAGAATAATAATAAAAATAGCTCTGCCTGCTTTAAACAACTGTGAGATGTAATTTGAAAATATTTTATTATTAACATAATTGTTAAAAATTTACATATTTTTATTTAAATACTCATATTTAAACAACGCACATCACATGTTGTTTAAAGCATTTCTTTATAAATGAGACACTTCCATATGTTTTACTAATATCAAGAAAACGTGCAAAAAATACAATTTGTTTGAAAGATTTTCTGCTGAAAAAAAAAACTAAATTGTTAAAAAAAAAAACAAGGTAAAATTCATATAAAAATTATTATGTTTAAATCCCAGGTTCAACTCCCAAAACTTTTAAACGCAAAAAAAATACAAATTAAATAAGATATTTCAGCAAGAAATCCGTCAAACCAAAATCGGAAAAGAAAACTGCTGTGGTTAAAACTTTTTTTTTTTTTTTTATTAAAATAGGCACTTTTGTATTTTTGCCTTTTATTCAGTCACCTCACACATCACATTTAGGACTAAATAATTAGTGTGATTTGTATAGAACATTTGCTTATTTCAATAAAACCAATGAACTTATAGTCAAAAGGTTTTGTGAAGAGAAATATGCTTTTAAATTACTTTAGGCAAAAACCTCTGTATTTACTCTTGGCAAGATAGTGTAGAACAGCAAAACCAAATGGTGTTCCATGGAACCCTGAGGGTTCCGTAACCCTTTCAGACCTGGCCTTACATGATTGTGTGGTTTACAAGATTCAATTTTGTTCAAAAACTATTTATCGTATACGAACGGGAGCGGCCTCACACGATTGCGCGTGAGCCGAACTTTTACCTAGTGTGTGAATTTCGCGCGTCGGTGAGTTGGCCAGCCGGCAGTGACCTGTCTAGTACTGCGATTTTTTTCAGTACCGGCTTTGGTGAATGTAAGTATGAATAACATAAGAATTTCTTTGTTATTAGTACAGTTTTTTGCACGTAACATAACTTTAATGTTTTTTTCACCGACTTTTATGATTTTATACACTGTAATTGGTACTTTACCTACAGTGACGAGTTCCCGAACTTTTTTGACACAATAGACTATTTGACTAATTTTGGAAAACCATTTTAAATTATTCCTTATTACGTAATAAGCGCACCACATTGATATTTCAGGAAAAATCAATGTTAAAGTTTAAAATTTTAAAACCGCGCCAAAAACGCTATGGCGCTGACACGAGACTTGTTGACGTCACAAGCCTGTAAACATTGTAATATCCTTAGCCATTTGACAGTCATCAATCGCGGATCCTAAGTCTATGGTCGTGTCAAACGCCTGAAGCCATATTTATTTACAGGCAAGTGACGTCATCAGTCAGCTTAGAGTGTTTTCGCCACAGGAAAAAAATCAAAAATTATTGCATTTTTCTAGGTGAAATTAATCAATTAATAGACTTAATTTAGTCCATATAATAGTTGAATATGTTTTTTTACGCCATTATCTGTTAGGATGACCATAATTTGTAGTATATTTTCAATGTTGTCAAATTGTCTATTGTATGAAGTGGGGCCGAAGGCTATCTCTCATCGACCCAGGGTCGTCCAAGGGCTGCTGGAGATAATCGAGAACCAGAGTTTCCTGAAATGCCCAGCTCTTCAGGATATCGTCCAAAGCCTTAAACATCCGTTGACAAGCAAAGAGATGGTTATAATCACTGGCCAGTCATGGATACCTTGAAAGAGCTTAGAGTCTGCCGCGCCTTAAAGGGTACCAGTAGAACACAATGTCGATGCTATAAATATGACGTTTGTCTGTGCCTTACAAAGAACAGAAGTTTTTTTTATTTCCGTAACTAAGGTTTTACTTGATCGATCTAAATTATAATTACTTTCTGTCTCAACTGAGTCTGAATCAACACTTTTGAGACTGATTAGTGCTGATAAGAGGTAATTGTTAACTAATTTTCTAGTAATGTTTATTAATGGTGCACGTGTGAATTTGAAATAATGTTAATTTTTTGCTTATAAACAATATATTCGTTAGTTATAATTTTGTTTTATTCCAAACACATTATAAGCTTGGGCCCCTATTCATACAATTGCTACAATTTTCCAAGATGGCGGCCGGAAAATGGAAAATTGACCTCAGATTTGCAATCAGCGGCTCATTTTATGGTAGGTGAGACTTTTTTCCGGACGAATTCTGTCTAGTTTTGGCGCAGGTCTGAATGGGGTAAGAGGGTTTCATGAAAATTCAAGAGTTAAATAAATATCTTTTTGTTCAAACAAACTAAATATTTCTATCTTAAAAGTCTTGTTTTAAAGTCGAAACTATACTAAAAGATGCAAACACCAAGCCAAAAACCTCAGTATGGTGTGATTTCACGTAAAAAAACAATGTTACAGTTAGTTCACTTCTTACTTGAGTTAGGCCAGCCAAAAACGGTGAACCAAAAAGGATTCCATTGCCAAAAGAATTCGGGAACCACTGGGGCACCATTGCCACTTTCTTTGTTATAAAGTGTTTTTATAGGGCAACCCTCAAACATTAGTATGCAAAAACCTCGTGTTGCTATTAAAAATAATTTTTCGAAAATTTTTTAACCACAGCATTTACTTAACCGATTTGAAAATGGAATATTTCGATGCTTACCTTTTTTCTTCTTATCCAATTTGACGGTTTTGCTAGTGGTCGGTTTGACCGACTCTCTTTTTGTGGGTTTGCTTTTCTTCGCTGGGGGCGCTTTTGTCTTGGTTGTGGACTTTCTTTTAACAGTGGTCGCTTTTGCGTTGTCGAGCAAATCAAGTAAATCTACGGACTCTGTCTTGGGGATTTTGCTCGCTAGTTTAGTAAGCGGTTGGTCATCCACTGAAAATAAAATAATATTTGAGCATGGGCAAAGAAAGAAACAGAGTCAAAACAAAAATACCTAAAACTTTAAATCAAAAGTAATTTTTTTCCCCTTCAGTTAGGTAGTTCTCTTACTTTTCTGACCCGCCCATTTGTTTCTATTGATTTTGAGTATTTTAATTACAAACATTCACATACATTCAACATGTCCTTCATTTACCAGACTCTACAGTGGTTTTACGCCGTGTATGTGCCGGCCTAGAATAGCACTACCCCCTATCATCCCGTGGGTGTCGTAAAAGGCGACTAAGGGAGCATAGCCTTCACGAGACGGGCAGCAGCGTCTCCAAAAAACCTTGGCCTACTGCGATCGCCAACCCGCCTGCCAAGCGTGGCGATTATGGCAAACCCCCCCCCTCATGCATAATGGATCAAAAAATTGGCCCCCAGTCCCCGGCAGCCCCGCTATTCCTAGCTACGGTAGCGGCTACGGTAACGGCGGGGCAGGGGGTGCTAAGAATCCCCGGGTGCGGCTCGGCTACCAAAAACGACGACTACTGCACCTGGCAACCTATAACACGCGCACACTAAGGACCGACGCGAAGTTAACCGAGTTGGAAGAAGTTATCAGCAAGGTACACTGGGACATTATCGGCTTATCTGAAGTCCGAAGAGCGGGAGAGGACTCGATAATCCTCAACTCCGGTAACTTGCTTTACTACCGGGAGGGCGACCAACAGTCCCAAGGTGGTATCGGGTTCATCGTCCACAAGTCCCTTGTCAACAACGTGACTACCATCGGAAGTGTGTCGACCAGGGTGGCGTACCTTATACTCAGAATATCCAAACGGTGTTCGCTGAATGTTATACAGGTTTACGCACCGACCTCGACACACCAAGATGACGAAGTGGAGGCTATGTATGAGGAGATCTCTAAAGCCATGCATAGCTTCAAAACCCACTACACTGTTGTGATGGGGGACTTCAATGCTAAGTTGGGGAAACGATGCGGTGATGAGCTGAGAGTGGGGCAATTTGGAGTTGGGCAACGGAATGACAGAGGCCAGATGCTGGCTGACTTTATGGAGAAGGAGAACCTCTTTATGATGAACTCCTTCTTCAGAAAGCCGGAATGCCGGAAGTGGACCTGGGTCAGTCCGGACGGTAAAGTCAGAAATGAGATAGATTTTATCATGTCGACGAAAAAGCAAATATTCAATGATGTCACTGTGATCAACGCTGTTAAGACGGGGAGCGATCACCGATTGGTACGTGGCACATTGAATATCAACCCAAAGCTGGAAAGATCTCGACTGATAAAATCAACAATTCGACCATTGCCGGCCCATATTCAAAACCCCGAGAGCTTTCAACTCGAACTCCAAAACCGCTTCGAAGCCCTTGAGAACAGCATAGATGTGGACGATCTAAACAACATGGTGGTGGATACTGTCCGTACGGTAGGGTCCAAGCTCTTTAAGACCCGCCGTCCCAAGATAAAGAAACTCTCCGACCACACACTCCTACTCATGGATCAGAGACGTGAAATGAGGCTCCAGAGTTCAGTAGATGCTAATCGTTATCGGCAGCTTAATAGACAGATATCTAAGTCTTTGACGAGCGACCTTCGCCAATTTAATACGAATCGTATTAAAGAGGCCATCGAGCGGAATAAAGGCTCCAAAGTGTTCGCGAGAGATCTGTCTATTGGGCAAAGCCAGATGACGAAGCTGAAAACTGACGACGGACGCATCATTTCATCAAAGCCTGAAATCCTGAGGGAGATCGAGAGCTTCTATGGGCAGTTATATTCCACGCAGACACCTGTTGAAAGCAAGGCTAAAGACCCCAGAGCCAAGCTTACCCGACTTACCCAAGATATCCCGGACGTCAGCCTGTACGAGATTAGTATGGCTCTCAAACAGCTGAAAAACAACAAGGCGGCGGGTGACGATGGAATCACTACAGAGCTTCTGAGAGCGGGCGGTAAGCCGATACTCAAAGTCCTCCAGAAGCTCTTTAATTCCGTCATCGTCCAGGGCAGAACGCCAAAGACATGGAACATAAGTGAGGTGATCTTGTTCTTTAAAAAGGGTGACAAGTCCCTCTTAAAGAACTATAGACCCATCTCGCTTCTGAGTCATGTCTATAAGTTGTTTTCGAGAGTCCTTACGAATCGTCTCGCTCGCAAGTTCGACGACTTCCAACCTCCCGAACAAGCCGGGTTCCGAAAAGGCTTTAGCACCATAGACCACATCCATACGCTGCGGCAGGTTATACAGAAGACTGAGGAGTATAATGAGCCACTTTGCTTGGCGTTCGTGGACTATGAGAAAGCCTTTGATTCGATTGAAACCTGGGCGGTGCTGCAGTCTCTCCAAAGGTGCCAAGTGGACTACAGGTATATCGAGGTGTTGAGGTACTTATACCAAAATGCCACCATGACGATCCGAGTACAGAACCAGAACACAAATCCTATCCAACTGCAGCGTGGTGTGAGACAGGGAGACGTTATTTCTCCGAAACTGTTCACAGCTGCGTTGGAGGACATCTTTAAGCTCTTGGACTGGAAAGGACTCGGCATCAACATTAATGGCCAGTACCTAACACACCTTCGTTTTGCCGATGATATAGTCCTTATGGCTGAGACCATGGAAGACCTCAACACAATGCTCGAAGATCTCCGTAGTGCTTCCCAAAGAGTGGGTCTTAGGATGAACATGGATAAGACGAAAATTATGTCAAATGCCCATGTTGTACCCTCTCCAGTTCATGTTGGGAACACTACACTTGAAGTTGTTGACCATTACGTATACCTAGGACAGGCAGTCCAGTTAGGTAGGTCCAACTTCGAGAAAGAGATCTCTCGTCGAATCCAACTCGGGTGGGCAGCATTCGGGAAGCTTCGAAAAATCTTCGCGTCCGACTTACCTCAGTGTCTCAAGACGAAAGTCTATGAACAGTGTGTGTTGCCAGTGATGACCTACGGCAGTGAAACGTGGCCGCTAACTATGGGTCTCATAAGGAGGCTCAAGGTCACTCAGCGTGCAATGGAGAGAGCCATGCTCGGCGTTTCCCTACGTGATCAAATCAGAAACGAGGAGATCCGCAGGAGAACTAAAGTAACCGACATCGCTCGAAGGATTGCTCAGCTGAAGTGGCAATGGGCGGGACACATAGCGAGAAGAACCGATGGCCGTTGGGGCAGAAAGGTTCTGGAATGGCGACCGCGCACCGGACGGCGCTCCGTGGGTAGGCCCCCGACAAGGTGGACCGACGATCTGGTGGAGGTCGCGGAAAGCCAGTGGATGCAGGCAGCGCAGGACCGATCGTTGTGGAGATCCTTAGGGGAGGCCTATACCCAGCAGTGGGTGTCGTGTGGCTGATATGATGATGATGATGACAGTGGTTTTACTGCCAGTTTAAATGATTTCAATGTACATTTAGCTAGAAAATAGACCCAAAAATTTTTCGCAGCCATGTCCAGGGTTTTCTGTTCCTGAATGTGTCAACCCTGGTTAGTTTCTTACTTGAGCTAGGGTTCCACCCAAAAAACGATGAACCAAAAAGGGTTCCGTAGCCAAAAGAATTCGGGAACCGCTGCCTTAGACCACATACTGTTTATGAAGCAAAACAGTGGTCAAATGCTGTTATTAATAAAAAAAAAGTGCTTACTATCATCGTCATCGTCGTCGAAGTCAGCTCCGGCGTCGAAGTCATCATCGTCGTCACTTACGTGCCTCTCGACCTTCACCTTTTCGACCTTCACTTGTGAGTTCAACTGCTCCAATGGAACTGATGACAAGGGAGTTTATTAATTTTCGACACCAGCCATTTTCAACGTCCCCACTGCTGGGGCACAGGCCTGGGCATAACATAACTCACCACCATGCCTAATGCGGCTTGGTGGGTGGGTGTTAACAACTGCAAATTCAGCCAGGACCAACGGCTTATCATGCCATCCGAAGCACAGAGTAATTTGAGATAGGTAATATTTTTTTACCAAAGGGTCATTTTAGCCCAACCGAACCATGTCGTTACGACTGTTACATGTATTTTTTAGATACGCTTGTGCTTTTTGCAAAGTTTATAGTTGAACAAATATAATATCTTATGTTTAAAACGCCAGATTCTACGAATGTCCGACTCTACAAATGCCAAATTCTACAAATACCAACTTCTACAAATGCCAACATTTTGCTGTAATATTTTCAATCACTTTTTGATATATAGTTTTGCATTTATACTAGTGTATTTTCAATCAATTTTAGAATTTGGAAACTTTTGGTTTTTTCTTTCCTTCATAATAAAAACATCTCCAAAGTACCAGGTTCACATAAATATTTAGAAGGTAAATAAATAAAAAAAATATGGAAACGCAAAAATATATATCAAAAAGACATTGAAAATATTACAACTAAAGTCGCATTACTAATTTCCCAGCAAAAATGTAAACAAAGAAACGTCACTGTCAAATTGACAAACTGACCCTGATAGTGACATTTTCAGATATTGAAAACCTATGGTCACTTTTAAAACTTTTTAATTTGTATATTATATTTTGAGTCATCCAGGGTTATTTTAAAGTAGGATGGTAATTAGAAATTTTATCTTTATAACCTATCATAATTTTTGATGTTAAAAGTTCTTGAAACGAACTGATAAGAAAACTTTACTTAGATATTGCCTGTATGTAAATTATCAAAAATATGTAGCATCACCGCCTGTTCCCCCCCAATACCAAAAGACAAATGTTACTACTACAGCTACCACTCGTAATACTAATTTAAATGAAATTTTATAAAAAGACCAAAGGTTGCTGTGTACGGTTTGCAGTTGATGTTTGCACAGCGTCATAAAATGTTTTCTACTATAAAACTGTTATTATGGAATATTAAATTATATTACAATTTTTGACGCAAAACTCATGATTCAGAATATTTATCTAATTTATTTTTATTAGGTTTGTGATGAAAACCCATGTAAGTGTGTTTATTTCTTGACTTAGCATTATACTATTTCTTTTTGTGTTGTTTTGTTCTGGCAACACCTTTGTTTACCTTTTTGCTGGGAAATTAGTAATGCGACTTTACTAAATGTTAGCATTTGTAGAAGTTGGCATTTATAGAAGATGGCATTTGTAGAATCTGGCATTTGTAGAATTGGACATTCGTAGAATCTGGCGTTTTAAACTAAGTTGGCATTGTCGACTAAACCCTTTCTTCCTTTTGACCACTTTGCTTTATGGTCTGGCCACCGATCGCAAATAGTAAAAGATAAGAAAAAAACACGAACCTTCTACTTCAAAATCGTTGAGAGTTGAACTTCCCGGGTCCAGGTACTGTGTAAAAGTCTTCTCACATTCTTGAACCTGCCGCTTGAAGTCAGAGGCATCTCGCAGCCTGGAGATGCACGGCTCGCAGATGAGCCGGCTGTTGCTGTTAGGGCCGCCGGATTGGGAGTAGGAGATCTGTTAAAAATGGTTTTTGTTACGCTAGGTTTGCAACTTTGCACTCATGTGAGATGCACTGCTCGCAGATGAGCCGGCTGTTGCTGTTACGGCCGCCAGATTGGGAGTACGAGATCTGTTAAAAATGGTTTTTGATACGCTAGGTTTGCAACTTTGCACTCATGTATACAGTGGTGGCTAGAAGGACGCTAGTCAATTTTCATACAAATGAGGTGACATTGAAGCTATGGTTTTCTGCCAAAGATTGACTTAGCTGTGATCTGATTATAGCCATCCAGGAAGTGAATGGAAGAGACTCATATCAACATTCTTAGACAATTTGGGAATGGAAACACATTCCATAATAATGCAATTTCCTTTTTTTATAGCAGTAAAAATTGGTTCTCTTAAGTCTGACCAATGGCGTCAGGGGTACAGAAAAGGACATAGGGTGCTTTTCATCCAGAAAAAACGTACAGTTCCCGAGGGATAGCGAAAAAACTATCTACGCAGACGAAGTCGCGGGCGGTCGCTTGTCATCATCATAAATTCATTTGAAGATGGCGCATCTCAGCTCTATTGATTTTTATAACACGACCAAATCGAAAGTCATGACACTGCTCAGTCAACAAAGGATATGCGCGTCTTCGCAAATCGGTCGGATTATCAATAGCTGAGAAAATGGACGCCCGATTTACACCCTGAACCAAAGTGAATACCACAGGATCAACAATACTTACAGTAAGATTAAATGATTCCAAAAGCATCTCTGAATAGACTTCTCTCTTGCCCATCCAGAAATATTCAGTAGAAATGTCTTTGTAGCAGCCTTCCGACAAACAGCATCGGCATACTGTGGGGCCGGGCCTCCAGTCCGTCGATTTAGCAGCCATTCTCACAACTATAACACTACTTTTACTTAAAATATAATTATCATAGTATTACTAACTAATTTGTTATAACTAATAAGCAAGAACAGCGTCTTGGAACAAAATATTTAGTTTTACACATCACAGAAAACGAATCGCCGAACCGACGCCATCAAAAAAGGAAGCGGCCACTAGTGATGTGACAACACGAATCAAGCATTCGTTCCCTTTTATTGCAATTGAACACTATTCAATCGAAATCTTCGTGATTCGACAACTCAATTATTTACTTACAATGCGTCGCAATTCCAATTTTAATCACCGCGCTATAGTTACACATTTATAAATAATAAATAAATAAATAAATGGAAACCTTTTTTCGATACTAAATATCAGACAGTCAGAGTTGCCAAGTTTGTTCAAATCAAATCAAATCAAATGTTTATTTGCAACTAAGTGTACAGATAGGTGACAATACAATAATGAAGTGCATGACTTAGTGACCATTTAGGTATAGCAAATTTTAGACAGTACTATTAGGCTGGCCCCAGACCTACCGGTTTCATTTCTTTGCTTTGCTGTTCTACCATGGACCGCCGGCCAAGAGGCTCATTTTCAATCTATCGCATATTTTGACCAGACCACATTGGCAAGATAGCCATTAGTTTGGTGTTATCAAATATCGTCGTCTGGGTTGCAATGTGAAGTTTTAGTTTTAGTTTAAAAAAGAAACTGCTGTTTCATATTAAAATTAATAACGAAATTATCAAAATGTATGAAACAGCTCATTTTTTCTTTTTCTTGCTACTTCGCAATCCAGGGGATGATATTTGATAACACCAAGCTAATGGCTATCTTGCCAATTTGGTCTAGTCCCAAAATGCGATAGATTGAAAATAACCTGGTTGGCCGGCGGTCTTTCAAGCAAGGTAGAACAGCAAAGCAAAGAAATGAAACCGGTAGGTCTGGGGCCAGCCTTATGGTACTTTTAATTAACATTTACGAATAGGCACTTAAACCAATAAGAATAAAAATATATATCTTTGGGCTTTGTTTTTTTATGCGCATGATTTTTTTACTAAAACAAATAAACTTTATTTAATTCCAAAATTTTGGGTAGGTAATTGCTGCATTCCTACTTCCAAAATCTCTTAAGGTACCTTCATTATCCCCGAATAAGATTATCCAATGAAAAAGTAACTCAAGGCAATTCCTTTAACTCTCTTGACGTTTTGATGTTGAAAAGCGCAGGCTACGCCACGCCACGAGCCTTGACTTTGGAATAAGATAAAGGATAAGTAAGATCATAGCGTGAGATTTTGAAAATGAAAATGGTAAATTGAAAATATTGTATTATTACTTTCTCGAGCTACACTATGCGAATAAAAAATCGATTCAAGATATTTGCCTGTACACCGCTCTATTTTTGAATCTGTGTAATGTACAGAATTTGGGTGCATTCCAGCAGACTAATCAGTCACTAAGTCATCGGTCGCAAGAACACATTTTAATCATGGAAAAGTAAAGGTGCGGACACATTTGTCTAACGTCACGTGTTAGCACGCCGTATTTATATGGACGTGTTATCAGTGGCTCTACCATGAGTTGATGCAAACTGTTTACGTTACCGTAAACTATCGTTTTGTCTCTTTCACTCGCACTGACTGTGAGCAGTATATCCAATAGTTTACTATAACGTAAGCAGTTTGTATCCATGGATTGAAATACCGTTAAAAAAATAACGTTAAAAATACCGTTAAAACATTTTATCGGTAAAATTACCGGTATAAATAACGTTAAAAATATTTTACCGGTAAAATTAGCGTTAAACTTTACCGGTACAATATACCGGTATAATTATCGCTAAAAAATAATGATATTAATTGGAATAACGTTAATTATAAAGTTTAACGGTAAAAAAAGTAAGAAATAACGTTAAAATTACCGTTATTTATTGACATAACGTTAATTGTAAAATTAGCGCTAGAAAAAGTAAAAAACAACGTTACATTTAAAAGTAACGTTATCATTCCCTGTTATATAGTATCAAATCATGGTAGGGCCAAAGATAAGTGTAATCCTAGTGCATTCATTTACTTTGAAAACCGATGTCCTCTGACGGCGTGTTGACACGTAGCGTCAGACAAATGTGCCCACACCTTAACCCCTAAACGCCGAATATGGTAGATAGAGACCATCAAATTGAAAAACATATTTACTATGGGGATTTACATTTACTATGTACTATTATGTATTGTGTACTATGGTGTCTGAAATCGCGAAAAAAAAATCAGCTGTTTCATACATTTTAATATTTTCTTTATTGATTTTTGTATGAAACATTTGATGTTTTTTCGCGATTTCGGAGTTGGTTCCATAGTAAAAGTTGTTTCCACGCGGATATATGTCGGCCCTACTTGAGCAATCTGTAGCCGGCTTCAACCCTTATGAAAAAAAAACAAAATAACGTTACAATAGTTTATTACAAAATTTACATATTTATAATATTATTTATAATACAATATTTACTGCAAATTATAAAGCACACAGGTACTAACAATTTCATATCTTAATTGATATGACATTCAGGAGTATACTTAGCACGAACGCACGAGAAAAAAAACGCGCAGAAAAGCATTAGATAGAGTAAAAATTCTCTATGGAAAATCTCATTTCGCTTTTCGACGGTAGATGGCGTGTACAAATTGCCCATACAAAAAGGGAACATGCATTAGGCATTAGTCACCGATTTTGATTTTGAGCTTGATCGCTGCGGACACGTTAAAAACATGATGGAACAGAAAAATCAATAAAAAGTGTATTATTTTAGTTTTATCACACAGGGGAAAATAACTTTCGGATATAATGTACTTAACCATAGCCTTCTCTATTGTTCTACAAGCCATGCTATTAGGTTTGGCAACGTTGCGCGTGAACCTATAAGCTGTTGATTTAAGTTGGTCAAAAAAGCACCATGACTTCTAGTAAACGGCGTCTTTTTAATTTGTCGTAGTTGCTATTTGTGTCATGTGATTTGTGTCATTTCGGTTCACGCATAGTACCGAAATGCGATGTTGCCAAACCTAATAGCATGGCTTGTAGATAATAGAGAAGGCTGTGACTTAACTAACAGTCGGATAGAATATCGAATAAGAAATAATATTTTGTATGACACATATGTACTTAAACGCAATATTTAGGGAGATATTTGAAAATTCTTGGCTAACTCCATAATAATGCGCCTGAAACGTGAATAAGTGACGTCACAAATGTTGACCGTTTTGTATAGAGCGTTTTCGGCGGGTGCTGCTGCGTGCTAACTTCAAGTAACTATATCGCGAGAAAAAAACGCAAGAGAAAAGTTTTAATATTATAGTTGATTTTCTCACGCATTATACTTTTGATTTTGATACAAAAAAAATATGCATGTTCCCTATTACGCTATCGAATGGTTTTACGTGCGTATTTTTTTCAATAGCTGTTCTTTTAGGGTACAAATCATCTATTGCACGATTAGAATTAGAAAATGTAGGTACTAACCCCGCAAATTGGTAATACGATGGAACCTTGTTACTTTAACATCCATGTAGACGTCATACGCAACAAAAAATTACATGTAACAAATATAAAATTCTGATAGGTAATTTAATATATTAATTATTGAATTATTTCAATAAGATATGGTCTAGGTATATAAAAAAATGCAATTGTTTTTTGGAGGTTAAAAACATGGCCGTCAGGTTCATTACCAATTTGCGGGGATAGTACACACGACAGAAGATCAAGTTCAAACATTTGAACTGCAAAAACAGGTTTTATTACGTACGGGACAAAGACGACCTTAAGGTCAACAGGTAAAGTTTGATGCGGCGTCGTCTGTACATTTAAAACAATCAAATCAATGAAAAATTACATATTGACAGTATGCCTAGTAAGTAAATGGGTCAATCAACTTTTAAGTGTCCTATCAATTTTCCTGTCCACAAACATAAAAATATATTTCCTTGAAAATAAACATCAACTGACTTAAAAAAATGGTTTGGATTAAATGTAATACTTTAAGTATCATTTCGGTGATAGAAATAAATATGTTGTTTACATTATTTGTTTGTATTTTAACGGTTGTCCAAGAGACGTCGATGTCCCCTTCATTTGTATGAAATTGATGAAATGTCCACTGGACTACCTATATAATACGAACAAATATATAAACAATATATTTATTTCTGTTACCAAAATGATACTTTAAATCTTAAGTTTAAGTAATTATGAGCTAAAATATTTTCTTTATTTCAAAATAATACACTTTTATGTTATAGGACACTTAGAAGTTGATTGACCCAAATAGTGATGTAACAAAAAAGTTTTTACCTACTAACAAATTCAAATTTACAATTTTACAATGTTAATTATTTACAATTTTCCATTATTTACATGAGAGAACTCTATTTTTATTACAATCAATCGTTATTGTTACAAAATAATCAAACGTGTTACAAAATAACCCCTAAAGCCGAATATGGTAGATAGGGCCCATCAAACTGAACAACTTTTACTAAGGGACCAAATCTGAAATCGCGAAAAAATCAGCTGTTTCATACATTTCAATTTTTTGTATGAAACATCTTTTTTTCTTCGCGATTTCAAAATAGGGAATATGCATCAAATTTTTTTTTAATCAAAATCAATAGTATAATGCGTGAGAAAATTAACTGTAATATTGAAACTTTTCTCTTGCGTTTTTTTTCTTGTAATATAGTTACTTGAAGTTAGCACGCATCAGCTCCCGCTGAAAACGCTCTATACAAATATGTTACGTCACTTATCACGTTTCAGGGTGTTTCAGGCGCGTTTAATATGGAGTGAGCCAAGAATCTTCAATTATCTCCTTAAATTTGCGTTTTAGTACATATGTGTCATACAAAATATTATTTCTTATTGGATATTCTATCTGACTGTTAAGTGCATTATATCCGAAAATGAAATTAAAATTTCGTTATTTTCCCCTGATTTCATCGTGTGATAAAACTAAAATAATTCATTTTTTTATTTTTCTTTCTGTTCCATCATGTTTTTTCAAGTGTCCGCAGCGATCAAGCTCAATTTTATGAAAATCGGTGACTTATGCATATTCCCTATTGGTCCCAGAGTAAAAGTTGTTCAGATTGATGGGCTCTATCTACCATATTCGGCTTTAGGGGTCGTCCATTAATCACGTGAGCCTCGAAAGGGGGGGGGGGGGTAGTTGAAAAAATCACGAAGTATCACAAGGGGGGACGGGGGGGTGTAGTGAGATATCACGTGTATTAATTTTTTTCGTTAAACGCGTGATTTTTAACCAAAAACTGCGTGTGATTGTAGACTCACCGTTACCAGGACAATTGCCACGCCCACCGCGACATATTTGCACAGAAAAATGTTGAGATTATAGTACCAAAAAAATACACGTGATTTAGAGAGGGGGGGGGGGGGGGGTTAACGTAAAACCTCACCATGCATCACCAGTGGGGAGGGGGGGTTAAAAATTGGCCAAAAAAACATCACGTGATTAATGGACGCCCCCTTAGGGGTTATTTTATAACACGATGTATTTAGATTTATTTGTATCTTCACTAAAATAATTTAAAAATAATTAATTTCACTAAAATATACAGATCGATATGAACTAGTGGTATGGCGGTTTCCGTGGACTGTAGTTTGCGGAGCGGGGCGGTTGAGATAATGTGATGTGGAGACTTCGAAGGTAGTGGAAAAGGCAAAGGGAACTCACCAACGCACGTTCTGCATCAGCTTCTCCTTTAGGAAACGCCGTACTTGAGCGTCTCACACCCAATACCTCGGATGCACAGGCAATTTAGTTCTTTCACTGCCGGCCGGCGTATTCCACACCACACACAATGCACTAAAGCGCTAATTAAAGTTTATAACAAGTTTATGGAAGCGGTAATAGTATATTTTGCGGTTTACTTAGATTTAAAGCGGAGATGAAAAATCACTGCATCACGCTGAATTTGGTTCTCGATAACGTCTGTATAGCGGTGGTCAAATAGTTCATCACTATTGGCGCTGTTGTAGGCACAATGTTCTTTCTCGTTCACTCGGCGTATGGTGATGTATGAGGGAATGGGAAAGGAACAACCTGAAGGACGCCACATCACGAAGAGCGCGAAAATGAAATTAGCCAAATGGCGTAAACATCCTCCCGGCCTTGATAATACGTAGTATTATCAAAAAAAGCGGTCAAAACAAAGGGAATAAATTATCAAAATAACATGCGAAATACTTATTTTAATTACCTACCTAAACTATGGGGATTAAACTATTTTATAAGTTATTGAGAAGGCAAGGGACAAAGTTTAACGATGGGCCGTTTAAACGTGCCAGATGCAGTTTTAACTAAGGCGACGCGAACTCTACCATCTTTACCCGGATAAACCTCCTGTATAATGCCCAACGGCCAGCGGAGCGGGGGAACATCATCCTGATGTATCAATACGATAATACCGGGTTTAACGTTTTCCGTATTAGAAAGCCATTTTTGTCTCACTTGTAATGAATTAAGATATTCTAAACGCCATCTTTTCCAATAACTGTGCACCATTTGATCTAACAGTTGTTTTCTATGACGCAGAGTGTTAGTTTCTTCGGAAATAGGCGCGGTAGGTAGGTATGTCAATGGAGAAGCCATTATAAAATGAGCGGGAGTAAGAGGCTCGGGATGCGGGTCCTCTGATAAAATACAAAGCGGTCTAGAGTTTAAAATGGTTTCGACTTGTGTCAAAACAGTTAACAGTTCTTCATAGGTAAGTAACTGAGATCCAATAACGCGGTATAAATGAAGCTTCATGCTTTTAATATTAGACTCCCAGAGCCCTCCGAAATGAGGAGCACGGGGCGGGATCATATGCCATTCGATGCGATGGTCGGTAAGCAGTTCGTTTATCTGAGACTTAGCGCCCACAAAATTCGTCCCATTATCGGAATACATATGCGAAACTGGGCCACGCCTCGAAATGAAGCGTTTGAACGCGGAAATGAAAGCTTCAGATGACAGATTAGACACCAATTCAATGTGAATTGCTTTGGTTACCAAGCAGATAAACAAACAAATATAAGCCTTCTGGCTTCTTTGTCCTCGGCGTCTACATAAAGTAATTTTGATAGGCCCGGCTAGGTCAGCGGCTGAATGAACGAATGCTTTAGTTTCTTGCACGCGGTAAGATGGCAAATCAGCCATTTTAGTATTAAGATGCGATGGAGAATTTTTAAAACAAGAATTACAGGCGTGAACACGTTGCCTAATTACATTTCTTGAAGCTAAAATCCAATATTTTTGGCGCAATAAAGAACTCAAAACATTGGCACCAGTGTGACAATGCAGGCGGTGATAGTAATCGATTAAAAGATGAGTAACATGGTCATGTTTAGGTAATAACGCGGGATGTTGAGCTTCGTATGGTAGGTTACTATTTGAAAGTCTACCTCCTACTCTTACAATTCTGTGTTCATCGAGGAACAAGTCTAATTTTCTCAGCGGCGAAGAAACAACTTTATTCGTTTTTAAGTCATGAATTAATTGAGCAAAGTGAAAACCCTGAACAATTTGGATTAAATATCTTTCAGCTATTATGAGCTGAGAAGCGGATAGTCGATTATTACGCGGTAATTTTTTAGTAAATATAAGAATATATGCAATAATGCGGATAATTTTATTCCAAGAGGAAAATTTCTGTGTAAGGTCATAAAGTAAGCCAGGAGCGGATTTAGAAGTCGAACACACGAAAGTTTTACTCTTATATTCAGGTAAGGTCTCACAGGCCTCTGGAATAAAAGGTGTGATCGGCCAGTTTGACACTGGAGCACAAAGCCAAGGAGGGCCGTGCCACCATAGCGGATGAGAGAGCAATTGTTCTGGCAAAAGACCTCGTGAAAGGCAATCACTGGGATTCTCTATCCCACTGACATGATAGAAATGTCGCGAATCGAGATTTTCGTGACATTTTGCAACACGGTTACTAACGTAAATATCCCATCTATGCGGTAAAGAATTAATCCATGAAAGCGCTATTTTCGAATCTGAAAATGCGAATATATTATCAATTTTTGTACGAGCACTGTATGTTTCATGAATCAGACGCACTAGTTTTGACATAAGGACTGCGGCGCATAATTCCAGTCTGGCTAACGAAACCACTTTGACAGGGGCCACTTTAGATTTGGCGCATATTAAATTGACATGCACATTTCCCTAGGGATGTTCGATCCGGGTGCCTTGTATCGATATTCCGGATCGCAATGGATCGTAATCCATTGTATCGATCCATGGATCGATCCTAATAAATTGATACGATTTTTTTGGATCGATCCAGTATCGAATTAAATTTTTTCGAAAAGTGGGATTTTTAATCACTTTAATAGAAACATGATAATAAGTGACTAATATACACTACAAGGTGTTTGGTAAAAGCCTTATAAAGCCGAATATGGTAGATAGAGACCATCAAATTGGACAACTTTTATTATGGGACCAACTCTGAAATCGCGAAAAAAAAATCAGCTGTTTCATACAACAATTAATAACGAAAATATCAAAATGTATGAAACAGCTCATTTTTTTCGCGATTTCAGAGTTGGGCCTATAGTAAAAGTTGTTCAGTTTGATGGTCCCTATCTACCATATTCGGCTTTATAAGGCTTTTACCAAACACCTTGTATATCTAAAAATGAAAACGAATGTTCAGACCACGTTTCCACCACTTTTCTGGAACAACAGATTTTTTTCGCGATCTCGTGGTTGGCCCCATAGTAAAAGTTGTTCATTAACGTGGTCTGAACACCTCTTTTCATTTTGAGATATACTTCAAAAATAACGGTGTATATTATGGTAAATTAAAAAATAATGGCAATATAATACAGTGTGTTTTTTCAACAGTGATAAAATTTTGTGGTTTAGCTTAGTTAGACCATCAAACTGAACAACTTTGTCTAGGGATCAACTTAATCAGATCAAAAAAATATTCAGCTGTTCCATAGAAAACATCAATAGGTATCTACTCGACCAAAATGTATGGAACAGCTGATTATTTTTTGCTTCGATTAAGTTGGTCCTATAGACAAAGTTGGCCAGTTTGATGGTCTAAGCAACACCACGAAATTTGATCACTGTTAAAAAAAAACACACTGTATTTTAAAGTACCCAAAAACAAAACTTAAAGTTGCTGGTGGTCCAAGCAAACAAAACGTACTTATCCTAACGAAATAAAAATGTTCTCTTCTCAAACTAAACAAAGTTGACAGTACATTGAAATATGATATGGCAACATTCGCAAAAAGTGTCCAAGTAATTAGAGGAATGTTTATTAAATATCGTAATATGGATTTTGACTAAATATTCCGTTGAACTTAAAATATTCTCGGAGTAATTACTTTATTAATATGATATATATAATACGATTCTTTCGATCCGATCCTCTATGCATGTGTATCGATCCACCAAAGGATCGAATGCTATTGTATCGATACAAAAATCGAATGGATCGTATCCCATTGTATCGATCCACGCAAGTATCGGATCGGATCGAACATCCCTACATTTCCCTCGCTGTCAGTGACGTGTAGATATACGACGCAACCGTACGCCTTCATGCTTGCGTCCGCGAACGCTACAATGTTGGTGGTGCAACCACTGGTTACTCCTAGATGACGCGGGATTTTACTTGCGGAAAGAAGCGGTAGTTGTTCATTAAAACTTTGAAATAAAGAAAGTATATTGTCGGGTAAGGGATCGTCCCAATCGACTTTGAGTAGCCATAGCTCTTTAATTAAGAGTTTGGCGAATAATATCACTGGAGCGGCAAACCCAAGTACGTCCCATAAGCGGGCGATGCTTGAAAGAATGGTCCTTTTTGTAAATGTTTCCTTAATAGGAGAAGTTGAAAAGGTAAATATATCCAGGGTAGGTAGCCATGTAAGGCCTAACACCTTCATATTTTGATTATCTGAAAATTCTATAGCGGCGCGGTTAGACTGCGGCACAGCATCTAATAACTCAGGTGAGTTACTGGCCCATTTAGTCAAATGAAACCCACCAGACTTAAATAAGTCAATGAGCTCGCGTGAAAGCGATTTTCCCTCGTCCACTGTTGGGACAGAAGTGGTTAAATCGTCCATATATAACTCGTGAGACGCCACATCAGCGGCGCGCGGAAAACGATCGCGTTCGTCGATCGCTAGCTGTCGCACTGTGCGCATAGCTAAAAAAGGGCTGCACTTTAACCCGAACGCGACTCGATTAAACTGAAATTCGCGTATAGGTTGCGCGGGGTCAAAGCGGAATAAAATCTTTTGATATTTGCGATGCTCTGGTTGAAGAAGAATTCTAAGATACATTTGTTTTATGTCTGCCGCTAACGCGACTGCAAACAAGCGGAAATTAAGTAACAGCACAAAAATGTCGGCCTGGAGATTCGGCCCTGTATGAAGAATGTCATTGAGTGAAATGTCATTATGACATTTAGCACTAGCGTCCAGTACAATACGAACTTTCGTAGTATTTTTATCGCGGCGAACTACGGCATGATGCGGAATGAAGTAACCTTGCGAATAATCCTCGCTGTCAGGCGGGACCTCGTTTAAATAATCGTTATCCATGTAGTCCTGTATAACCTCATTGTAACTGGCCCGTAGCTCAGGATCCTGAAGTTTGCGCTCTAATGAGAGCAATCTGCGAACAGCGACTGCGCGAGAATTTCCTAGTTCAGACGGATCCCGGCAAAAAGGTAAAGCGGTACAATAACGACCAGTCATATCACGCGACACGGTAGCGGTGTAAATGTCTTCACATTGACTATCCTCTGGACTAAGAAACCCCTTGGAAGGCATTTCCTCCATTTCCCAAAATTTAGTCAATGTTTTATTAAGATGAAGTTCATCGAAGCGATCACGCGTCTCCATGTCATTAGAACACGTGAAGAAAGTAGCGGTATTTATATTTTGAAATGCGCATGCGATGTCATTTTTATTAAAATTATTAATAGGAGCGTCACCCATTAGAATATAACCAAACACGGTTTCAATAGCGGACGGTGCGGGGGGCGCGACAACCCTACCACTTAACAACAAATGCGGAAACAGCTGAGCGCCGAGTATCAAATCGACCTCACCCGGAATGTGCCAAAACGGATCAGCGAGCGGTAAGTCAACCAAATGTCGCACTATCGAAGTGTCAACATATTCGGAAGGCATGCGGTCCGTTATGTTATCGACAACCAAAGCGGTAATGTTATAAGAACATTGTTTATCCTTTGTAGTAACAAGTAGCTGAACGTAGCCATGAACCGTTTGTGAAGCGGACCCGATGCCCTTAATAAACGAATTTGTAAGCGAAATAGGTTTTAGTTTGAGTTGTTCACAACATGCGGAAGTAATCAAGTTATTCTGCGAAGCGTTATCAATTAAACATCTAACCGTAATGTTTTGTTTGTCATTATTTAAAATATTTACTTGAGCGGTTGAAAGAAGTACCGTAGTACGCGGCGAGCTAGTTATATTATGAAGCGGTGTTTTATCAGAGCGAGCGCATAGCGACACGTTAGCGGGAGCATGCTGCGAGTGCGAGCGGGACGGCAACTTCGCGGCATCGGTGGAGGCGGCAGCGCCCGACGCGGGAAGCGATTGCGCAGGGCGCGCGGGCGCGGGCGCGTGGTGTGAAGACGCAGGGATCGAGGGCGCGGGGGGCGACCCCGCGGGCGGGTTAGCTGTCAATGATTGTTGTTGACAAGATGGCGCGTTATTATTACTCTCAAAATGTAGCAGGCTATGATGGGCCCTTTTACAAGATTTGCACGTAAAAGTGGAGTTACAATGCGAAGCAGTATGAGATAAACTAAGACAATTTATACATCCTCGTTTGGATTTAACGAAATCGAAACGAGCTTTGGCGGGAAGCGATTTAAATGCGGGACATTTGTATAACTGCAGATGATCAGACTTGTTACACATCATACAAGACTCACCTTTGCCGTTACTCGTGAAAAACGTCTGCGACTGATAGCTGTCGCGCGCGCGGATAAGTTTCGGTTGCACTGAGTGGTTTGATTGCGATGACGAAGTACGATCTAATATTTTTACTTGACTCTTTGTGAATTCTATGAAATCCTTATAAGAAGGAATTTCCTTGTCTCTGATAAAAGATTCAAAGGCATGTGCGGTGGCAGAATCGATTTTACGCATTGCAATATTTAATAAAATGAAATCTTTTAAATCGTCAAATTTTAATTGTTCCAAAGCGGAGACAGCGGCGTCGAAAGTTTCAACAAAAGTATTTAAAGATGAGGAATTATTAGTCGCGGCTTTTATATTAAAAAGTATAGACATGTAATGACACCCTAAAGCTCTCTTATCTTGGTATTTTTTAACTAAACTTTCCCAAATAGATGAGTAATTTTCGCCTGATGGAATGATGCCAGCGATTATTTTTAATGCGGGACCAGTCAATTTCCCAGTCAAATATTGAATTCTTTGAGCATCCGTTAACGATTCATTTAAATGTATATTAGTTTTGAACGACTCATAAAATATGGGCCAACTATCCATTTTTCCATCAAACGAAGGAAGGCTTATCGGCGGCAATTTAATTTTGAGTGGCGAAAACGGAGCTTTATTTTCGCACGAGCTCGAGTTTTGCTGAGACGAATTCTCGATGATACGGGAACGCGCCCTTTGTATCCTAGCGTAAACATCTTCAAATGCATTGAGAGCTTCGTAATTAGGCACAAACTTTGGGTTATCGACAAATCCTAGCTCATTAATGGAGTCTAGATTACAAATGAATTCTTGACGTATGACCGATAATGTCTCGGTTTCTGCCATGAATGTTTCCGTGGAACGACGATCGGAGGTAGTTAAAGATATTTTCTTAGATAAATCATTGAGACTAGTTAAACGAGCGAAAATTGCACTGTTTTTAGCTTGTAATATTGCTATTTTAGCTGCCATGTTGAACAAATGGTGCGTAGGTAAGGAAAATATGTAAGTAAGTACCGTAAGTAAGTAACTTAGGTAAGTAAGTAAAGTAAGCGGTTACAATTATATAGGTAGGTATACACGAGAGACGTATAGTATGGCTACTAACTAATACGGATATCAGGTAGTTTAGATAGGTAAATACCTGGTTATTTGCGTAAATACACCTATAGCCACAGAATACATAATAGTACAAGTCTATAGCACGCCTATAGGTAGGTAGGTTTAATGAGTAAATATGGTAGAATGCGATGTAAAATAGGTAATTACCTATGTATATGCGGTAAACTTCTACGTTTCCTATCACGATAAGCGTGTGAAAACAATAAAATAAGCAAGTATTTGGAAATAAATGAACACCTAATTAGGTAAATTATAAAGCGGCGCGGGAGAAGGCGGGAAACGCGATCGACTCGTACGATCGACGTGTAATTACAATACAAGATGGCGGTTTGATTTACGTGCAAAACTATCGGAGTTTGGCACCAAATAAGTATGAAATAAGCGGGTTGAATACGTGTAAACTATCAGAGTTTAACACCAAAAATAATGAAAAACGCGAAAGGAAGGTCCTATCCGGCTCGAAGGACCAACAAATGGTATGGCGGTTTCCGTGGACTGTAGTTTGCGGAGCGGGGCGGTTGAGATAATGTGATGTGGAGACTTCGAAGGTAGTGGAAAAGGCAAAGGGAACTCACCAACGCACGTTCTGCATCAGCTTCTCCTTTAGGAAACGCCGTACTTGAGCGTCTCACACCCAATACCTCGGATGCACAGGCAATTTAGTTCTTTCACTGCCGGCCGGCGTATTCCACACCACACACAATGCACTAAAGCGCTAATTAAAGTTTATAACAAGTTTATGGAAGCGGTAATAGTATATTTTGCGGTTTACTTAGATTTAAAGCGGAGATGAAAAATCACTGCATCACGCTGAATTTGGTTCTCGATAACGTCTGTATAGCGGTGGTCAAATAGTTCATCACTATTGGCGCTGTTGTAGGCACAATGTTCTTTCTCGTTCACTCGGCGTATGGTGATGTATGAGGGAATGGGAAAGGAACAACCTGAAGGACGCCACATCACGAAGAGCGCGAAAATGAAATTAGCCAAATGGCGTAAACAACTAGCTTTCCATAAATTTTAACCTTATAGAGATTTTTCTTGTTTAAAGGAGATGTCCCAGCGTTGCCCCAGTTTCATTTTATTTAATTACTTTCATAATTAAAAAATGCTAATTACATTTTATTTTGGTATCAAGAATTGTTTTATATTTAGAAAAATAATTACAAAAACATTAAGTTGTTTTCTGAAGTATTTTGTGAAAAAATGTAACTAATGATAAAAAAAATGTGATTTAAAAGCGTTTTAATTTAAAAATCCCACTTTTTAATGCAGAAAATAATTATCAATCTGCTTCTAGAGTAAAATACCTACTCTGACATACTACTTTGATTAAGACGCGATAGACTTTCATATTTTGAGAATGGTGGGGCAAATGACATAGGGGCCTTGGGACATGTCTTTTAGTAATTTTGTAAGAATAGATTTTTATTTTATAATTGCCATAGAAATAATACATTTATACAAATTTCTTGATGCCATGATACATACATACAATACACTCACGCCCATAGACATAGAAACCGCGCTCAAGAAGACCAACAAAGCGTGGAAAAGAGAAGTTAACATTATACGGACACGGTCTGTGAAAAAAAGAGACAAAGAATCAAGTGACAATGTGCCAACATTTTTTACAGTAAGAGCCCCTAGCGTCCCGCCTTGCAAATGAGCAGTCACAGTTTGTTTAAAATATTTGTTAATCTTTATTAGAATTTCAAATAAAGGTATCATGGAGTCTTGTGCTCTAAGTAATTGTGATAAAAGGTAAATAAGATTATGCCACACATTTCCCTAAAACCAAATTTCGCTGCATTTATTCGTTTATCGACGAAGAAAACAGTATTGGCTGGGTGCAAAGGTATAATAATCGATCGCAGCGCTCATGGTGGCAAAAAGTAGAAATAATGTAGGCTCTGTAATCTGTTTGAAAACTATATTTAATTTTTAACTAGCGATACAGGAACAATTATATATGTTTATTATCACTTTATAAAATTATTAAAGTAGCTTTAGGCTGGCCCCAGACCTACCGGTTTCATTTCTTTGCTTTGCTGTTCTACCATGGACCGCCGGCCAAGAGGCTCATTTTTAATCTCTCGCATATTTTGACCAGACCACATTGGCAAGATAGCCATTAGTTTGGTGTTACCAAATATCGTCGTCTGGGTTGCAATGCGAAGCTTTAGTTTAAAAAAAACTGCTGTTTCATATAAAAATTAATAACGAAATTATGAAAATGTATCAACCAGCTAATTTTTTTCACGATTTCAGATTTGGTCCCATAGTAAAAGTTGTTCAGTTTTATGGTCCCTATCTACCATATTCAGCTTTATAAGGCTTTACCAAACATCTTGTATAAATAAGCGATCGATTTATTTTTAACGATCGGAGTCCATGTTCAGGGTGGCATATCTCCTAAAAGCTTCCTACTTCGCAATACAGGCGATGATATTTGATAACACCAAGCTAATGGCTATCTTACCAATTTGGTCTAGTCCCAAAATGCGATAGATTGAAAATTACCCTGGTTGGCCGGCGGTCTTTCAAGCAAGGTAGAACAGCAAAGCAAAGAAATGAAACCGGTAGGTCTGGGGCCAGCCTTATCCTCTTGTTTTACAAAATTTACAACTAAAAAAGAAGTAAACAAACCCTGATTTAACCAAAATAAAACACTGTTTTTGAATAGATCTTACTTGCCATATTTAATTTAAATGACCAAAAAAGATTTCACAACTCTTTGTCCACCCAAATCACAGTAATTTTGAAATTTACATTAATAACACAATATGTATAACATTTTTTAATATTTTGTCACAATGCCGCCATTACATATCAAAATGTCAAAACGGTCAGTTCAGAGCCAACAAAGTTGTAAAAAGCTAGGTGGCGCTAAAAGCGTGCACGGTGCCAATAGAACATATGTAGTTTAATAATTTCCTTTGTCATAATATAGTCATATTTTATGTACGTAAGTCATATTTTATGTATCTCATATAATGTATACATTCGTTTTTCGGATCACCTGTTTATTGACATTGTTGTTCTTTGGCATACTATTTCTACGCTCACGCCTGTTTCCCATAGGGGTAGTCAGAGACTATGGATCGCCACCTGCTACGATCCTTGCACACTTCTTTCGCTTCATTCACATCCATCAATCTTTTCATACATGCCCTGTGGTTTTTGTCACTGCGTACATAGACCAGCCTTTTTAGGGTTCCGTAGCCTAAATGGCAAAAACCGGAACCCTTATTAGGGTTCCGTAGCCTAAATGGCAAAAGACGGAACCCATACAGATTCGTCATGTCTGTCTGTCTGTCTGTCCGTATGTCACAGCCACTTTATTCCGACAATATTAGGATTACACAGTTGAAACTTGGTAGGTAGAGAATTTAACACAAAAATAAAAAAATAAAAGATTAAGGGCCATGGAACCGAAAATTAAAAAAAATTTTTTTTTCAAACCTATACGTGCTATAGATAGGCCTTAAGCCTAAAATAGCATAGAGGTTCCTAAGACAATTTTTTCTCAAAGTCAACCGTTTGAAAGATTAACACTGCCAAAATGGTAAAATGTGTGTCCCCCCCTGTAACTATTGAAATAAGAGAGTGAAAAAAAATATATGCTGTAGATCTTAGTAAACACTTTTAACGTAAATTGGTTTGAACGAGATATAATAATTAGTTTTTGAGATATATCATATTTTCCAAAACCGCAAATATAACTTTGTCATTCATACCAACACTGTGAAAAACAATAGTAGATTGTTATACAAGACGCTAAAATGACCCATTGCATACGAGGTAGTTTTATTCCCGAGCTGTAGCGAGGGAATAAATAGAAACCGAGTTACAATGGGTTTTAGCGTCGTGTGTTACACTCTACTTTTCACTACGATTGCGAAAAAATAAAATCCAATATTAAATACCTATAGTTTATACTTCCGTAAACGAATCCACTCGTTTTTCTATCCTCCACTTCATAAACTTTTCATACAGTATTTAAATAAATGATTTGTGCTTGACGGCAAAAGATTAAAATTATTTCTATCCTATTACTTACTTACAGTCACACAATTCGCTTACAATTAAGTTTGGAATTAGAGAAATATTCTAAAGATTTCGCGCCAGTGCCTCTTTTAATTTCTACTGTAGCAGCTAAGAAACACAATGCACGCATTTTAAACTAAAAGTCACAGAGTATAAATAAGTCTATGATTTCACCGAAGAGATCACTGCTTTTAGTTCCATTTTCAAAAATCGAGCGAGTTTTTATTCGTAATTATGAATAAATACTTTTTCGTTTTAGTAGGTTCATTGGTAATAGACAAACATCAAAAAAGAAAAAACTTTATCCCCTAGGGGTATTTATGCTATTTTATCCTGACTCTTGTACCTTACAATGACGGACTTTTTGAGCAAGAGGAGTGAAAAGTTATTTTTACAGACGAAAAATGATAGTGGTATTGAATATCGTATGGAACCTTACGGCGCGTGGCCCGACATGCACTTGGCCGGTTTTTTTATAATTATGATAGTTTTACATTATAAATATCTGGCAACACTCACACCAATATCTGCCTCACAGTGGCACCAAAAATAGCCACATTATACACATTTGCCTACTACTACTACAAGTAACTATATTTTACAAAGGTTATTGTTTGTAAATAAACTATAGACCCTTAGTGTCCGGACACGAAAGTGGCGGCGGCCGAGCGGTGGCGGGGCGGCGCGGCAGCGGAGCGGCGGCGGGGCGGGGCGATGAGAACGTGGGCACGAAACTTAGCGGTCGGTCAGCCGCGCTAGTAGTGTTGTGACAGATGGGCTAAATATCATTAAGGGCCCGTGGACCTACCGATTTGACCTACTGGTAGGACCACGGTATACCACTAAAGTAACTTCTTATTTTTTTTTATTTCTATTGATGTGTCAAATGTGATGTTGCTATGGAAACAATTTCTTGTTAAATCAATGCCGAAAAATATTCAAAGCACGAAATATATCCTATGTCTAAAAATTTTATTTAGTTCGAAAAAATGGTCTAAGTATAGGCGTTAACTAGTTTCAAAACCGGATTCTTTGCTCATCTTGTGTTTTTTAAATGATGTCCAAGATGCCGACATCCATACTGAATAAATAGGTACTACCTAGTAATCAAACAGACACTATTATATTATTCAACACAACACTACTGTAATCGCGGGCTACCAAATCCAACTAGTTTGTTCATTTGTTTTCGTCGCTCTCCTCCCGCCCGTGCATCGCTCGTCGCCCCGCGCCGCCACCGCCCGTTTCGTGCGCGTCTCCATACTGTGCCATACTGTTGAATGCATCGCCGCCGCTCCGCTGTCGCGCCGCCCCGCTGCCGCTCCGCCGTCGCAGTTTTCGTGCCCGGACACTTAGATTCAATCGGTAAATGTGAATTTTCGATACATTATGTACTATGTATGTGGCAACAGCGTCGCTTAACACAAAGTACTTTTTTATAATAGGAAATAGAGACCAATCTTTGATCATTTTTATGGAAGTATCTCACTAGCGCCATCTGTCGTTTGAAGTATGAAACTTTATATTCTTACTTAAATAACTTAATTAATCTTATGGGTGACTTATTTATTCTTTATTTATAGCAAAATATGAATGAAAAAAGGATATCTCAAAACAAAAAACACAAAAACCTTTTGCACTTATATAGGATTGAACTCAGATCTCCACAGGTAGTAGTGTTAAGTATACAGTGATTTGGTATCCATTACGCTAACTTGTCATTATTTCTAATGTCGAATTTTATCATTATATTGATTCGCACCATAACCATACTAATATCTCACAGTCTAAGCGTTGATGTGGCGCCATCTATTCAATTGCTAAATGAACTATCTTATAAGTAAAGAGCCCCCTAGAGATAGAATTACGCAACTTTCACAATAATAAGCTTCCAGGTTGACAGTACTAAGATTACGGCCCCTGGTCGCTTAACCAGTTAGCGACAAAATTCGTGTGCGCGCGTTTCGCCCCTGCACAAACTAAACGTATGTTGTGACGGCGCGGCGTGCAAGCGATTTTTACCTTAGCAGTGGTTAAGCGACGCTGTTGCCCATGGTACATAGCGAGCAATAAATTAAACTAAGGTGAGGGCGCCACTGTGGAGGCACTAATCGCCTTAAGGTGGTACGTCAAGCTCAGTGGCGCCACCAATGGAAATAAATCATTTACAATATTATCATCAATATAATCATGTGCAATATTTAAAAAAAATTTTATGGCCTCAAATATAAGTAATAAGTTATGAATGTCGATATTGCTAAATGTGGCCACTTTTGGCAATATGGACATTCATAACTTATTGCTTATATTTGAGGCCATGAAAAAATATTTAAATGTTGCACTTTACTCTTCTATTTGCGCAAAATAACTAAAACTTTTGTTCTAAGCCCTTGATAAAACGTAAATGATTTATTTCCATTGGTGGCGCCACTGAGCTTGACGTACCACCTTAAAGCTCCGGCCAAACTGAGGCGAATTCTGCGCGAAATTCGCGGCGCGATTCGCTCGCGCCGATTGCGTCAGCTAACTTGTATGGGCGTGTTCACATTGGCGCGACTAGTCGCACGAGTTGCAGCGAATCCGCGAATCGCGCGATAGGGTTGCGTTCAGAACCTATACACTCCAAGTGCAACCAAAGATCTAACGGCGCGTTCCAAACATTAGAGCGTGACATTCGGCGGACTGATTATCTTATCTACCACCTAGCGACCGGTTTGATTTGACAGGTAAATGTGATACATTGCTAGTTCTTTTTGGGTTAAAAAAATCATACCAAAATAAAGTAGCAATGTGTGCAATGCAATCATACCAAATGAAAACGGTCAGTAAATGGTTTCTATTTAGATAATCAGCCTGCCGTTTACACAACTTTCTAGTTTCTCGTTCCAAACGTCACAGGCAACGGCTACACGCATGGTAACTATTGTGGTCCAACTGAGTGATTATTTTACTCTTTGTGTGTGGTATAAAGTCGCATTACTAATTTCCCAGCAAAAATGTAAACAAAGGTGTTGCCAGAACAAATCAACACAAAAGGAAATAGTATATTGCTAAGTCAAGAAATAAACACACAAACATGTTTTTTCATCACAAACTTAATAAAAATTGATTAGATAAATATTCTGAATCATGAGTTTTGCGGCAAAAACAGTAATATAATTTGATATTTCATAATAACAGTTTTATAGTAGAAAACATTTTTATGATGCTGTGCACACATGAACTGCAAACCGTACATATCAACCTTGGGTTCTTTTAAAAAAATCATAATAAATAGTATTACGAGTAGTAGCTGTAGTAGTAATATTTGTCTTTTGGTATTGGGGGGGAACAGGCGAAGATGCTACG
The DNA here is from genome assembly GCA_928269145.1 of Agriphila tristella. Taxonomy (NCBI): domain Eukaryota; kingdom Metazoa; phylum Arthropoda; class Insecta; order Lepidoptera; family Crambidae; genus Agriphila; species Agriphila tristella. The sequence goes on along the minus strand of OV743448.1, from coordinate 10,366,912 downwards.
TATTTTTGATAATTTACATACAGTCAAAATCTAACTAAAGTTATCTTATCAGTGCGTTTCAAGAACTTTTAACATCAAAAATTATGATAGGTTATAAAGATAAAATTTCTAATTACCATCCTACTTTAAAATTACCCTGATTGAAATTAAATTTATTATGACTCAAAATATAATAAACAAATTAAAAAGTTATAAAAGTGACCGAAGGTTTTCATTATCTGAAAATGTCACTATCAGGGTCAGTTTGTCAGTTTGACAGTGACGTTTCTTTGTTAAAATTTTTGCTGGGAAATTAGTAATGCGACTATAGTGATGGATCACATACCGTCTAGAGCAAGGCGATGGCTAGACGCGTGGTATTTACCGTGATACATCTCCATTAAGTAAATTTTAACCATGGAAAGTAAAATATTAAACATTCCATACAAATTACTTTCCATGGTTAAAATAAAAATTACTTTGTGGTGATGGCCATCGATGACTCAAAGATTTGTCTGACAGAATGTGCCCAATTTTTGACGCGTGCAATTCGCCTCAGTTTGAACGGCTAAGGCTAAGCGAGCGAGCGAATCGCGTCAGTTTGGCCGGAGCTTAAGGCGGTTGTATGGCCGAAAGTGGCGCCCTCAGAGGTTTTTATTTTATAAGTTATTAATAAAAAAGATTATAATGTTTTCCGTGGAGTTTTTAGGGCCCATATTCTAGTATTTTTAGAAGGTATCACTACATGCCCACGTAGTCATTCGTAGAAGTAGATAGCAAATGTGTCAAAAACGGCCACTTTTAGCAGTTTTGCTATCTACTTCTAGCAGTGACTACGAGGGAATGTAATGATACCGTCTAAAAATAGAAGCCTTTGGGCCCTAAAAATTCCACGTAAAGTTTTGTTAAAATTTTGTATTAGAATTACAATATTAAATAAAATTCACCGCGGCGCCACTTTCGGTCATACAACCGCCTTAAATAGAAATCCAAAATAGGTACTATCCAAATTCAAAATAAATGCTAATAACCATAGAAATAGAATGCCAAAGAACAACATGTCAATAAACAGGTGATCCGAAAACGAATGCATACATTTTATATGAGATACGTAAAATATGACTTATATTCATAAAATGCAAAGGCCAAGGAAATTAATAAACTATGTCCCATACTGTTTTCTTCGTCGATAAACGAATAAATGTTGCGAAATTTGGTTTTAGAGAAATGTGTGGCAATATCTTATTTAGAAATGTGTGGCAATATCTTATTTACCTGTGAAAAGTGTGATTACTTGGATTGTTTCTTTTTGTCACATCACAATTACTTAGAGCACAAGACACCATGGCTCCACGATACCTTTATTTTAAATTCTAATTAAGATTAACAAATATTTTAAACAAACTGTGATTGCTCATTTGCTAGGCGGGACGCTAGGGGCTCTTACTGTAAAAAATGTTAGCACATGTCACTTGATCCTTTGTCTCTTTTTTACATAGACCGTGTCCGTATGATGTTAACTTCTCTTTTCCACGCTTTGTTGGTCTTCTTGAGCGCAGCGAAAATTTTTCTATGTATAGACATAGAAAAATTTTCGCTGCGCTCAAGAAGAAGAAGAAGAAGAAAAAAAATTTATTAGCATAGGCTAATAATTTTTATTTCATAAAATGTAACCTGGAATTTAAAAACTCCCAGAAGACCCGTCATGAGATAACTTTTGGTACTTGGTTGACACTAAACTCGATGGTGGCGCCACTTTCCCTATTAAAGCTATTTTTATGGTTCCGTACCCAAAGGGTAAAAACCGGCCAAGTGCGAGTCGGACTCGGTCACAAAGAGTTCCGTACCAAAAAACGGCAAAAAAACACGTTTGTTGTATGGGAGCCCCCCTTAAATATTTATTTTGTTCTGTTTTTAGTATTTGTTGATAACAACGCTAAAAAGCGACTAATCGCTATAAAGCGACAACAGAAATACATCATCTGTGAAAATTTCAACTGTCTAGCTATCACGGTTCATGAGATACAGCCTGGTGACAGACAGACAGACGGACAGCGGATTTTTAGTAATAGGGTCCCGTATTTACCCTTTGGGTACGGAACCCTAAAAACGGGACCCTATTACTAAGACTCCGCTGTCTGTCTGTCTGTCACCAGGCTGTATCTCATGAACCATGATGATGATTTATTTCTGTTGCCGCTATAACAAATACTAAAAACAGAATAAAATAAATATTTAACAATGTTGTATACAATGTTATTTTTAGTTAATACAAAACCATCCATCAAACGAAACAACTTTCATTATGGGACCAACCTTGAAATCGCGAAAAAATTATCAGCTGTTTCATACATTTCGATGGAGTAAGATTTGTCATAAAGTACTTAGGGTATAATGGGACTGACGTACTCTGTGTAAAAGTCCCTAAATTAAATAAAGATTAAAAAAAAAAAAAAAAAAGATTGTACTTTTGTATGGAACAGCTGATTATTTTTCGTGATTTCGAGGTTGGTCCCATAATGAAAGTTGTTCGGTTTGATGGTCTGATCAACCCCACGAGAGGTTTTGTATTAACTAAAAATAACTTTGTAGATAATGGTATGGAACCCTTCGTGCGCGAGTCCGACTCGCACTTGGCCGGTTTTTGATAAACAATATTAGATCTTAATCTAGTTTATCCATACTCAGGGTGTTGACTTTTCATATGGCCTTTCAAACTACAATTCTGTATAAATGCTTGACCACAAATGTGACATCTGTGGGCAAAATAAAATTATGTCAATTAATATTGTAGGAAATTAAGCGATCTTTTGTATGGAGAGGAGACCCCAGCATTAGTATGAACCAAAACCTATGTACAAATATCCAAAAACGAAAAAATCGATTTGGTTAATTTAAAAAAATATGTTTCATTTATGATACTTTATCATACTGTAAAGTTTCGTCTACTGAGGATTAACTGTGGAGATCCACTACCTTCCTTTCCTACACTATAATGCAAATAGTACATTACATTAGACGTGAAAGTTGTGGATTTGTATGTTTGTTCCTCAATCACGCAAAAACGGCTAAACGGATTTAGATTAAATTTAGCACACAGATAGTTTAAAGCCTGGTCAATGGTTCCCTGGGGATTTTCCGAATGTCCACGCGAACGAAGTCGCGGGCGGAAGCTAGTATTAAATAAATATAACATACCGATATCTTCTATCATTGGTATGTATCCTCATATGGTCTTTCAAAGTCTTAAGCCTCGGGTAAGACTTCTCGCAGACTTTACACTTGAAGTTTCTTTCTCCGGTGTGAGTCGGCATGTGGTTGTTTAGAGCGAAGCGAGTGAAGAATTTCTGGCCACAACATTGGCATTCATACCTGTAAAAATGAAATAAATCATGTTTTTAAGGTTCCGTACCTCAAAAGGAAAAAACCGGCCAAGTGTGTGTCGGGCCACGCGCAGTTGGGTTCCGTAGTTATCTTATAGTATAAGATTATTTATTCCAGGACTCTACCGCTTATAGTATAAGCGGTAGAGTCGAAAAGAGATGGAATAAATAAATAGTTTCGAATTTAATAAACTTACCTATAATCCTTCAAATGATCTTTCCTCCTATGAATAGTCAACGTCCGTCTCGTCTCGAATATTCTATCACACATATTACACGGAAAACTCAACGGTTCTTCACCGTGTACTTCTACTAAATGTTTCAATTTCTGCGGGTACGACATCAACTTTATATCACATTTCGGGCAATACACTCTACCTTTCTTCATATGCACTCTATCTATATGCAATTCTCTATTATATTGAGCTTTGAAAATCTTCCCGCACGTTTCACAAGGGAAATCTCCTTCTTCGTGTCGTTGTTGATGCATCACAAACCGGCCTTTATCGACAAAACCTAACCCGCAAGTCTCACACACATAGTTACTAAAATGTACGTTCATATGTTTATTTAAAGCGTGAAAGTAAGGAAATATCACTTCACATAGAGCGCACTTCGGTTCATCTTTACTCAATTTGAACGGTAAAACTAAATCTTTGAAATCAAAGTAATATTTCTTTCCGTGTACCGTAGAAATGTGTCGTTTGAATTCATCGAGCTTATTGATTTTAATACCACATAAACGACAATCGATTCTGGTTAAATCAAGTTTTATCATGTTTTTATGTTCGGTTACTTTGAATTTTCTCGGGTTGTGTAATTCTTCTGTATGTTGTCGTAGTTGGGTAGGGTCTGAGAAATTCTGTCCGCAGTAGTAGCATAGTAGATGGTTGTGTCGACATTTGAACGGGCAAACGTATGAGAATTCCACTATGGTCAATATATTTGTCTCTGAAATGTATGTGGGGTCTCTTTCTCGAATCAGCTGTTGTATTTCTGACATGGGCATTTCTGAAATCACATATTAAATTAATTTGGCTCTAATAGGCATAAATTCCATTATGTTTTATTGATTATATCTAATTTTTGATATCCTTACAATAAAATTGTTTGTTAGTTTGGGCTGAAGTTATGACTGTCTTATATTATAGTGCCAACTTCGCAAAATGCCAACCGCTCGCAAAACGACAACTTCTCATAATGACAACTCTCAAAACATACATCGTACATACTAAATAAAAATATAGACAAATTCAAGTTCGAATTCTTTTTCTTAAAATCCGTATTTATCAAGTTGTTTCCGCAAAGAAAATTAACAATGTAAAATTAACAAGAAGTGGTAGTTTTGCAAGAGTTGGCATTTTGCAAAAAAGCAAAGTTGGCATTTTGCGAAGTTGGCATAGAGCCTAACCAAAACTATTTATAAGAAAAAATAATCATACAAATCAATAGTAAAATAATGCTTAATAAACCACACTTACGTGGTTTTTTCACCGTCATGGCCTTCATAACTTTTTTGTCAATGATTTTTCTCTCTAACTTTTTTTTCTGTCTGTCTATACAGTCAGTGGGTCTGTTCTTCACAACTTTCTGCCTTGTCAATGGTAAAGATGACCTGCTGACTTTTTGTCTGGTGATGACAGGAGATGGTTTGATGCGGTGAAGAGGCATATCATCTTCATCAACATAATCCATATCTGGTTTCATATCTTCATCTGAAGAGAAAAAAAAGCAATAAAATAAAATGCCCTTATGTAAAGGTGTTGTAATTAGAGATGAAACGGATAGCAGTTTGGCCGGATACCGGCCGCCGGATATCCGGCAGAACTTAGCCGTTTGGTGCATCGCACACACACACTTGCGTAGGCGGCGCGCGAACGATCGGGTGGACTTGGTTCGATTCGGGTCTTTTTGTTGATGAGCGAAGTTAGCCATTGTTTCATTACTGTCTTATTGTGTTGTGTGTAATAAACCAAAATAATTACTCAAAAATATTTTTTTTATCCAGTTTTCTTTTTAATTCGGCCGGATGCCTATCCGGCAGAATAGTAGTTATCCGGTATTCGGCCGGATAGTATTAAGGCCGCCGGATACCGGATAGTTACCGGATATCCGTTTCATCTCTAGTTGTAATTCAAATAATTCTTTTGAATAAAAATGCATTAGTCCGTCAAAATTTATAAATGGTCGGTCACATTTGGCCTTGACTTTAAAAAAAGTTGAGCAGCCATAAATACGGGCTTATAAATAGGAATTACACGCCGCCTTAGGTCTCGAACGCAATTGTCATTTATGCGTTTTGTCATGTCATGATTGTAGTTCGCCACAAACGCACTTCGTCTTTGCGTTTTTGCGTGATATGATAAGCCCACAAAGAGACAGACAGCCCAGACAGGCATTTACAGTTTTATAATAGTATTAGGGGTATTTTATTATTTATTTTATATTGGGCGGGACACATGGCGAGAAGAACCGATGGCCGTTGGGGCGGGGCGGTTCTGGAATGGCGACCGCGCACCGGACGACGCTCCGTGGGTAGGCCCCCGACAAGGTGGACCGACGTGAGGGTGAAGATTGCCGGAAGCCACTGGATGCGGGCAGCGCAGGACCGATCGTCGTGGAGATCCTTAGGGGAAGCCTATACCCAGCAGTGGGTGTCGTGCGGCTGATATGATGATGATGAATAGTATAAGATTAAATAGGTCTTACCAGCAACATCAGCAAGTGCATCACCGCACACCGAGTCTCCTTCGCTAGACCTGTCCTCCGGCTCCGACTTCACCAGCTCGATTTCTACCTTCGGTGCTCCATCTACAAGCGCATCTTCTATTTGAATATGGTTCCCTGTAAACATATACCAAGACAAGAGTTAAGCATAACGTCACAGCCTAAAGGCACACAAACTAAAAAACCTTACCATTTTGAATTACTTCCATTCACCAGAAAAACTTATCTTTAAATATTATAAACTAGCGGCCGCCTGCGGTTTCACCCGCGTGGTTCCCTTTCCCGTGAGAATATCAGGATAAAAAGTATCCTATGTTTTAATCTAGGCTATCTACTATCTGCCAAATTCTAACCAAATCCGTTCAGTAGTTTTTGCGTGATTAAGGAACAAACATCCAAACCCACAAACTTTCACATTTATAATATTAGTAGGAAGTAGGATAGCATGTAAAAGTTTGTGAGTTTGGATGCTTCTAGGAAATGCAATCTCGTTCTCGCGAGATCTCGCCATTTTCAACGAGATTAATCTAATAACATTTTTTTTAATTAATGAAAACTGGTAGAAATAAATGATGTTCAAACATCACAGACTTATTATTTCCCTATAAAAATCGCATTATTGAGACAATTTGTATCTATCTCGCGAGATGTCTGTGAGATTGCATTCCCTAAATGCTTTACAATTCCGAAAAGGACATAGGGTACCTTTCATCCCAAAAAAAGGAACTGTTCCCAAGGAATAGACAAAATACTATCCAGAAGAAGTCGCGGGCGGTCACTAGTAAAGACATAAATGAAAGAGTTACCTCTACTGTCGCTATCTAACATCTTCATCTGGAGGAAGATCTCTTCACAGCGGAGCACTTGTTTTCTAAATGCAAACGCCTCCCGTATCCTCAGTACACATGTCGCACAAATCAGCCTCTCTGTCTCTTTGCCGTCAAGGTGTGAAAGCTGTAAAGTATGATAGTTTTATTATAGTTATTTATACAACTGTAGTATAATGAGGGTTATTAAAACACGATTGTGGGTTTTTAATATAATAGTACCACATGAGTGTTTGAATACCTAATTATGGACAGTTGCATACAAGCTTTTATCTACAGTCATGATATGAATCCTACTAATATTATAAACTAGCGGCCAATTTTAACCAAAAATTGTCCCCGGACATAGGCCTCCTGCAGGCACCTCTACTCCTCTCTCTTAAGGTGGATCCACACAGCCCGGCGGCATGAGCCGGCGGCCGTGCCAACGGCTTTGTGCGCAGCAATCGCAACAAAGCCGGCGGCCATTTTTCAGCACGCTGCCGCCGGCAGCAGGGGAACAGTCAACAATAGCTCTACCATAAGTCACAAGACAACTGAGAATATCGATTCACAGCCGCTCTTCCCGGCGTCTGCCGGCGGCAGTTGCCAGCGGCTTTTTTGGCGGCTTTGCTTGTGACCATCCCGTCCCTTGGATACCATTCAGTGATATCTTCTTTGTTTTGGATCTCCACATGTGCCCCGTCCAGCGCCATTTCAAAGTTTTTGCCTTTTTTATCACCTCTACAACTTTCATTTTTTGCTCGGATGTTTCCGAGTGTTTGTCTGTCTGTTAGACGGATGCCCAACATAATGCGCTCCATACTCTGTTGACATACTTTTAATTTCTGGGTTGAAGCGGCTGTGAAGACCCAAGTTTGGTAACCGTATGTCAGTACCAGTAGAATACATATATCCCAGACCCTCTTCTTCTCTGATATTGTTATATGTATTTCTTTTTTCAAAATGGTTTGCGACTTCCGCCAAGTGATGCCTGATTCAATCAAATGTTTGTTTTTCATTATTTCCTTGGACTTTTGCCAAGTGAACCTTCATCTTCATTATCATCATCATCATCATTAGCCTCTTTGGGTCCATTTCTGGACATTGGCCTCTCCCAAATTCTTCCACTGTGTCCGGTTTTGTGCCTCCGTCATCCAGTTGTCCCACTTGTCCTCTGATGTCGTCAACCCCTCGTTTTGGAGGGTGGCCTCGTGCCCTTTTGTCTGCCCATTGTCTCTATTCAAAGATCCTTCTCGCCCATCGTCCTTGATCCATGCGAGCTACATGACCCGCCCAGCTCCACTTATGCTCGGAAATTACTTGCACCACGTCATTCACCCCCGTTTTTCACCGGATCCATTTATTCCTTTTCCTGTCGCGCAAAGTTAGGTTCTACTTTCCATTAACGGACCACGATTTTGGGGGGAGGGGGTGAGGGGGAAGGAGTAGGGGGAGGGTGGCAACCCCTCCCTAAAGTTTGAAAGTTAGGAGATGGATACTTTTTTTTTAATGGTTAAAAAAAACCTAAAAATATGTAAATTAAGCAGGGGAGGCTAAAAAAAGGTGGGGAGAGGGGAGGGGACGTACGTACAAAATTTCGCACGTAAAAAAAGTAGTTTCTGGCTGGGTTCATGTACACCTAACATGCTCGTCGCTACGCTCCTCGCACCTATCGTGTGACCTGAGGTCCTTTAGTAGTGCTACCAACCTAGTGCGCCGCCATTAAACGTAAAAAATTGCGACACAGGTCTAAAATTATTTTTTTTACCTAGAAAATCTTAATTTTTAGATTTTTTTTTCTCGCGTATTATTTGGTTCCTAAACATAAAATTTCGTATACGTGATCCAAATCATGAGTTCTTTACATAAAAAAAATATGAATTCGGAACTCGTGGTCCGCTAATGGAAAGGTGAGCCCAAAGTTATTCCCAGCATATAACTACAGCATAGAACCTTACGTCATACTTAATAAAGCACATACCTGACTCTTCGACCCATAATTCAGTGTGCTTAGCTTTTCCTTCAAGCCCATAACTTCGAAACTATTCGTTTGATTGAAATGAAATAAAAACATTATAGGCAAGCAAAGCAAAGCTGTTTAGAATTTTTTGTTTTTAGACACCGAAATGTTTGTTAGAGGAGATAAATTTTGCCAGAACTTTATAAAGGGGGTATGGACGAGGGCTAAAAAACATTCTTACCAGCAGTCCAAAGCAATCCATCATCATATCAGAGTAAATTTCCTTTTGGCCGAAACTTTCATATTCGACCGTAAGAACTCGACATTTCTTCATAGTTCCACAACACCTGCACATGCCAGGGTCAAACAAAGGACCCTTAGCGTTTTTGACACTCATTTTGTGGCCTAAATTACATCACAATATTTTAATTTTCCTCAATTTTACGAAAATTTAAAATAAAATCTCCTATCGCCATTTATCTAGTGATGGGCCGAGACAAGGCCGACTCGAATACTAATTCGAATACCTTCTTGGTACTCGCATACTCGAGTACCGAAAATACAGTATTCGGATACATGAGTACTCGAATAGAGAATTCGAGTATTAAAATTTAGCGAATACCAAAGCGAGTAGACAATCAGTTTTAGCGCTAAATTTAATTGTTTATTGCAGGAATTAATACATAAAACTAGTGTCATTTTGTGTAGTAATTCTTACTTTTTGCACTGTTATGTGAAAAAATTGTAAATGCACGTTTCAAGACAGTATTCGAGTCAAATTGAGTATTCGAATACTAGTCTCAGTACCGAATACCCAATGCGAGTACCTGGACTCGAATACTAATTCAAATTTTTCTTTAACGAATACCAAAATACTCGAATACCAAAAATAGCGGTCTCGGCCCATCACTACATTTATCACAATCACAGAACACAGACAATTTGATGACATTAACATCAATAAAAGATGATTTTATTCTACTCTAATCAATTTATATTTAACATAATCTGTGTGTTTTTTATGGCGGGTCCATAGCTCGTGTTTTGCTCTACACAATCAACAAAAACATCTACACAAAACATTGTTTCGCAAAACATTTTTATGTAGAGAAACAATGTTTTTGCTTTCCATGCCCGGTGGAAAACACGTACACAAAACATTTTGCGAGGGTCGAGGGGCAGGGTATTGTCATAGTCTGTTAGGGCTGCCAACTTTTTTTGCATCAAATATAGTATTTTCAAGTTTTTTAGTGCAAAATATAGTAGATGGCGAAAAAGTCTAAAAAATTATGGTAGGTTGCCATTTGGCATGGAGGATTTTAAAGAAGTTGTATTTTTCATACTTAAGTAGGTACTAATATTTTCATAATTTATTAAACATATATATATTAAACATATAACCATAAACACAATTATTATGCAATTACTTATAAGTCATTAGTAAAATGTTTTTGTTGCTCTTGTTTCATTTGCACTTGAAAAAATATAGTAGTTTTGACTACTATACACCGTTAATTTTTAAGTATATCTAAAAATGAAATGGGGATTTCAGACCACGTGAATGAACAACATTTACTATGGGGCCAACCACGGAATCTCAAAAAAAAAATCTGCTGTTCCATAGGAAGGTACAACATCGACTCGACTATAATGTACGGAAAAGCCGATTTTTTTTTTCGTGATTCCGTGGTTGACGCCATAGTAAAAGATTTTCATTGTCAGTCTGAAATTACCTTTTCATTTTTAGATATACTTAACAATTGTTAATTAACGGTGTATATAAGTAATAGGCTAACTTAAAATATGCTAAATTGCCAACACTGAAGTTTTGTCTACACAAGATTCAGATTCATTTATTCACACGAATAAGCCACGCAATCGCTGTGGATGGCGTGTGTAGGTAGAGAAACATGTTTCACAAACAATGTTTTGTGTAGATGTTTTTGTTGATCGTATAGAGCAAAACAATCTCTATGGACCCGCCCTTATATGGCAATTATGTATAACCCGGCGGGCTGATTATCTAATTAAAAACCACCTAGCGACTGGTTGCAGTTCACAGATGATCGTGATCCATTGCCACTTTTCTTTGGTATGTTTTTTTTTAACCCAAAAAGAAGTAGCAATGGATCACGATCATCTGTGAACTGCAACCAGTCGCTAGGTGGTTTTTTTATTAGATAATCAGCCCGCCGGGTAATACTCGAATTCACTGCCTAAATAATGGCCGGTATACATTTTGATTAGTGATTAGTGCGAGTGGCTAATCCAAATGTATACCGGCCATTAGATCGCGTTCTATTTTTTCTGCGAGTAGCTCCTCCCGCGCGTCCCGCCTTCACCCCTTACTTGCAGCTAAACACGCACTAAGCACGTCTGGACAGGACTGTTAAGTGTTTAGTTTATATCAACAAAGCCCGTATTCATTTCTCCTCTTGTTTGTCAATGATAAAAATCCTTACTAATATTATAAATGCGAAAGTCCGTTTGTTTGTTTGTTATGCCTTCACGTCCTAACTACTGAACCGATCGTCATCAAATTTTGCACACATGTTGTCAGGGGTACAGAGAAGGACATAGGGTACATTTCATCCCGAAAAATAGTGTTGTTTCCGAGGGATAGCAAAAAAAAACTTTCCACGCAGACGAAGTCGCAGGCGACCGCTAGTAATTAAAATAAATGTCTACCACGTGGATCGAATCTGTAACCCACAAATTTGTGGAGCTATAATGTTCAACATGCTTGTTTATATAATATAAAATGTCCTGAATACAAAAACAAACAGGCAAGAGACGCAGCTCTGCAAATGCAAACCATAGCTGATTTTTTTCATCTTATTTTTTTTTACAATAAACTAAACAGCATATGCTTAACAGTATGGGACATTACCTACTAATCACTACACACTAAAGCTGCGGCTGCGGACAAACCAACGCGTTCATCTTGCGTCCGCGTCCGCGTGCGCGGTTGCGACCAGATACTGCAGTGTAGCGTTTGTAGTGACATGTTCAAACCGGCACCCTTATTATCTAAAAAGAAACTATTTAGCGACCGGTTGCATTTGACATACATTGCCACTTTTCTTTGGTATGTTTTTTTTAACCCAAAAAGAAGTAGCAATGGATCACGATCATCTGTGAACTGCAACCAGTCGCTAGGTGGTTTTTAATTAGATAATTAGCCCGCGGTGCGTCCGGCCGCTCGAAATGCAGCGTTCGCCCGCGCGATCGTTCGGCGGTGGCGTCCAGATGCTGTCGACACAATCTGAACGCTGCACGCATGCTGCACACAACTAATTTGAAGGTAGTCAACGATGTCCGTGATGGAAAAAATTATTGCAAAAGTGCAAAAAATAATAACTAGAATATTATTAAGTATTACAATAATATTCTAGTAATTATTTTTTGCACTTTTGCAATAATTTTTTTAATCGATTTTTTTTCTACTTTTATATAAAGTAGGTACATGTCTACCTACATCATAAAAAGCGATAGGATAGGTACATAGAAACCCGCGTCAACATCCATTACCGGATTGATTTTAAATTTATTTATTTCAAATGAGCCGGTACCTACTCCTTTTACTTTTCTTCGTCTTCAACAAGCGCTGCTAATAAAATATTTTTTTCTTCGATGTCATTTTCACCATCTTCCATTATAAATATCACAAAATAAAAGGATTAGGCGGTTCCAAAGATGGACGCAGACTCGACTGAACGCGTAGATCGCGTGTTTGGAGTTTGGTGTGAGAAGATCGCCACCGAGCACGACACCGCGAACGTAAGCTGAACGATTTGGTTTGTCCGCAGCTTAAACAGTGCACTAAACACTAAGCACTTTACTAATCAAACTGTATACCAGTGGGTCTATTGCCCAAGCGTCGTCGACTTCGCCGTCGGCTTCATTTGACAGATGGATGAAATACATTGCTACTTTTTTTTGGTACAAATAAAAACTTACCAAAGAAAAGTAACAATGTATTACAACCATCTGTCAAATGAAGCCGACGGCGAAGTCGACGACACTTGGGCAATGGACCCACAGTCTTAAGGTCAAGTTGTATAAACATCATAATAAAAGAGCACACAACCACCTATGCAAACGGACGAATTAGTAGCGTCATCTCTGTACCTTAACCATCAACTTTCACAAAAAAGTCTTCAAGATTGCCAAAAGATGGTTCTGCAGACAGACATATCATACAAAATTCAAAATAATATTAATTAATTAAGAAGACAGTACAAAATAATAAAAACATTTTAAAAAAAATCGCCTTCATACTGCCTATCAGAACCAAGTAATTTAAAATAAAATTATTTTAAAAAGATGAAAATGAAAACCCTTTTTGAGTATGGTCATGGTGCGAATTACAAATTTTATTATAATGATAAAATTCGACACTAGTAGCGTAGCGGATTAGCACAGCAGCACCACCACACCACCGTATACATAACTGACTGACTGCCATTTGACGAATACCGAGTGCAAACCTAGCCAAGTTCACATGTTTCTTTTTGGTGTTTTTTGTTTCAAATTTTTTTTTATTAAAATTTTGTTATATTACAAATAAATAAAATTACAAAAAAGAAAAAAAAATAATAAGAAAGAAAAAAAATATTTTCAGCTATTATAATTTTGTTCCGCATTGATTTCAAGAGGCGCTAGTGGACGCGAGTTTTTCCCCATAGGCATAGCCTTCTATAATTGCAAGCCGTGAACATAAGTTTGGCAACGTCTGTTACTGTCAGTTCGTGGTCATGTCGTCGGCCAGTCTCCATACTAAATGTATGGGAATATTTCAATTTTAAGAGGTCGATATTTTTTTTCCTAGTAATCGTGTGAGGTTTAAAATATGAAAATAATTTAGTTCCTTTATTGAAATGCTTTGTATATTAAACAATAAGAAAAATATCAATGTTAACCAGGAAAAAGTGGCTGTCAAAGATGTCATCTTTTTTGTTGATTTTCTTTAGCAGGGAGTTGATTAACACGCCCTCTAGCAATAAGTTATATATCATTAGAAAGGTCTTTTGAAGACAAATATTTTCTGTTAATATACTTTATATCAATTGTTTATACTTTTGGAGTTAAAGGTTATTAAAGTATAAAAGTGGTTTATTGTCTATGGGAGTTGATTTACCCCACCTCTAGCAATAAATGAAATATCATTAGAAAGGTTTTCATACGATAAATATTTGCTGTAAACATACTTTCTATTAATTGTTAGTATTTTTGGAGTTTTAGGTCATAAATGATAAAAAAATTGGTCAAGTTCAAAGCGTTATAACTCTCAAAGTACTAATAGTTGACGTTTATTGTGATACAATTAAGTGTTTCAAATTTAAATACCTTTCCAATGATGTAAGATTTATTGCTAGGAGAGGCTTAGATCAAAATGCTCATCGTACTAAAGGACCCCCGAAAAGTTCAAATAATTTGACTCAAACCTTATGTTCTAATAAATAAATAATAATAATAAATATAAAACTTTATTGAAATAACCTTACATCACAATTTACAACTAGTTTAAACATAGATAATATAGGAAAAACAAATAATAAATAATTATTAAAATAATATAATACTATAATGTGCTTGACCACATGCGATGTTGCCGTTCTGCTCAACTTCATGGCTTGGAAATATAGAAGGCTATGCCATAGGCCATCCATAATTTACTTCACTAGTTTACTCTTTTTGACTACGTACTCTCTGCCTCTCTCTACTCCAGTGTTGTTCTTGATACGGCAATTGCCGTATTCTACGGTAATCCAGATCGAATTTGAATCGAAATACGGCACCATTCAACAACGCTGTCCATACAAATACGGCAATTTTCATTGCTAAAATAGGCTAAAATTCATGATATTTTTCAAATTACGGCAATTTTTTATAATTTTGGGCTTTTTACGGCAATTTTTTGATTTTGAATACGGCAATCCTAAATTTGCCAGGAACAACACTGCTCTACTCTACTCTTTTTATACTTGGTATTTTTTTCTTTCTGGATTTTCTGTTTGATTTGATTTTGATTTTTGTTTGTTTCTTTCTTCATTTGTTTCTTTCTATCGGTGCGGTCTTTCTTTTGCTTTTCTTCTCTTCGATATTTTATTTAAATAATCGTAGAAAACGTGTGAGTAATCCAAAAATCTAAAATGAAGCTTTTAAAAAAACAGCGCATCAACAAATAAAATGCCGCCAAATATTGAGTTTTGAAAAAGTTTACCCAATTTTATCAAGTGTTTTCTTCAAAATGTCGAAGTCCTGACCTCATGGTGATATGTGCATTTGTAGTGTTTTGAATCGTGGTAAAATATTCCCATGATCGAAAGTCTATTCTCAGAAAGGTCTTCATCAGTTCAGTTTGCTCTGCTGTCTGTCGCCATGTTTGTAATTTGACCCATCTTCTGTGTACTTCTTTTTGGTGCATTTGGGGCATTGAGGGGTTTGTCTTTCTCGAATGGAAAAGATTGGAGGATAGGAGGTCTTTGCTGTCTGGCAAACACCCTTGTGAGAAAAAAATCTAATATCTTTCGTTGCAAGTCTTTGCTTTGTGTTTTATATGTCTCGAACCTAACTCTCCCACCCTCTTCTCTAAATAAAACGAGCAAGGCTCAAACACTGAAATAATGTTTAATTGGTCAAATCAAAGGTTTTAATAAATTGAGAGGTTTGGTTTATATGTTTTGTGGTTGAAGGCTCATATTTATAAACTGCTCTCAACGGTGAGGTATCTTGAGATACCTGAGATGTTGTTCCTATAAGAAGAGCGTCTCAAGTATGATCTCAAGATAGCTCTCAACGTTGAGAGCGGTCTGTAAATACAGGCCTGTGTCTGACCAATTGATAACCTTTGTTGTCTGGCAAACTGACCGTTCCGAGAAAAAATTCTATCTTTGGTCGTGAGTATTTTCTTTGTGTTTTAAGTAGGTACGTCTCTTCTCTACATAAAACGAGCAAGGCTCAGAAACTGAAATAATGTTTAAATGGTCAAATTAAAAGTTGATAAATTGAGGGGTATCATTTATTTGTTTTTTTGTGGTCAAAGGCTCGTATTTTAAAATTTATAAACCGCTTTCAACGTTAAAAGCTATCTTTAGATACCTGAGATGCTGTTCCAATAAGAAAAGCGTCTCATGATCTCAAGATAGCTCTCAACGTTGAGAGCGGTCTGTAAATACAGGCCGGTGTCTGACCAATTGATATTGTTCTCTTTAGTTCATCTAAAATTTAAAAAAAACAATTTCTGACATACTACCACATTTGATAAGTCCTTATAAACCCAAGTGGAATAAACTATGATAATAATATAAATCTGGAGAAAGGGAAGTAGGTAATATTAGCTTTTCCTTATCGTCGATTGTTAGCATAATCAAGTCCAGTTGTGCGTTCACAACAGTTTGAGATCAGCCGTTCTATCGGCTAAAAAATTGAGTTACTAATGTAAGCTTTGGATGTGATAATTTGCTACTTTTCTTGGGTAAGTTTTTATTTGTGCCAAAGAAAGAAAGCAATGTATCACATCCATTTTGTCAAATCAATGCTTAAATAAACTTTTTAACTAGAAGTTTTCTTGAAATTTTGTTGCGTTCGACTCGTATTATCCTGACTGTAGTTTGATTTTGATCTTGAAAGATAATTTTGATTTTGATGAATTGCAGTTTCTCATCTCGGTTCTTGATCTATTTTCAGTTGTACCTATACAATGTGTTAATGAATTAACGCAAAATGAGAAAACCGTTTCTTCGGAGCATCAAACTGAACAACTTTTACTATGGCCGTAGAGATGCGCAAATCATGTCCCTCCTCATTGGATTGAACATGGAAAGGTTCCATTTCATAGAGGAACTATGTTCGGGAAACATGTTCGCGAAACTATCTAGTTCTCTCGTTACACATACCTTTTTTTAATATGTAATTAAATCAGAACAGCCCCCTACTCAAATTAGAAATGAGCTAATTAAATAATGTTATTTATTTGTTAATCTTTGTTATTATAAAGTCTGGAAACGATTTACATATTTGTAAATATCGTTCCATCTGATAACGTTGACAAGTTTTTTGCGCCCATTTTTCTTGTCAGCTAAAAGACGTCATAATGGGTAATAGGGTAAAAGATTTGACGATTTAAAAATGCTTAATATGTGAGCTCATTTAAATTAATATATTTTGATTTGATTTGAATGGCCATATTCTTATAAAATTAACGGTAGTAGAATAGAATTACAATGTATGGACATGACATGATATAAGCTAATGATTAGCTCCTGTCAATCTCATAGATTGTCATTCTGTTCTACTAGCGTTAATTTTAGTAGAATGGCGTGTCACATCACATCACAGTTCCTAGGTTCTTTCGGAGATGTAGTTTTGATTCAACACATTTGGCTAGAATTAACCACTTTCGGTCGGTTCGCTTCGAACCTTTGTATTGAATCGACCACGTAACCAAGATTCGTATTTTTTGTGAGCGACGTGGAGGAACGATGGAACTATTTAGCTAGGCTTGTCGGACCGGACCGATATCGTTCCAGTGTCGGACATAGTTCGTGGAACTATTTCGGTCCGGAACGACACATGTCCAACTATGGGACCAACTCTGAAATCGCGAAAAAAATCCCCGTCGTTAGGGTTACCATCCGTCCGGATTAGTCCGGACTTCGTCCAGATTTGTAATTTGTCCGGCTTTTTTAAGATTGGGCGGTGTAATACTATTTAAAAAACACACATAGCAGTAGTGTTCGAAAGAGAAGTCCCAAAATGTATGGAGTCTGGATCTGTCTGAAAATGTCCGGATTTTTCTTGTCCTGTCCGGCTTTATGTCAGGAATTTTCAAATTTCTCAATGGTAACAGGTGAATTAAGTCTACGACGCACAGTGATCAATTTTATAAATTTAGGGGGACGAAATTATTAAATACCAAAATCGTGAATTACAGATGTATTTATAACATTAAATAGTTTGATCGAAACATCACTTCACATAATTTGACATTTTATGTACTTTGTTACGTTACTCCTCATCTAACACTACTTCAGGTTCTTGTAAAAGATTAAGTATTTCAATTGGCATTACATGTTTATGTTTTACAGGTAATATGTTAGATATTACAGGATCTGAAAATACGGACGAAATTTTGAAATATTACGAACAAAACATAAGCACCCCACTTGAATGTGATTTCTGCACTTGAGTCAAAAAATTTTCAAAACTTTCGATTGATGAATTAAAATACGCGAAACCGTGTGGGTTACCAGTTTCTGTTATAATCTGGCCTTTATCAGGTAAGGTAGTTACGTCTGGGACAAGTGAAGCTGCACTCCGGTTTCCTTCTGAGAATAGCTTCATCGAAGCAGCAAGACAGAGTTCTTCTTTACTATTTTTATATTAAGATGAATAAATAATGAAAAAAATCGGCTCACCCGTGGCAACTTAGACGGGATTCTTCTTTACTTTTTGCTTACACCTATTTATATAACCTTTTACGTTTAGTTTTAGCGGACAGGTCACAAAAGCTCTTTTTTGGACGACCTGCCTCTCTAGACGTAGACGTAGAGGGCACACTTTCTTGCCCGCCAGAGGTGATTTCTATTTGCTAAAGCCATTCCTCATTTTGATTCCGGAATCAATTAATAGTACGGGAACATTTTTGCCAAAATCTTGAAGTTGCTACAGGTTGCTAAAGGTTTTAATAACATTTTTAAAGACTGTCCCTGCTTGTAGTAGGCAGTTCCGATACTTCTAATGTCTCCAAAATATAACAGTAGTTTATCTTTATTGTCCTTCGATAGCGCCTTCACTGGTCGATTTAATGATAAAATAGTGAATAAATCAATATTTTTTATTGAGGCACCATTACCGAAAAAAACACTTTTTAAGATAGAAACCGGCAATCACCGCAAAAAAATTGCATATTTTTATATAACGGACACTTCCTGCTATATAATAGGATCAAAATCATAGTGTACTAATTTGTACTTTTTAACGTAGCACAATTCAAACTTAGAAAAGTTAGTAAATACCGTTACATTAATATTATATTTTTTTTATGATACAAATCTATCAATTTTATTTATTGTTTAAATACCAATAAAAAGTACAGACCTTACTTAATGTGCACCATTTTTTTCAATTCACAGTTTATACTGATACGTATCCAACTTAACTTGAATAGAAGCGCGAAAAAATGATAAATCAGTCTTGTTTTAATAATTTTGCTTTCGAGAGCACTTTGAACTGACATATCTATTAAACTACTGACTGCATAATGTTAACGTTTTAGTATAATGTAAACAACTTACCTTTAAGTCTTAATAAAATGTTTTTTCGAACTACGGACACATTGACCAAAAATAATTATGGGACGCTAACTTTTAATAATTGATCACTGTGCGACGGGAAAAAATCAGCTGCTTCATACATTTTATATTTTCATTATTAATTTTTGTATGAAACAGCTGATTTTTTTTCTCGATTTCAGAGTTGGTCCCATAGTAAAAGTTGTTCAGTTTGATGGTCCGAAGAAACGGTTTTCTCATTTTGCGTTAATTCATTAACACGTTGTATGTAAATATAAATATGTAACAATGTTTTTGAATATCATCGCCCTTTTACCTACCTTTGTGTATATAGTATACAGGGTGTTTGGTGATAGCCTTATAAAGCTGAATATGGTAGATAGGGCCCATCAAACTGAACAACTTTTACTATGGGACTAAGGCTGGCCCCAGACCTACCGGTTCCGTTTCTTTGCTTTGCTGTGCTACCTTGCTTGAAAGACCGCCGGCCAACCAGGGTAATTTTCAATCTATCGCATTTTGGGACTAGACCAAATTGGCAAGATAGCCATTAGCTTGGTTTTATCAAATGTCATCGCCTGGATTGCGAAGTAGGAAGCTTTTAGGAGATATGCCACCCTGAACATGGACTCCGATCGTTAAAAATAACTCGATCGCTTATTTATACAAGATGTTTGGTAAAGCCTTATAAGGCTGGCCCCAGACCTACCGGTTCCGTTTCTTTGCTTTGCTGTGCTACCTTGCTTGAAAGACGCCGGCCAACGAGGGTAATTTTCAATCTATCGCATTTTGGGACTAGACCAAATTGGCAAGATAGCCATTAGCTTGGTTTTATCAAATGTCATCGCCTGGATTGCGAAGTAGGAAGCTTTTAGGAGATATGCCACCCTGAACATGGACTCCGATCGTTAAAAATAACTCGATCGCTTATTTATACAAGATGTTTGGTAAAGCCTTATAAAACTGAATATGGTAGATAGGGACCATAATAAAACTGAACAACTTTTACTATGGGACCAAATCTGAAATCGCGAAAAAAAATGAACTGTTTCATACATTTTGATAATTTCGTTATTAATTTTTGTATAAAACAGCAGTTTTTTTTTAAAACGAAAACTAAAACTTCTCATCGCACCCCAGACGACGATATTTGATAACACCAAACTAATGGCTATCTTGCCAATGTGGTCAGTACCTTGATTACGTAAAGCTGTTGCTAACAATGGACAACATTTCATTTTGAGAAAGTACTAAAATTAGAAAACCATTTCGAGATTTTAGTGTTTTAAGCTCATTTTTTTCTTTTCAGAATTTTTAGTTCAGTATTTTTTACGTTATTTAAAAAAAACTAAAATCTAGTCCAAATTGGGAATGTCAGGAAGTTTGAGTTGAGTCTATTCGTCTTGAATTTATATTATCTGTGCATTCATTAAAAAAAATATCTATTGTCATAATAAATCATAGTGACAGAATGTCATTCAAGCGTATTTCTGATCACACTAGTAAAATGTAGAAATTTATAAAATATTCTTGTAAAAAACTTAAAAGAAAGTCATAGCTTTGTTTGAGATACTTATGCGTTACCAGTGAAATGATGTCTTGTGTGATTAAAGGCTATAAATCTCGCACAGGAAGAAATGAAAATAATCAATAAACATTATGATTTCATCGGTAAGTTTATATTGTTTTAGATGTTTTTATGTAGTGTAAATAGCTTGAAACTATTATAATATAGTAATAATTTGTGCAAATAGTCGTTTGTGTCCAGTTCTTTGCTGATTTTGCAAATATCAGATTTTTTATTACATGTCGTAGAGGTTATATTATTTCGCCTAGTGATGTGCATTTCTATATCGATATATGTTTTATTGTACCTAATTACTTTATATTTGATGGGAACAAAAAGTAGAAAACCATCACATGGCTTGGCACATCTTTCTTTTATGTAAATAAATAATAATCACGTAATTTACATTTGAAAACTCAAATCAGTTGTAACATAATAGCCCCAGTCGTAGGAAGCAAAAACACGAAGAATACGGCTATCCATGAACCAAAGATTTCCTTCGGTAGGATTGATCCTTGGGTTCCTAAAATGGCTTTACGAAGTGGAGCCACCTGGATTTTTCAAGCAGGTGGGGGGGAGGGGGGAATTCTGCCTTAACGAAGTCCGAGGTTAATAACTGCCTAAGTTTAGATACTAAGCCAAGTGTGGTATCATTTTCGGATAAATCAATGACGTAGAATTCATTTCTGGTATAAAAATTGCAATTTATTAAGAAGTTTCCTAAACACTACACAATAACCAATATTTTCAAGTACATTTTTTTTACTTTAAGTCACCGTAAATATTAAACTGATGTTCTTATTTGCAAACAAAAAATACTTTGACAAAGCGTATAGAATGAAGACTTGAAAAAATATAACTTACACTTTTTTATTAACAATTAATAGCGAAAAAAAATTTCACTGTCGCGTGTCGTCAATTTCTTTTACACCTATGGAAATATTAATATTTTTTATCATAACAATATGGGTATCAAATGAAAGGTAATAAATAGCCCATTCCAAATATATGTATATTCATTATAATACTTTTATGAAACTGTTTTGAAATAAACTTAAAAAGTATAACGCAAAATTACAAAATATCAGTAAATTATTAGAAAAACCTAAAATGCCAGTCAATACCGACAAAAAAAGGCAAATATCACAAGCGCGCATGTAAGTACGATATTTTCAGATATTGTTAGGTACCTTGAGAGTAGTTTTACCCAAGTTTTAACCCTTGGAAACCCTGTACTGCTGGAAAAACTTGGCACTTGTTTCAGTATTTTCGAAAAAACTACCTTAAGAAAGCGTTTTTCAGGTATCCCTACTCTATACTTTTATAAAGCTAACTAAATTTGCTACAATTTGAGCCTATCACTAGTAAGTTTCGAATTCATATTTAAAATTTTAATATTTAATAAAAATAATAACTTCCTTACAACGGTAACGAAGTTATTTTTTTTAATTAGCCAAAACAAGAACATTTTCTTTTATTATTATTTTAAAAATAAAAGGATAATAGGGCTCTTACGAGGTATTTTTCTTTTTTCAATATTCCAATTTGTGTATTTAATGGCAATTTTTTTCTTTAATCAAGCGAGTATTTTATTTTTGTTTTTATTTTTTTTAATAGTTTAACAATTGAATCGTACAAATATGAATCCAAAAATGAATTCGACACCCTAAATTCATACGAATATGATATCAAATTGGGCATAGCAGCTTAACTAATACATCTATCGAGATTGGGCTGAAAGCCAAAACTTCAAAAAATTTACTACAAAAATCGTGGTGGCTCCACTTCTTATATCCATCCTAGGGTCCTAAGGACCAATCCTACCAAAGGAAATCTCTGGTTCACAAAACGCCGTATTTTTCACCCTACCTACGCCACTATAATGTTTTGTATGTAGGTACTACTACAAGCTCAATTTCTTTGTTTTAGGCGCCACCGTTATCCAACCAAACACAAAACGTAACACGTCAGGAGAGCCTGCGAGCTATCGACATGAAGCAATTACTTATTTATAGTTTGCAGCGACAACTACTCGTAGAAAGAGTTAAAAAAGTGAACGCCTTAAAATAATAAACACTGATATTTTTAACGTGTCCTTTTTTTTCCTTGACTAGTTTCCGCTAGGTATAAACTATATTGGATAGTTCTAAAAAGTAAAAAGATGTGTAGTCAACGAAATAATACTACGACTTATAGTTAAATAATAAAAAAAAACAGTGGGTGTTTGTCACTGTCACGTTTTGTTTGTTGATGAATTGTTACTTGTTTTCATAATTGTTGAGAAATATTATTTTCATGTTATTCTCTCTGATTTTTTACTGAATATAAAGCGCATATCTAGCAGCTCATGTTTAATTAAAATATTGTTTGTAAAATGACTAGCGAAGGAAGCGCAAATGTGGAAATTATGGCAATCGATTTTTTCTAAATTTTTGCAAAATGTCTGAGATATGTAAAAAAAACATATTTCAGTCCAGCTTTCCGGCGCTGTTTGTTCTCCTCTAAAGGTCGCATTTCTCAACCGATTCTCGTGAAATTTTCTGAGCAGGTTCAAAAATTATATTGAATTTTTAATCGGGCCAGTTTTTCGAAATATTGGATATGGAAAAAACTGGCCTTAAAAATAAATTTATCCCGCATTTGGAAAAAATTCAAAATTAGAAGTGCTATCTAGCTGCGAATATAAAAAAATCTGAAAATATTTATATAAGCTGATGACATTTAAACGTCGACTTTCTCAAAATGAAAATGTTGTCTGTTATCGACATCACTTACAGAAATCCCATGCCACATCACTATCGAAATCATGGTGTCATATTGTCACAGATAAGATCAGAATTGATTTTTTTTGGCAAAAGCTACACATTTCAACTTCCTGACAATGTACTTACGCTCTTTTAGAATGAGTAAGATTTCAAACAGTAATTTAATATACAAAAAACAATTAAAAGTTTAAATAAAAAATACGTGTCCCCTAATTTTGTATCTACTTTCATTATACAAAGTGAAAACGACATATTATATTTTTGAAAGGTTGTCCATTCTCGATTGAAATCGATTGAAAGCGCGGTTGCATTGCTGCTTTACTTAAGATAGTTGTCACATTGGTTCTTACTAAAGCAGCGATGTAACTGCGATTTCTGTCAGAGTTGATTGCAACAAAATTACAAAATCACCCCCCAGGTCAAAATATGCGATCGATTGAAAATGAGCCTCTTGGCCGGCGGTCCATGGTAGAACAGCAAAGCAAAGAAATGAAACCGGTAGGTCTGGGGCCAGCCTAACTCAGAAATCGCGAAAAAGAACCAGCTGTTTCATACAAAAATTAAAAACGAAAATATCAAAATGTATGAAACAGGAGATTTTTTTTTCTAGATTTCAGAGTTGGTCCCATAGTATAAGTTGTTCAGTGTGATGGTCCCTGTCTGCCATATTCGGCTTTATAAGGCTATTACTAAACACCCTGTATACATATAATTCAATGTTGTGTTGTCCTGTGTAAATGTCTATCATCGTTTGTCTTGTTTGGTGGAATTAATTTTGATGCAGTCAGTTAGCAGCAGACAGGTATGACTAGGGTTACCACACCACTGGTAACCCTAGGCACACCTGACTGGTAACTTAGCGGTTAATTTCTTGTTTTTGTTGTTTTTTGTCGCTTTATAAAGGGTGTTTGGTAATAGATACCATCAAACTAAACAACTTTTACGTTTTTCAGAGTTCGTCCCATGGGACGAACTCTGAAATCGCGTTAATTTCTTGTTTTTGTTGTTTTTTGTCGCTTTATGTGACACTTGTTTGGTTGAAAAGTGAAGAGTCCTTTCTGGGTCATTGAGCACTACCTTTGGCAGTTTAATTTTGATGCAATCACAGCAGACAGGTGTGACTAGGGTTGTCTTACTTAACCCTAGGCACACCTGACTGCTAAATTACCCGTTAATTTCTTGTTTTTGTAGTTTTTTTGTCACTTTATGTGACACTTGTTTGGTATAGACGTGAGGCGTATTTGTTGTAACAGCTAAAAACAACAGATAATTAAATGTAACTGTTTCGCCCTGTTACGAGCGCTATAAAATAACTGTTGTTCAAAGGAACAAGCGAAACAGACTGTTCTCGCCGTCTTCACTGTCTGTTCCCTGTACCTAGCTGTTATCAAAGTAACAACCGTTGCCATTGTTCCGCCTGTTACGTGGGAACAAGCGCTATCTTACTCTAACATATGGAAAGAAAAGAGACAAAGCTTGTTATTTTTACCTGTTATACAAAGTGGAGAGGACGATGCAACAATAAATTAAATTTCGTATATCTAGTAACGCTCCCAGTCTGCCTGTAAAATATCAATTAAAAATACCCAGTAGTTTAGTCACAAGAATCATTTTTTAGTTTTTAACATTTTCTACATGCTGTATCTATTACTAAGCTATTGCCGACAAGTCAAAAACCCCTACATCAGTATAAATTAACACAACGTTGCCAAATTGTACCTTAGGCTTAAGCCGTAAGAGTCGTTTTTAAAGCGTGTCATATAAAAATGTGCGAATGAGACAAAATCTACTTCGAACAAACAATAAAGTTGACAACGTTTCAAAATCTTTTACCTGTGTAAAAATGTGTATTTATTATTATTAAATTACTTACGAAAACAGGAGACACGTATTTTTTCCTTTTGCAAAATTTTATTTTGATGAAATGTCCAAACAAACACATTTTACGTCCCAAAGTCCTACACCTTGTCTACACGTTTACCTACAGTGGGGTCTCTTTAAAGTTTTATGGAAATTGAAATAAATGCACTTCAAACTAACCTGTATTTTATGAAACAGATTCAAACGTTAACAATATCGACTTTAATTTCGTAATTCAAAAAATTGTTTCGCTGAAAACTTCGGTTTTGGCAGTATCATGAATTCCACGTAGGGACTGTTACATTACGACTGTCTGCCATTACCAACGAACTAAGGCCTTGATGTTATTTTCGAATAAAGTTAAACTAAAATACTAGTATTAGGCAATTCAATTCAAAACATTCAAAGCACAAGCGAAAAATATTTTGGCACTTGACAGCAACAGTTTTTTTTTGTGAATGCTCGGTGTCGGGTTTTTTATTTTTCATAGCAGCAGATATAACAATGTGTTCTCTAAGAGCTAGTAGTGGAGAAAATTCATTCAACTATGGTATAATAAATTAACTTCACCAACAAAATAGGTAAATAAGCTTAGTTAACTTAAATGTTTAAGGCTTTGCCAAACAGACGGACAAGCCTAGGTTTAAGAAATACAAATTCCCGTAAAATTATGTAAATCATAATTAATCTAATAATAATAATAATAATAAATTCTGTTTTCACCATTATACTGTAATTTTTAGTCTGTGACTTTTTAATATTTTATTTTTATTCTGTTTACTTTTTGTACAACACAACACAAAAACGCCCAAAGAGCATGATGACTTGACGTCTCATTGACGCAGTCTTATAAAGACTGCGTCAAAGGTGTTAAAATCTGTTAGAATACGAATAAGTATTACTTCTACATAAGATTCTTGACTTCTACTATGCCTTATTATAATTTCACAGTTTTCGAGTACACCGACGTGATTTTAATTTATGGGGAATGTCGCTACTTTAGCTTTACGGACATACCGAGAGAGATATTATGGTGACACTTGTGTTTGTCCTACCAAGCAATAGTCGCACTATTGTTCAAGCTGTCCCAAGAAGCTTGTATAAGCTTCTTGAGCTGTCCAAAGGATACAAAAATATTTAATTTGTGACTAGGTATTCAGTGTATTGAGCTGTCCAAAGGATACAAAAATATTTAATTTGTGACTAGGTATTCAGTGTACAGAATAACTTTAAATCAGTGATCACTGGTCAGCTCGAGTCGCTGCCGTAGATATCAAGAAAAACACTGTTTTAATTCAGTATTAATTGGCGCCAAAAGTTCATTTCGCGGCTTGTCACCTGTCAATACTATTCTGTGATCTAACACCGCGCTGTTGCCGCTCTTACCATGTAAGTAACCAATATTTACAAAGGGTGTTTAATTTCGTACTTGTTATTGTGGTATTTAGTTTGTTCGAAAAAAAATTTTTTTTATTTCGCTCCTAGGAATTATTTGATAGTTTCAAAATACTTCTATGAACTAGTGTCTACAGTGTTATCATTTATTGTCGCATTGTCAAATCCACGTTGTATAAACCGACCATATCAAAAATACATTCGACTTTGGCCGCGTTCCGAATCACGCTCACAGCGCTGTGAGCGCGAATCCGACCAAATTAAAAAGTCACAAAATATCACACAAATAGGGTATTTGTGTACCTACCTAATTTAATGGATTATACGCTAACAGCGCTGTTGGCGTGATTTGGAACGCGGAGTTTGTAAATTAGTCGTGTTATCTGTTCCTATGTTTGTTTATGGCCTTTTTGTTTTTTGTCGCAATGGAGTTTGACTGTTGGCAAAACAGTTGTTGTTGTTGTTATGTTAAAAGGTACCTATAAAATGTTAAAACGGGGTGAATTGAAATAAAATAATTTTATTTTATTGAGATTCTAAGGCGACGGCTACACGCGTAGTAAATACTGTGATCCATCAGTATTGAATCAGGAGTCTTTTTCATAAAAGAATGAAAAAGTACAGTAATTTACCATGGAAGTAGTTTATTGGGGTATAATTATGTTTTATAATTTATAAGAAACATAATCCTACCCCAATGACAACAATGGTTAAGTATTGTAGTAAATTAACTATTTTTTATGAAATACGCCCCTGATTAAATACTGATGGATCACCGTATATTTTACCACGCGTGTAGCTATCGCCTAAAGGATGTTAAAGCACTTTATTATTTACGTGGAATGGATGCATTCTTAAGCCTCGATTACATACGCCGATTTAGCTTCCTTACTGGGGATCCAATTTCAGATTGGAAACGATGCCCCGAATTGGATCCTAGTTGGGGAATTTAAGGGTTGCCTCCCTAGCCAAGGCTATATAGGTAAGGCAAATGAAACTTTGATCATGCAGCCAAGTCTTCAGTCATATTATTTTCTTTAGTTTGCATTTCTGCGGGTCTATTACTACGGGCACGTAATTTGGCAAAACAAAGATGAGACAAAAGATGCGTAGCAGCTACAAACACTAAACTCGGTGCATCTTTTGTCTCATCTTTGTTTTGCCAAGTTATATGCCGGTACCTATATCACATTATAAGTAGCCCCTAGATCAGGGATGGCGAACCTTTATGTATCAACGTGCCATTTTTCTAAATGTTAATGTTTAATGAGGTCATAGACGTGCCGTCATCCATCAAGTCATAGCGTACCTAATGCATTTTGAGATCGGTGACGTGCCCAAAATATTGTGTCGCGTGCCATCGATGGCACGCGTGCAATTGGTTCGCCATCCCTGCCCTAGATGATCAAGCATGGCTTGTCAATAATTTACATTGCATTACCACCACCACTACCATTTGAGTGCGTACCAAAAATTCAAGATGGGGGCTAACTTTTTGTTTTTGGCCTGATTTCGATGAAACTCGGTTTTTGGTACTATTTTGGCAAGAAAATAACAACTCAATTTTTCAAATAATAAAAATCCAAGATGGCGGCCATCTTTTTTGTTTGTGGGCTGATTTCGATGAAACTCAGTTTTTGCTACTATTTTGACAAGAAAATAACACAATTTTTCAAATACTAAAAATCCAAGATGGCGACCATCTTTTTTGTTTGTGGGCCGATTTCGATGAAACTCAGTTTTCGCTACTATGTTGACAAGAAAATAACAATACAATTTTTCAAATACAAAAAATCCAAGATGGTAGCCAAATTTTTTTTTATGGGCCGATTTCAAAGAAACTCGGTTTTGTTACTACTTTGACGAAAAAATAACAACGAAATGTTGAAAATAATAATAAATTCAATATACCAGCCAACTCTTTTTATTTGGGCCGATTTCTCAATTTTTTGATTTCGATGATGATGATTATTGTTACTATTTAAGTAGTTAGTACCAAAACCCAAGTTTAATTAAAATCGGACCACGAACAAAAAAATAGGCCACCATCTTGGATTTTTAATATTTTTAACATTGCCTTGTTATTTTCTTGCCAAAATAGGACCAAAAACCGAGTTTTATCAAAATCGGCCCAAAAACAAAAAAGTTGACCGCCATCTTTGATTTTTAGTATTTAAAAAATTGTGTTGTTATTTTCATTTTAAAATAGTAACAAAAACCGAGTTTCATCGAAATCGGCCCATAAAAAAAAATGTTGGCCGCCATCTTGGATTTCTTAATATTTTCAATATTGCGTTGTTATTTTCCTGACAAAATAGGATCAAAAACCGAGTTTTATCGAAATCGGCCCAAAAACAAAAAAGTTGACCGCCATCTTAGATTTTTAGTAGGTATTTGAAAAATTGTGTTGTTATTTCTTGTTAAAATAGTACAAAAACCGAATTTCATCGAAATCGGCCCACAAACAATAAAGTTGACCGCCATCTTTTTTATTACAGAGTTCTAGTGGCCTTTTTCCGTCCGGCTTCATCATCCATTTCCTATCAGAGTACTCAACAAAACCTACCTTTCCATTTCCGTTAATAGTGAAAACTCATTGTTTAATCTATGTACAATAATGTTATTGTCAAGTACTAGTGACAACCCTAATCAGTGAAATCATGTCCTAATTGGGGCATAGTGTGATCACTACATCCAATTTGGGTTCCTAGATTTGATCCCCAGTAAGGAAGCTAAATCGGCGTATGTAATCGAGGCTTTAGGCAAAGTAGGATATGCGGGTAGGAAATGGGACATCTAGTGCTGCCAGGGAGTTAAGGAAAAGATCAGGGTTCCCAGATTGGGGTAAATTTTTCGCAATTTAGAATTTTCCTTCAGTAGACTTAAATCACCTGGTATTTCATGATTATCATCATCACCATTTATGTCTCCACTGCTGGGGCACAGGCAACGGCCGAAAGAATAAAATGATGTAGGGGAAAAAAGGGAAGGTAAGGAAACATTTGACTAGTGATCATTAGTTAAAAAAACATTATCAGACATTTATCAAAATAACTGATTTTAATGACCAAGCAAAGTTAGTAAACGAGAATATGTGAAAAAACCAACCAAATTTCAAATGTCAATATGGTCGAAAATCGCTTGGACCTGTATTTTTAACAACAATCTTTCTTTATCTTTATTAGGTATTTAAATTTCTTTAGTGAATTTATGATAACTACTGCCATCTATCGCAATTAAAGTGAAATACTGAATGAAAGTAATGCTGCAAGCAAGTTCATTATGACATGATGGTTTACCCAATAAAAACTAGATGACGCTTGTGTGCCGTAACTGCCGCGATGGAAAACAAATTTTACAATATTAGATTTTACTAAATTGTAATAAAGTTTAGTCTTGCTTAACAGAAAAAATTACAGTTTATCATCATAATAGATAAAAATAACAAGCTTTGTCTCTTTTCATTATGTAAGTAGTCCTTAGGTTAGAGTAAAGAAGCGCTTGTTTCACGGAACAGGCGGAACAATGGAAGCAAATTGTTACGACATGGCTGTTATTTTTTTAACAGGATGTTGAAACTGTTATTTTTGTGTAACAGGAACAGTTATAACAGGTAGGCAATTTACCCTGTTACAACCCATGTCTATTTCTTTTGTAAGGTTACCTTTATCACCAGTATGCGAGTTTTTAATAGCAGTGGAGATGCTGCCACTCTGTGTTTGAATCAATCCTACAGAAGTGGTAGATGTATCTCTAAGAACAGGGGCTTCGGGTATGTTTTCTTGTAAATTTTCAGAAGCAGTAGAGGTGCTGCCACTCTGCGTTCGAATAGATCCATCAGCGGTGTTAGAACATGTAGCAGTGTCTTGTATGGTATATCTTGTAGATGTTGAAGAGTGCTTAGCACTTGCCCATATTACGTAAAGGGCTAATGGCCGAATACTCAAACGCAACTTAACTTTGAGCGGCTCTCAAACAGCATGCTGTCTTTGTCATATCTTTGACATTTAATGCGACAGGACGACGTTTGAGAGCCCCTCAAAGTTAATTGGCGTTTGAGTATTCGGCCATAAATCTTCAGTAGGTAAACGATTGTGCGGGCTTGGTTCCCGCCCGCACTATACTTGCGCTCGTTTTATGTGCTGACTACTACTGACTATGATGTTCCTTCAACCTTAGGGATACACTAGAAACACCGCTTGCGAAGTGGAATACACGTTTACTTCATGTTAACAATTATATACACAATCAGTTCACACTATAAATCAGCCGGATTAAAGCTTAACTTTATTTCCAAGTAATAAAATGTTTCACATTTTCATGATAAGATAAAATCGTGACAGACCAAGAATTGACAGAACAAATTATCTTTCCTCTAATGCTACCTACCATAGAGGAGTGGTGGCCTCTTTGCAGAGTCGCCACACCACCCCCCTACGGAGAAAATTAAAATAACATTAAAAAAAAACTTAACAAAATGGTACCTACTCACAAAAAAAACTAGCTTTAAAAACATAAAACTAAACATCGTAAGGCAACTTAATTCTAACCCTCCTTCCAGCCCGGGTTCTATATTCCGGAGACGGGAGGGATTGGTCAGGACTGTCCGTAATTGGCTTTGGAATGGGCGCAGTTGAGGGAGTTTCAGGAACGGTGAAATTCGCGGACGAAATCGGATCTTGGACGAAATAAACAGGCTTCACTCGATCCAGGCTTACCGTAACATTTCTCTCACCCACTAATATGGTGATAGTCTTGCCATCTTGGGCACGAGAAACCACCTTATGAGGACCCGAATACGGAGGAGTCAATGATCTTTGCACGGAGTCATCTCTCAGAAAAACATGCGTCGCCGACAAAAGGTCCTTGCTGACGAAAATGCGCTTTTCCCCGTGGTGAGTTGGTAAAATAGGTCTAAGAACAGCCATATTCCTTCGGAGCTGCTCGGCGAAATCCAACTCCAACGCGGTCCGGAATGGCCGAAGGACAAAAGAACTCGCCCGGCAAATACAAAGGCTCCCCGTATACGAGCTCAGCCGAGGATGCCTGTAAATCTTCCTTAAAAGAAGAGCGCATTCCCAACAGAACAACTGGCAACGCTCTATGCCACGAGTCGTTATGACACATGAGAGCAGCTTTCAGTTGCCTGTGCATGCGTTCCACAAGACCATTAGCACAAGGATGGTAACTAGTTGTGCGAACCCGACTTGCCCCATAATAGCGCAAAAGACTGTGAAACAAAGCAGATTCGAATTGACGTCCCTGGTCCGTTGTCACAACAGAAGGAACACCGAAGCGAGACACCCACTCTCTGAAAAAGGTCTCTGCACATTCTTCCGCCGTCATGCTTTTCATCGGCCAAGCCTCATGCCATCTGGTATACCTGTCCACTGCTGTGAGACAATACTGAAAACCACCACTATGCGGCAGAGCACCGATGATATCAATATGAACATGACGGAAGCGCCTGGTTGGTGTAGGAAAATGTCCAAGAGGCGTAACGGTATACCTAGACACTTTGCTGCGTTGGCAGCTCAAGCAAGATCGAGCCCATTTGTGGCAGTCTTTCTGCATTCCAGGCCACACAAAACGCTCAGCCACCAAGCGTGCCGATGCTCGTGCGCCAGGGTGACTTAGCATGTGTAATTTATCAAAATGTGGGCGACGGAAGGGAGGGGTCAAATATGGTCGATGCTTACCCATAGATATAGAAGTATCACAGAAAATGGCGATATCTGTCCCAGGTAAAACAACCTTCTCCAATTTAAGAGAAGAACCAGTTAGCACCCTCTGTAGTTCCTCGTCTGACGCCTGATCCCGAGCAAGAGCGGCGAAATCGCTTTCAAAAGAAAGAGCCTCAACTCGAGACAGGGCGTCAGCCACAACGTTGTCTTTGCCACTGACATGGACTATGTCTGTCGTGAATTGTGAAATTAATGACAGATGATCGAGCTGAACTGGAGGCAACTTTTCACGCCGCTGAGAAAACGCGTATATCAGCGGTTTGTGGTCCGTAAACACAGTGACATGCTGCATCTACAGAACGTGGCGGAAATGCTGGACTGCTTCATAAACAGCAAGAAGCTCCCGGTAATAAGCAGGCCATGTGGATTGCTTCACTGTCAACTTCTTACTGAAAAATGCCAGCGGTTGCCAATGGCCTTCAACATTTTGCTAGAAGCAAGCACCAACATGACTCGACGAAGCGTCAGTTTTTTTTGAAGCTAGTTTTTTTTTGTGGGAAGGTACCATTTTGTTAAGTTTTTTTTTTAAATGTTATTTTAATTTTCTCCGTAGGGGGGTGGTGTGGCGACTCTGCAAAGAGGCCACCGCTCCTCTATGGTGGTAGGTAGCATTAGAGGAAACATAATTTGTTCTGTCAATTCTTGGTCTGTCACGCTTTTACTTATCATGAAAATGTTTCACTACTTGGAAATAAAGTTAAGCTTTAATCCGGCTGATTTATAGTGTGACCTGATTGTGTATATAATTGTTAACATGAAGTAAATGTGTATTCCACTTCGCAAGCGGTGTTTCTAATGTATCCCTAAGGTTGAAGGAACATCATACCTAGACAGCACATACAACGAACGCAAGTATAGTGCGGGCGGGACCCAAGCCCGCACTATACTTGCGCTCGTTTTATGTGCTGACTACTGACTATGATGTTCCTTCAACCTTAGGGATACACTAGAAACACCGCTTGCGAAGTGGAATACACGTTTACTTCATGTTAACAATTATATACACAATCAGGGCCCCTAAAAAGCCCACTTTGAGCAATTCTCATTAGATTCTTATTATGATTCAGATTAAAAATCATAAAATGGCCATTTAGCTGACAAATCATAATATGATTCGGATTCAATTCATACTCGGTAATTCATTCATCTGACAGTCTTCTATGAAGATTCCTAAAATGGATCTCTAAAAAGGAATTGCTAAAGCGTCATAAGCAGATTCATAAAAAGTTACTCAAGAGCAACATCTTACAATTCAGATTTATCATATTTTGGGAAAATAATTAAATAATAGCAGATTTAGGCCTTTATGGAAACTTTTTAAAATATGACCATGTTACGTCACACTATAAATCAGCCGGATTAAAGCTTAACTTTATTTCCAAGTAGTGAAACATTTTCATGATAAGATAAAATCGTGACAGACCAAGAATTGATAGAACAAATTATCTTTCCTCTAATGCTACCTACCATAGAGGAGTGGTGGCCTCTTTGCAGAGTCGCCACACCATCATCAACTTGGCTTCTGCTTAAGTAGTATAACTCTTGAAATAACTGTATTTTTTCAGAGTTAAATTTGGTTTTTATTTCGTTTTCCAGGTGTTGGAGAAAACAGAGGTCGTAGGATTGTGTCGGCATAGCTTGCTTTGTTTTGAATTTTGAAAGGTCGATGTAACTTGAACCAAAGGGGCATATTCCACCGCAACGAAATCCATTTTTAATTGTTTCTGGACTAATTGCTTCAAGAGCAGGCTTTAGTACAGGTGCAAAGTTCTCTCTTTTTAGGTTATGTCCGGAATTTAATTTCCACTTTGCGACAGCCTTACGCCACAACACTTTTAATGGCCTGAACACTGCTATGTCCATTGGCTGTAAAATATGAGTACTATTCGGGTTGAGCGCTATTATTGTTATTTGATTCTCTACACAAAAATTTGACAAATGCATGGTCATGTGCGATTTATGACCGTCTAAAAAGAACAAAATCGGTCTTTTGATGTTTTGTTGTAACAGCCAAGGACGGAATATATTAGCCATATATTCGTAGAATGTGGCTCCATACATCCATCCACTTGGAGATCTACCCAAGGCCCAATCAGATGGAAAACTCGAATTTATAGCTGCGGGGACCCTTTCATAAGGGTAGATAACCATGGTTGGTGCTAGTTGGCCAGCAGCATTTCCAGTTACTAAAACCGTCAAGTTTTCTTTATCATCACCTGAGGAGGAATGTACGTGTTTTTCGCCTTTTTTTGCTAACACTTTTCCCGGTTTTGGTGGCCTCCGTAGCAAGTGGACAGATTCGCAACTGGACAGATTCTTAACTGGACAGATTCTCAGGTGGACGGATTAGCAACTGGACAGGACATGTACAGTCCATAACACACGACTGCTTTGTATACGTATGCTTCTATGCATGGGCGGCGGAGAGCTTGGAATCTATACATATAAAACTCTAAATTGATTGACTGATTCATTGTTGGAATAGGCGTAGAGCCCTAACGGCAGAAGGTAGAGACACCATTTTTGGAGGGTTTTGGAAAATTCCCGTTATACAGGGTGCTACAGAGTG
Source organism: Agriphila tristella (assembly GCA_928269145.1). Classification (NCBI taxonomy): domain Eukaryota; kingdom Metazoa; phylum Arthropoda; class Insecta; order Lepidoptera; family Crambidae; genus Agriphila; species Agriphila tristella. The sequence continues at coordinate 10,331,856 of OV743448.1, read as the reverse complement.
TTCCAGTTTGTACATGAATTTTTATGGGAAAATTTAAATGCATGAAATGAGGTCTACTGATAACTTTCAAAATAAATGCACAACTATATTAATCACGCGAACGAAGTCGCGAGCAAAAGCTAGTATAGTATAAATGCAATCTCTTTTTGCATAATGCAAACTCTTAGATAACAACAAAAAAAATATTGATAGCATTGAAATTTAATGTCATTAATATAACTAATAATATTCAAAGTGAATAACTTGTTTCTTTTCATTATAATTATTGTGCAATCATCTTTGATATTGTGGTAAAATGAATATTGCTGGTCCAAATCAGAAAAAACCAAAGCTAGTCTTTGTAGACGGACGGCTATATTTCATTGTTCACGACTGTACTCTGTCCAGTTGCTAATCCGTCCACCTGAGAATTTGTCCAGTTGAGAATCTGTCCAGTTGCGAATCTGTCCACTTGCTACGGAGGGATAGTCTTCTACCTCCTTGAACCATTTTTCAATGTCGTCTTGCGTTACATTATCACGAGCTCTGCATAAATTTTCAGCAGTACGTTCGGCAATAATGGGGTGCCGTCTTAAAAAAAGTTCGTACCATTTCTTTCCTGGTCTGTTATCTTTGAAGGGGGTCTCTTGTTTTTTGTCTACGATTATTTTCTGCACGCTATCTAATAACTCTTCCTTGGTTATTGGTATGTGTTTCTCATTCATCAACAATACCCAATGTACTAACACTTCTTCTTCCACTTTGCTCAAGAAGGTTGCGGGACCCATGGAGCATACTGCTGGACTTATACCTTTTATCTTATTACGTAAAGTTATTCTTGGCACACCAAACTTGTTTGCAGCAACAGATATCTTTTCGCCCTTATGTACAGCTTCCATGGCATTACCCATCTGTTCCGGGGTATAGTTCTTTTTTGGCGCCATTTCTGCAATAAAAATAAAGACTAAAATACCTCGCTGGCTAATGGGCTAAGGCTGGCCCCAGACCTACCGTTTCTTTGCTTACCGGTTTACATTCTGATAGAACAGAATGGAAACCGGATCATCGCCCCACACACGCCGGTCGCCGGGCTTTCTTGATTCGCGCTCAGTCGTAATCTAGCGCTCGCTGAGAGACGTCGTCTGACAAATCAAATTGTGTGATAAATGTAAGCGTCAAAACCGCTGGACCAGAAGCGATATCAGATGTTATGAAAATACCAAAATGCAATACCTTTTTACTACTATTTGATATCTAACTTCAAATATTTAGTAGGTTCCTCGATTGACAGCGACAAAACGTGTAAAGAAAGTGGCCAGATATTCTGACGTCAGGTTGTCTGGGCCACATTTTTTCCATAGTTCTAAACAACAAAAGTTTTGTATCTCTGTAAACATTTAGTACCTTTTATTTAAGTACCTTACCAAATATATTTTTTCAAATTTTTTGGCGTACTACGAGAAACATTTTAGGCATGAACCATTTTTTTGATTATGGATATTTAATTTGACACACGAACTTTGTGATAAAACCATACAACCCCATCAAGTATGGGCTCGTTTCATTCGTCTTGCTAAGTAATCAATCTGTTGGGATTGGGAGGTAGTATCCAGGGTCTGATGATAGAGTAGGAAGAAGGCCACAGGAACTCTGTAATAAAACCATACAATCCCATGGAGTTTGGGCTCGTGTGATTTGTCTTGACAAGTACTGTGTTGAGAAATAGTGTTCGGGGTCTGATGATGGAGCAAGAAAAAGGTAAGGTAAGATATGAGATGGGTGACCATGTAGTACTGCGACATAGTTTACATTGTTGACCAAATTGGACAAGTAAGGATAATTTTGTGTTAGCTATTTACCTATCTGAAAGTGTTTAGGAAATACCTACCTAGTTCTGCTTCAGATTTCGTTGACCAAAAAAAGGGACCAAATAAGTAGAAATTTGTATAAATCAAAGTAAAACAAATTTTAACAGATATAAGCAATAAACTTGAGTAGGTATGTAGATACTTACCCATGTTTGATTCATCTTATCAGTCAACATGTAGGTAGGTAGGTTAGGTACCTACCTCACGGTTATCAAACTACGCAAATCTGTCAAAATTTAAACTACAATATCATAATAATTATTTTATTTTAATAAAAACATGATTTAGTAAAGCCACTTTTTAATAAATCATATTTCCATCGTATTTTTTTAAATCTAGGTAAGTAATGAAATCGTTGTAGTCAGCTCCTAGTCTATGTACAAAAAATAATTAAAAAACTTTATATTATAGATCACTGATGCTTACCCTACAGGGGAAAATTGTTTTACATAAAGATTGCCTACATATGCATTTTGATGATTGAATAAACTATAAGCGACTGCCCTACCAGTCAGCCAGTGTTTAGGCTATTATTGCTCGCTCACGGCTCGAGTTGGCCTACTTGTTTGATTCTACTATGACTGCGATAACGAAAGTTAAGCAACTCTAGGAAAGGCCGAGTCGAGTATGAGATGGATGACTGTTTGGCCAGAGTAACGAATGTAAAGCTACTTTTGAAGAGGCCGGGTATGAGATGGGTGACCGTGGGACTGCGATAACGAAAGTTGCTTAACTTTCGTTATCGCAGTCCTAAACGATCACCCATTTACGCGGCTATTCCGAGAGTTTCTTAATATTCGTTACTGCAAGTGCAGTCCCACGGTCACCCATCTTATATCATATCAGGTCTTACATAGGTTGCCTTACCTTCTTCTTGCCATCATCAGACTCCGGACACTATTTCTCAACAGAGTAATTATCAAATCAAATTAAACGAGTTCAAATTCCATTTTAAAAGTCTTTCATGCTTAATTTTTTTTTATACTTATGCCAAAAAAGAATTGGAAAAAAATATATGTTAAGGTACTAAAAAGGTACTAAATATTTACAAAGAGATAAATTAGTTGTGTTGTTTAAAACTATAAAAAAGTGGTCCATACAACCTGACGTCAGAATGTCTGGCTAAGCGGCCAGAGAGTGTAAAGAAAGTATTTTACACGTTTTGTCGTAGTCAATCGAGGTCAAGTTAGGTATTAAAAAGTAGCAAAAAAGTATTGCATTTTCTAAACATTCAATATCGCTTTTGGTCCAGCGGTTCTGACGCTTACAAATCGCCGGCACCGGCGCCGGGTTGCAACCGGGCTGTGTGTGACCATATACGGAGCGAGCACGTAGGCTACGCCTCTTTCTTACCGGTGAAGACGTTCTTACCGGCGATGTCGGCCGGTTTCTTGCTGACCGGGCGTTCTTGCCGGTTTGGGTCGATAGGTCTGTGACGAGTAGTACGTTTTGTATGGCATTCTAGCCTCCCGGTTTCATTCTTTGCTTTGCTGTTCTAGGTAGATCAGCAAAGAAACGGTAGGTCTGGGGCCAGCCTAACGATTTGCGCATGTAGGTAGAGGTATTTGTTAAATTGAGACATTAATGAATCAGGAGTATGGCACGCTGCCTGGAATACACTGATAAGGTAAAGTAGGATTAGGGCTTATCATCAAATTTCTTCTCATAAGAATCTCCTGTCCAACACTTAGATGTATGGAAACCCAATAATAAACACTGGTGTCCATTAGTGGTTTTACTCAAATTATTTCAATAATGTTTACAAGTAGGTGCACAAAAAAATTAACTTAATTAATTGATAAAGACTTTAAAATACATACAAAAAAAACTATTTTGGACACTTTGTCCATTAATGGAGATAATCATCACTAAGCGAACCAGTAATGGACAGTGGCATAACTTAAAAAAATGCATAATGTTGTCGAATTATGTCGATGGCAAATATCTCTCAAATCAATTAACAAAACTATAAAATAAAAGGAAATAACAAAACTTTAGCACAAATTCGAAAAAAATTCACAATTCTGAACTCACCTCCTTAAGGATTTGCTTAGTAAATATGGATTTTCATTTAGGCTGTCCTCACGACACTTTTCGGCTTACGCCATTTTCTAAACAAAATGGCCGAAATCGGCAAAAGTAAAAATTTTTTTTTTTTTTTTTTTTTTTTTTTGGCTCCACCCGGTTTGGGTATTAGCCACAACAAAAGGTAGGGAAACGTTATAAAATATAAGGATGACAAAACGGAATTTGGAAATTTGGATAGTGGAGAGGATACATAATAAATAAATACAATACGGAAATAAAACTTAAATTCTTATGTTGTTGGAAGTTATAAAATCGGATATACATTTATATACATTAATATCATTGGTACATAAAAGACTTACAATACTGGAAGGAAGAGGAATTCTGAGGGATATAAGGGATTCATAAAAGGAAGTGTGATCATAAAGAGGGCACGAGAAGAAAATATGGTTAACTTCTCCCACTCCAGTGCCACACACGCAAATAGAATCCTGCACAATTCGCAATCTTGCCAGATGGGCAGGAGTGCACGTATGACCCAGTCTCATTCTTATGATGATTGTGGATGAAACCTTACCAAGCTTCATTCTGCTAAACCATGGCTTATTAGGAATATTTGGTTGAATGAGTTTGTAAAAGCTACCTTTAAATTGACTACTAATCTGCCATTGAGATTCCCATGATTCTCTGAGTGAAACGCCTGCTTGAGCACATAGATCATAGCAATAATTTTTATAAGGAAATAAATCTCCAGAATTCATTGCTTCTTTCGCTAGTTGGTCAGCCTTATCATTACCTGCAACATTGCTGTGACTAGGCACCCATACAAACGATATATCATAACCTTCCAATGAACATTTTTGAAGTAAATAACGGCAATCTATAATGATTTGATGGCTTAGATTACTTTTAAAGGGGAATTTTTGTAAAGCTTCAAGAGCGCTCTTAGAGTCAGAGAAAATAATAACTTTTTTTAATTTAAAAAGTAAAATGTACTCTAATGATTTAAAAAGACCGTAGCATTCACCAGTAAATACTGAGGATTCGGGTGGGAGTTTTACTTTTTGGACTATTTGGTACTGTTTATGAAAAACTCTAACGCCGACATGGCTATTACAATCGAGCTTTGAAGCATCACAATAGATATGATGATAGTCACGCCATTCATCAGCTAAGAGATAATTAAAATTATACTTTAGATTGCAATCATTTTTATGAAAATCTAAATTGAAGATAATATTAGGTAATAGAATTAATGATTCGTAGTTTTTTGAGAAAATTGGAAGATATGATGATCTATGTGTTGGGGCTTGAAAAGAGCAAAATTAACTAAAACTAACAATAATACATGGTACTTGTTTATGAGACCAGTATGAAGAGGATTCCACGAGTTCTAAAAGTCTTCTTAATTTATTATAGAGTGGGTGATTGTATAACTGTAAGGCTCGAAATAAATATCTGTCACATAAGTATTGGCGTCGTAGTCTTAAAGGAGGATCAGATGACTCAACTTGTAAAGCATTCGTGGGACTCGATTTCATGGCCCCAGTAACAATGCGTAGAGCTTTTGACTGTATAATATCAAGTTTGTGTATTCCAAGAGCGCTACAAGGTTCAAGAAAATATGTCCCATAATCTAATATACTTCTGACTAAGGAATTATAAAGTTGTTTCAATGAGGAGGGATGAGAACCCCACCAAACTCCAGATAAACATCTTAAAATATTTAAGATTCTTTCACATTTGGCAACAACATAGTAACAATGAGCTAGAGCAGTTAGTTTACTATCCAAGATGATTCCTAAAAATTTGACTTCATTTTCAGTTGATAACATTACATTATCGTAGTATACGGAAATAGGTGGAGGGCATCGCATTCTTGAGAAAAGGACTATATTACTTTTTGCTATGGAAAGATTTAGACCATTGTTTTCAAGCCAAATTTTGAGACAATTTAAAGCGTGAGTAAGTGAGTTACACAAGTTTTCAATCGATTTGTTTGTACAATAAATAAGCAAATCATCAGCATATTGTAGTATGCTAATGTTATCTGGAAGGGAACATTCTAGGTCGTGGGTATAAATATTGTACAAGAGTGGGCTTAGCACGGAACCTTGTGGGAGCCCGTTCCACACTAACCGTGATTTCATGTTTTCAGTACCTGGATTTAAGCTGATCGTTCGTTCAGACAAAATGTTAATAATGAAATTAATTATTATTGGAGGGACCTGTAATTTAATAAGTTTATTCTGGAGAATACTTAAAACTACATGATCATAGGCGGACGTAATATCAAGGAAGGCTGCCAAGAGTGATTCGTTTAAAGAAAAAGCTATTCGGATATCAGTAGTTATAATTCCGATGCTGTCCATCGTACTTTTATTTTTTCTAAATCCAAACTGGCTGTCACTCAACAATCCTCTACTTTCAACGAACCACTCTAATCTGATTTTAATCAGATGTTCTGCAATTTTTGCCAAAACTGAAGATAAAGCAATTGGCCGATATGAGGAAGCATTGTTAGCCGGTTTAGTTGGTTTGAGGATAGGTATGATCTCTTGTAGTTTCCATGTAGAAGGAATATCGCCGGTTATCATTACAGTATTGATAAGATTTAAAAGGTACATCAAACTATTATCAGTCAAGTGACTAAGGAAGGAATACGGAATACTATCACAACCTGGAGCAGAGTCCTTGACATAGGACAAAACACCTTTAAGTTCAGCTAATGAAAAAGGAGCACTGAGTCCAGTCATTTCAGCATTAGAAGCAAAAGTGAAAGGAACCTGCAGTAGTGAACTATCATTAGCAACATATGGAGGAGCTAATCTATCTAGAAACTGTTCTGTTAAATGTTCAGGAACATTTTTTGGAGTGGACTCTTTAAATGCTGAACGAAAGCGGCGAATATTAGACCAAACAACCGAAGGAGAAGTATTAGGAGAAATTGAGGTGCAGAATTTCTTCCAACCTTCCCATTTCTTTTGCTTGAAAAGTTTCCGTGTACTATTAATTAAATCCGACAATATGTTAAAGTTTTCGAATGTTGAGCAAAGATTATAATTTATTTCAGCCTCTTTCCTTTTTTCAATAATAGTCGTACATTCCTGATCCCACCACGGTGGAGAAGGAATATTACTGCGATGACCAGTTTTAGTTGGAAATACTTTATTTGCTGTATTAATTAGAAGAGAAGATAGAGCAGTTGCACAAGATGAAAGATTATTTTTATCAATAAGAGGGAGGGAATCTATATCTTGTTCAACTTGTGTTTTAAAAGCACTCCATTTATCCTTATCTAATTTATGTTTCAGACGGGGAGGATGATTATGTGGCTGATTCATAGAGTTATTTATGAAAGTAATCACAATCGGATAATGATCACTTCCATATGTGGAATTGTTTGTTGTCCATGTTAATGAAGTAGCAAGGCAAGGAGAGACAATAGATAAGTCAGGAACACTCCTACCCTCATCTGGCTTGGTCCTACGTGTGATCTTCCCTGTATTAAGTAAACATAAATTGTTATTATGCAACATTTCTAGAATTCTACTGCCGTAATGATTTGATTTAGAGCTACCCCAAGAATAGTGTTGGGCATTGAAATCACCCATTACCAAAAGAGGTTTTGGTAGAGATTTTATAATATTTTCAATTTCATCATAGATGATTGAAGAGGGGTAAGGTATATACACAGAAACAAAACAAATATTATTTACATTAGCAGCAATAATAGAGTAATCACTGCGGTGTTGAGAGATGGGAATGTGTTGGAAAAATACAGATTGCTTAATTAATAAGGCTACCCCACAGCCTACTGTGGGGTCAAGCCTGTCTTCTCGAATGCACGAGAAGCCAGAAAGTTTAAAGTTGAAACCTGGTTGAAGCCAGGTTTCTTGAAGCGAGACGGCAAAGGGATTATACTTATTGATTAAATGGATTAGGTCAGACTTTTTACTGTTGATGCTTCTGCAATTCCATTGAATTACAGAGTTCATTAAGTTGATTAAGATTTATAAAAGTATCAGAAGGTGCAGCGTTGGGCGGTGAAGCAATAAGATTGCTGTTGGATAAAGTTTTTATAAGTGCAATTATCAAATCTTTAATTGGTAAGTTGGAGAGATTGTCACTATTATTTAAAGCAGTCCCATTAGAGGATGATGGAATTCTGTACTCATTTATTAAGGCATTATGAGCAGTTTTGTCATAGCCTTTATTTGTAATATGGGGAGTTTTTGGCTTAATAAATATAGTTTTTTTATATGAAGTTGTTTTATTTGCTGTTTCATATGAAGAGTTTAAAAGATTATTATTATTAGAAGGGTGTGCTAGATTTGAAGATGAACTAGGTGAAGCAGGTGAAGAGGCTAAAACATCTGCATATGGTCTATAAACTGGGGGATGGAGTTTTATTGCCTCTGCATAGGAGATACAGCTCTTGGCCATACTTTCTTTTATGCTTTTTTGTCTAGAAAATTCAGGGCATATTTTACTTATGGCAGTATGTGCACCAGTACATAGACAGCATCTTACTTCGTCTTCATCCACAGAACAGCTCTCACCAGAGTGTCCTGATCCACATTTAAAACATCTTGTAACTGATCTGCATTGAGTTTTAATGTGACCGTAACGACAACATTTATAGCACTGGATAGTTGGAAATATATACAAATCAACGGGAAGAGAATTGTAACACAAAAATATCCTTTTAGGAAGGACTTGTCCATCAAAAGTCAAAACTAAAGTTTCTATAGGAATAAAGTCAGTTTTCCCATTATTAGTAATTTTCTTTTTTAATCTTCGAATTTTAATAATAGTACCACAACCTATGGGCACTGAAATGTTGTTCATGATATCCTCCTCAGACCAGTCTGCGGGGACACCTCGTACCACACCCATCCGAGTAATGTTATGGGTTGGGATGAAAGCTCTATATTTGTTTGTTTTTAAAATATCGCTAGTTATAAAGTTATTGGCATCTTGGAAATGAGAAAATGAAATAGAAGCTTTATTTCTTCCAATTTTCTTTAAACTACCATTTACAATGTTATTGAAAGTATGTTTCTTTAAAAATCGTCCTAAAGCGACTGGGTGCAAAACTGTATTTTCGTCAGGAGACACTTGCTCGCGTTGAATATGTACAACATAAGGAGATGCATCGGAAGTTTGGTAAAGTAGCCTAGCCACGGGTGTTCGAGAATTGGTATCAGGAGTTTCCAAAGTACTTGGTAATGTGTTCTGTGTTGGCACTGGTTGGGAAGGTTGAATTTCAGGTGATGAGGTGCAGGTCATTTCATTTGTTACACATTGTTCATTAGGAGTTGAAAAATCACAGTGGCAATCAAGTTCTGTTAAAGGATTTGGTTCAGAAGACTTATGCTGGCTTTTCTTCTTCTTTTTATTGCAATGTTTACATAACTTGCGTGCCGATGATCTTTTTCGTTTGGGGGGATTTATATTAGATTCCGAGCAATCGGTATCGAATAAAGATCCCTCAGTATCCATTCCTGCTGAAGCATTGCTAATCGTTATAAAATGAGACGCCTGGGGGACAGACCCCCCAGGGTCTTCGGGCTCGTTCATAGAAACAATATGAAAAACTTACCTAATCTCGTACTATTCACAAAAACTAATATATATATATTATAAATACACTTAAATAACAAACTTTAAACTATTATTTACAAACCACTATCCAAATAAATAAATTAAATTTAAAGCCAAAAAGAAACACGACCGCCTTTCTTGAAGTTTCCCGCGCTTTTCCCCAAAAGTCAAAATATGACAGCCCAATGACCCAAAGTCTATGGTAAAGTGTTGCCAGTGCCAGGATTTAAATTCCTACTCTTATTTTTGACGTCAATTCACGTTTTGTGTCCATGAATGGGGAAATGTCCAAGACTGGTGTCTTTACGTTACGTTGAAATTGTTAAACTAACAGTAAAATTACTGTAGACTCTCTCTACACTGTAGAGACTAGTAAATGATGGACAAGTTGAATGTATATGGATGTTTGTAATTAAAATATTCAAAATCAATGGAAGCAAACGGGCGGGTCAGCAAAGTACTTAAAAGGTAAATAAATGAGAACTACCTAGCTTAGCTTAAGGGAAAAAATATACTTTTGATTTAATGTTTTATTTTTATTTTAACTATGTTTTCATGCATATTGTGAATTGACTCTTATTAATTCTGCGTCATTTTTATTTTTACGAATCCCGAACAAGGCATGTCTTTTGCAATTCTGCTTTCATTTAATCTACAGAGACAACAACGATTTATGACATCAAAATCAGGACGGGTGGCAACCCTGGGGGGGGGGGGGAGGGGGGCTAGAGCCGCGTTAGAGTATGCAGAGCAATAGAAGGCATTAAAAGAGGATTTTTGTCTGGGGTGGGGTCCTACTTTTGTCCGCTGGCAACGGCTTTCAACAAGTTTGTTTTTGAAGTTATTGTGAAATACAGTACATGTCATATTCTTGGATTACTTTTAAAAATCCGGTCTGGATTAAACAGCGGCCGGAGTCCGGTCTTAACTCAAAAAAGTCAGTCTAGACCGGCTTTACCCGGGCATTTAGTTATTGATCTCTCTATATTACATCTCGATTTATTTGTCTAAGTAGGATAGTTATTTATTCTTTCTGAATTATCTTAAGTAGCTATTTTGTTTTTGTTGGAAGTACTTTTCCATCTTTCCCTTTTTCTAGCCTAGTCTTGGCAAGGATTTTGCAGGCCACTAAAATTCGAAGTTCTTTATTGAAATTTTGTAGGGCACAGAACTAAATTAATTTATTGAAAGGTAAAGGAATGGGCCAGAAATATAATATGAGGCCTGGCGTCCTAAATGCCATAGGTAATTTATATGACATTGGAAAGGTCTTTATACAATGATTAAAGATAACCGAGTCGCCCGCTTTTGTTTTTTGACAGAACAATAATATACCGCTGCTACATTGATAAGTCGTCGCACAAAAATGTAACCACGTGAGCAACGGTTAAGTTCAAACACGAATCTGGGTTGGAGATAGACAATGGCAGTCGCCACACAAAATGCTTTTACAGTCACAAGTGGTCGACAATTTCTAACTAAATTGTAAATAACTAACTTTATTTAGTGTAGTCTATACCAATTTACGACCACTTTTAAAGGAAAATGCGCAGGTCTTATAGAAAATTAACCGAGCTCTGGCGCAAATGAAATATAATATATCTCAAGTTTTAGTACCTACCTTTTATGTGTATAACAAAAAAAATGGGACCTTCCTTCCCTGGTCGGTGACTTCCATAAAAAAAACTGATATTAGACGTTCTGAACCGGACTGCCAACGCATATGTTGATGGAAAACAGAAATACGAACGTTCACAGCATTCCTTGTAATAGGGTATTTTTCACTACCAGTATAATTTGCAAAAATCTTTTACTTATTGGCATGGCCTTCAATGTTATGTCGCACTGCATGGTGAATATTTCATTTTCGACGTCAGTTTTATACTTTTGTCAAATTTAAATATGTCCACAGTTGCATTTATCTGAATATCCATGTTGTCCTTAAATGGATTAAGTAATCATAAATTAAACCAAGTCATAAATTTTTTGGAAATCTTGAAACCTTTGATCAAAATCCTCGAAAACGTTTATAATTTTTGTCGCATACTTTTTTGATTGTAGGATTTCTTTGTAGAAAAATCTGTTATGACGATTATTTTTGAAATGCTACGAATCATATCAGCAATCGTTTTATTTTTTCCTTGTTGTTCTAAATTTAGCAAACTTAAGTTTATTCGTGAAATCAGTCAAAAATGCCAAGTCGCACAGCCATTTTGGATCCAGCAACTTTTGATGATCGTCTCCTCCTAGCTAGAGAAATAGAATTATTTCATTCAACAAGTCGCGAATCTTTGTAAAAACTTGCTTCTATTTAACCACGTCACAACATCCCTATGTAAAATCAAATCAGGCTGTTTTTCGTCTAACTGTATTTAAACAACTGGCCTTTAAAACGGACCGTTTTGTTGCTACTTGTTTTGCTACCACGCGCGAAGCACTTTTTGTTACTCTCGCGATCGACTGCACTGTTTTCATAGATCGACTGATCGATCGCGATCGACGTGTTGACCCCTGGTTTATAGTTTACATAGCTAAAGGAATATTTCCAAAAATAATAGCATAAAATCACGACGGAGCAGCTAGATGACGCAGTGGGTAAGTGCATACCTGTAATTGCATTTACAGTTAAGCAACTTTTTCAAAAGCTTGATCATGAAAGGCACGCTAAGCCGTTATTTTTGACTGAATTTTTAGTCTTTAATAACCCACCAATCCGCAATGGGCCCCCAGTGATGGTTCATTACCCATTGACGGTCCTTCTTATCCGTCCATACATTCAAAATATCTGATGTTCAATCTCGTCTTATAATAATGACGACGGCCAAAGAGGTTGTGTTACTATGTATTTTATTTTATTCTTCTTAGAGTACTCTAGCTAAGCTATAGTCCTACGCGTACGCAAAAAAAATCCGCAAATCGATGTACAGCAAAGCCCTTTGGTACACGTATATTTGAGGTAAAAACAAAACTTTGGAAATTCTTCCCTTAGGAAAGGAGTTATGGCGTCATCTTTTTTTTGTATGGAAAAAAAAAATTTTTTTCCTAAAACCTGTCGTGCATGGTATCGAATGAAAGGGCTTGCTTCATCATTATATTTCAGCCACTTGTCTTAAATTAAACCAAAAAACATTTTCAAAACATACCAAGTTTGATCCGATTTGGTTGAATTGTTTCTTGTAAAATACACCTTAAGAGTTACATAATATCCTCATATCAAAGCACAAGAAAGTATTTTTGAAAATATCAAAATTTAGTATTTATTTCTAATTTTTGCCCAAACTTACGTTTGTATGGGATTTTTGGAAATTGATTTTTGGTTTAATTTAAAACAAGTGCTGAAATGTAATTATGTGATATATTTTTAGAAACAGCTCAGAAAGGCCTTTCATTCAATATCACACAAGATAGGTTTTAGAACAATCATTTTTTAAATAAATATAATCACTTAGTAAAAGCTTTGAAATCATGAAAAAATTAAAAAAAAAATACAAATTATCAATATTTTCAAAATTGCTTTCTTGAGGTTAGATATGAGAATATTACATATCATTTGGGGTATATTTTATGAAAAATAATTCAACCATATTGTATCTGTAGGAGTCCAAACTTGGTATGTTTTGAAAATGTTTTTTGGTTTAATTTAAAACAAGTGGCTGAAATATAACGATGTGGTATATTTTTAGAACCGGCTAAGCAAGCCCTTTCATCCCATCGATTTGCGGTATTCCATTGATTTTGAGCTCGTAGAACACCCACTACTAGTAGCATGGCCTTCTCACTATTATTTTTGCAATAATATGGTAACAGAAAAACATTAAACCTAAAAAAACTTTTGATTGCTAATTATAAAACTTTTTGTTTTTTATAGAAATACTTAATTTTGTTCGTCAATCACGTGCTTATTATAATTTTAAATTTTACTTAAAATTATAGTAAGTAATAAATATTTGCTAATATTGTTTGCTCCAATATTTTTTTTATGTAAGTCGATCAGGGATGTCAGATAACATAGAATTTGCAGATTTTTTTAAACCAGCTTTAAGATTACGTATTTTCTTTTGCCAAGATCAGACAGTTTCTTTCCGATTTAAAATCACATAAGGAACATTTCTTCACGTTTTTTGCTCTAGAATAATCAGTTAACAAGAGACCTTCAAAAATTCTGGTTACATTACAACTAAAGTCGACAACCTGTATAATTGACGATTAAACGAACTTACCTGCAAGTGAAGTTCTATCACAATTATACTAGTGATTCGTACGTAGAGATTAGTAAAACCTGTAAAAGAAAACTTGTACTGACTCATGTAGTAACGCTTATGTGACACTACTCTCAGCACTTAGTTGTGGGTATTCAAAAATAAGAAAATATTTTTATGAAAGTAGACGTCACACCGACCCGATCTCTGTCAGTCTTCCCGCCTTGGAACTCATTAGTTTGGAGTATAGACGCTAATCGAATATTCCCAAAACCTTCAAAGGGAGAGGTGGGTTTACTAATCTCTTCGTACGAATCACTAGTATAATTGTGATAGAACTTCACTTACAGGTAAGTTCGTTTAATCATCAATTATGCGTCGTGATTCGTACTCGAGGTTAGTAAAACCTGTAAAACTTGTATTGACTCATGTAGAAGTTGAAAGGATGGTTTTGGGAATCAATCACAAACCGAAAAAAAAAACATCGATGTTCTACTGAAATCATTAGTTGACTTTATGAGAAAGTAGGCATGGTGCGATCTGAAGTATGCAAAAATTAATCAATAGGTAATTAATACAAAATTCCTTTTAAAATAGGGAAAGAGTTAATATGCTATTCGTTATAAGATGAATTTAGCTGATCCCGCCCTAGAATTGATAGATCCAACACCCAATGTCCATTTTGGACTCAATTGGCGAGCACAGCAGTGGTCAGATGGAGCAAGAAGATGTATTCAAATGCTGGTTTATGCTCGTAAGTACACAACTACCTATGGCTTTCTGTTCGAATTTCAATGGAAGTGTTAAGGCCTTAACATGGGTCAATCCGAGCGGGTCGATCCGTGATGGAGTGAAATCGAACGTAACTCTACTCACTTTGGGTTCAAATCAGTGTGGGTTCCAACGCGGCGGTTGCGTCGAGAACTAGCAACGAATTCTCAATTTTTACATGTTATTATTACTTTTCTTCGCTTTCAAGTAAGTTAAAAAAATCTGTTCAATTAAGATTGAAGGTATTAACATCGCTGATTTTTATGGTTGTTTTTAACATAAACGAGAAATTTTGCAAATAAGAAAATGAAATTTTAAGGCTAGGTTACACTAAAATGACAAGATTTCAAAAGATTCGAGGGAAAAAGAGTTGAGAAGAGGGGGCTCGCTTCCCCCCCCTCCTCCACCTTTTCTGTCAAAAACTTTTTTCTGTTGTCTTATAAAAAAAATAACCTCGAAATTTAAGGCTCACAGGCTTTTAATTAATGTAGGTAGGCTTACATACGAACGTAAATCTCCCTAAAACCTAGATAATCTAAATAAATTCTTAGAGTACCTACGGTTAATCATTACAAAACAATTATTTATTGAGCTTTGGCATATAAGTATTAGTACGCCTATCTACATATTTTTTTCCACATCAATGCTCGTAATTCTGCTTAAATTATCATCGTAACTGTGCCATTTGGAGCCAGATCTACCTATACAATGTGCCTCCTAATAACCTACCTAAATAAAGCGCCTAATAATCCTGGTACGCATTCTATTGCAGAAACTACAGAGTATGTTTTATTTAAATTATAATATAATACTATTAATATTAAACTGTTGGGCGTTGGGTGTCAATTTCGAAAACTATTAAATCACATAATTCGTACTTATCAATAACCATTGCCTCATTTTCTACATTGCACGGCGGATGCCGTAATGAGCGAGTTTTGTCAGATAACATAGAATTTGCAGATTTTTCTAAACCAGTTTTAAGATTACGTATTTTCTTTTGCCAAGATCAGACAGTTTCTTTCCGATTTAAAATCACATAAGGAACATTTCTTCAAAGTATTTCGACATTTCCGCTCTTAATTGTCAAACATCCACAGTATCATCTTGATTTGAAATCGCCTTTACTAGTATTGTAAATGGTGAATTTTTACTTTCCAGTGCTGCTCCAACGCTGCTGTAGGCACTTTTTGTAAGCAACTGCGAATGCATGCGCCGCAGAATCGAAAGCACACGTATTTCGTAATATCAAGTTATCAATATTTGACCGACTTATATTTCCATTTTGTTATGGCTTTCTGTTCGAATTTCAATGGAAGTGTTAAGGCCTTAACATGGGTCAATCCGAGCGGGTCGATCCGTGATGGAGTGAAATCGAACGTAACTCTACTCACTTTGGGTTCAAATCAGTGTGGGTTCCAACGCGGCGGTTGCGTCGAGAACTAGCAACGAATTCTCAATTTTTACATGTTATTATTACTTTTCTTCGCTTTCAAGTAAGTTAAAAAAATCTGTTCAATTAAGATTGAAGGTATTAACATCGCTGATTTTTATGGTTGTTTTTAACATAAACGAGAAATTTTGCAAATAAGAAAATGAAATTTTAAGGCTAGGTTACACTAAAATGACAAGATTTCAAAAGATTCGAGGGAAAAAGAGTTGAGAAGAGGGGGCTCGCTTCCCCCCCCCCCCCCCCCCCCTCCTCCACCTTTTCTGTCAAAAACTTTTTTCTGTTGTCTTATAAAAAAAATAACCTCGAAATTTAAGGCTCACGCTCCGCTGCGCTTCGCGCTTGCCTTAAATTTCTAACCTAACCCGAGACCTACAGGAGTAAAACAGGTTTGATTCCCAACTAAATTGTGGTCAAAACAAAATGGCGTCACAATTTGCGTTTTCATTGTATACTGCAATATTGACGATTTCTTAACCAATTTATCTTGTCTCTCTTTTTTTGAAGCTGATGTCATAATATTGTCTGAATGCCGCTTACATCCTCATAAACCTATTCCAAAAATAAATAACTATGACTACCCCTTAAGGGGTTGATTTTCAGAAATTTACGAAATACATGTTTGATTATTTGTTCATAGAAGTACTCTTACGAAGTTTCATCAAGTCGTAATGTCTATTTTATATTTTTTTCGGACAAAGTTTGAACCCTATTTGACCCCTTTAGGGGTTGAATAATGTCTATCACTTAAATAAATGCCATTTTTGCAATCAACATCCCATAAAACCTCGATAATGACACCCATATCGATTTTGGGCTTTTTTACTCCATTTAGCCCCTAATGGGTTGAGTTTCAGAAAACCACGAAACACGTGTTTGCTTATTTGTTTTTAGAAGTACTCCTACGAAGTTACAAGTTGAAATATCTATTTAATTTTCTTTTTTCATACAAACTTTGTACCCCCATTTCAACGCTTTAGGGGTGGAATTTTCGAAAATCCCTTCTTAGTGGGTGTTTCAGGGGTGTTAAGACTGATACTGATCAAATATCTATGTACAAAATTATCAAATATCTATGTACAAAATTTCAAGTCTCTAGGTTCAGTGGTTTGGGCTGGGCAATAGTTTGTCAGTCACCCCTTTACTTTTATATAAGCGATTTGCCTCACCTTATTGGGTTCATGGCGCCTTCCTCAGCCTGGCGCAACTAGGAACAAAAAATATTCCGTTTTAAGTTCAAATACTCGAATCAAATTTGGGTTGGAGTTAGACCATGGCAGTCGCCACACAAAATGCTTTTACAGTCACAAGTGGTCGACAATTAACTAAATTGTAAATAACTAACTCTATTTAGTGTAGGCTTGTTGAAAAAATATCGATACATCGATAAATCGATATTTTTTGTTCGATATATCGATATTTTTAGCCGATATATTTGTAATCGATATATCGATACAAAATAACCAATATCGAAATTCGTATCAAAAACGATATATTTTTATTTATTAGCATCACAACACTAACTTTGCTAGAATACAAAGCCGTAAAAGATTGGAATGGAAAAAACTTATTATTAAAACATATTGTCTATGTCTTCTAATCTTCGTTTCTATTGAGATTTTCATAAATTAAAGTAATGTGTGTTGTCTGATAAAATCGATTGATATTACTGAGCTAGACTGAAATAAATACATTGTAATTTAAAAACCGCAAAAGATCTCTGAAAATTGGCCCGATATATCGATATATCGATATTTTTTTCGCGATATATCGAGGCCGATATTGATATTTTTATAAATATCGATGTATCGATATATCGATATTTTTTCTCACTTTCGACATCCCTAATTTAGTGTAATCTAAACCAATTTACGACCACGTTTAAATTATCTGTCGGAATCGGAACATTAGAAAAGCGCCTGGTTAAAGCAAAGCAAGCGATTATGAATAATACGACATGTTAGTAAAATTGGGGTAAAATAAAACACAAAATAAAGTTTTTGTATTATACAGAAAGAAAGAAAATAGGTAAGTATTGAAAATGTCAAAGAGTAGTTTAACAAAATATAATGTTGGAGATAATAGACGCCTGGCGCCGAAAGAGTCTTTTTCTTTAAAGTTTTTAAAGAAAATTATCAATTATTATAGTAAGAAACAAATTATCATAATTTGATAAACAAATAAAAAAATTAAGAGAAACTAAAATGATTTGTGTGATTTAAAAAAAAGTATAAATTTTAATTAATGTAGGTAGGCTTACATACGAACGTAAATCTCCCTAAAACCTAGATAATCTAAATAAATTCTTAGGAGTACCTACGGTTAATCATTACAAAACAATTATTTATTGAGCTTTGGCATATAAGTATTAGTACGCCTATCTACATATTTTTTTCCACATCAATGCTCGTAATTCTGCTTAAATTATCATCGTAACTGTGCCATTTGGAGCCAGATCTACCTATACAATGTGCCTCCTAATAACCTACCTAAATAAAGCGCCTAATAATCCTGGTACGCATTCTATTGCAGAAACTACAGAGTATGTTTTATTTAAATTATAATATAATACTATTAATATTAAACTGTTGGGCGTTGGGTGTCAATTTCGAAAACTATTAAATCACATAATTCGTACTTATCAATAACCATTGCCTCATTTTCTACATTGCACGGCGGATGCCGTAATGAGCGAGTTTTGTCAGATAACATAGAATTTGCAGATTTTTCTAAACCAGTTTTAAGATTACGTATTTTCTTTTGCCAAGATCAGACAGTTTCTTTCCGATTTAAAATCACATAAGGAACATTTCTTCAAAGTATTTCGACATTTCCGCTCTTAATTGTCAAACATCCACAGTATCATCTTGATTTGAAATCGCCTTAACTAGTATTGTAAATGGTGAATTTTTACTTTCCAGTGCTGCTCCAACGCTGCTGTAGGCACTTTTTGTAAGCAACTGCGAATGCATGCGCCGCAGAATCGAAAGCACACGTATTTCGTAATATCAAGTTATCAATATTTGACCGACTTATATTTCCATTTTGTTATAACGCTATTTTTTGTTTTGTTTTGGGTTTACAGTTTCTATTAAAGGCTTTTTTTGGTCATTATGGCTTTATTGCGCCAGTTTCTTAATAAACTGGACTGTTATGAAATTCCGATTCTTTGGTAAAACTAGCGTCATGATTTTTGATGTTATTTGGCATAAGTATTTTGTTTTTGGAAATGTGCCTTTCCATCTTTCCCTTTTCTAGTCTAGTCTTGTCAAGGATTTTGAAGGAATCTAAGGTTCGATGTTTTTTATTGAACCTTTTTACAGTTGTTACAATTTAATTTTTAAAATTGAAAGGCTGATGTTAGTTACATAAACTAACATCAGCTGATGTTAGTTCTGATGTTAGTTACATAAACTAACATCAGCATTTCAAGGGCACAGAACTAAATTAATTTATTGAAAGGTGAATGGGCAAAAATATATGAGGCCTGGCGTCCCAATAGCCATAATTTATATGATATTGGAAAGGTCTGTCTCTATTGTTTTTTTTTCAGCACAAGAATAATAAGTCGCGTTAGCGATAGTGAAAAGTTTCGCTTCGGCTTGTCAGCCGTTTCGGACGGGATTTCATGAGGCATGTTGCGCCATTCCAGTGCCAGCTAGTCCTCGTTCACATCAACTACATCCTAAAACAAAACAATACCGTTATTTTCACATAAGTTTGCGATACAAAAAATGAAATTCATTTACCTAACCTACATACATACCTTAAACTGACCGTATAGGTGAAGTTAACTCTGGCAGCTGGTCAGAGCGCGCTTTGTTTGACAGCGCCACGGACGGATCCATTCAAACGGCCTCCCGTAGTACGTCACTATTCAAGGGTAGATACATCTTGAGCTGGTCTGCTGCTGTGATATAAAAATCAAGGCACTGCAGCTTGAAGGTCATGATATTATGCTCCCGCTTGGCAACACGCTGAGACCTGGGTCATTTGGCATAGGAACCTTTTCCAAAGCAGAAGCTGTGCCAGTTCCGAGGTAAATCTTTTCCAGCGGAACCTGAAAGAAATCATCAGTACCTTAAACTGATCGTAGAGGTATGTTAACTCCGGCAGCTCCGACCGCGCCACGGACTCACTATTCAACGGTAGATACATCTTGAGCTGGTCTGCTGCTGTGATATACTTAGGGAATGCAATCTTGATCTTGCAAGATCAAGATTCCACCAAGATCTTGAGTGATTTTCCAAGATTCAATCTTGAAAGCCATCAATCTTGAATTTCGAAATCCTGTTCGCGATCTTGACAAAACAGTCCAAGATTGTAACAAGATTTCGAGATTTTTCAGACTGAGCGCGCGTAAAGTGTCATACGTGTTCATACCTTCAAAAGGATTTTCAAAAGGTTTAAACTTTTTGTTCATCATTAAATTACGTAAATTATAGGTTATAATTTGTAATCTTATTGCATTATTGCATTTATTTCGTTTAAGGTACTAAAATGTTAATTGTTTCTTGTTCATTTTTAAAATAAACGTTGATTATTGTGTTCATACAATGTTGTTTAATTTGAAAAATATACTTAATTATATAACATAATATTAAAATACTGGTTACTATCAATTTGCAGTATTTGATACAAACAAAACGCATTTTTCAATTATTCTGCTCAACCTCGAAAATCCCGAAAATCTTGATTCGCGACCAAGATCTCGACCCGAATCTCAACAAGATCTCGAACTGACCAATCTTGATTTAGAAAAAAGACGCCAAGATCTTGAATAATCAATCTTGGTCCAAGATTGCATTCCCTAGATATAATCAAGGCACTGCAGCTTGAAGGTCATGATATTTTGCTCCCGTTAGGCAACACGCTGAGACCTGGGTCATTTGGCATAGGAACCTTTTCCAAAGCAGAAGCTGTGCCAGTTCCGAGGTAAATCTTTTCCAGCGGAACCTGAAAGAAATCGTCAGATTTATTTTTAGTGCTTAGCGCTTCTCCAATTCAACCAGGGGGACTCTACATGGAAGTTTGATATGAACTGTGAACCTCTTCCTTTTTTTGAAGTCAGTTAAAAAACAGTCACCAAATTTCTAGAAGCAACACAACACAATGGAATCTCCACTTGGACGACGTCGCATACAATCTTGTGGAACCCTCGAGCATGTTATGCCGCATGTAGTTCTGGCAGATATGAACTAAAAGCTGCCTTGACTCTGCTTGCAGTCTAAATTTTAAAAACTGGTCGATCCTGTTTTTGAAATATTTGTTTTAAATGTTAATGTTTTTAAAGTTTCAAAGTTACTTTAAGCAGCTGAAGATGATACAGATTTATTTTCAGATTTGAAAATTTAACATAGTAAATTAGACCAGAGCGGTAATTTATATAACAACCTTGCGTTTAAATAAATGGTGGACAGTAAAATTAATTTTCATAATCACAAAAAAAAAATTGTTCGATTCCATTAACTAATCTATCAAACCACAAAGCAAAGTCAGTATTTTCCAGTTTATCAAACTCGTATCTATTTTTCTCTTCCAAAATTAATTCTGTGTCATCCGTTTTTAAACTGAAGTCAGCAACATCATCCAATAACTTATCAAGTCTTTTTTAGCCTCATTTATACTGAATTCAGCTAAGTTATTATAATAGCTCTTCTGACCTAGACAATTTTTGACAAGGAAGGGAAGGCAAAACGGACCACATAAGAAAAAACAAATATAGAATAAAAACTATTAATTATTATTGAAGTTAATCAAGAGTGAAAGTGATTAACATTGTTAATTCTACATTATGTATTAATCAGTCATGAATAAAATCACAGATAATGAAGATATTAGGTGATTTCTAATAACTTCAATTAGTCCGTTTTACCTTCATGTAGGTATGAGGCAAAACATGAAGGCAAAACGGACTTGCATAAAATAAATCAACCAACACATTTTTCACATAAAAATACTGTCTCATCATCCTCATCCTCTAATCCTGCGCAAGAGCAATGTGCCCATAATCGACAATTTGGGCATTGCACCCAAACTTCGCTTGATTCTGAGAACAAATGAGAGCAGTACAGACATTCAGTGTCATCCTCGTCAGACGAACTGTCATTTTTCGTATGTGTTGATCGTTCTTCTTCTTCGTGCCTTCCCTTTTTTCAAATTCTTTAGTCCATGTCCATTTTTCTCCTGTTTGATTCTCTTTACTTCAGGTATAAATATTTCAAACTAAAAAAAATTAAGGTTATAAGTTAAGCTATAGCCGACACACTTTGTTATTAGTTTAATTATATGTCAGTTTGCACACACTAACACAAACCAAACCAAACGGTAGGCTTATCGAAAATCATAAATTTTACATCAAAACATTAAAATAATTTGCTCACCTTGCTAAAATAGTGCACGTGCGGCCGGCGACGTTGAGTAGTACACTGACCGAAACGGAGAGGAGAATATGGCGGCCTATATTTTGACGCAACGCGTTCATAGATGGCGTTACGGGTTTCAAAATTATTACCGTGGACCGTTTTGCCTACCTGGTCCATTTTACCTTTCTTTCCCCTACCTTGTGTTCGCACGATCCGCCAACTCTGGTGCGTTTAAGGTTCTCTTAATTGATTCAAGCAACGCCGCCCGCTGACCACAAAATATAGAACACTACTTATTTTGTGCGCTGACTGTGTTTAGTCGTCTCTTGGGTATTGGTTGCATCGTCGTATAGTATAACTCTTCTTCGGGCGTAATATTGAACGTTCAGGCTCCCCCGTTAGCGACGTAGACGCCGTCGACGTTAAGAAAGTCAAAATCGTAAGTAGCAGCCACCCATGGACGACGTAACCGGTTCGGTATAATGGAGCAACTTGGGAGTCGCGCTGGGTAAATATGCCAGTAACGCCTGACCAACTCCCTTCAAGTCTGGCCAACGCCTCACAGCAAACTCTTCACCGGCGGCAATATAGCCACCAGTGAGACGTAGTTGATAGTTCATTTTCGTGTATGATTAATGATTATCTGCGTTGAAGTATCATTGTGCGTATGATAGATGCGAAATCAGAATCAGAAATAATTTATTTGTCTGTTCGGTGGGCCGTGCGAGGTTGAGTCAGCTTGCTCACTCGTATCTCCTAGTTGAAGCTGTGTTTTGCTTAATTAGTTTATACCTGCAATAAAATATGTCTCGTTTGTTTGTGTGCTTATTTACTAATCTTAACCTATCTTATCCTAAGGGGCGCGGTGCTCCCGAGTTATCGGTGGACCATCGTTTGTAGTTTTTCTTTTTGGGATCATATACAATATCACCTATTCTATAGTTACTTAGGAGAGGGTTGAATTCTCCGTGCGCCAGGCAGGTGTCGCCGGGGGATTCTAAACCTTCTATCTGCGATGGGGTTCAAAATTGTTTTGTTCCGGTCCTAAGCGCGTAAGTGCCAGGCTTCTATATCTGACATCTCCCACAAGGCTTCCGTGGATGTTCTTCTTGGTAGTTGGAGTGCCATTCTGTACCTGTCTTTCAATTTCAAATTGGTTTGCCGCGCCCGCACGCTTTTGGATTGCTCGAAGTCGTCTAAAGTGCAGGTTGGTATCGTGAGTTCGTGACCTTGTAATTTCCTGCAATTCTTGGGTTTTGAGATACTTCTGATATACTATGGTCGGTTAAAGGAGTTTTTTTTTTCAAAATAATCTAGTTTGTATAGAGATGCTATTCTTTTTTATTTATATCGCATTCACAATGCTATTTTTATATTAAGATAAATTATATATGAGAAAAAAAATGATTCGCCCGTAGCACCTCAGACGGGACTTAAACCCAGCTTTGTTCGAAATCTATCTTTTTTTTTATTACGATTTCATTCCTTTATTCTTTTTCAGTTTGAACTAACAGACACCTACACGTTATAAATCCATTTTAATCAAATTAAAGATCAATAATATAATAGAGAACGAACAAAAATCACATATTTTTTTTAGATTGGTGGCGATGACTTTATTTATGAGATATTATATATATAGGTAAGCTGTACTGGGGGCCTACTCCCACCTTTTTTATAAGTAAGCTTATATCCAGCAAGCTTGTTACAAGCTCTAAATGATATCACTCAAATTCGTACCACGACATCAAATAACAATCTTGTTTTGTGCTGGGAATGAACGAATGATTAGGTACACATAAAAAGCAAAGAAATTATGCTTTGTAAATAGAATACCATTTTATAAGAAATATATGTACCTACCTAGAATAAAACTTTATGTATAACTAGCGGCCGCCCGCGGTTTCACCCGCATGGTTCCCGTTCCCGTGGGAATATCGGAGTAAAAAGTGATCTATGTTTTAATTTAAGCTATCTACTATCTGTGTACCAAATTCCAACCAAATCCGTTCAGTACTTTTTACGTGATTGAGGAACAAACATCTAAACATCCAAACCCACAAACTTTCACATTTATAATATTAGTAGGGCTAGTTTCCGCCCGCGACTTCGTCCGCGTGGATATTAGAGAAAATCATTTGGGAACCTTCAACCAGGATCAGACCAGCCGTTTTTACGCGATTAGGCGGGTCCAGACCAAGCGCACTGCCTCATGAGGCAAGACGTTTGCCGCATTTGGCAGACCTCGCACGAAGCTACTCGCTTGGTATTAGTTATTCTGTGGCTTGGTGGGGTGCCTAACCACGTAAAAACGGCTGGTCGGGTCCTGGTTGAAGGTTCCCAAATGATTTTCTCTAAGTGTCCTACATCTTGGCATGGACCACTTTGAAAACCGCAATTCTGACTACATGGAAAATTTCTCCCCAATTAGTCCTAACTAGTCCTACTTTTTCGGAATTAGTCCTAAAAAGGACTGAAAGATATAAGCGATTTAAATGGTCCATGCCAAAGCAAACCTTCATTTTGGCAGGGACAGGCTATATCTAGTGAACCACAACACCTAGCCAGGATCTGATTATTCAAAAAAAAAGTCCCTTTTTTATGGATCTCGCAACGCCAAGAATCAAAACGAAATGAAGCGCTGTTCAAAAAATATAAAGGAATGATTTGGTCCATGCCAAAATCAACCTACATCTTGGCGAGGACTTTTGAACCAGGTCACCCAGAGAAAATCTGCTTATTGGAAACGATTCGTGTAAATTAGTCCCAATTAGTCCCAAAGCCACAAAATTAGTCCCCCTTTGGTTTAGGAGAAATTCCGTTTTTTTGTATAAGTACAGTCACATACAAAAGCGTACAGTAAAAATTAATTAAGTACCTACAGAAAACTATTCCGTTCCGTAATGCGCAGTGTTCAGATTGTAAAACATTAAGCATCCGATCTTGCGGCTCTTTGTGAAAGCTGCAGCCTTTTCAACGAACTTTACCAGACCATCAAACTGGGCAAAAGTACAATGCGTAAGTACTCCATCGTAATGTATGAAACAGCAGATTTTTTTCGTGATTTTGAGGTTGGACCCATAGCCTTTATTCGCTAAATGGCAGATTCTGCAAACGGCAGATTCTGTAAACGGCAGATTCTGTAAATGGCAGATTCTCTAAATGGCAGAAGTACAGTCCCAAACAATATTCTACTTAATTCTAAAGTTATTTTTTATTATTATTAGGCTCTATCAAAAAAATGAAAACGGAAATAATGACACACGATAATCCCGACCGACCCGTCGGAAAAGAAAATTATTAACTTTTTTTCGTAAAACTATACGTCACCAAAGTACCAGGATCTCATAAATATGGACAAGGTTAACCACCACCAATATAAACATCAAAACATTATTAATATTGAAATAAATTCTGGTCAAAACCAATGTTTACAAAAAAAACCCATGTCAAAAAGCTTTTGTTTTTGCTGTCTGACTGTACAATATCTGTCGTTTAAAGAATCTGCCATTTACAGAATTTGCCGTTTGCAGAATCTGCCGTTTCCAGAATCTGACATTTAGCGAAAAAAGGAATGAAAGTTGTTCAGTTTGATGGTCTGATCAACCCCACGGGAGGTTTTAAATGAACTACAAATAACCCTGTATAGGTACAAAGTTTCAAGTGAACCCATTGAAGGAAGAAAATCACTCCACTCCAAATATCAGTAATTTCGAAAGAAAGCACTATAATTTTAAAATTCAATACCATTTTATACTTCTCTTGAAATTATTTTGTCCGCGACTGTACATTATTTTGATATAGTCCAGGAGCCCTAGGATCAAAACTCTCTAAGAAATCATTTTTATTTTATGGCTTAAAAATTTAGATTTGAGTTTCGAAAATGCATAAATGTTACGTATTACTTTACGATATACTTTTGTGTTACTAATTGCACTTCGTTATTCTAACACAAATAGGCAAAAAAACAAGTTACAAAACATCGTCACTGAATAGGAAGTCAGCTCCTGTTCTATAAAAACCAAATTTTAATTCCGATTATCTCCTAAACCAATGGGGGACTAATTTTGTGGCTTTGGGACTAATTGGGACTAATTTACACGAATCGTTTCCAATATGCAGATTTTCTCTGGGTGACCTGGTTCAAAAGTCCTCGCCAAGATGAAGGTTGATTTTGTCATGGACCAAATCATTCCTTTATATTTTTTGAACGGCGCTTCATTTCGTTTTGATTCTAGGCGTTGCGAGATCCATAAAAAGGGACTTTTTTTTTGAATAATCAGATCCTTGCTAGGTATTGTGGTTCACTAGATATAGCCTGTCCCTGCCAAAATGAAGGTTTGCTTTGGCATGGACCATTTAAATCGCTTATATCTTTCAGTCCTTTTTGGGACTAATTCCGAAAAAGTAGGACTAGTTAGGACTAATTAGGGAGAAATTTTCCATGTAGTCAGAATTGCGGTTTTCAAAGTGGTCCATGCCAAGATGTAGGACACTTTCTCTAATATCTACGCGGACGAAGTCGCGGGCGGAAGCTAGTTTATCACAATAAACAGAAATGGGTCGAGAGATATAAAAATCCCGTTCCCGGTATAATAGTTGCCCACTCAGTATTTTTGTCACCCATTTAGAGTTTCCTCTGCTAACTTAAATTATTTATCACCCATGTGTAGTCGCCGGTTTTGAGTATTTTTGTAAGTTAGTAGCCCGTTTAGTTATTTTGTCGCCCAAAAAATGAACTGCTGTCCAGTTTAGTGTTTGAATATCCCATTTACAGTCGCCTTTAATTATTTCCAGTCACCCATTTAATTAATTCCCTTTTTCATGTCATCATTTCATAACTCGTTCACTCAATCCGTTCCATAAATCCGTACCATGAGCTGCCTTTTTGACAACTAGCAATCTTGTTTTACGTCAATTATGTCAAATCTAGCGATCTTTCAGCGATCTTAAAAAAGGTGTTTTTGTGCGACACAATCAACATGATTTAAAGTAAAATGTTCCAAAAGTAGATTGTTCATAGTGAACAATATATGCATAATTTACTCATATTTCTAGGCATATTGAGTGAACTTTCTTTAAAATATGACTAATAAATAAGTTATCTTTTACAATTATTTTTAGATGACAAAAAAATGGTACGAAATCACGAAGATTTACTGTGAAGAAAAAGGCGTCGTATTTAACCACGCCCATAATGTAATTTTTTTTAACTTGATGATTATTTGTTCATCGGGTGATTTCATTTGTAGCAGAACCAGCTTGTTCATAACCTGTGCGACAATTGGAGGCTTGTGATGAAAAATCTTAAATTCTACAAGTATTTTCTTTGTGAGTTCTCTTTCTGTGAGTGAGCTTGTGCTCTTATAAATCTAAAAAACTTCCTTTTAAAATAAAACAGTACCTACATGTATTGTATTATTGCCTTTTTATTGATCATCTTCTAATGGGAAAAAAAAACAAGTTGTCCCTAAAAGACAAGTTGTCCCTACTAAATAAACAAAATCAACATTAATTACAGCACGCCCACCTATGATAGTGCTAAGCTATATTAAGGTAGTTACCCAAGTTTTTTTTCGTAGAACATGCACAAAACCAAACTACAAATTTTACAAAATCAATTTATAAAAATAAAGTCACGGCCCCTTTGCTAAGCCTAGCTATATAGCTAGCGCAATGGTACAAAATAAATAAGAGCAAAGAAAATGATTACTTTATTACTTGATATGGGTATTTATTTATGATATTCACTTTTCAAAATGAAACATCTTTTCTATAAGTATCTAATAAAATTGTCACAGTATTGTTGTACAAAATTATCCTTTTTAAGTCGGAAGCTTATGGCGTTTATGGGTTTATCACCGTATGATTCCCTGGCAAACCTGCAAATAACCAAAAATAATGTAAGTAGGTAGTTAGATACTCTAACATAATTCAATCAAGCGGTTACGAGCACTTCAGTATAAAACGACTTATTTACACTAGGTACTTGCTTTTAAGACCATAAAACAATAAATATAATACTCCAATTTACTTACATGAACTTAAAAGACGTTGTGACGATATTCAGCTCTTTGGAGTAGAATCCTATCCTGTTTACTGCAAAAGTATTAAATTGTCCACTTTTAAGATATCATGTGTGTGGTTGATTTTTCAATAAATTATTAATACGTGGTTATAAATTATATCAATCGAAGGATTATAGCTGTTTAGTGTTTAAGTAAATATTTTTTTGATCACGAGACGAGTGACATATTTACGCTACGCATGACATAAGTAGGTAGGTACCTCTTTGTTCATGGATATTGTTGAAACCACAGAATAAATAATCACAACATAGCGTATTTTTTCCTATATCTAAGCAAGGTATAGACAAATTATTAGTAAAATTATTCGTTCTTTCCCAGTACTTTGCGGGAATAATATAAGGTTGTTATATTATCATAGTTTGTTTGACAGAAATGTCATGGTACGAATCTATGTAGAGCTCATATCAACATCGCTGAAAAAAAGATCGTTTTGAAAAAGGCTGGTTTAAACAAGCTGTTATTGCTTTGTCATTATAACACATTACATTTTGCATTAATAATTTTCATCATCAAGACTTCCTCATCACGAGCACAGGTAAGTCTTTGTTATACAAACGAACGGCCTCCACAGTGTGCGTCAAAAATCTTCTAAAATATTTTGTTGTTCAGTGTGAAAGTGTAGTATTTATAGTGTTCGTGTTCACTCTGATAATTTATTTAAAAATAATAATAAATTACGCTTTATTGCACACAAGTAGAAATATTACAGAAAAGGGGACAAAAATACAAAGAAGAAAGTATAGAAGAGGCGGTCTTATTGCCAATCAGCAATCTCTTCCAGGCAACCATTGGGTGTAAAATAAATAGAAAAAATGAAATATAGGGGAGTGGGTGCAATGATAAAAAAGGAAGAACAAGTGTGTTGTATGAATACAAACAATAGTTATATCTAAAGATAAATACAATTAAAATAAAGGAGAAAATAAATAAATGGTCAATCAGAAGAAGAGGAAAGGAAATGCCTCCTAACTCTATCTCAAAAGGACTTGGGAGTCTGAGATTTATGTTTACACGGACAGTTGCCATCAGTATATCATAGCAGACAAGGTGACCAAATACTTCTGATCAGTTTAAAATGTCAATAAGTTCCATGCACTACAAGTTACCTTTACAAGTTCTGATGGTGACTGTGCGAACCAAATAAATATTCGTAAATGTTCGTGTTCATCATGCTCTTGTTCGTTCGTGTCTACACGCCTTAATAATTTTGATTCCATCCTGCCTGTCACTTTTATGATCGCCAAAGGATCGCTAGATTTGACGTATTAAAATGTATGCTTAGGGTTGCTAACAATAATCTACTATGTTATTTTTCTTTTTCATGGGTAGTTACAAAATAAGTATCGAAAACACTTTATACTTAGATAGACTTACTTAGACGTATTAACGCTTACGATTATGGGAAGAATGTTAATGTTAGGTATAAGAATGGGACGGATTTCTGTAAGCGTTAGAATGGCTGGTTGTCTGTATCGATTCACGTCAGGCTGGAGACCAAAAGTTGCTCCCTATTTGCTACCATTTACGATTTACCTACAGACAAATAATTGCTAAACTTTGAAACAAAATAAAGGGACTTCAAAATGACCAGCCATTCGGATATCAGGCATAAGAATAAATAAAACTTATTCTTATGTATCAGGATAGCCGGTCAAATCCGGGGGCTAATTGTCTAATTTCAAAAATCTATCGCAATCGCTTTCATTTGACAGATGGATGTGACACATTGCTGCATTTCTTTGGTAAGTTTTTATTTGTGCCAAAAAGAAGCATCAATGTATTACGTCCTGAAAGCGATTGCGATAGATTTTGAAATTAGACAATAGAAAGGCCGGTTGTGTAAACTATTCAAATTCTGGGCACTCGTTGTCTACACCATTAACTCTAAAAGTTCATGTTATTATTTACTTGAGTAATTACTACCTGTATGCAGAACAAAGAAAATATGATTTGTGAGTAATTATTTAGTTTCTTCCCGAAAAAAATGTCATAGAACTTGTAAAAAATAAGTAGTAACTTACTTAAACTTGCGCTAAGTTGGCAACCTTAGATATTTTTTGACAAAGAGTGAACAAGTTAAAGATGATCGCAACAAAATTGCTAAGAAATTTGAGGTAGAAACAACCTTCTTTATAGGACGTCGTGGTACGAAAAGTCAATATAAGACCTAAAAGACATTGCTATAAGAGCTCGTTGTAGGCCCCCTGAAGCTTTTAAGGACTTTATAAGAGATACAAGTTAAACTGAAGCTTATTTCAGTTTAGAATCTAAACTGAACTGAACAGCAATAAAAAATATTTCTGATTATATTTAGATTGGAGGCGATGGTGGCGATGACTTTATTTATGAGAGATATAAGCTGTACTGAAGCTTTTAATGTCTTTATTTATAAGACATACAAGCTAAACTGAAACTTATTTCAGTTTAGAATCTAAACTGAACTGAACAGCAATAAAAATATTGCCGATTATATTTAGATTGGAGGCGATGGTGGCGATGACTTTATTTATGAGAGATATAAGCTGTGCTTAAGCTTTTAATTACTTTATTTATAAGAGATATAAGCTATACTGAAGCTTATTTCAGTTTAGAATCTAAACTGTAGATAATGCCTTGTGTTCGCACGATCCGCCATT
The DNA here is from genome assembly GCA_928269145.1 of Agriphila tristella. Classification (NCBI taxonomy): domain Eukaryota; kingdom Metazoa; phylum Arthropoda; class Insecta; order Lepidoptera; family Crambidae; genus Agriphila; species Agriphila tristella. The sequence goes on along the minus strand of OV743448.1, from coordinate 10,300,864 downwards.
TCTGGTGCGTAAAAAGTAGTTTTGGGGAAGGATATTTAGATTGGAGGCGATGGTGGCGATGACTTTATTTATGAGAGATATAAGCTGTGCTTAAGCTTTTAATGACTTTATTTATAAGAGATATAAGCTATACTGAAGCTTATTTCAGTTTAGAATCTAAACTGTAGATAATGCCTTGTGTTCGCACGATCCGCCATTTCTGGTGCGTAAAAAGTAGTTTTGGGGAAGGTCGGTTAGTCGATGACACGAAAATATGATTCAGTTTTGCACCCAATAAACTCGTATATTCGATATCCCATCGCAGTAGCAACCGCAGACTGGCGGGAATCGGGAGGGGCAGAATAATATGTTTCCGGCAATAAAAATATTGCTGACTAGATTAAGATTAGAGGCGATGGTGGCAATGACTTTATTTATGAGAGATTTAAGCTGTGATGAAGCTTTTAATGACTTTATTTATTAGAGACACAAGCTATAATGAAGGTTATTTAACTTTAGATTTGTACTAACCGGTCACAGAAACAAATAAATCTAGTTAAGATTGGCTTGTTTCCACTAAGAATAAATCGGCTAGCATAAGGTTTCTAATGATTAATCATGTTAAATAGTAACCAAAAAAACGAAACGAAAATTTAGATTGGAGGCAATTGTGGCATTGACTTTATTTATGAGAGATTTAAGCTGTGATGAAGCTTTTAATGACTTAAGTTATAAGAGACACAAGCTATAGATACTGAAATATTTATTTTAAAAAAAAATGATAATTTTATGTTTGGGGACAGGAAAACTGATAGGACACTTAAAAGATGATTGGCTCTTTTATTGACTGGATGTACATACTCCTAATCTTAATTTTCCATGAAGGCACAGGCAAGTCAACACTGCCACTTTCGATAGTGCCATTTTAAACCTGTGTAAATAATGCTAAATAATATAGGTATGTACAGTCGACCCAACTGAATCATGACCCACTTTGCCGATAATTCCTTTGAAACCATAAAAATAGCTAGGTTTTTTTTATCCTTTGTTCGCTTTAGGACAGATTCGCTTTACGACAGATTCGCTTTACGGCAGATTCGCTTTACGGCAGATTCGCTATACGACCGAGGTACAGTCAACTCGATATAGAAAATCTGACTTAAAGCGAAAAAAGGGATTAATAAAACATCAAACAATCACGTAACCCTTAATAATTATTTTATATTCAATTACAAAATAATGTTATATTCAGTCAAAAGTCCCAGGGCAACATAACTTACAAAGAGTTATTTCGATTTATATATTTGAAAAATTAAAGAGCTAAAAGGAATTAGACATATCTTTGCAGTACGACATCAAAATAACTCCTCGTAAGTTATGTTGCCCTGGTACTTTTGACTGAATATTACATTATTTCGTAATTGAATATAAAATTTAAATTATCGATACTTATAAAGCCCTAGTCCAGTAGGACCACCACCGTGGTCCTACTAGTAGGGAAAGTCGGTAGGTCCACGGGCCCTGAATGGATTAATTTCGCAGTGCACTAGTAATAATCTTGTCACGCAGTGCACTAGTAACAATCATGTCAAAATCCTCCTTTGTCTCCTTTAATGAAAAAAAATCTTCCTAATTTTGTGTAGTATGAAAATATTTTTTTGTAGAGACTTCTTAAAATGACTGTACAATTTCTGTCTTAAAGCGAATCTGGCGTAAAGCGAATCTGCCGTAAAGCGAATCTACCGTAAAGCGAATCTGTCCTAAAGCGAACAAGGGTTTTTTATCATGTACGTTGCACTTAGTACGTTTTTTATATGAATAAAAATGCATCATCACGTGTGAGAAATCTATGCAATTTTAACCTTTATATATTATGTTTTTAAATAAAATAGTCATGATTTGAATATCGAATAAGATATGGTTCATAATCCTCTAAAACTCTTTTTACTGTAGAAAAATTATAATTATAAAAATAAAATGACACTATTCAACTCTTGACACTGGCAAAAATAACTTCCTAAAGAGGAGAGTAGATTGCCAAACCTAAAATAATGATAATAAGAAGAAGACATTAGACATTGTGTCAGATGTCAAATAGTAGTCAGTCATGATGATGACAAAAAATATAATGAATGACAGAAACAGTAGTAGGATTTCTCTGTTGTTGTAACGAACGAGTATAGTCGGGTCAGTCCGATCTTTTCACCATAGTAAGCTACTGTCACTGTCAGTGTCTAATAAAATTATAACAGGTTCGTTACCAAGGTAATGAATTGTCACAGAATACTAGTCTACGAGTCCAATTCTTGAAAGAATATGCGATAGTTTTTCAGCACCAAAGAGCTTTGACGGCATCGAGTTCCCGTCAGATCGAATCAACGTCAAAAATTCAGTATAGATATGTTTTTTCAAAAACTGCCAAAAATCTGTGTTTGACACAGTATAGATATTAGTATTTTGGTTCATTGAAAACGCTTTCCATGGTTTCTATAGTACCATTAAAACGTGGTTAACACTACTTTTATTTACATTTTCTTTGAGTACCGTTTTGAAGTTTACCGTAAAACGCATTTAAAAAGGTTTTGTGGACGATATAGAATGGCGGACGTTGATTGAGATAAGTCAAATCAATAAGTTACTCAATAAAACTGTTTTTAATCTCAGGAAACGAAAACTAGTTTCAAATATATCGTTAGGAATGTAAAAATAATAGAATATTATTATATTTCATCTTGTTGAGGCACAAGGCCTAAAATATCATCAGTATCATTAGTGGTCATTTTCCTTTTTCGAAATGGCGGAGATATGTAAAAAATGTATTTTCATCCGGCTTTCTGGCGCTGGATGTTCTCCTCTACAGGTCGCATTTCTCAACCGATTCTCGTGAAATTTTGTGGGCAAGTTCAAAAATTATATTAGAATTTTTTAGTCACGCCAGTTTTTTGAAATTTTTTAAAATGGCGGAGAATACGTTTAGATAGTTCGTCAGTGTGTTTTAATTTAGACTAAATTAAAAAAAAGCAATACGATACGGCACACTAAATTATTTAGTGTGCCGTATCGTATTGCTTTTTTTTGTGAACTTTTTATTGCAGAATAAGCAGTATATTGTTCATGTCGTGTGTGTCTCGGACAAAATGGTATGCGTCTACGGTTATCCTTTTTATTGAATTTTGGACTAAAATATTTTCTTGTTTTGTACTTTCATCTTTAGATAAATCTTCAGTGTGTTTTAATTCAGTTTGCCGTATCGTATTGCTTTTTTTGTGAACTTTTTATTGCAGAATAGGCAGTATATTGTTCATGTCGTGTGTGTCTCGGACAAAATGGTATGCGTCTACGGTTATCCTTTTTATTGAATTTTGGACTAAAATATTTTCTTGTTTTGTACTTTCATCTTTAGATAAATCTTCAGTGTGTTTTAATTCAGTTTGCCGTATCGTATTGCTTTTTTTGTGAACTTTTTATTGCAGAATAGGCAGTATATTGTTCATGTCGTGTGTGTCTCGGACAAAATGGTATGCGTCTACGGTTATCCTTTTTATTGAATTTTGGACTAAAATATTTTCTTGTTTTGTACTTTCATCTTTAGATAAATCTTCAGTGTGTTTTAATTCAGTTTGCCGTATCGTATTGCTTTTTTTTGTGAAGTTTTTATTGCAGAATGGGAAATATTTTCTTAGATAAATCTTCAGTGTGTTTTCATTCAGTTTGCCGTATCGTATTGCTTTTTTTTGTGAAGTTTTTATTGCAGAATGGGAAATATTTTCTTAGATAAATCTTCAGTGTGTTTTAATTCAGTTTGCCGTATCGTATTGTTTTTTTTTGTGAAGTTTTTATTGCAGAATGGGGAATATTTTCTTAGATAAATCTTCAGTGTGTTTTAATTCAGTTTGCCGTATCGTATTGCTTTTTTATGTGAAGTTTTTATTGCAGAATGGGCAATATTTTCTTAGATAAATCTTCAGTGTGTTTTCATTCAGTTTGCCGTATCGTATTGCTTTTTTTTGTGAAGTTTTTATTGCAGAATGGGAAATATTTTCTTAGATAAATCTTCAGTGTGTTTTAATTCAGTTTGCCGTATCGTATTGTTTTTTTTTGTGAAGTTTTTATTGCAGAATGGGGAATATTTTCTTAGATAAATCTTCAGTGTGTTTTAATTCAGTTTGCCGTATCGTATTGCTTTTTTATGTGAAGTTTTTATTGCAGAATGGGCAATATTTTCTTAGATAAATCTTCAGTGTGTTTTCATTCAGTTTGCCGTATCGTATTGCTTTTTTTTGTGAAGTTTTTATTGCAGAATGGGAAATATTTTCTTAGATAAATCTTCAGTGTGTTTTAATTCAGTTTGCCGTATCGTATTGTTTTTTTTTGTGAAGTTTTTATTGCAGAATGGGCAATATTTTCTTAGATAAATCTTCAGTGTGTTTTAATTCAGTTTGCCGTATCGTATTGCTTTTTTTTGTGAAGTTTTTATTGCAGAATGGGAAATATTTTCTTAGATAAATCTTCAGTGTGTTTTAATTCAGTTTGCCGTATCGTATTGTTTTTTTTTGTGAAGTTTTTATTGCAGAATGGGCAATATTTTCTTAGATAAATCTTCAGTGTGTTTTAATTCAGTTTGATGTATCGTATTGCTTTTTTTTGTGAAGTTTTTATTGCAGAATGGGCAATATTTTCTTAGATAAATCTTCAGTGTGTTTTCATTCAGTTTGCCGTATCGTATTGCTTTTTTTTGTGAAGTTTTTATTGCAGAATGGGAAATATTTTCTTAGATAAATCTTCAGTGTGTTTTAATTCAGTTTGCCGTATCGTATTGTTTTTTTTTTGTGAAGTTTTTATTGCAGAATGGGCAATATTTTCTTAGATAAATCTTCAGTGTGTTTTAATTCAGTTTGCCGTATCGTATTGCTTTTTTTGTGAAGTTTTTATTGCAGAATGGCACAGAGAAAGCAATAACTACGTAAGAAGAGACGGGACTTCATAGAGCAAAAAAAATCAATGAAATATCAAATCAAACATACCTCATCGTTGCCAACCTAACGACTGTAAAACAATATTTTGCCAACCTACAGGAAAAAAGATAGAGATGGGCGACCTAGTATTAAATTTTTTATCGATATCGATAAATGCATTGAACTGCGCTTACTTAAAGAATAATTTTAAAATTTCCACTAACATGGCACAACGCTCCGTTTTTTAACTAGTACTGAGGCACATAAGTATGTTAGAATTAATTATGAAGCATTTTACCGTTGGGCAGTACTTTAAAAAACAGAGCATGTGTTCAGTTTAATATTTGAAATAAAGAAATTAAAAATTAAAAGTATTTATTTCAAATAATCTTCATTGTACTTCTTCAATTATTTTGACGGCTGATGGTAATGACCTGAAACAAAAATTATATGAAAACATTTTTATACTTAAATGCAAAGGTTCAAAATGAATTTTGACAGTTTTGTATAACCTCATGTGCTGCTGACTGTACAATGCAACGGGAAAGTTATAAAGTGTATATATGGTACATTTTTCTTACATTTCTTACATTACAACTAAAATTAAAAACATCGATATCGATATTTATAGATGTAGGTACTCTATTTCCCATCAGCATATTTTGACTAAAAATTATTATTTACATTCAAATACCTACCGAAAAGTTTAAACGGATGTTAAGTTGATTAATAATTACTCACCGAAGCTCATCAAAAGGAAATTTGGCCATAAAAAAACATTTTGTGTCGTCCTTTAGCGCCGATTTCAAACCACAAATTTCACATATGCTTCACTATGATTTGGTTAGGTACGCACTTAAAATTCGCAACGACTTGACCATTAACCACTGACTTATTATATTACTAGCGTACTATTAACACAAATTGATAATTTTATTTGTTATAATTTTATTAATACTAGGAACTTCCCAAAGATCTTTAAAATGTACCGCCGATAGTTACTCTGACTGACTGAGTGACAAATGAATGACGTATCATCAAAGAACGAGAAAGAATGAGGAAGAGTGAGACAAATATAGTCGCCATCAAAATTCGTGTCTGTTTCATAGAATTATTTTTTGTATGGAAGTTGCGACAGACTGCAGAATGGGAAATATTTTCTTTGATAAATCTTCAGTGTGTTTTCATTCAGTTTGCCGTATCGTATTGCTTTTTTTTGTGAAGTTTTTATTGCAGAATGGGCAGTATATTATTCGTGTCGTGTGTGTCTCGGACAAAATGGTATGCGACTACGATTATCCTTTTTATTTAATTTTGGACTAACATATTTTCTTGTTTTGTACTTTCACGCTTAGATAGTTCTTCAGTGTATTTTAATTTAGTGTGCCGTATCATATTGCTTTTCAATGTTTGGCAATCTAACATAGTAGAGGCCATTTGATTATTCTGCTGTCATTTGCAACTTTACTGTTTTATTGCGTATGACTGCTTTGTCTTTATCGAACTTCACTGCGGCACCGTGATAGGTCATACTAGACACTGAGAGTAGGTTTACAGAGAGTGCGAGTACAAATAGTGCGTCGTTTAGATGTATTTTTTGTAATTTGTTTTTCAAATTCAAAGTAATTCTTCCTTCTCCTTTGATATCAATAGAATGATCTTCTGATGCAAATACAAATACAAGTCATTTATTTGTAAACATAGGTTAATGTTTATACTGCTGGTGTGGAAAATTATAATAGATCATCATCAAAATCATCATGTTCGTTAATTTGATCTAGGACACTTTCGTCAGATTCCTTTTTCGTCAGAAAAAAATCTGGGCTGTTTTTTTCCTGACAAAAACGTAATTCCTCTTTGGTCAGAAAAAACTTGGTTTTTTCGTTACAATTTAGTCAATTCCGCGATCTTTCGTCAAGATTAAAATATGTGCTGCTTTTTTTGACGAAAACGTAATTCCTCTTTGGGTAGAAAAAACTTTGTTTTTTTATATTTTTTAAATAAAACTTTTTTTTATTATTTTTTTCCTCTTTTGACTTTAGAGAAAAAACCACGGTCATCTTCCTAATATTGTCTTCTTCCCAAAAGTCGTCACTTTTCTAAATCGTCACTATATATTCACTTCTCAAGCTTACGCGCTCACTAGACATGAAATAAAACAATTTAAACGGATACTAGCGCGGTTTTTTAACGTCGGGAAAACCAAAAATCAAACCAAATACCAACTAATTACAAAGTACTTTCAATAAAACCGCGCTAGTATCCGTTAAAATTGTTTTATTTCATGGTCACTATATTTTCTTCTTCTTAAGTCGTCACCTTCCCAAGTTGACACCTTCTTATGTGTTCTTATGTCGTCACCTTCCTAAGTTGTCACTTTCTGAGAATTTAACGACCGATCTTAAACAATTATTTTTTCAGTTAAGTTAATCTCCTCTAAATCTATGCTACCCCGGTACTTCTAATGTAATTTAAGGTGACGTATAACGAAGAACAAAATACAAAAAGTGATTGAATGAATTTATATAATTTAACAGCTATAGAAAATCTAGAAGTTCGGTCGTTTCAGTGGTAGTTAAGCAAGCCTTTGAGCGATGTCGTTTACTTTAGTTCTCCTACGAAACGGATCTCATCCGACGGTTCGCAAGAGTTTTCAGCCCTTATTTTCCTGTGTACCCTTGGCTGTTCCCTTAAGAGTACAGTGGAACATAAAACGTCTCCACTGCAGGACGGAATAAGAAAAAGAATTACTACTAGTTAGGTGCACAGAACTGTTTCACAGAACTAGTGGGAATAAACAATGATAATTGGACTATTCACCTTAAATTCAAAGCTCTACAGTTTATGGTTCACCTTCTTTTATTTCCCTCAGTTTCCTTACTTAATAACGTAACAGACCTCCTTATTAAAAGAACAAAAATCTTTTAAAATCAATACATGTAACAAACCTCCTTATTACAAAAACAAAAATCTTTTAAAATCAATAAATGTAACAAACCTCCTTATTACAAAAACAAAAATCTGCGATATGATGATTCTCACTATGAACTTTCTGCGATAAGATGGTTCTTATATTTAATTATTATGGATAAGGAATGTATGCCAAAAGATGATTCTGGCTTACAAAATTATGCGTTTTAAGTGTATGATAAATGAGTGTATGCCAAAAGATTTTCTGCGAAATGAAGTTTATGCCATTCGCTATTATGCGTAATAAAATTATAACATAAAAAGTTCTGCCATTAAGGGTAGACTCGTCAAACAGTAAATGTTTCTATTAAAACTCATTACACACGTGTAATTCAGAAATGGAGCGAACTTTTCAATAAAACTCCAATATGGGGATCAAATTAAAGGCCTTGATGTGCACATTCCAAAAAAATAAGAAAGCGGAATCTGACCAAAAGTCCGTTTTCGTCAGAAAAAAAATTCTGACGAAAGTGGAATCTGACTGAAACTCCGTTTTCGACAGAAAAAAAATTCTGACGAAAGTGGAATCAGACTGAAACTCCGTTTTCGTTAGAAAAAAAAATGACGAAAGTGGAATCTGACTGAAACTCCGTTTTCGTCAGAAAAAAACAGCCTTAATTTTTTTCTGACGAAAGCGGAATCTGACTAAAACTCCGGTTTCGTCAGAAAAAAACAGCCTATATTGTGTTCTGACGAAAAAGGAATCTTACGAAAGTGTCCTAGATCGTTAATTTCTCAATTGAATTCCTTTAGCCAACGAGCCCAGAAGTGGTCAGCAAAACTTAGACTTTTACGCTAACGGACACGACGAACTAAATGCGTCATCCACCAGCAGGCCTATTTTGTAACTCAACTGACAGCTTAAAATGATCATCACTGATCTAACTTTTAAGTACATGCCGGGTTTTTGTAGAGTCATAACATTGATTTTTACTGTAGCAGCAATGTACTCACAACTTAGATCAGTGATGATAATTTTAAGCTGTCAGTTGAGTTACAAAATAGGCCTGCTGAGCGAAGGGCGAGTATGGTGACGATGACCCAAGTATAAAATAGAACGGCGTGATAGTCTGCTCCGCGTCTGGGACTGTGTCCACATACGTCAATGGCCTAGCTAGAGTTTAAAATTGCCTCTGCTTCTAGAAGTAAGTTACTCAGCGTTTCTTCCGTCGGAGATCTTTTCTTTAACGTCGTGACTAAGGCAGTTTTTACGCTTCGCACAAGGCGCTCCAGGATGCTGATATTTACCGAAGTGGTTTCGAGCGCGCGCAGGTCTGGAGGGATAGAAATAGAAGACAGAGCTTCGGTTTGGTTTGACACCCATGACCTTATTTATAAACAAGCTTTGGAATGAATTTTAACTATATTCAAAGCCAGTTGAGCAGCTTCGTCTACCGAGTCGACGCTGCCTAGGTAGTCGTCCATATAATGATCCCTAAAGATGGCATCCGCGGCAGCAGGTGAAAACAGCTTGTTCTCCTCAGCGTTTCGATTTTTCAAAAATATAGCAGTAAACGGACTGGATGTGGCACCAAAGATCATAGGCGTCATTCGAAATTCTTGGATAGGTTGTTTGTGATAGAGCTTCACGGCATAAAAACCTTTAGGCATTACGATCTTCAACCCTTATTTTAGTCTGAGGAAACATTTCGCGGATATAACGTTAATATAATGTTCTCTGTTACAACGTTATAGTTTTTGCATCTCACTAATGCGCGCGTCAACAATCTTAAAGCAATGCAATAAGGTTGAAACTCTTAAATTCACGCGGATTCGTAAATTGCAAGAACTATACGTCTGTGCTTGAAAGAATAGTAAGCAGCCCAAGCAGGTAGTAAATTATAGGGCCGCATCTTTTGTCTCTGTCTTTCTTGGGAGTAAAAAAAAAAGCACTAAACTCATTGATAAGGAATGTTATCCTATTTAAGGAAGAGGTATTACGTTCAACAAGATGGCTCTCTTAAAGTATAGCTTCTAATTTGCTCGTATAATTTCTTTCTTCAAAACCAAATCCGAAGACAGACGTAACTTTCGGATAAGTGAGCAAACGTAAAAGTGTATCGAGTGGTGAGATATAACCTACACTCGCATCGCATGTGTCTCACATACTTTCAAGTTTGCGTTAACTCGATTAACTTTTTGGTGACGTTTTATGATTTTGAACGAAAAACTTACACTCGGCATTCAGGTACAACCGGAGTAACCGGAACGATACTATGGAGTTCAGTGAACTCCATAGTATCGTTCCGGTTACTCCGGACTCCGGGATCCGTTGCTCCGTCCTTCCGGAAACTGCAGCTCCGCGCTCCGCGACGGGGCGCGGAAGCAGTGTGAGAATCGCCTTACGGCCAGGCCTAATAAACAATCCACAGATAGTGATAGGCCTAATCCAGATTAGTGGCTATGTAACGGTTGATATTAATAAAAAATTATCGACATTTGCTAAGCAACTAATCTGGATTAGGCGTATCCCTTCCTGTGGATTGATTATTGGATCTGGGGGTAAGTGTGGTAAATTAGTTTAGGATCATTTCAAATGTAAATTGAAGACCGTTGCTTTGGTGAAGTTTTTTCCGCAGTATGGGCAGACTGGGTTAGAAATCAAATTAGTTTAAGGTCTTCAAATATAAATTGGAGAGCCTGAGGCCTCTAATGTAACCGGCTAAAAGCGCATTATTGTGGACTACCGGAATATTGAGATAATAGTGAAAAATATTATTCAAGGTTTTCGTCCAAATACGATGAATTAACTGAGGATTAGTTGATTCATCGGTATGTTTTTGTTTAGTGTGCCGCATCATGTTGCTTCTTTTGTTAAAAAAAAATGTCACAGAATAGGCAGTAAATGTTAAATATTAAATCAGTTTAAGATCATTCATTTGTAAATTGGAGACCGTTAAGTTTCGTCCCGAAAATACGAAAAATGGCTGATGGACAAGTTTTGTCCAAAAACGACGAATTAACTAAGGGTAAGTTAATTTGTCGGCATGTTTTTGTTTATTGTGCCGTATCACGTTCCTTTTTTTGGTAATTTTTTGTTGCAAATCGGGCAGTATAGGTTAAAAATTAAATAACTTTATTATTTAATTTTTAACCTATACTTTAAAAAAGGTCATTTCAAATTTATTATTTAATTTTTAACCTATACTTTAAAAAAGGTCATTTCAAATGTGTTAAGTTTCGTCGAAAAACGACGAATTAACTAAGGGTAACTTCTCGTCGGAATATTTTTGTTTAGTGTGCTGTATCATGTTACTTGTTTTTGTAAAGTTTTTTCCGCAGTATGGGCAGTAGATATAAAAAAAATAGTCTAAGGTAAGGACCCCGTACAAAATGCTCGAAAAAAGCCAATCGGTCAATTAGGCTGAAATTTTGTAGAAATATACCCTACGTGCGGCCGAGTTGAAAAGCTACGTTTTGCGTAATCATGAAATACATTGTGTGTCATCACTCAATGTATTTCATGATTACGCAATTTGATATTTATAATTTTTCTCTAGACCTATAATTATAAAATAACAAAAAAATAAGATATCATAAAAAAAAAATATACTGTGACCTTCAATAACTTGATGCCAAACATTTTAATAATTTTTCTCTAGACCTATAATTATAAAATAACAAAAAAAAAGATATCATAAAAAAAAAATGTACTGTGACCTTCAATAACTTGATGCCAAACATTTTAATAATTTTTCTCTAGACCTATAATTATAAAATAACAAAAAAATAAGATATCATAAAAAAATATATATGTTACAGTCAAAACTCATATCCGGTCAAAACCACTTTTGACTGAAAAAATCAGTCAAAAGTGGTTTTGACCGATCCTCTCAGTTAAAAACAGTTTTGACTGATTTTCGCAGTCAAAAGTGGTTTTGACCAACGTTCTTAGTCCAAAGTGGTTTTGACCAACATTCTCAGTCAAAACAAAGTTTTACCTGATTTAAAGGCAGACTATCGGTCAAAACTCATAAAAAGTTATGGATACAAAATTCATTCGACATTGTACGGAGACCTGTGAACTGCAAATACGCAGAAATTCGATCTCAAAATATTTATTTTATTTTTTATTTTAAATATAATATTGAAACTATGTCATTTTGATAGTTTTTGGAGGATAGAGCTATTTGTGTCCATGGGCTTTTACTTTAGATACCTACGCCTGTCTTGTCTGGGTAGGGCTAAATGAACAGCAACTGCGCAGTGGAGCTAGGTGGAAAGAAGCGGGCTTTTCACACATTTCAGTGTATGATCACCGCTCTTTTCTGCCCAGCTCCATATCAGTGGAAACGCAACGTATGCCATGCTCACTTTTAAATTACTTTTAAAAATAAAAATAATTATAATTAACAGGTAGTTTTTATTTTTATTATTTTTTAAATGTTATTTCTCTATTTCTACTTTAACATGGCTTAGGTTGCGTTTCACTGTTTCACTGATATGAAGCTAGGTGGAATAGAGCGGTGATCATACACTGAAATGTGTGAAGTTTTAATTTACAATTACTTATATATCATCATTTATATAACTTTCACTTGTTTAATTATTCAATAGGCTCCCAGTCCACCTCAATAGCAGTTTTGACTAACATTCGTGGTCAAAACCACTTTTAACCGACATAATTTGGTCAAAATCAATATTACCCATTATTTTTGCAGTTAAAAGTGGTTTTGACCAACGTCATTAGTTAAAACCAATTTTTGACTGCAAAAATCAGTTAAAAGTGGTTTTGACCAACGTCCTTAGTCAAAACCACTATTGCCTGATTTTTGCAGTCAAAAGTGGTTTTGACCGGATATGAGTTTTGACTGTAACATATATACTGTGACCTTCAATAACTTCGTAGTTATTGGTTTCTCAGGCATAGTCTAAAAGACAAATATTATCCTGATGATGAACGGCATGCGTGGACTTCGGCTTTGTTGAGTGTCTTGTTACACCCGTTAGTAATAAATTTCGATGATATCTCCGCTATTAAAAAAAAATCAAAATTGTCTTCCAAGAAATAATAATGTAATTAAAAAAACTAATTGAAATACCTAATATAAACAAAAATTATTAAAAAAAATCTGATGTATGTATCCGGTTCCTGTGGAAAGAACATTTTATTTTTATAAGATATATTATATTAACATAACCATACCCTATAAAGCAGATCAAAACTGTGAAGTTGCAAAGTGAAGTTTGTCCAAAAACGACGAATTAATTAAGGGTAACTTAATTCGTCGGCATATTTGTGTTTAGTGTGCTGTATCATGTTACTTGTTTTGTGAAGTTTTTTCTGCAGTACGGGCATTAATTCAGGAAATGAACGCTCAAAAAAGGTATAGAGCGAAAGGCGTGGAACAAAGTTATTGACTTCGTAACTTTGTTTGGACCTGTTAGGAGATGAACATATCAAAAGTCCCCGCCCGTAGACCCTATGCCGTGGGGGAGGGGGGTTTGAAGGTCCCATTTTTCGGTTTTTCACATATATCTCAAAAACTATACATTCCAGCGACATAAGTTTTTTTACAAATAAAAGATGGTTAAAGAATTTTTCAAAACACACCCCCTAAAGAGTGAAACGGGGGTCCAAAGTTTATATGAAAGTCCGTCATTTTCGAAGCTAGGATCTTCAATTTATGTGTTTTTTCGAGACATAACTGAAAAACCGAAAAAAGGGGCCTTTAAACTTATAAAAAGAACTTTTAACTCGTTAAAAAACATGGGATGAAATTTATTTTTGGTAGGTCCTTTTAGAAAGAAATCCCCGAAGAACAGCTGTTTTTATCGTACAAAATTTCTCGAAAACGGCATAGCACAATCTAACTTTTCATTTCACCTTTTTTACAATGTGTGTGTAAAGGGAAAGGAAATGGAAATACCCTACTATAAATAATTTCAACTCAGAGTTTTATAAAAATAGTTATTTTATAAAAGAAAAGTATTTTGTTAGTTTTTCGCAATTTCCGAGCGCAATAAGTAACAGCCGAACGTTATTTCATTTTTTTTATTTCGTTTGATAATTATTGTACCTACTGTCAACTGTCATCAGGTTTAGGCTATAGGCACTTGACCTTGTGACCGCCTTTATGCCGTACGTAGTAAAAGCTGTTTTACAGTTCAACTGTTGAACTTAAAACGTGCTGTCTTGTATACCCACATAAAAGAGTACTTTTGTAATATAGAAAATAAAGAATCTTGCTGGCTTTTTCTGTTAACAAGAAAATTAGAATCACTGATAATGTGTTTTTGTTTCTTAAGGCGCCGTACTACCCACTACTAGCGCCACCAATACATTTATTTTTATTACTCGTAAACTAAGTCAAAATTTAAAAAAGCTAAAATCATGCCTAAATTGTCTCTAATATTTTTCGAATAACTTTTCAACAGTTTCAATTCTTTCTGTAAGTTTTAAAATCCATTTTAGCTCAAAGTGCCCACTTTTGGCAAGAACGGATTTTAAAACTCACAAAAAGACTTAAAACAGTTGAAGAGTTATTAAAAACATATTATAGAACATTTAGGACGGCATGATCAGCTTTTTTAAATATTTACCTGGTTTACGAGTAAAAAAATAAATATATTGGCGGTGCTAGTAGTAGGTACTACGGCGCCTTAAATATGTATTTTTGTCTTTTTTTTAATATTCTTTATTTATTACAAAAATATTGATGAAAACAGAATAAATCGAAATGAAAAGCACATTAAGTATCACATTTATATTATGTCAGATTAGTGTTACTATAAAACATAACTAGGTATTGTTTATTAATTATCCAAGAAACTTGAAAATGCGCACTATCAAGCTACCGCCCGCGACGTTTCTATGAACCAAAGTCTGCTATATTTTAATCCAGGTTTAAAAAAACTATCTGTGAGCCTTTCATCCCAATCCATCCCATTTAGCATAGCCTGCCATTTTGATGGGTTTGAGTGAAAAAACATTTTAACATTTACAATAAATTAATATTAAAAGTAGGATAAACTAAAAAAAATGTATACCACTTTGTTAAAAAAAATATCGCTAGTATGACTATAAATCACTATTTTAATATTCTACATAATTTACCGAAACATATAGAAGGAATCCTTTAACCACAACTGTAATTTTCTGAATTGTCTGTGTTCCACAGGCTTTTTAGGGTAATATTATTAAATTTTTAGTCGAAAAACCCCACGCGCTACAGAGCAAGCGATGCTCTGAAACACACAGGCTTTTTCGACGTTTTTAATTAGAAAAACCCAGAGCGGTACAGAGCAGGTAATGTCTGTACCCCACAGGCATTTCTAATATCGCGCCCTGGCGTTGTTTCCAAACAGAAGGTACCCGAGGAATGTTCGCGTGATTACAACGCTTATGTGATAACCGTGCTCTAGTCCCCGGACATCAATACGAGGGCAACAGACACTGCATTTTTACATGATGCTATTCAACGTGGATTTAGGAACCCTTCACAATAACATTATCAGTCGGTACACTACTTGCATACAGCAGAGCGGCAGACATTTGAAAATCGACCTATAGATGTAGCGAAGCCACGTGCTTTCCGCTTTGCGTCTGTATTTGTTATTTGTACAATAAATAATTTACTACTGACGAGAAAGTGGTTCATTTCTATCAGCCGATACAAGTTTTGTCAGACAACCCATAAATTGTCAAAAAGACGTTCCGAGTAGCTCCGAATAAGTACGATGAGTAGTACGCGTGTTGTCGAATGAGTTGTGCGGAACTGTTATTTGCATTACATTGAATTTACGATTAAGTTTGTTAGAAAAAATCAAAAAGTTAAGATTTTATTTTAATTAGTTGGGACCTTAATGATTCAATTACTAGTGACCAATAGAGGCCGTTTCCTCGTGGCCAAACTAAAATGCCAAACTAATTTGGCCACGGGGAAACTTAATTCCTTGTAGCCAAACCGTAGTGATAGTTTAATATATCATCCGCCTGTATGGAGGAAAAACTCTGTAGACAATATACCTACCACCGAGTCTGGGCATATATTACTTAAAAGTACATACCTACAACATCCCCAACGCGTTGTTCGACAGATTCGCGTTACGGCTTATTAATAAAATATATAAAAGTTAACCTCTCTAGATGTATGTGATCCTGGTACTTTTTCTTTATCTGCGAAGGTATCTCTTATAAATTAGTATCCCCACCATACTATTATATAATTATGTGTCCCTATTAGAAAAAATAAACATGTACAGTGTGTGTTATTTTTAAATTATGACTACAGTTTGGCTACAAGGAATTAAGTTTCCTCGTGGCCAAATTAGTTTGGCATTTTAGTTTGGCTACGAGGAAACAGCGCCAATAGAGGCTCCGTTTTTAATATTATCCCCGATTCTAGGCCACACACTGTATATATTTACACAAAATTTCAGCCAAATTGACCGATTGGCTTTTTTTAAACATTTTGTGCGGGGTCCTTTCAAATGCAAATTGGAGACCGTTGAGTTTCGTCCAAAAACGACGAATAAACTAAGGGTTAGTTAATTCCCTTTAGGCACGTAAGTTCCTATTACCGGAATGTCCAGTCGGGTCATTAGGTTTGTTTCACGCCGAATCTGGCATTTGTTGTCCAATTCGTTCGAAGTAAAAGACGTTCGGGGAAGTGGACGTTCAGGTAAAAGGTCATTCGGGTAATTGGACGTTCGGGGGAATGGATATGTTTTTGTTTAGTATGCCGTATCATGTTGCTTCTTTTGTTAAAAATTTTGCCACAGAATGGGCAGTAAATATTAAAAATACCAAATGTAAACTGGAGACCGACCGTTGAGTTTCGTCCAAAAACGACGAATAAACTAAGGCTTAGTTGATTCGTCGGTATGTTTTTGTTTAGAGTGCCGGATCATGTTGCTTCTTTTGTTATTATAATTCTTGTCACAGTATAGCAGTAGATATAAAAAATAAATTATTTTAAGGTAATTTCAAATGTAAATTGGAGGCCGTTGAGTTTCGTCCATAAACGACGATTTAGATGGTTCTCACACTGGCGACGCGCGCGGTCGCGGCGCGCCCGCGCGCGTCTTTTACGTTGTATGCAAGTACATTAATTTGTACAGAAAACCGCCTCGTCCAACACATCGTGGAAGCCCAGCGTGCCGTTGACCGTACCTACCTACTCGTATGTTATTAAAATTCCGCCATTAATATCGAGATGGCAAATCTTAATTATTTGTCTGGACGTTTTAATCCCATGAGTGATTTTATATGGGTTCAGTTTTTTTTTCATTTTGAGGTACGAAACCCTAAAAACCTGGAAATAAAAACAAAACAACTTCAAAATTTAATGCCTCTAAAAAGCAAGCGGCGGGGACGCGTCAGACGCCGAACGGCGCTGGGGCGCGGAGAAAACCGCCCGAACAGGCGTTGCGCTGCGCCCGCCGCGCGCGTGAAACGCCAAACCGCGCCCCGCGACGGCGCGCGGCGGGAAAATCGCCTTAAGTAAAGGTTAATTTTTTGGTATGTTTTTGTTTAGTGTGACTGATCATGTTGCTTCTTTTGTTAACATTTTTGTCACATAATGGGCAGTAAATGTTAAAAATCAAATTAGTTTAAGGTCATTTCAAATGTAATTTTGAGACCATTAAGTTTCATCCAAAAACGACGAATTAATTAAGGGTAACTTAATTCGTCAGCATATTTTTGTTTAGTGTGCTGTATCATGTTACTTGGTTTTGTGAAGTTCTTTCCGCAGTACGGGCAACGGTTGGTTTATTCGTCGGTATATTTTTGTTTAGTGTGCCGGATCATGTTGCTTCTTTTGTTAAAAAATTTGCCACAGAATGGTTGAGTTTCGTCCAAAAACGACGAATAAACTAAGGCTTAGTTGATTCGTCGGTATGTTTTTGTTTAGAGTGCCGGATCATGTTGCTTCTTTTGTTATTATAATTCTTGTCACAGTATAGCAGTAGATATAAAAAATAAATTATTTTAAGGTAATTTCAAATGTAAATTGGAGGCCGTTGAGTTTCGTCCATAAACGACGATTTAGATGGTTCTCACACTGGCGACGCGCGCGGTCGCGGCGCGCCCGCGCGCGTCTTTTACGTTGTATGCAAGTACATTAATTTGTACAGAAAACATTTCGAAGAAGGGTCATGCATGACATATCATGTGCTTATAAGCGCTCCTGGCAAGATTTGAATTTTGCGCCCCAAGGCTTATTTCTAGGATCTTGAGCGACACTTGCAAGATTTGAATTTTGCGCCCAAAAACTAATTTCTAGGATAATGAGCGCCCCTGGCAATATTTGAATTTTGCGTCCCAAGACTTATAGAGTATTTTCTAGCTATAGGTCAGCAAATTGAGGGTTGCGCCCCTAGCAGACGCCCCCCTTGCCAGCCCCTAACCTAGCTACGACGCCAGATCCATTACGTAATATTCAGGAAGCTTGAAAGATGTAGGTATCTATCCTTGTACCCACTTGTGAAGAAGCGGCAAACCGAGGCTCGCGAGCTGCATGCAGCTCTTTGGCTCCCTCTGTGCGGCTATGCCGAGACTGACCCATAGCTAAATAATTTATTAGAAATAAATAATTTATTTCTCTTGCTTTGCCTATATACCGCTTCGCATCGTGTTCTGGCAGCTGGGATAGATAGGGATCTAGACTAGATTTTATGAGTTTAAACCGAACTCCGCTCGGATTTCATTCAAGACCAGAGGGCCTAGCCAAAGTAACATTCGCAAATCTTTGTTATCGCTTCGCTTTCGAAACATGTATGGGATTGACATAAGGTTTCTCTTTCTTTTCTACTGATTTTCGTTCGACATTTGACTCAAATGAATGAGAAAATTAGCCGAAGTATTCAAAAATAGGGCCCCTGATTTTTCATCGCGCTTGGACAAAATCATTCCACCATTCGTTGATTGTAATGATTTTGTCCAAACATAATGTCGCATGTCCTGGAGCGCGCGGCGCGCTTCGCACGCCGCGACTAGACTTCTACATAAGCAGTACCTAGGTACAAAGATAAAGGCATCTTTCAAGAAACCACCTACTTACTTGTGTAGAATTTTGCAAGAACTAAGCGAGGGGAAGAGTCAAATCGCCATATGTCCCGGAGCGCGCGGCGCGTTTCGCACGCCGCGAGTAGACTTCTACATAAAGAGTAGGTACAAAGATAAAGGCATCTTTCAAGAAATCACCCACTTGTAGTAGGAGGCGGCAAAATTGGTCTCTTGCACGCGGGCGCTCAAACTGCTAGCGGCGGGCCTCAGGTCAATGTCTCGCTTTTGTTGGCCAAGAGCAAGGTTGCTCCGATTAGGACTAGGCTCACTATCCCCAAGCTCGAATTGAGCGGGGCTCATCTCCTCGCTAGATTGTTGAGTCACGTCGCGCAGGAGTTGGCTGCCACGGTCGAGATACAGGACTTCTTCGCCTGGTCGGATAGTCAGGTCACGTTGGCATGGTTGCGCGCGGCCCCACACAATTTGGAAGTATTTGTGGGAAATCGGGTTTCCCAAATACAGAATATTGGATTGGACATCATATGAGCTTAACCCAGCGGACTGTGCTTCCCGAGGGTGCACGGCTCCAGAGTTGGTGGCACACCCACTCTGGTGGGGCCCAGAATGGCTGGTAGGACTAGAAACCTCTTGGCCTGTTTGTCCAATGGATGGACCAGCCCAGATATTGCCTGGGTTGCGTGTGCATACCGCAGTCGCCGGAACGACTGCAGAACCGGATTGGCTACTGGCTCGCTACAGTAGTTTGGAAAAGCTGCTGGGTGTCACCAGCTGGATCAAACGCTTCATCCACAACTGCCGAAACCCCCAGGCAAAACATTTGGAACCTGTCGCGAGTGCAGAGGAGCGCCGGAGCGCATTGCTGCACTGGGTTCGTGCCGTGCAGACCGAACGCTTCGAATCTGAGCTTCGTATCTTCGGCGAAGGACGCGCTAAGTTGAAAGGCGCGGTCGCTCGTTTGAACCCGTTTGTCGACTCAGATGGGCTTCTTCGGGTTGGAGGCCGGCTCCGGAAGGCGAACCTTCCATTTTGTTGTTGCCCAAGGGCGGACCCTTGGCTTTACTTCTTCTTCTGATGATTCGTCCTCTTTATCAGTGTCGTCAAATGAGTCAGAAATCTCATCGTCGTCAACTTCTAAATATAATTTCACGGCCTCGCCCAATTTCTCCAGTATGGGCCTCTCGCTCTTTTATTTTGTTTCCTGCCAGCACTACACTTTTCAGGCTGTTTCTAAGAGTGGCCAAGGCTTCTACAATCTCCATGACGGCCTTCTGGCCAATTTCATTTAAACTTAAATCTATATTCTCCAAATTGGTCAAATGACCTAAAGCTTTAGCCAATACTCTTGCTCCTTTATTTTTTATTAAGCAATCCCCTAGGTTCACCGATTTCAGGTTTACTAAATGGTGCAACTTTTGGTGTCGGACCGACACATCCGCAACGCTCATGCAGGGTGCAGCGCGTTGCTGGCTATTTTGCAACGGGAATTTTGGATTTTGTCTGCCCGGAGAGCAGTCCGAGGTGTCTTGTTTCGATGCATCTCATGTTATCGAGTAAAGGCCTCCACTATGCAGCCTCAAATGGGTGATTTGCCGGCTGACAGGATCCGGCCTTCACGGTTAAGGCCGTTCGAGGGAACCGCGACCGATTTTGTGGGACCATTCTCGATCAAGACGACCACCCTTCGCAATGCCAGGATTGTGAAGGGGTATTTGTGCGTGTTTGTTTGTTTGGCCACCAAAGCTGTCCACTTGGAGGTCGTCTCAGCTTTGACCACAGAAGCCTTCGTCGCTGCGTTGGATCGTTTTGTGTCGCGTAGAGGTCTACCCTCCCTTATTCGCTCCGACAACGGCTCAAATTATAAAGGCACTGTAAATTATATTAAGGATGTTTGTGAATTTTTGGAAAGCAATTGTAATAGTTTATGTCAAATTGCTGCCCAAAGGGGGATAACTTGGCGGTTCAGTCCCCCAAATTGCCCTTATTGGGAGGGATTGTTGAAGCTGCTGTTAAGTCAGCTAAGACCCACCTCCGCCGCACTATTGGAGAAACGGCTCTTACCTTTGAGGAGCTCGCTACGGTGTTTTGTAAAGTTGAGGCCGTCCTTAACTCTCAGCCTCTCTGTCCACTTTCGCAGGATCCAAATGACTTGGAGGTCCTTACTCCTGGTCATTTTTTGTGGGAGGGCCCTTGAACGCCCTACCCTTGGAATACCCGTGGAGGGATGAACGCGTCAACCGCTTGTCGCGATTCCAAATGTTGCAGCAGATGGGCCAAAATTTTTGGAATCGTTGGTCATTGGAATACTTACATCTGCTGCAACAACGAGTAAAGTGGACGGATAGGACCGAGCCTCCCAAGGAGGGAGACTTGATCTTGTTAAAAAGAAGAAAGAAGTTCTTTGAAAGTGGGAAGTTCTTCAGAAGATGTACTATTTGTAATGTTAAATTCCCATTGCTTCCTCGATTCTGCATCAAGTTTTAAACAAAGGATGTGAATCACAATGATATCCCAATTACCAGTGTTAATCCCCAAGTTCATTAGTCCACTTAAACAGTCATTAGTAGTATCGATTAATTCTTTGAGACCATTCGCAGATTCTAACACAATATTTCTTTGACTTAGCAATCTTTTTAAAATAAAATGTGAAAGGTAACGCTTATTATCATTACTAGTTTTAAGCTGAGTCCAGTACCTTTCATAATTTGCTTCTGAGATTGGTATTTGACGAAGCAATTGCTCAGCTTCACCAGTCAAAGAACTTTTCAAATAGTGCATTTTCTGTACATTATCTAGATTCGCGTTATTATGACTTAACGATAAGAACAAATCTCTGAAAGTAATCCATTCCGTATACTTGCCACTAAATAAAGGAATAACAATTTTAGGTAATTTAAACGGTTCCGATTTCGAAACATTTGATTTTTCACCAGATTCAACTTTGTTACCCTTAGATTTTGTATACAAATTTAACACAGACTTCAATTCAGTTTTGTAATCAGTATAAACATCCTCTGTTACGTCATAAATATCTTTCTTTTAGTAATCATGTTCTTTTAAAGCAGCGCCATAATTTTTTACAAGTGCTCTATGTGTCTTACAAAATTCAGTCCATAACGACTCCAAAGATTCCAACCTAGTTTGACAATACGCCTCACTAATACGCTCCTTTGGAGACTTTTTATAATTTTTTCTAGCTTTCAGAATTTTTTCATAATTATCTACTTGCAAATTGATTTCAGAATCCATGGTTAAAAATTAAAGAAAAAACTGTAACTGTAACAAAAAACAGTAATAAAAACTATCAAAAACAGCAAACGAACAAAAAAAGTTAAAAATAACCAAATAAATCCGTATAAAACAATAAATAACAATTGACTTTTAACAACTCAAAAGCGAGTATTAAAATCATAAAAATACAAGTTCAAAAAAAATAGTGTAAAAAGTGTTTAAGACTCAGTTCAAAATTAAAAATCTGGCATAGGTTCCCCGTCTCAACCAATATTCTTAAACTAAAAATTACGCTAAGTTTTAAAACTACCTACAAATTACATGCGAAAATTTTTTAAGTCTAAAATTTACTAAAATTATTCTAAGTCCTGAATGTTGCAAATCGCAAAACTTCTTAAAATTTTACTAAGTCCAATTTTCTTCACAAAATTTACTAAGTTGAATGTTTCTACGAAATAGTACCTACTTGTACCTCTTTTCCAAAAAATGCGCCACCGTCAAGACGACTTCCCAGACTAGGTGAGGTTACTAGATCTAGGCTCGAAGGACCATGAGCAACCCTAGGTAAGGGCTGAAGTCAAGGCCGATTTTGAGGGTGTACTATTCAATAAAAATCCACTTAGTACACGACAGGTATATTGGGATAATTAATTTTAACAAAATATTCTGATGCCTTTATGCTTCTTACAATACAATTCAATAGCGTGATTCAGTATCTAACAGTGCCATCTAGCGTGATCTACGAGAACATGTTATATTGATATACGAAGTTGTACAGCCCCCGTAACGTAAACGTTCAAACACGTTTGTCAAATTTTACGTTTTTGACAGGAGTGATTACGTTCTCTATGGTTTTGTTAGTACGTTTTCTCAGCGCACACGTTGTTTGAACATTGTTTGTCAAACAAACCATAGACAAAAAAACGTAGTTTTGTTTATGGTTTGTTTGTCAAACACGTAGTTTTTGCTCGCAGACGATCAAACTGCTTGACAAACACTTACGTGTTTGTCAAACACGTTTAAACCCTTTAGGACCATAATGTCCACTTCTTAAAATGACCACTTACCAAACGGACCACATCCCAGAATGACCATTCCCAGATCGTCCACTTCCCATAATGACTATTCCTAAAACGACCTCTTCCCAGATCGTCCACTTCCCAATATGTCCATTTCCCAAAACGTTCACTTTTCAGGCTACTTATAAAAAGCTACAACTTGAAGGTACATACATAATACTTGGCACCCTACTGCGCGTGGCCCGACACGCACTTGGCTGGTTTTTTCCCGTGGTAGAGTTCAGTCGTCCGGTAAACCTAACTATGAAAAAATAATGTTTTCCATGGTTAAACAACAAAAAACCAGTGTGCACACTTTTTTGTTATAAAGTTACACAAAGGAGAACTCAAAATTACAGTGTTACACTATGCCACTGTCTTCAAAGTACCAGGATCACATAAATATGAAGAACATAATTCTACAATTTAAAAAACCTTTATTTGTTTTTATTTAATATTTTTTTTATGGGAAATGGGCATATTGGGAAGTGGTCGTTTTAGGAAGTGGTCAATGTGGGAGATGGTCAATCTGAGAAAGTAGTCATTACGGGAAGTGGACGATCTGGGAATGGTCATTTTGGGAAGTGGTCATTTTAAGAAGTGGACATTATGGTCCTAACTAAAGGGTTTGAACGTTTACGGAGGCCTTAATAGTGTTAGCTAATAGTTTCGGTCATGAAAATTATCTTTTGAGCAATATTTTTGTAAATATGAAATTTAAAATTGAGCGTTTTGAAATTACGACTTCTTTCACCAACTACCCGCCAGGGAAGAAATGAATCCCCCAGGGGATCCAAATCCACATGAATCACCCAGGGAAGTCTAACAGGGGATCCTAGTGGTATTTTTACGTAAATCACATTGTACAAAATAGAAAATAACAATGAAATAATAAATGAGATAATGTTGACATCATTGAATTATCGAGTTTAGTGAACAGAGCATAGCAAGCAACATATACTACTCATCAACATCCATAATGTTATGCTGATTAAAATATTTCTTTTCTGATACGGCATACTCCTTTCAGTATACGTTTTTGCTTTGAGCGTGCAGAGTCGCATTTCATTGTCAGGCAGTCTGTCTTACACTGGCACGATATGAGCTTGATATCTTGGTAATTTCAGTTTTTCTAGGTTTTTAATATTTGAGAAAACTGGTGGTAATTTAATTACCACCTTCTAGAGAAGTTCAGAAGCACCATCTACTCGTACACAGAGCTAATCACCAGACTTATTTGGAAAACTGCGAATATCCCGATCCAAACCTTACTTTTACCAGAAAACTGTGGCTGGAGGTTATATAACAATTCCCTTATTCCCATCACAAGCTTGAAACCTCCATCCAATATGTCTGCAAGATATCGAGCTCATACTTATCGTGCCAGTGTAAGACAGACTGTCGGACGACGAAATGCGACTGTGCACGCTCAAAGCAAAAACGTATAATAGGATTGGAAAAGAATTTATTATGTTTTAATCAGCATAACTTTCTTGATGTTGATGAGTAGTACTTATATGTTGCTTGCTATGCTCTGTTCACTAAACTCAATAATTAAATTATATGTCTACATTATCTCATTCATCATTTCCCTACTTAATAAGTGATTTTCACTACACGTTGGGAATAGTTTTTATTTGCACTGTTATTATAGGTAATTACAATAAATAATACTTTGGTTTTGTATATTGTTTTTTATAATAGCTTAGCAAGTATATCTAAATTGCTTGATGTGTGATATTATAATACATATAAAAGTAAACGTATATTATATGTGTACTGTAATTTGTAAAAAGCACAACTACTTTTTCACAGCACTTAATTAAATACTTATCATTTCAAAATCAATAGTGAAAACGGCGGTAAAATCAGATGAGTACTTTTTTTACAGAATTGATCACAACTTGTTTGTTTATTATTGCACTACAACCATGTTTATTTTTCTGAGAAGGCAATGAAACAGACTTTATTTTTTGTTAAAAGCATACAAAATTAGGTACACTTATGTTTCTCTTTATTTAGTTATACCGGTAAATAAGAAAAAGTGTATGAAAAAAAAACATATTTTTGTTAATATTTTAAAAACAACAAAACCTAATTAGCAGTTTTCAAAACAACAATCATAGGCAATTATATAAACTTTCAAATGGCATATCAAACAACAAAATTGATGCAGTAGAACTCTAGAAATGAAGAATAACTTGATGAAATAAAGAAGAACTTTAAAAAATCAGATGAGTACTTTCTTTACAGAATCGGTCACAACTTGTTTGTTTATTATTGCACTTCAATGATGTTTATATTTCTGAGAAAGTATTAAAACGGACTTTATTTTTTGTTATGAACTAACAAACTTAAGCACATTTTTGTTTCTCTTTATTTATAGTTATACCGGAAAATAAGAAAAAGTGTACAAAAAAACATATTTTTGTTAATATTTCAAAAACGACAAACTTAAATTAGTAGGTGTTAAAAAAGCAATCATGGACAATTATATAACCTTTCAAATAACATATCAAACATTGAAATTGATGCAGTATAACTCGAGAAATGAAGAAAAACTTGTTACGGTCGGCGCCATCTTTGTGACGTCATAACTATGCGTGTCCCCACCTTCTCCTCTTAAAACCGTCAGTTTCGTGTTTTGTAGAGCAGAAGGAACACATACATACCAGTTTTAGGTATATAGAAGAGAGTCCGACGAAAATCGTGAAGGAGACGACTTATTAAATATTTGCCTCCTGACTATATGTTATGTAATGTTCTTAAAAGATACTGAATAAATATTTTTTAATTTTTTTTCATTTTTTCATTTTTCAAAATCTAAAGTGAAGCGAGCTTTAAAAAAACTTCGCATCAACAAACAAAATGCGAAATGAGTTTTGAAAACGTCTACATACTTCTGCAAAGAGGTCACCACTCCTCTATGGTCAGTTAGCAGTAGGTAAAAGAAAAAAAACTTGAAGTTTCTGTCATTCTGCTTCTTTTCCTCTTCTGTCACGTTTATCATTGAATTTTAATTATTGAATGGAGAAATTAATAGTATTCCTTCTTATTTTAACGTGATTCATCTCTGTAGGTAAATAGCAAGAGTTTAGTAAACGTGCTTCTGGATTGAAGGTCTCAGAAAAGTCTTCACAGTCTATATTCTGTTTGGTCTGTTGTCGCTATGTTTGGAATTTGTGTATGAATATAAGATTCTTGTATTTTACCTATTTTTGGTGTTGCATTGAGGGTCTGTCTTTTTCAAATGGAAACTATTGCAGGCTGCCTTTGCTGTCTGGCAAACGGACCTATACGAAACGAGCAAGGCTCAAAAACCGGAATAATTTTTAATTGATCTGAATCAAAGGCTATAATAAGTTGAGATGTTTTTGTTGATTTGTTTTGTGGTTCTCTTTATAGTTCATCTAAAATTTTATAACATCAATATCTGACATAAGTATCTATTGTCTTCAGTTTAATACCTAATATGTTTATATTAAAATCTGAATTGTGAAAAATCATCCATACCTGATTGTAGTTTAGATTTCATTGTCTATTTCTCTTTTTAAGTAGCGATTACAACTTTTTCTATAGATTTTTAAAATGTTTATGATAGCACATGTCGTGACTGCCTTTAATTAAGACAGCACTTAACTTTAAGATTTACTTGTACTTTTAAAATTGTCATGGTGTATGTTTTGTTGGCGGTCCTTATATAAAAAAAAAAAATATAAAACCGGAGAAAGGCAAGTACCTATATGGTGTAAGGTCTGGTAATATTTTAAAAAGGAAGTGTCTATTCATCGGGGCGCCTCGACGAATAGTTTTTTTTCTCTATCTAGCGGTGCGCATCGCTGAATAGCACTTTCTCTAGGGATTGGCTTTATGTCGGTGCCTCCTTACTTATTACGACGATTAAATAAGTTAAACTGTTCAAATAATGTTGTAGTAATTGTGTTACTGTCTCTGTGGTCTAGTTAGTGGTTAGAGCTAGAAGTGGTCTCTCGACCCAGAGGTCGTGGGTTCGATCCCCGTGGCAGGCCCGCCGCAAACGGGCGTGCAAGGCGTGCACCGCACGCGGGCGGCACGTCTAGGGGGGCGGCATACCGACCGATCCAAGCGTCGAAGCTAGGGTCGAAGAAGAGCGACTGCCACGTGGTTCTCTTTGAATACTGCCCGATGAGAGCCACGGAGCAAAGAAAATTAAATATAAGGAGTAAACAAAAATAAATAAAAGATGGTATGGGTTTAATGGTCTATATTGTTAAAATTTGGTTTACACCTTACATAAGAAAAATTCCAAAATACTAGCTTAGCGATAGGGGTCGCTTTACATGGGTACGATTTGGTTGGTGTGCGTTGGGCCGCAAAAGGTAAAAGTTACAGTTCTACGTCAAGAAACCGAGCCCTACATGGAGATACCACGGTTCACTAAAAGAGCTAAATTGTAGTGAAAGTTACACCGACCTCATGTGTCCGATATGATGACAACTTCTAGTTATTAATGCTCCTGTGAGTCTTGAATGAAATTAGGACTCGGTGGACAGCAATTCGTTCAGGCCGGTGACGTGGCCGTGGATGGACACCGTCCCAAAGTAGGGTATTCTCATAAAACGATGAGTCGAATAAAATTAACTTCCCATAGCAGGTTTTCGCTGAACAGAATCCTGTTTAGCGGGTGTTCAAACCGCCTGCTCCCACCACCCGTTTGAAACTTTGCCTGGCCGAACTCAACCACAGCAAGTAAAATTGGAGAAACTGGCACACCCTCAAATCAGTGACCAGTGGTTCTACCTCAGTAACGTTTTCTGACTATAAATTATTATGCGAGCGACTCTCGCCGCGTTAAATAAAATAACCAAATCGAATCTCGTTCATCACAACTGTCATCTTTCTTTTCTGAAAATCTGAAAACTTGCTTGGTGTTGCCCTTGCTCGTTTTGAAACTTCTTCCAAAACGTTCCGTTTTCCCAAATCCTACCATAACTTGAAATTAAAAATTGACCAAATATTTTTGTAAATAAAAATTTAACCTACATAAACAAATACCTGTGTTTTGTCGACTATAAATCTTTTGGACAAAACACAAAGAACTGTCACTCGACGCTTCAATCAGCAAAAAGGTGTTTGTGCATAACTTCATTAAAAGTGTCAGATAGAAGAATGTGACGCGAAATGGCAACACCGCGGCACCAAAATCAGCCTTCCTATTGGGCGTTGTTGCTATTCGTCGAAATCAAGAATCTTATATTCGTATTGGTCGAAATCATGACACGCCGCACGCGCCATTTTCTATAGTCAAATTCTCTGCAAAACTGAAGCGAATATTGAGAGACTTTGTTCTGTTTTCCAATGTTTATTCATTTCAAAACCCTATTCAAATACTAAAAAATTCGAAAAGACATTTATTAAAGTTGCGGCTGCTACACACATCCGCCAATGACGTTAAGGGGGAGGTGCCAATTCCTGTAAGGTACTGAAAACTACCATTGCGCTTCCGCGCCAAAATTTAAACTTGGGAATTGTCAGAACGCAACGTTACAATACCCCCTCTCCTGAAAAAAAGGCGCTGCCCTCAGCGTCCTCAAACTACAAATCCTACTACTAACACAAACCTAGAAAAAAAATCTATTGAATGCTACGATTCAACGAACCATGTCGACCGACAACCCAAAAAAATATATATATATGTATACCCTGGACGTACAACCCGTCACCCTAGTGACATCACATTTGACGACACAGGACTTCCACTTAACGAGACAAAACAACACAAAACAACAAAACATTTACAACTCAACACAAGTTGTAAACCAACCAAGGAGTCGAAACTACGCTCCTTAAAAAATGTAGCATTCACCAAATACGCAAATGCAACAGTTGTTGTGACTGTACAACAACTAAATATTCAAAATTAAAAAAAGTTTGTGACATAAATTTCAGTCACCCAAATAGCAGAAAAAACATGCCGGTTTCTTCCATAACGAGTCGTTTCAAAATTGGAGTATGAATTGGAAAAAAAAATATAAGTTTCACTACCTGCCAAACAGCAAAAAATAAAAAAAATATCAAGATTTATCCGAATCTACACCTAGGTAAAAAAATAGATTCGAAACTCGTAACAAAAAGTGAATTCTAACTCATTAGAGATTGAACCACACAAAAAAACTAAACCAGTCCTCCATCTACCTATAGCTTGGCTACCGGCAATTCCCTGCTCTTTCACACCCAAATTCCTCCGCATGCAATCGTCATTCATTCGTTCATCACCATTTGTCCTTTCATACCTCACCATGCAAACCAAAAGTGTTACAGTGAAAATAACTGTAAACACCACACACAGACATACGCTTCGTGTGCCAAATTTCGTGTATTTGACACACTACTAGAGAAGATGTAATAAGTGCCCTAAGCTTTTAAATCCTTAATGTGCCAAGAACCTATAGATTGACCATCAGAAACCCTTTCCAAATCATACACCAAAGGCGATAAAACTTTTTTGACCCTACATTTCTCAAATTTAGGTGCCAACTTTGCCATTTTAAATTTTTGCGCATCACTCTGAGTAAATGTTCTCTTCCACACAACATCACCTACAGAAAATTTAGCCTCTCTTCTTCTTAAGTTATAGTGAGTGGTGTTCTCAGCATGGGCTTTTAATAAATGCTCGCGTACCTCTTCGAAAATGGTCTTTAAATTGTGAAATTCACCGGCGTATTCGTCCCTAGGTGCCCCACGTTGGGCGCCATTTGCCACGTGGTTCTCTTTGAATACTGCCCGATGAGAGCCACGGAGCAAAGAAAATTAAATATAAGGAGTAAACAAAAATAAATAAAAGATGGTATGGGTTTAATGGTCTATATTGTTAAAATTTGGTTTACACCTTACATAAGAAAAATTCCAAAATACTAGCTTAGCGATAGGGGTCGCTTTACATGGGTACGATTTGGTTGGTGTGCGTTGGGCCGCAAAAGGTAAAAGTTACAGTTCTACGTCAAGAAACCGAGCCCTACATGGAGATACCACGGTTCACTAAAAGAGCTAAATTGTAGTGAAAGTTACACCGACCTCATGTGTCCGATATGATGACAACTTCTAGTTATTAATGCTCCTGTGAGTCTTGAATGAAATTAGGACTCGGTGGACAGCAATTCGTTCAGGCCGGTGACGTGGCCGTGGATGGACACCGTCCCAAAGTAGGGTATTCTCATAAAACGATGAGTCGAATAAAATTAACTTCCCATAGCAGGTTTTCGCTGAACAGAATCCTGTTTAGCGGGTGTTCAAACCGCCTGCTCCCACCACCCGTTTGAAACTTTGCCTGGCCGAACTCAACCACAGCAAGTAAAATTGGAGAAACTGGCACACCCTCAAATCAGTGACCAGTGGTTCTACCTCAGTAACGTTTTCTGACTATAAATTATTATGCGAGCGACTCTCGCCGCGTTAAATAAAATAACCAAATCGAATCTCGTTCATCACAACTGTCATCTTTCTTTTCTGAAAATCTGAAAACTTGCTTGGTGTTGCCCTTGCTCGTTTTGAAACTTCTTCCAAAACGTTCCGTTTTCCCAAATCCTACCATAACTTGAAATTAAAAATTGACCAAATATTTTTGTAAATAAAAATTTAACCTACATAAACAAATACCTGTGTTTTGTCGACTATAAATCTTTTGGACAAAACACAAAGAACTGTCACTCGACGCTTCAATCAGCAAAAAGGTGTTTGTGCATAACTTCATTAAAAGTGTCAGATAGAAGAATGTGACGCGAAATGGCAACACCGCGGCACCAAAATCAGCCTTCCTATTGGGCGTTGTTGCTATTCGTCGAAATCAAGAATCTTATATTCGTATTGGTCGAAATCATGACACGCCGCACGCGCCATTTTCTATAGTCAAATTCTCTGCAAAACTGAAGCGAATATTGAGAGACTTTGTTCTGTTTTCCAATGTTTATTCATTTCAAAACCCTATTCAAATACTAAAAAATTCGAAAAGACATTTATTAAAGTTGCGGCTGCTACACACATCCGCCAATGACGTTAAGGGGGAGGTGCCAATTCCTGTAAGGTACTGAAAACTACCATTGCGCTTCCGCGCCAAAATTTAAACTTGGGAATTGTCAGAACGCAACGTTACACGACACTTGCAAGATTTGAATTTTGCGCCCCAAAACAAATTTCTAGGATAATGAGCGCCCCTGGCAAGATTTGAATTTTACGTCCCAAGACTTATAGACTATTTTCTAGCTATGGGTCCGCAAATTGAAGGTTGCGCCCCTGGCAGATGCCCTCCTTGCCAGCCCCTAACGTAGCTACGACGCCAGATCCATTACTTAATATTCAGGAAGCAGAAAGCTGTGCGGCTCTGCCGAGAACGACCATAGCTAAATAATTTATTAGAAATAAATAATTTATTTTCCTTGTCTATACCGCTTCGCATCGTGTTCTGGCAACGGGGATAGATAGGGATCTAGACTGGATTTTAGAAGTTTAAACCGAACTCCGCCCGGATTTAATTCACGACCTAGAGCCCTATTTTTGAATCCTTCGGCTAGCAAATTTAATTTAAAGATTATCCTTAAGGGATGGGAATATAAAATATTATTTTTAAATTAATTTAATTTATATAATAAATTTAAATTTTTGGCGTCGAGCGCTCTTTTATAATGATTTTCGTTCGACATTTGACTCAAATGAATGAGATTGAGTCAAATGTCGAAAATTAGCCGAAGGATTCAAACATAGGACCCCTGATTGATTTTTCATCGCGCTTGGATAAAATCATTGCACCATCCATTTATTGTAATGATTTTGTCCAAACATAATTGCCGCATGTCCTGGAGCGCGCGGCGCGCATCGCACGCCGCGACTAGACTTCGACATAAGGGGTGGGTACACAGATAAGGGCATCTTTCAAGAAATCACCCACTTGTGTAGAACTTTACAATAAACTAAGCGCGGGGAAGAGTTAAAATTAAGTTTAGCTTTCGAAAGACATAGAGCGGGCGGCATAATCGGTCTTGCACGCGGGCGCTCAAACAGCTGGCGGCGGGCCTGCCCCGTGGGAAGCAACATCTTTGAGTTGTTGTTTCTAGTTTGGTTGAAAACGTAGTCAGAAAACGTAACTTCTGTGTTCAGATTTGTGTATTTTCACAAAAACTTGGAAGATTTTAATTTTTCCAACAGTAAAAAACGTTATCACAGATTGATAACTAAATGTTAAAGAGCTGTTATGGTCGTGCACTCAGTTGTTAGAGTTTGCGCCCAAACGTGTTACGTTTTATTTTATTTTTGGAAAAATGAAAATCTTCCAAGTTTTTGTAACTACTACCCAGAAAACCGAGATGAACGCAGAAGTTACGTTTCCTGCAAAATTAAATAATTCGGAGGACTGTGGTGGTATAGGTAAAAAATGGGATTAAATAAAAAAAATAGGTGCTTTTATTTGCGAACTTATCAACTAAATAGGTACCCTTCAATAATAACTACATCCTCAAAGACACAAAAGAACATAAAGACAGGTTGGTCAAAAAAACTCGGTACGGTAGTTAGATGTTGCGCGCAAAATCTAACTAAGTACCTAGTTTTTAGGGTTCCGTACCCAAAGGGTAAAAACGGGACCCTATTACTAAGACTCCGCTGTCCGTCTGTCTGTCTGTCCGTCTGTCCGTCTGTCTGTCTGTCTGTCTGTCTGTCACCAGGCTGTATCTCATGAACCGTAATAGCTAGACAGTTGAAATTTTCACAGATGATGTATTTCTATTGCCGCTATAACAACAAATACTGAAAACAGAATAAAATAAACATTTAAGGGGGGCTCCCATACAACAAATGTGATTTTTTGCCGTTTTTGGTACGGAACCCTTCGTGCGAGAGTCCAACTCGCACTTGGCCAGTTTTTTTGACCAATCAGAGATAACTATCAAAACTCAAGAGTTAGGGTGGCCCCAGACCTACCGTTTCTTTGCTTACCGGTTTCCATTCTGATAGAACAGAATTGAAACCGGATCATCGCCCCACACACGCCCCGGTCGCCGGGCTTTCTTGATTCGCGCTCAGTCGTAATCTAGCGCTCACCGAGAGATGTCGTCTCTCAAATCAAATTGTGTGACAAATGTAAGCGTCAGGACTGCTGGACCAAAAGCAATATTAGATTTTATGAAAATACCAAAATGCAATACTTTTTTGCTATTTGATATCTAACTTCAAATATTTAGTAGGTACCTCGATTACCTATTTAGTAGGTATTGACAGCGACAAAACGTATATAGAAAGTGGCCAGACATTCTGACGTCAGGTTGTCTGTGCCACATTTTTTCCATAGTTCCAAACAACAAAAGTTTTGTTTCTCTTTGTAAACATTTAGTACCTTTTAAGTACCTTACCATATATATGTTTTTTCAAAATTTTTGCATACCTACAGGAAAAATTTTAGGCATGAACTTTTTTTTATTATGGATATTTAATTTGACGCAGGTACTTTGTTATAAAACCACACAACAGCCCCATCAAGTTTGGGTTCGTTTCATTCATCCTGCTAAGTAATCTGTTGGAAGGTAGTGGCCAGGGTCTGATGATGGAGCAGGAAGAAGGCCACAGAAACTCTGTAATAAAACCCATACAATTCCATGGAGTTTGGGCTCGTTTGATTTGTCTTGACAAGTACTGTGTTGAGACTGTTAATGCTGTACATGCCTGTTATTGGCCTACACATCAGAAGTGAATTTTGATTATTGTTCCAATGTGTATGTTTTATTGTGTATGCTGTTGGTGTGTCTTAAACAAATAAAATAAAAAAATAAAAACTGAAATAGTGTTCGGGGTCTGATGATGGAGCAAGAAGAAGGTAAGGCAATTTTAAGAAAGACCGGATATGATATGACATTGGTGACACTGCGATAACGAAAGTTAAGCAACTCTAGGAAAGGCCGAGTATGAGATGGATGACTGTTTGAGACTAGAATAACGACTGTAAGTAAAGCTAATTTTGAAGATGCCGGGTATGAGATGGGTGACCGTTGGATTGCGATAACGAAAGTTGTTTATCGCAGTCCTAAACGATCACCCATTTACCCGGCTTTTCCGAGAGTTGCTTAATATTCGTAACTGCAGTCCCACGGTCACCCATCTCATATCATATCCGGTCTTACATAGGTTGCCTTACCTTCTTCTTGCCATCATCAGACCCCGGAGACTATTTCTCAACAGAGTATTTGTCAAAACAAATCAAACGAGCCCAAACTCCATGGGATTGTATGGTTTTATTACAGAGTTCCTTTGGCCTTCTTTCTGCTCCATCATCAGACCCTGGACATTTCCTTCCAACAGATTACTTAGCAGGATGAATGAAACGAGCCCAAACTCGATGGGGTTGTATGGTTTTATTACAAAGTTCCTGTGTCAAATTAAATATCAATTTTAAAAATCTTCCATTCGTTAATTTTTTTTTTGAAAAAATATATGTTAAGGTACTTAATAGGTACTAAATGTTTACAAACAGAAAAATTAGTTGTGTTGTTTAAAATTATAAAAAAGTGGTTCATACAACCTGACGTCAGAATGTCTGGCTAAGTGGCCAGAGAGTGTAAAAAAAATATTTTACACGTTTTGTGGTTGTCAATCGAGGTACTAAATATTTAAAGTTAGGCACTAAAAAGTAGCAAAAAAGTAAAGAATTTCGGTATTTTCTAAACATTCAATATCGCTTTTGGTCCAGCGGTTCTGACGCTTACAAATCGCCGGCACCGGCGCCGGGTTGCGATATTAGAAATGCCTGTGGGGTACAGACACTACCTGCTCTGTACCGCTCTGGGTTTTTCTAGCTAATAACGTTAGAAAAAGCCTGTGTGTTTTAGAGCATCGCTTGCTCTGGAGCGCGCGGGGTTTTTCGACTAAAAATTTAATAATATCACCGTAAAAAGCCTGTGGAACACAGACAATTCAGAAATTTACAGTTGTGGTTAAAGTATTCCTTCTTCATGTTTCGGTAAATTATGTAGAATATTAAAATAGTGATTTATAGTCATACTAGCGATATTTTTTTTAAACTGGTATATTTTTTTAGTTTATCCTATTAATATTAATTTATTGTGTATGTTAAATATTTTTTCTCTTAAACCCATAAAAATGGCAGGCTATGCTAAATGGGATGGATTGGGATGAAAGGCACACAGATCAAGTTTCTTGGATAATTAATAAACAATACCTAATTATGTTTTATTGTATCACTAATCTGACATAAGTAATATTTATGTGATACTTAATGTGTTTTTCATTTCGATTTATTATTTTTTCATTAATATTTTTGTTATAAATAAAGAATATTACAAAAAAGACAAAAAAACACATTATCAGTGATTATAATTTTCTTGTTAACAGAAAAAGCCAGCGAGATTCTTTATTTCCTATATTACAAAAGTACTCTTTGATGTGGGTATACAAGACAGCACGTTAAGTTAAACAGTTGAACTGCAAAACAGCTTTTATAACGTACGGCATAAAGGCGGTCACAAGGTCAAGTACCTATAGTCTAAATCTGATGTGCTGTTGACTGTAGGTACAAACATTATCAAACGAAATAAAAAAAATGAAATAACGTTCGGCTGTTAGTTATTGCACTCGGAAATTGCGAAAAACTAACAAAATACTTTTCTTTTATAAAAATATCAATTTTTGTAAAACTCTCAATTAATATTATTTATGGTAGGATATTTTCAATTCCCTACACACATTTTTAGGTAAGGTAAAATGAAAAGTTTGATTGTGCTATGCCGTTTTCGAGAAATTTTGCAAATTACTATAAAACAGCTGTTCTTTGGGGATTTCTTTCTAAAAGGACCTACCAAAAATAAATTATGTCCCATGTTTTTTTGACGAGTTAAAAGTTTTTTTGATAAGAGAGATTTGATATTTTAGTTTAATTTCCAAGTTTCACGATACTTAGTGCCTTACGCGTCTGTATCGCTCGGGGTATTTATATTTAGAAAATCCCTGTGGATCACAGCGCAAGGTGTCTGTGTTCTACAGGCTTTTTAGGATGATATTATTAAATTTTTTGTTGAAAAAGCCCGCGTGATACAGAGCAAGCGGTGCTCTGAAACACACAGGCTTTTTCGACGTTATTAATTTGAAAAACCCAGAGCGGTACAGAGCAGGCAGTGTCTGTACCCCACAGGCATTTCTAATATCGCCGCCGGGTTGCAACCGGGCTGTGTGTGACCATGTACGGAGCGAGCACTTAGGCTACGCCTCTTTCTTACCGGTGAAGACGTTCTTACCGGCGATGTCGGCCGGTGGCTTGCTGACCGGGCGTTCTTGCCGGTTTGGGTCGATAGGTCTGTGATGAGTAGTACGTTTTGTATGGCATTCTAGCCTCCCGGTTTCATTCTTTGCTTTGCTGTTCTAGGTAGATCAGCAAAGAAACGGTAGGTCTGGGGCCAGCCTTAGATTTTGCTCATATGCCGACTGGAGAGAGGTCAGGCGCAGGACCTAGAGCTTAACGTGCCTTGCGAAGCACGGATCATCGTTCTTATCAGGCAACCAGGTGATCAGCCTGCAATTTCCTAACCAAACTAGAAACTAACGGTGTTGCTTCCCGCGGGGATCGAACCCACGACCTCTAGATCGAGACGAGAGACCAACGCTCTAACCACTAGACCGAAGAATATTTGAATAGTTTAACTTACGATTACGACGACTAAAAAGAAGGCACTGGCATAAAGTCAATCCCTAGAGAAATCGCTATTCAGGGGTGCGCACCGCTGAATAGAGAAATATACTATTCGTCGAGGCGCCCCGATGAATAGACACTTCCTTTTAAAAATGTATAAAGCAGAGGTTTTCTTGAAATTTTGTTGTGTTCAACTCTCAATATCCTGACTGTAATTTGATTTGGATTTTGAATAATTGTTTTAATAATATTGTAGATTCTCATCCTGCTTCTTGATCTATTTTCAATAGTCAAATGTCACATTATTTTACATTATGATAATTATGTGAACTTAGTCACTTGTTATTTGATTCCATCTGGCTAGGTTCAGAGTGGTAGTGGTATTTTTCCCTTGATTAAAAAAGCCTCTTCTTTTAGGTAGAAAAAGCAGTCAAGACATTCCGGTTTGGAAGGCTATATGTAGTTTGTTTGTCCCAGTTTTGTTTAATTACCTAGGTATTAAAAATAACAAAACTGGAACAGCTAACACCAAAGGAAAATGACCACTAATGATACCACCTTTTTAGGCCTTGTGCCTCAACAAGATGAAATCCAATAATATTGTATTATTTTTACATTCCTAACGATATATTTGAAACTATTTTTCGTTTCCTGAGATTAAAAACAATTTTATCGAGTAACTAATTGATTTGACTTATCTGAATCAACGTCCGCCATTCTATATCGTCCACAAAACTTTTTTAATGTGTTTTATGGTAAAAAAACGGTACCTACTCAAAGAGAATGTAAATAAAAGTAGAGTTTTAACCACGTTTTGATGGTACTATAGAAACCATGGAAACCGTTTTCAATGAACCAAAATACTAATATACAACGTGGATTTGACAATGCAACAATAAATGATAACACTGTAGACACTAGTTCATAGAAGTATTTTGAAACTATCAAATAATTCCTAGGAGCGAATAAAAAAAAAATTTTTCGAACAAACTAAATACCACAAAAACAAGTACGAAATTAAACATCCTTTGTAAATATTGGTTACTTACATGGTAAGAGCGGCAACAGCGCGATGTTAGATCACAGGATCACAGAATAGTATTGACAGGTGACAAGCCGCGAAATGAACTTTTGGCGCCATTTAATGCTGAATTAAAACAGTGTTTTTCTTCATATCTACGGCAGCGACTCGAGCTACGGCATCATGTAACAACGCTGTCCATACGGCAATTTTCATTGCTGAGATTTTCCAAAACCATGGCAATAAATGTTTGTTTTTTTTGCTTTTTACGGTAACTTTTTATTTTGCTAAATTTGTTTGAATCCTAAATCACTGATTTAAAGTTATTCTGTCCACTGAATACCTAGTCACAAATTGAATATTTCTTGTATCCTATGGACAGCGGACAAATACAAATGTTGCCATAATATCTCTCTCGGTATGTCCGTAGAGCTAAAAATAAATTAAAATCATGTAGGTGTACTCGAAAACTGTGAAATAGTAGAAGTAATACTTATTCGTATTATATCAGATTTTAATAAGACTGCGTCAATGAGACGTCAAGTCATCATCGACATGCTCTTTGGGCGTTTTTGTGTTGTGTTGTACAAAAAGTAAACAGAATAAAAATAAAATATTAAAAAGTCACAGACTAAAAATTACAGTATAATAGTGAAAACATTATACCATAGTTGAATGAATTTTCTCCACTACCTACTAGCACTTAGAGAACACATATCGTCATATCTGTTGCTATGAAAAATAAAAAACCGGACAACGAGCATTCACAAAAAAAACTGTCGCTGTCAAGTGTCAACATATTTTCCGCTTGTGCTTTGAATGTTTTGAATTGAATTGAGTATTTTAGGTTATTTTAACTTATTCGAAAATAATATCGGACTTGTAATGGCTGTTGTAATGTAACAGTCCCTAAGTGGAGTTCTTGATACTACTAAAACCGCAGTTTTCAGCGAAACGATATTGTTAACGTTTGAATCTGTTTAATAAAATACAGGTTGGTTTGAAGTGCATTTATTTCAATTTCCATAAAACTTTAAAGAAACATCACTGTAGGTAAACGTAGTAACAAGGTGTAGGACTTTGGCACGTAAAAAAGTGTTTAAGTAGTTTAATTAAAGTAAGTAATTTAATCATAATAAATACAGGTAAAAGATTTCGAAACGTTGAGTTTTTGACACAGTATAGATAATAGTTTTTGAACAAACATATCAATACTGTATTTTTGAAGTTGATTCGATCTTGTCGTGAACTCGATCTGCCGTCAAAGCTCTTTGGTGCTGAAAACTATCGCATATTCTTTTGTTTCTCTTACGTTTGATGTGAGAAAATTGGACTAGTAGACTAGTATTCTGTGACAATTTCCAAGTCGAGCTAACCTCAAAATGCTACAGAAAATGTAATATATAAACAATAACAGAAAAAGAAGAGAAAAACTAATTACTGATTATAGCTACAGACCTTTCCAGCCACTAATTTCAATTACAATCACGAGGGCACAAAAATCATTATAGAGATACATTTTGGCCTTAGAAGGTGGTCAATCTCCTTTAATCATTACGAAGTAAGTGTTATAAAATTATTCACAAACAAGCAATGTGGCATTTTTTGTCACATGTCAAGCCCTCAAGCATAATGATTAACATAAGTTATCATTGATCTTGTTCTAGTCTTTGCGAATACTTTTTGTTATTTAATTTTTATTTTTAGTTTTTGCTTTTCTTCTATAAGCAATAATCATGAATCTAACAACACTATGGAAAAGTGTAAAAGCTATTTTGTTTAATGTCACAATTCAAACGAGGCAAAGTGTTGACAATTTCACTCTAACGAATGACAAAGAAAGCATTGGCAAACTGTAAAAAATATTATGCAAGCGAGAATCAACCTAGTCGTTTTATAATGTGCTAGGGGAAAATGAATCTTAATGTAGTAAACCAATTTTTTTGCAGATTATACCTTGGTCAATATTTTAAGATTAAAAATTATCAAACTGAGAAGTTTAGTGAAATTTCAAAAAAATTAATACAAAACAGTATCCTTATAGAGTTACTTAAAATAACGAAAACATACTAATTTAGATTATTATACACCCACCAATCCGCATTGGGCCCGCGTGGTGGGTTATGGCCCATCCTTCTTACCACCCATAAGGAAGGCCTGTGCCCCAGCAGTGGGGACATCAAAAATGGCTGATGGACTAATTTAGAGCGGCTTCACATTAGGTCGTAAGCAGTGCGACCTAAATGTAAAGGCAGCCTTAATCTTTTTTTTTATACTTATATAATATCATAGCGATGCTTTTATCCGTTTCTTTATTTTATAAATGTTTTTGAGTACCTACTTCGAACGGCGATAAGTTCGCTTCGCTTAGCTTTTCAGCTCTTGTTTGTATTTTCGATCAAATATTATATCAATTTTATTGTGGTTGTTGGTGTTAAACACGTGTTAAATAATGTATATTTTATTTTATAATAATAATATGTAATAGTTTTATTTCAGACCACAGATCCATTTTTGTTAGTACATACACTTAAATAACTATGTTAGTAGTATGGACACATTAGTTTTAAAATAAAATTTATGATCCTGCCATTTTGCTTCTTGTAACAATTTGGAGAAATCTGATGAATGTAAAATTTGGTGGTACTCGGGCATTAAATCGTCTATGCCATCATTGCCATCCCTCCAGGCCGTTATTGTTCGTTGTATCTCACTTGCACACCATATCACTTCCGGTGCGTATTTTAACCACACTGCTTCTCGTAGTATATTATGAATTGTAATTCTTTTAAATCAGGTTTAATTTTGTTTCATAGTATTCCACGCTTCCGATATACGATCCGCTCGAATAGTGGTATGTTGGTTGACAGAGCAGGAGGCTTACTCAACAGCACAATTTGACGATCGTCGTGATCGTGATCGTAAAACAGTGTAAGATATATTCAGCAAGTCAAGCTCTTTATCGGCCTTTTTCGTTCCTCTTCTGAGCAACTAAGATCTTATACCTTGAATTTTTATTTCACTGTGAATAACTGACACCGCCTGTCAAATTGGTACGCAAAGGCACATTCGCTTCGTAAAGATAACGACGAACGACCACATAGAATGTTTGTCTTTGTATCGCTAAAGCATTGAAATGTATGTAAACTTCAATGCGCTAAAGTGACAATTTGTTGTCAATCCAGTGCCAATGTCAGCTTCAAACAAGATTTGAAAAATAATTTAGGTACAGTTTTAATCATTTATGTTTGGTGTTTCAGCTCGTAAATTTATAAATGATTTGTGATTAAAACGCTTACAAATATACAGAGACAGAGAATAACAATTTATTAAAAAAAAAGTATCAATCAATATAGGTACAAAGATTTAAATGCTCCAAAGTACCTACTGCTTCCTTACGTGCCTACGTAAATACAACGAAAAAGTGAGTTTAATAGCGCCGAAGAAGAAACTTTTGAAACATGTATTAAAAATCCTGTATTACAAGGTATAGAAAGAGGTACAGTGTGAATTTTTTTGAAAGAAAGTAGAGTTTAAGTATATGAATTAAATTTTGTATTACATGAATAAAACGTTTCATTACAAATCTGTGTGTAATTAAGCGCTGAAGATAGACTGGGACGTGACGTTGTTGGCTAAAAAATAGTTAAACTTATCTGTCCCCAAAAGGCCTGTCCGAAACATATTTGTTGCTCTAGTCTAGATACCCTTTCACTTTAACAAGAAATTACCTATAATGCACAACAGTTATTCTTTGTAGGTAACTGATCCAATAAAAAATCTTCCTCATATTGTGCTATACTGAGAGATAGGTATCGGAATTTGCTATACCAGGGGTGGTCAACAAGTCGATCGCAATCGACCAGTCGATCTCTGGAGACAGTGCAGTCGATCGCGAGAGACATAACAAATAGTGCTTTGCTTGTGGTAGCAAAGCAAGTAGCAATAATTGGCTTAACCAAAAAAGGGATTTTCCGGT
This sequence comes from Agriphila tristella, assembly GCA_928269145.1. NCBI lineage: Eukaryota > Metazoa > Arthropoda > Insecta > Lepidoptera > Crambidae > Agriphila > Agriphila tristella. The sequence continues at coordinate 10,259,042 of OV743448.1, read as the reverse complement.
CCCATCAGTTGGGTACATAATGTTGATATTCCTGTTTTTCAGAATTCAAAATTCCCTATAATATAAAAAGCCTCAAGTTATTAATAAATACCATACATTAAGGTGGCACCCTGAGTGAAAGTGGCGCCACGGTGAATTTTATTTAATACTACCTGAGTGAAAGTGGCGCCACGGTGAATTTTATTTAATACTAGCGGATACCCGCGGTTTCACTTGCGTGGTTCCCGTTCCCGTGGGAATATCGAGATGAAAAGTATTCTATGTTTTAATATAGGCTATTTTAGGACCTACAGTCTAGTAATTTGAGAGGGTATAATTACATTCCCTCGTGTTCACTGCTAGAAGTAGATAGTAAAACTGCTAAAAGTGGCCGTTTTAAACACATTTATTTATTCATTTATTTATTTACGCTATCTACTTCTACGAATGACTATGAGGGAATGTAGTGATACCTTCTAAAAATATTAGACCAATGGCCCTAAAAAATCCACGTTAAACATATTTAAAATCTTTTTCTATTAATAGCTTATTAAATGAAACCTTCTGAGGCGCCACTTTCGGTGGGGTAGCCACCTTAAGGGAAAAGTACGAAATGAACTGCAAAATTCCCTAATTAATCAATAAAAACCCCCAAGTCATGAATAAATACCATACATTAAGGGAAAAATACCCAGTGAGGGTAATAACATTTTGACGATAACGACAAGGTTTTGGATAGTGGTATTTATTATCTGTGGAAAGCGTGATCTTTAACGAAATCGTTGTCAAAATTGTGCATTTGCGTAAGCACTTGCAAATGACCACTCCCACATGTTATCTATGAGAGCGTTTCCCAAATTTCTTGACCATGTATTAAAAATTTCACAAAAATAAAAACCTAGATAAATTTGACATCTAAGACTACAGACAAATAGCTGAAACTATTTAGTTTATGAATTACATAATTTTATTACATTTTATTTACCATTTTTATATTTAAACTGATAAAACTGCCGCATACACAAACAAAACAGTTCCTATTTTGTTAAGTACTTGAATTTTGTTGAAAAGGAAAAGAAAATACAGCAATAGTGCTTTTAATGTTTTAATAATTATTAGTCAAGAACACAATCATTTTTTTGAGATCAAAAAGGTTCGATAATAATAAGAAATCTTCTAGTTACATTCAAAATATATTTTTTTGTTACCACTATGGGCATTTTCTGACACTAAAGTTTAATTTTTCAAAAATAAATACAGATTTAGGGTATTTTTTGTACTTCACAATTAGAACAAAACAAATATCTTTATTAAACAGTCATTTATTTTACTTTAGAAAGCTATACTATGTAAATAATAATTAAACAATATTGTTCAATATTGGGCAGTAACAATAAAGAATCGAGAGTAACAAAATCGGAATTGTAAGCCCTCATATACATAAGTATAAGTTCAAGTTGAAAACTGTGGTAATAATGTCTTTTTGTTTTTATTTAATATTAATTTATTACTTAACTATATAAAATCTAAATTATTGAGAGTGTAATGGGTGCACACTTATGGATACTATTGTAAGTTCTGGAAATCTTTTTTTTGTCTTATATTTTAACTTATATCTATTAGATCTTAATATTCTTAGTTTTTAATCACATTATTTATTTTTTATATACTTTTGCATCAAATTCCACAATTACAATTAATAATATTTATATATTTTTTTAAATCCGACAACTTAGATAATCCTCCTTTTTTGTAGTTGGATAACATATTGTAAACAAAGCTTTATTAATTTTTTTTTTGTTACTTGCCTTTCCGATTATTCGCATTATGTCAAAACTGTGCTGGGCTCAGTATACGCAGTTACGCAGTAAGCGGGGCTTGCTGCACTGGTATTCTACCCAACACAGTGAAGTGTTATCATTTATTGTCGCATTGTCCTATCCACTTTGTAATTTGTATACTGCCAACCATCATCGGCTGGACCGCGGTCCCCGCTAATTCCACCCAATCTTCCATCTGGTCTTCCTACTAGTGGCTACCCAACCTCCATACTACCATAATTCATTCCTACAGCGCCCTCAATTTTTGTCAACTCTTTATGGTCAAGCTGTAAAGCGTGTTCCAGACGGATGTAATCACGCCTCCTGTCAGAGGTCACCTTGGCGGAAGCTTGATTGGGGCGTGATTTCCATCCACGGATTGTGTTTCGGCTACACGAGTTTCCATCCACGCCAACACGCTCCCATTTCACAGTAATTATATCCATCAGTATTGTTATTCGGCCCTCTGTCCTTGAAATAATATCATGAACCCGCGCGGTACATCAACTGGTTAAATTATTTAATTTCTAGGCAATAAAATACCTAGATTACAAAACCAATTTGGTAAAAAAAAACGAAATACATACTAATGGGAGAAACAAATTAGGTAGTTAAAAATCCTTAGTATAATACATAACCCACCTATTATCTAATATTTAATCTTACTTTTTGGACTTTTCAGGTATTTAAAAATGTTATGTCTAAATTAATTGGTTATTTATAATAAAAAACAGCACAATCTGCACTTTGCCGTAGTAAGTACTTGTATTTCAATTTAGGGACGTCTAAAGTGAAAAAAATATCGATATATCGATACATCGATATTTATAAAAATATCAATATCGGCCTCGATATATCGCAAAAAAAATATCGATATATCGGTCCAATTTTCAAAGAACGTTTGCGGTTTTTAAATAACAATGTAACGGGTGACGCAAAAGTACTGGCACTAAAGAAAATACTTTTATTTTTTTTATATGACATTTTCTGTCATTCTGTTGTTGAAAATTGTGTAGTGAACAAATATAAAATACACTGAAAATAAACATGGACCGTTTTACTCCCCAAGAACGTGGAATAAATATGGATTTAGTGAGGGACGCTTTTCCAGGCCGAGTTATCTCTCGTTTTGGCGATTTGCCTTGGCCTGCAAGATCACCCGATCTGACCAGTCCAGACTTCTTTCTTTGGGGTTTTTTGAAATCTCGGGTGTATGTGAACAAGCCACAGACTCTCGCAGCTCTAAAAGAAAACATTCGTCAAGAAATAACGAACATATCGCAGGAAGTGTTACGGCAAGTTATGCAAAATGTCATAAATAGGGCTCAAATGTGTATCAACTCTGGAGGTCACCATTTAAAAGACATCATCTTTAAATCCTAATGGTACGAAATTTAATGGCACAAATATACATTTAAAAAAACCTAAATCTAGTTTTCTAATTTAGAAAAAATGTTATAGCTGAACCAAATAGGGTCTTTACTTTTGCGCCACCCGTTATTTATTTTAGTCTAGCTCAGTAATATCAGTAGATTTTGTCAGGCAACACACATTACTTTAATGTATGAAAATCTCAATAAAAACGAAGATAATTCTGGCGCATATTTATTAGATAAGATATTCAACGCAGCACAAAAAACATACCAGTCATAGACAATATATGTTTTAATATTAAAATAAATTATGAATAATGATTAAAATACAGATAAGTTTTCCATTCCAAAAATATATCGTTTTTGATATGATTTTCGATATTGTTTTTTTTGTATCGATATATCGGTTAGAAATATATCGGCTAAAAATATCGATATATCGAACAAAAAATATCGATATATCGATATTTTTTCAACAAGCCTATTTCAATTAGAGATGAAACGGATATCCGGTAACTATCCGGTATCCGGCCTATCCGGCAGCCTTAATACTATCCGGCCGAATACCGCCAACCTAGCAATTATCCTACTTCGCACGAAGTCTTCTTCTCAAAGCGACTACTTCGCAGACTGCCTACTTTTTCCCAAACTTCATCGTCGGACATTCAGCAAAAAAATTTTTGGCTTAGTCTTGGTGTGTATTCTGTGGTCTTGGTCCAGTGCTTAGCAGGGGCTTTTCACTTAGTACTTGACTCACTACAAGGGAGCGCGGCCTAAAATTTTAGTTGCGGAATGATTCGCTAGATGGCGGTCATTTTTCGTTTTTCAAACTGTCGATAGATGTCGCTATCCCCTGCTGAATCGCGGTATCGTGTGTCTTTCACAGTTTTATAATAGTGAAAGCTGATTTGCAATAATTTAATTTTTAATATTTTCTTCTTAAAATGGAACAACTGGCCGTTACCTTACCTCCCTAAAAATTACAAGTCAAATATACTATAGAATCCTACTAGTACCTATATATTTATCGTACACATTTTGTCACATTTCGCTAGATGGCGTTGATCATTAGGTCTGACTGATAACTCTATCTCTAGTATAATAATGTACTCTATGGTGCTTAGAACGTTTGGCTCTTGATCCAAGAAGTTGTGGGACTTGTGGCAGTTATGGTTACAACTCCCGCAGAGGCCAACTGTGCCATGTAGTGCTAAGTGCTAGATCTTATGGCTTAATTTTTGTTTTCTGAAAAACTGCAATTTGTGATGAAAGCAAGCCACTTTATACAGTGATAGTAGGAGCTGTCGCAAGTCGCGAGTATCTATAAGTATCTTTATAAGCGATTTCACCCTCAGCAGTGAAAGTTTCATCCTGATGATACGGTTTTGATGATTAAGGCGTCTATCGACAGAAATGTAATTGTTTTATTATTAAAAAAATAATAAGGGGGCAGAAAATAATTACAAATACGAAAAAAAAACCTTCCCTTTTGGAAAAAAATATGTTGGCTAAGAATATTGGCCATATTGAATAAATATGACGTAGATTGTACTTACTTTATTTATTATTTGACAAGTAGGCAGTCACTAGTCGTTTTGAATGTAGACTGTATGCGAAGTAGGATAATTGCTAGGTTGGCTAACTGCGAAGTTGGTACATTGAGAAGTAGTCGGGGATGAGAAATTGGCTAATTGATAAGTAGACGCCTGGCGCCGAAAGGGGCTATCCGGCCACATGGTTCCGTTTCAAACTGCTATTCATTTCATCTTTAATTTCAATCAATAGTACTTACCTACATACCTATGGAACCTTCCGTCGCTGAACATGATATTCGCTGAACATGATATTCTCAAAACATGATGTTGGGTCTGAATATAGGTACCTACTGTTAGCTTTTATTCGGGTTTTCACGATTTATCTTTATTAATAACGAAATATTCAATTGTCACTAACCATAGATATCGATTATTCGATATGTCACACTATCTAGTCTGACATGTCACACTGTCTAGTCTGTGAAGTGTATAAATTCAATGGTGACTGACAAAAATGGCGATTTCTGTTCGAGACGTCAACGCGTACGCATGAAAAGTGTTTTTATGCTCCAAGTGTGGAATAAGTGCTGAAAAGTGCAGAAATTGTGATCAAAGTTAAGTGTACTAATGTAAGTAGCGTTTTGTATTTCTTTATAGTTTATTGAATGATTGTGGAAAGAGGAATATATGTGTTTGTAATGAACTTCGGCTGAATTTTCTTTACAAAAATCCCTCATCTAAACTGATCTTTAACAGTTCAGAAGCGGGATCGTAAGAATTTTTTTTCATAATTTTCTTTTCACGTCCACAATAGCCAAACCTTATGAGCAATTTATATCATCTTTTACGGATTTGGTTGAAATTTGGCACACAGATAGTAGCTAGCTTATATTAAAACATAGGATACTTTTATCTCAATATTCCCACGGGAACGGGAACCACGCTGATGAAACCGCGGGCAACCGCTAGTTAAAATTTAACATGTATCCTACTGTGGCAAAGTAATGCATAAACTGTTTAATGTATCATTTTTAGATCGGTGTGTTATAGATATAATCTATTATTGATGAAATTCAAGCATTTGTGTGTTCATTTAAACAATACTTATAAATCTCTAGTGATTCAATGTATAAGTAACACTTGCATTAGTTTTTCTTTGTTGTTGACTTGTAGACAGGCACTAAGCTTTTACTGTTAAATGTTTCAGTTATACATACATTATGGATGAAGCTGAACACAGTCGAGGGGAAGGACTGTTATTCAGTGAGAAAGATGATGGAATGCCTATGTGTGAAGGCAGTGAAACGCTCAGGTTGGAGAGCGTGAGAACACCCAGGTTAGAGGGTGGCGAGAGGCTCGGGTTAGAGAGCAGTAGAACACCCAGGTTAGAGGGTATGGCGACGCCTAGGTTTTCGGGCAGGGGAACACCCAGGTCAGAGGGTGGTGAAAGGAGTATTATACTTCTAAGACCAGAACTACAGAATACAGACCAGGCTACAACGGGATTGTCTAGAGGAAAGAGAGGATACACACCACGTTTATCGAGAAGAAAGGAAAAACGGCGGATTGTAACAACGGATTCAGAAAGTTCTACGGATGAGGAAGGAGTCTATCGCGGAGCAAGAAAGTATAAGAAGCGACCACGTAAGGAGAGGAAGTCAAGGAGATATCGCAGCAGTAGCTCAAGTAATGGTGAGTCACCTCGAATTTCTAGACATAGTAGTAAGAAAAGGGAATCAGATACCAATGTAATGTTAGATAAGTTTTTAACAATTTTGAAAAACGTCAAGAGTTCAGATAGACCGAAATTATCGTTTAACACCAATAATGTCATTCCGGAGTTTGACCCTTTGAGTAAAGAACAAACCGTTTTAATGTGGATTACTAAAATAGAAGAATGCGCAGAAATATATGGGTGGGAGGAAAAGGAGATTATCCACTACGCTCTTCCAAAACTCACTGGGGTAGCGAAAACGTGGTACCAAGGTTTACCTAGTCTTTTGCATACTTGGACTGAGTGGAAGAGAAAGTTGATAGAATCATTTCCGTGTCGCGAGGACTACGCTGAACTCTTGACGGAAATGTTAGCCAAACGTGTCAAATACGGCGAATCATTGGAGCACTATTATTATGCGAAACTTAACTTGCTAAATAGGTGTAAAATTTATGGAAAACAAGCTGTAGATTGTATTTTATACGGGGTAGACGACCGCGCTATCAAAGTTGGGGCTCAGGCAGCTCAGTTTAGTGAACCTGAACAAATTCTGAAGTATTTTAGAACTGTCAAAGTTGGACAAAGTCGGGATAATCGTGAAGGCACCAATGGGGGTAGGTATGAACGTAAAGTTCCATTTAGTGCTTCACACCGATCACAGAGCCTTAAGCCAGTGACTACTAATTCCAATATTCGCTGTTTCAATTGTAATGAACTAGGTCACCCTAGCTTTAAATGTGAGAAGCCCCTTAACAAATGTTCCATTTGTAGTAGATTTGGTCATCAATCTTCCACTTGCTATAGGAATAAAACAACCGTTGATACAACAAATGTCGACACCCAACCAAAAGATAAAACAGAAAAACAAGTTTCTAAATTAGGATTAGCAGATGATAAATATGTCTTTGATATTAAAATTAATGGTAAATTAGTATCATGCCACGTAGATTTAGGTAGCCAGTGCTCATTGATTAGAATAACCCAAGCGCAAAAACTTAGTCTTGACATAAAGCTCTCTTCCGACCTACCAGTATTAAGAGGCATAGGAGCTAATTTGATTAGTCCCTTAGGAGTTATAAGTGCTAAAGTGGAAGTGCAGGGGATAGAGAAGACTATTGAACTGTACGTAGTCGAGGATTATGTCTTGAGTCATCCGGTTCTCTTAGGACATACCTTCACTGAATTACCCGATTTGATTATCACTAAAACAGCAACTAAAGTCATATTTGAGAAGGTTGACGAAACTAAAATACATTTACTGTCCAGTGAAGATACGGTAGTCTCGGGAAATTCATTAGTTGTAATACCGATTAAATCTGATCCTGTATTTGACGGGGGTGTTTATGTACATGGCTCACTTAGGGGTGAAGTTGGAAAAGAATATTACCTACTTAGTGGTGAATATCAAATTAAGAAAGGCATTGGATCATTATTGGCATTTAAAGTATCCAAAAATGACATAATAATAACAAAAGATTCTCTATTGACGCGATCTATTAATATGAGGCATTTAGAGTCGTTGAATGTTTTAAATTGCTGTAGAGTGTCCCTTGATAGTCCTGATTCCGATGATTTAATTAATTGTGGAGAAAATTTAGAAAGTAGTGAACGGATTAAATTACAAAATTTGCTTATCAAGTATAAAGATTCCTTTTCAAAAGGCCTAAAAGAACTTGGATTCACTAATTCAACAGAAATGGTTATAGAACTACAGGATGCTGAACCTGTGGTTTACAGACCCTATCGTTTATCCCATTCTGAAAGGTTATTAGTTAATAACATGGTACAGGAGATGGTAGACAGCGGTATAGTAAGGGAATCGTCTTCACCTTACGCCAGCCCTATAGTCCTAGTACAAAAAAAGACCGGTGAAAAACGCCTTTGCATTGATTATCGCGCACTTAATAGGAAAACCAAAAAGGATCACTACCCTCTCCCGCGAGTTGAAGACCAACTTGACCAATTGGCAGGTAACACAATGTTTACATCACTGGATTTAGCTTCAGGCTATTATCAAATTCCCATAGCCGAAGAGTCCCGTCATAAGACAGCGTTTGTTACGCCTGACGGGCAATTTGAATTTAATCGCATGCCGTTTGGCTTAGTAAATGCACCGTCAGTTTTCCAAAGAACAATTAACAAAATTCTCCATGACGCCAAAATTAAGTATGCTATAGTATATATGGACGATATTTTAATACCATGTAAAAACATAGATGAAGGCTTAAAGAGGTTGGAAGAAGTTCTAGATCTTCTTAAAAAGGGTGGATTAACGTTGCGACTAAGTAAATGTAATTTCTTTATGGATACAATAGATTTTTTGGGATTTGAAGTAAACGCGTCCGGAATAAGGCCAGGTAATAAAAAAACTGATGCTATTTCTAAATTCCCAACTCCACGTAATCTGCATGAACTTAGGCAATTTTTAGGATTATCCGGGTTTTTTAGAAGGTTCATTAAAAACTATGCCATATTAACATCTCCTTTGACTGACCTCTTAAAGAAAGATCAGACATGGACTTGGGGGGACGTTCAAGAAAAATCTTTTGTAACTCTTAAGACTTTACTTACACAACGTCCTGTGTTAGCTCTCTATGACCCAAATGCGGTAACTCAATTGCACACTGATGCATGTAAGGATGGGTTAGCAGGTATTCTATTGCAAAGTGATACTGCAGGAATATTTCATCCGGTCTCCTACTTCAGCAGGAAAACTTCAGCAGATGAACGTAAGCTTCATTCTTATGAGCTCGAGACTCTAGCTGTCGTAGCATCATTGAGTAGGTTTAGGGTGTATCTGCTAGGCATACCATTTACGATTTTTACTGACTGTAACGCATTACGATCCACATTAGTAAAACGCGATCTAATACCACGTGTTGCACGTTGGTGGGTGCAGTTACAGGAGTATGATTTCTGCATAGAGTATCGTCCCGGTTCCAGGATGTCCCACGTAGACGCGTTGAGTCGCGGCCCGGTCGATGATCCGATAACAGAAACCCATGTCTTAGATGTATTATCGGTCGAGACTTCTGATAGGGACTGGATCGCTACTGTCCAGGATGCCGATGAGGAAGTCTTAAGAATCAAAGACATACTTAACGATGATAGCGCCGATAAGATCATGGATGTGCACAAAAACTATCAGTTGAAGAACGGTCGTGTCTATCGCATAGTTGGGGATGATATCAAATGGCTAGTCCCCAAGGGGGTGCGCTGGCAAATACTCAAAAGAAACCATGATGACATTGGTCATTACGGTTTTGACAAAACCTTGCAACGGATCCGACAGCATTATTGGTTCCCAAAAATGCGACGGTTTATAAAAAAATACGTCCAGTCTTGTCTAGAATGCGCTCACCATAAAGCTCCTGGTGGGAAACGAGAGGGTGAGCTGCATCCTATTGATAAGGTCAATGTCCCTTTTCATACGGTGCATGCTGACCACCTAGGGCCATTCATTAAGAGCAAAAGGGGTAATTGTTATCTTTTAATTCTTGTTGATAGTTTCACCAAATACATTAACATAACAGCTGTTAAAAACACCAAATCCGTAACTACCATACGTGTTCTCAAAGAACATATTAGTTACTTCGGAGTGCCTACGCGGCTCATTACTGACAAAGGGACTAGTTTTACAAGCAAGACGTTTAAAGAATTTACCTCCTCATATGGTATTAAGCATATCATTAATGCTGTTGCAACTCCCAGGGCAAACGGCCAGGTCGAGCGCTTTAACAGAACCGTCTTGGATGCTCTTTCAACTTGCACTCATAATGATGATGATAGGTCTTGGGACGATCATGTTCATGATATACAAGTAGGTATTAATACAACAATTCATAAAACAACACAGAAAAGTCCTTCAGAATTATTGTTCGGTTTTAATATTACTAGTAAAGGTGAGGGAATTCTAAATCCAGTAATTTCAGACACAACAAAAGTAGTAAATTCAGAGGAATTAGACAGTATTAGGGATAAAGCAAGTACAAATATTAAGCAACAACAAAAAAAGGATGCAGAACGTTTTAACAAGACCAGAAAATTAGGTAGAAAATATGAGGTAGGCGACTTAGTTCGTGTTGAACGGCAAATGCCCCACGATGGTAAATCTCAAAAATTAGTTGTTAAGTTTCAAGGACCATATCGCGTAATAAAAGTGCTCCCTAATGAAAGGTATTTAATTGAAGATACCCCGATGACCCGTAAAAATAGCCGTCGCTATGAAGCTGTTGTGGCTATTGATAAAATCCAACCATGGATGACCTTTTGTAGAGACTTAGAGAGCGATGAAGAAAGTAATTGTAAAAGTAATAGTGAAAATGAAGCAGAAAAGTAAAAGCTATTTTCATAACTTAGTTTAAAATCGATGAAAGAATTAGTTTTAATTATTTTTATGTTTTGTCAAGTTGATTAAATCAATTGTAAAATGTACTAGCAATCCGAACAAAATTAAATAATATAATTAACATTCATGTTATGTAAGGTAGGTAATCCAATTTTTGGTCAATTATTTTTTTTCTTTTTTCTTAACAATAATGAAATAATAGTACCTATAACAATAACTACCTACATTATAAATCGTACTTTGATGATATCATAATAAATTTGTACATACGAGTGATGATTGTAATAATGTTATACTTGTGATAGTATTATTTTATAAGAACTGATTATTAACTTTTATTAGCGCGAGGACGCGCTCGAGCAGGACGGCCGAACTGTTAGCTTTTATTCGGGTTTTCACGATTTATCTTTATTAATAACGAAATATTCAATTGTCACTAACCATAGATATCGATTATTCGATATGTCACACTATCTAGTCTGACATGTCACACTGTCTAGTCTGTGAAGTGTATAAATTCAATGGTGACTGACAAAAATGGCGATTTCTGTTCGAGACGTCAACGCGTACGCATGAAAAGTGTTTTTATGCTCCAAGTGTGGAATAAGTGCTGAAAAGTGCAGAAATTGTGATCAAAGTTAAGTGTACTAATGTAAGTAGCGTTTTGTATTTCTTTATAGTTTATTGAATGATTGTGGAAAGAGGAATATATGTGTTTGTAATGAACTTCGGCTGAATTTTCTTTACAAAAATCCCTCATCTAAACTGATCTTTAACACTACTTACTAGTCTTACTACACTGACAGCTGGTCTAAGTGCTTCAATAACTGTTTTACAAATGTACCTACACAACCTTTGTTACTATCGAGTTCCTTAATTTTTTCCATTAAAAATATTCAAATAAAAGTCTGTTTTTTTAATATGTTTAATAAGAAAATAAATATTAATAAAAAATAAATATTAATAAAAAATAAAGATAAATAAAAAATACTGCAAATAATAATAAAAAAATAATCATTATTTTTCCTCCTCTTTTCTTCTTGCTTCTCTGTCTGCTGAAAAATAAATAAAAAGAATATTATTAATAAACTTAAAGCCTGCTTCTCCTTACTTTTCTTATTGTGTAAACAATCTTTACCCAACTCTTTATTGAAATAAACAATCGCAACAGATCGCGGACAACGTTACACAGTGCATCTCTGTAACTTACACAGTGTGTCGTTGGTCGCGTGCACAGACAAGTCTCACACGGTATGGATACTTACAGTGGGGACAGACATTTCCTCCACATGTTTTTCTTTTATGTGCCTATTGAGGTTACTTAATCGGTAAATAAACAACTTTAGATTTTCAACAACAACCAAGTACCTACCTACTTACCGATTCTGAGGCGAATCTAAAAATTTTTGGCATTCTTAAATTATAAATATAGGTAAGTTAGTAAGTACGGTATACAGAACGCCATTTGTTGGCGTTGCCGTTGCCTCTTGCGCCAATGTTTCCATCCATGATCAAGTTTTTTTCAAAATTTTATAGTATTTTGTGGCTGCTAGAAGTGCTGCTAGTGGATATTTATAGGTAATGAAGAAAAACAAGTGAATAAATACCTAACAAAATAGAATAGAGTTATTTTTGAACTCAAAAAATCATCACTGTTTGGCCAGCCAGTATTAGCGATCGTTCACACGAGCGATTTTTTCAACGCGCGATTTTTTTACCACCGACGAGGTACCCTACGGCCAGGCCATAAGGTAGCTTTTCCCGTGTGGAACTTCGTCATCGTCCGTGCGAATCTGGCCTCTGCAGACACACTCGCTTGCGAATCATGGCCACAAAGTAGTGGTATATTTTGTGTCACGGCAAAACTGCCCCACAGTTTCACACTCGCAGAAGTTTGCGCCAGCCCATTCATTACGTAAGGCGCCGGCTACACGCAAGGTAAATAGTGTGATCCATCACTATTTATCAAATTCCATGATATTTACTGTGCGTGTAGACAAGTGGAACGATGAGTTTCAGTATTTTCTTGATATCTGAATTCCGGAATACAAATTCCACGATTTCTAGTGTTGCCAGTACTGTAGTCGTTTCTAAAAAAGTATATTTTACGTTAATTTTAGTTAAGTCTTATTGTTTATACAGAGAGAAAGCAGGTTGCCGCTGGTAGATTTAGTTCGCTATACTAAAATGGACCTTATCCCGGCGTATTATATTATATTTTCGCTATACTAAAATGGATTGGGCGCCGACAAGTGCCGGTAAGCGCTGGTCCCACATGAATCCCCCAGGGGATCCAAGTGGATAAAATATCTGATGGATCCCCCAGGGAAGTCTAACAGAGGATCATAGTGGACTTACTAGTAACAAATGTACCTACACAACATTTGTTGTTACTGAGTTCCATAATTTTCCTTATTAAAACTATTAAAAAAAAGTCAGTGTTTTCATTTTAATGTTTTAATAAAAAAATATAAAATTAACAAAAAAGTAAATAAAAATAAACAAAATATAAATATATATGAAAATAACATAAAACAGCTATTTTTAATTTTCTTTATTTTCTTGCTCCGTTTGCTGAAAATAAAAAAATAAACTTATTAATAAAGTATTGGTTCGTCTTAGGCCCTGTCCTAATTGGCATCGGTCATGCGATCATGCGTTGCGATTTCATCGTGCGATGAACTGAACAACAGACAATTTGGTCGCATTGCGCGACTGTCAATTAGGACATTCAATAGAAATCACTAGGTTTCATCGCACGGTCGCACGACCAGCCTTTCTATTGTCTAATTTCAAAATCTATCGTAATCGCTTTCAGGATGTAACACATTGATGCTTCTTTTTGGCACAAATAAAAACTTACCGAAGAAATGCAGCAATGTGTCACATCCATCTGTCAAATGAAAGCGATCGCGATAGATTTTTAAATTAGACAATTAGCCCCCAGTTTCATCGGACGGACGCACCATCGCACGACCGATGGCCAATTAGGACAGGGCCTTAAAGGTTGTGTCTCCCCCTACATCCACTAAAATCTTCTTCTTCTGCCTTTTTAAAGGCAAAAATACTGACTCAAGAGTGGGTTTTTGTGGATCACGGATTAAAGCAGACATAAGAGTGCAAAAAGATCCATCAATGGATTTTTACAATGAATTTTAGTGGATCTAGGGGCTTTGATCAAAGTATAGGTACTTATATACCCGTTGACACGATCCAAGTGTACCTACTTAGACCAAGTAACTTGGACAAAGATGCTTTTTGTATACGGGGCGACGTCCAAGTGCACTTGGATTGCTCGCTTAAGCTGCGTTGACATAATCAAAGTATACTTGGACCAAGTAGTTTGGGTCACTACTTGGACGCTACCTTCAATACGCGATTTAGATCCCGCAATCGCAACTATAATATTTTCAGACTTCAAGTTTTCCTTAACAACACCTCATATTACAATCCCATAGTGAGGATGTGTCGCCAATACAATGAGATTCTTGTCACTAACAGAGACATTGACATCTTCCACTCAACACTGCCTCAGTTCCGCCGACAGTTACAAATGCACTACTCAAGAACATGAACTAATAAATTGTTAGTCTTTAGTATTAAGTATATATTCTTAATTTAATGATTTATTTTATTGTTTTAAATTTTTATTATTATTTCAATACAGTTTAAATCCTTCTTAATTAATTACTTATTAACTTTGTTTAAATATCTCTAGCATAGGTTGTTTGTTTCTTTTTTTATATAATAAGCTATTAGGCATACATAATTTTGGATTATAATCTAGGTCTGTTTTGAATGTCTGTATAAATTGTGTATTTTAATGATTGTAATCTGTCTTGTGTGCTAAATAAATACAAATACAAATACTTGGATCATGTAAACGAGCAATCAAAGCGCACCTGGATCAAAATTATAATCAATGTAAACTTGGACCGTGCTCTACTTTTGTCCAAGTCTGCTTGGACCAAGTAGTTTTGACGACTACTTGCACGCTACTTGGAATTTGGATCATGTAAACGAGCAATCCAACTGCACTTGGGCGTCGCCGTATACAAAAAGCTAGTCCTGTCCAAGTACTCTTGGATAGTGTCAACGGGTATCCAATTATACTTTGATCAAAGCTACTTTGTCCAATTTACTTGTTCCAAGTCACAGACATATATCGATAAATCGATATATGTCTGTGATCCAAGCAGTCTTGGATGAAAGTAAAGCATGGTCCAAGTTTACTTGCATTAGAATTTTGATCCAAGTCCATTGGATTACTCGTTTACATGATCCAAGTAGCGTCCAAGTAGTCATCCAAACTACTTGGTCCATGTGTACTTTGATTATGTCAAAAAGCCGCGTTGACATGATCAAAGTATACTTGGACCAAGTAACTGCACTTTATTTATCGTATTGGATGGCGCAAGTATTGCGGAGTGCAACTTGTGTACGCTAGTATACCGCCAGGCACGTAACTTGGCAAGTTAAAAACGAGACAAAAGTTGCGCAGTAGCTACAAACACTAAACTCGCCGCATGTTTTGTCTCATCGTTGTCATGCCAAGTTATATGCCGGCACCTATACTATATTATGCAGATGCGGACAACGTTAGGCGACGGCTACACGCTCAGTAAATACTGTGATCCATAGTCAAAGTCAAAGTCAAATAAGCTTTATTCAAATAAACTTAATTATTAAGTACTTTTGAATCGTCTATATTTTCCTACCACCCGTTCCAGACTTTTTTAGCTGACAAGAAGAACGGGCGCAAGAAACTTATCAGCTGTAACAGCCATAAGTAACGATATTTACAAACTTGAATATATCGTTACCAGATAATTATAATACAACAGGGTGACAGGATTATTGGCAACAACATAGACTTATTATATTACTTCAACAAAGTACTTATTAGCAAGTTATGTGTTACATCATTTCCACGCATTTAGATATTTAAGATAATCATCTACTTTATAAAAACCTTTACCCATGAGCGTTTTTTAACATGGTTTTTAAATTCATGCAAAGGAAGATCAATCACTTGTTGTGGAACTTTATTAATAAAGGCTATGCCTTTCCCCATAAATGAATCTCTAATTTTTGCAAGCCTAAATCTTGGAACGGCAAGTTTATCTTTATTTCTTGTATTGAACTGGTGAATATTGCTGTTCTTAGCAAATGAATCATAGTGTTTCCTTACATAAACTAAATTATCATAAATATATTGGCCTGCCAAAGTTAAAATATTTATTTCTTTGAACAATTCTCTCAAGGTATCTCTCCGCCGTAGATTGTATATGGCGCGAACAGCTCTTTTTTGGAGTACAAAAATATTTTCAATACTGGCATCTGAGCCCCACAATAGCAGTCCATACGACATTACGCTATGAAAATAACTAAAGTATACTAACCTTGCCGTTTCAATATCAGTTAAAAGCCTTATTTTCTTAACAGCGAATGCCGCTGAACTAAGTCTACTTGACAAGGCTTCAATATGTGGATCCCATTGCAGTCGAGAATCTAGTGTGATACCTAGAAATTTTGTGCTCTCGATAAACTCGACTTCATCGTCATTCAAATTAGGTAATATTTAATTTTGTCTGCTCAACATTAGGTAATGAGAATTTAACACATTTAGTTTTTTTGGGGTTAAGTGCTAAATTATTACTATTAAACCAGTATGAAACTTTAGAGAGGGCACTATTTACTTCGTCCGAACAATTATTACCTCTGTTTACTTTAAAAACTAAAGAAGTATCATCCGCAAATAGTACTGTTTCACATAAATTATTCGCGTAGTTGGGAAGGTCATTTATATAAATTAGAAACAGCAATGGGCCCAATATTGATCCCTGTGGCACACCCATATTGATGGGGGCTCCAGTAGATTCAGTTCTATTAATCACTACTTTCTGAGTTCTATTGTACAAATACGATTTCATAAGACTAACTGATTTATCAGAGACACCATAATGTTCTAGCTTCTTTAATAGTGTTTCATAGCCATAGAGTACATTTTAACCATGGAAAATAAAATATTGAACATTCACGGTATTTACCAGGCGTGTAGCCTTCGTCTGTAACTTACACAGATGGACTGTGTATAACATTTTCTCGTGCATAGACTGCTTGCACGGTCTGGATACTTACAGTCGGAATGGAGACTTCATTCAGGTGTTTGGCCTTTACGTGGCGGTTTAAATTATTTCTTGTATTAAAATTCTTGTTGCAGAACGGGCAATAAAGCTGAAACAAAAAAAAATTGTCAATTTCAAAATGTTGATCTAGGACACTTTCGTCAGATTCCTTTTTCGTCAGAAAAAAATCTGGGCTGTTTTTTTTCTGACGAAAACGGAATTCCTTTTTGGTCAGAAAAAACTTAGTTTTTTTCGTTACACTTTCGTCAGATTCCTTTTTCGTCAGAAAAAAATATAGGCTGTTTTTTTTCTGACCAAAACGGAATTCCTCTTTGGTCAGAAAAAACTTAGTTTTTTCGTTACAATTTAGTCAATTCCGCTTTCGTCAAGATTAAAATATGTGCTGTTTTTTTGACGAAAACGTAATTCCTCTTTGGGTAGAAAAAACTTTATTTTTAAATATTTTTTTATTAAACTTTTTTTTTTTTTCTCTGTTGACTTTGGAGAAAAAACCACGGTCATCTTCCTAATATTGTCTTCTTCCCAAAAGTCGTCACTTTCCTAAGTGGTCACTATATATTCACTTCTCAAGCTTACGCGCTCACTACACATGAAATAAAACAATTTTAACGGATACTAGCGCGGTTTTTTAACGTCGGGAAAACCAAAAATCAAACCAAATACCAACTAATTACAAAGTACTTTCAATAAAACCGCGCCAGTATCCGTTGAAATAGTTTTATTGGACTATTGGACTATTCACCTTAAATTCAAAGCTCTACATTTTATGGTTCACCTTCTTTTATTTCCGTCAGTTTCCTTACTTAAAAACGTAACAGACCTCCTTATTAAAAGAACAAAAATCTTTTAAAATCAATACATGTAACAAACCTCCTTATTACATACTTGGCATAATCATCTTTGAACGAATATTTTTAAGGCATAAAACCTGTTTAATATAATTATTGTTTTGCCGAATGTTTATATGTCCGAATTTACAATAATCCGGTGTGCTCAATAAAAAATACGGCGTTTGGTGATCGAGGGATATCCTTTGGCAGGTTGCACCTTCTGAACCATCAGATCATTTTAAGAAGGGGAGCCATCTTGGATTTTTGTATGGGAGGGAGATAAAATACAATCTTTTTTTGTATGGAATTTGAATTTTTTTTTTCAAAACCCATCGTGTGGGATATCGGATGAAAGGATTTTTGAGCCGATTCCAAAAATATATAATATTTTAACATTGCAGCTAGTGGTTAAAAAAAAAATCGGAAAATAATTTTCCAAAGAAATTTGTCTCGTTAAAGAAGAAGGCAGATAATATCTATCTTTTGTCAAATAAAAATTGTAAAATAATTTATTAATGTCAATTAAGTGCAGCTGTTGGCTATTATAAAAAGCCACTGTATTTAAAGATAAATTCAAATTAAATCTTACATTATTTTCCACCTCTTACTGTAGGGGAATGTAAACAATATTACTTTACTGACATTCAGAGAACAAAGGGAATTACAATATGTCATCAATTGGTTTTTGGTGACATTAGCTCTATTTCCAATTAAAATTATCAAGTTTGTGTTATCGCTGAATGTTTTTTTTACAATTATATTCATAATGTCATTTATATTAAAACTCATTACACACGTGTAATTCAGAAATGGAGCGAACTTTTCAATAAAACTCCAATATGGGGATCAAATGAAAGGCTTCGAAGTGCACATTACATAACAGAAAAAAAACGTAAAAACATTTTTTTTACAATTTGGGTATCAAATGAAAGGCCTTGATGTGCACATTCCAAAAAAATAAGAAAGCGGAATCTGACCAAAAGTCCGTTTTCGTCAGAAAAAAAACAGCCTTGTAACACGACGTTTTAATTTGTTCGTAACATATGTAGTTCCCTAACTTCAAACTAGATGGCGCTGTTAGATTCTACATCGCGGTGGCGTTGTTCGCCCGCGGTTTAATAAGATCGTCAACTAATTTTGATTTGTATTCATTCCAGCGTTGCCGTTTTGTGTGTAATTACACATTTTGTGTGTAATCAAGGCCTCGCGTGTGTAATCCGTGTGTAATAGGAATATGTGTGTAATTGTGTACTATTTCAATCGTGGTCATAAATTATAAATAAAATATACATTGCTGCGTGGAAAGGAACGTACCTTTTGTTTGCCACTTTGTAGTGTTTTTCTACAAACCTCTAGCACCCCCCCCCCCCCCCCATGAGAGACCTCAGATATGGTAATGTGTGTAAGCGTGTGTAATCAAGGCGTCATGTGTGTGGGATTTAACCGAGAGGCTGTGGCAACACTGATTCATTCATTCGTCGCAGTATTCGCATTCGTAGGGAATCTTTTGAGACGGAAGCCTATGAGATGAGCCAAGTTCAAAGCCTAGTGCTGCGTTCGGGGCCTCGTGCAACAGCAACTCGTGGCCTACAATTGGCGCCCAACTCGTGGCCTCCTGGACTGCTGGAACGACCACCTGGAAGTGGAAATTCGGCATCTTCTTCGACTTCACAAGCTCGTCGGTCGTCACACCACGCTCCGCTCCAGTCAACAACAACACTGGATTCCCGTCACTCCAAGGAGAACCCACCACAACCGACAAATCCAAGATTTGTCGTGACAAAGTTTGGTCGGCGTACAACAGTAAAGAAAACTGCAACAGAAGCTTTCCCGTTCAGCGTTTCACACATTTGAACAGCTTATTGATGCTGCAAGGAACATCTCTCCTCTATTCGTTTTGCGATGAATACTGCATCTTGCTCGACTACTAAGCATACTCCTGCCTGCCTGCGACATGGTCCAACGTCCTATATTGTCGGTAATATTGAGCCACCTAATGAACCTATAGGATGTTACCACACTTCTTCATTGGTTGCATATCGCACTCAAGACTCTGTCATGACTCTGTGCCATCCCTGCCAGTACAGCCAATCAAGAAAAGGGGACGACCAAGGAAAAACCCTATTCAGGAAATACCGTCGAAACCGATCAAGCCAAAGGGAGGACCACGAAAATCTTGAATATCTTTCTCGTCGGGTCGACGTCGAATCTGAAGGGGGGGACTGTAACACGACGTTTTAATTTGTTCGTAACATATGTAGTTCCCTAACTTCAAACTAGATGGCGCTGTTAGATTCTACATCGCGGTGGCGTTGTTCGCCCGCGGTTTAATAAGACCTTCAACTAATTTTGATTCATTCATTCATTGATTCATTCATTCGTCGCAGTATTCGCATTCGTAGGGAATCTTTTGAGACGGAAGCCTATGAGATGAGCCAAGTACAAGCCTAGTGCTGCGTTCGGGGCCGCTCGTATAGTCCGTCCATTGGTATTCAACATCATATATCTATCTGTACTGTACGTATTCGATATTATAACGTCCGTTTGTTTAAACTGCCATCGTTTCATTACGCCGCCCATACCCCACTTTACAGCCTTAATTTTTTTCTGACGAAAGTGGAATCTGACTAAAACTCCGTTTTCGTCAGAAAAAAAATTCTGACGAAAGTGGAATCTGACTGAAACTCCGTTTTCGTCAGAAAAAAAACAGCCTTAATTTTTTTCTGACGAAAGCGGAATCTGACTAAAACTCCGGTTTCGTCAAAAAAAAAACAGCCTTTATTTTGATCTGACGAAAAAGGAATCTGACGAAAGTGTCCTAGATCCAAATGTTATATTATGTAAATGTTACCAGCTGGATTGAAGGGCCGCAGTCGTAGAGAGGTAGCCTATGAGAGAGATTACACGATCATACAGACTGAAGGTCCAAACAAATTATCGGACGCGGCTTATGGACGCGGCTTACTGCCGCGGCTGATAAGTGTGCACACTCTCATAACATCCTGCGTGCCAGATAGCTATCGGACGTCCGATGACGTCATATTAGTCTATGGTTACGTCCGCGACCTACTACATCCGATCTCAGACCAAATAAAAAAAGGAAGACGGAGTCTTCCGAACAAAGCGGTGAGGCCTGTAAAACTACGCCTTGGCGGTGTACATACACAGTTCACGCACACACGTGTAACGAAACTATGCCTTGGCTTTCCATATAAAACCCTGCCGCGCGGCCCCCGCCCGCCCCCTTGTACGCACACATATACCATCAAAAACCGGCCTCACTTCATTGTTCGCAACGCTCCATCTTACTTTTATTTGATCTGAGCATCCGATAGTTTGCACACCTTAGCGAAAAAAGCCATTTTTTGTATGAAATTTCATAGAAAAAACAGTGCGGTCTTCCGTCAGTCTGCATGATCGTGTATTCTCCCTCTATCTCTACGACTGCGCTCCTCCAATCAAGCTCCTGTCGCAGATAGGAGACCGACTTGATTGACACTTCTATCTAACATACTAAGTGCCCATTGTGATATTCCAAACTTTGACAAGATGCTGAAACAGAACAGTACAACGCACAAGAGGACCCAGCTTCAAACTTGTAACAACAACCCTACAACTCGCAGAATCCTCGCCTCAGAATCGGTAAAACAACTTTCTCTTAGAAACATGGCTCGAAATATGGCAACATTGTTTGGACTCTTCATACAAATCAGATAACCAACGTGGCTGATTTCATTAGTATGGATAAAATGGTTTTTTATTAATTTCTATTAATGTAAGATTTTTCTAAGAAAAAGTTGTAAGTACTTACCGATTCTGAGGCGTTCCTAAAAATGTTTTGCATTCTTAATAAAAAATGTAGGTACTTACATTGTATATTTGTCGATTATTGTTGGCATTGGCATTTTCACCACTGTCGCGGTTGTCCATTATTTCTCCATAGAAGTCTATGATTTTCTCCAATTTCTCACGAACAGTCTATATAATATAATGCACCTATAATGGATGGAGCAAGTATGGAGGCTGGAAGAAGAATAAAAAACAAAACAGACAAAATAATAAATTTTGAATTTCAAATTAAGAGTTCTCTTTTAAATCAAAAAATCATAAGTCTATCACTCACTATATGGCCAGCCAGTATTAGCAATGAACGATTGCTAATACTGGCTGACTGGCACGAGCGATTTTTTCAACGCGCGATATTTTTACCGCCGACGAGGTACCCTACGGCCAGGCCATAAGGTAGCTTTTCCCGTGGAACTTCGTCATCGTCCGTGCGAATTTGGCCTCTCCAGACACACTCGCTTGCGAATCACGGCAAAACTGCCCCACACTTCCACACTCGCAGAAGTTTGCGCCAGCCCATTGATTACGTAAGTCTGTTGCTAACGATTTCCGATTGAAATCGATTGAAAGC
Organism: Agriphila tristella; assembly: GCA_928269145.1. Classification (NCBI taxonomy): domain Eukaryota; kingdom Metazoa; phylum Arthropoda; class Insecta; order Lepidoptera; family Crambidae; genus Agriphila; species Agriphila tristella. Next base: position 10,236,877 of record OV743448.1, on the reverse strand, counting down.
GCAGTTACATTGCTGCTTTAAGTAAGATAGTTGTCACATTGGTTCTTAACTAAAGCAGCAATGTAACTGCGATTCCTGTCAGAGTTGATTGCGAAAAAGTTACAAAATCTGCCCTCTGGTTTACGGTAGGCCGGCTAGCTAATTACGTAACTCTGTTGCTAACAATTTCTCGATTGAAACCGCAGTTATATTGCTGCTTTAAGTAAGATAGTTGTCAAGGGCTCCACATTCGCGCCATGAACACCCGTGAAAGCTGTGAACCGCGAGTGTGGATGGCTTTCGCGCCCGTTCACGCCTTGTTCCCCGTTCAGTGTCGGTATTTGCACCCTCGCCAAAGCGTTCGCGGTCCGCTAACGTGACCTCCCGTGAACGCGAACGCATCCACCCACGCGCGTGAAAGCAGTATTGTGCCGTGAGGTTATTTATTTGCGGAGTCACTTGAACGAACGAGCAGGAACTTCCCAAGTAACATTTTAGGTTCTAGAAAGGTTTTGAAAAGGTTCTAGAACCTTTGTATGAAAATCTGCTCGTAAGTCCTAAAAGGCGCAATAACGTTATAATAACCTTGTATTAACCTCCTGTGTGTAAAAAGGGCCCCAGTTTCAGAACCTTTCTGAGAGCTGCAGCAGAACCTACAGCTCAAATCCAGAACCATTCTAAGTGTTTACACAGAACCTAAATATAACCTTCACAACCTTAATTTAACGTTAATATAACCTTACAGGGCAGCTTTAAGGTTCTAAATAAGTCTTGTATGTAACTCTATGACAACTTAAAACCTTTTTGATGGGCTTGGATAAATGCCATTCCAGGACTCTCAAGTTTTAAAATGTTTCTGTGTAAGATTTGTCTACACAGAAACTGTTTATAATGGCCATATAATGGCGACATTCGCTGACATTACACCAAATTTCAAAATGGCTGGATAAGTAAGTGTTGTATTTATAAAAAAAAATAAGTAACTTGCTAAAGTCCAGAAAAATGATAAAAATAATGCGACTGGCACTTCATTGTGATACTTTAGGATAATAGTGCTATATACGAGAAGGGCCTTTCGTAAGATGAAATTTTCAAAGATATTTTAATAAATAAAAATTATAAAATAAGAGTGGGAAATTGCATTAAAAATTAAACGTCTATTCATATAAAAAGCATTTTTTTTAAATAGTTACAGCACCCCTTATTTAATTTTGCCTATAGAATGAAAATATTGCTTTTTTGTTTCGATTTTTTTTATTTCAGTGAAAAAACATGGCTGACTTTAGGAAATTACTAAAAAACATTAAAATTAACCTTTTCAGAACTGTAACAGCTAAAAGCTCTTAATGTTTGCCAAAATAAGAGCTAAAGGTAATCTCCCGGAGCTATTTAGAACTACAAGGCTGTTTTCGCAGCTTTAAGGTTGTCGCTAGGAGTAGTTCAAAACTTGCAAGTCGCGAAAACAACCGTTGAGCATAATTAGTAGCTTTTAAGTTTTGGCTGTAGGACTTGCGTTTGACCCTGTGACGGTTGATCTTGCATAGGGATGGGATTTTATCCGGAAAAAAACTAAATGTTGGAAAAATCCCGGAAAAATTACGAGAAATTTACGGGTCGCCACTTTCGGTATAGGATGTACCTAAACCCGATTATTTTCTGGTTAAATTGTAAATAGAAAAGGATTTAATTTAACAAAACTTTGAATTTTTGAGACCCGTAAGTAATAAAACTATAAGTAAATAGACTTTTTAACCGACTTAAAAAGGAGGAGGATAATTATCTAATTCGTCGGGTAGGTATATATTTTTTTAAAGAACGTACACATTGATTACTCGAAGACGGCTGAACCTATTGAAATGATTCGAACATTATTATATCAGGTTTGTTCCCAAGTTGATCACATTTGATTTCATGGTTTTAATCTAGGTTACTATAATAATGAATATATATATTTTATACGGATGATCGATTAATTAACCGATTTAGATGATTTATTTTTCGGTTTGAAAGAGGTTACCTACTTTAAGAATGAGACCATATTTTAATTTGATTGGCGCTTGACTTTAGTCATTTGGCATGGCTTTTGATTGTGAGTAGGTACTTTTCTCAAGAAATGCGATAGAATAAATTGTAATGAAAAAATTTGGCTAGTGTGGTCATGTGAAACGACCAGTCATGCAGCCATAGATTTTTATCAATATTTCCGCATTCTTTTGCAAATTTGATGAGGATGATACCTACGTAGCTTCGTGTTTCGTTTCCATACCATGCGCATTTGTGTTACTTTATATTCTATATTATCGACAACATGGATTTTCTTGTGTAGAATTCTGAGTGCTTTATGAATATGTGATTAAATTAAATACGTACGGATATACGGATAATTTGTTTTTTTCTTACTACAAGTATTGATGGTCAATCGTCCATTACATAGCAAGCAGTGAAACTGAATAGGATCGTTTAAAAACGGACAACTCATTTAATAATTCCACCTAATCTCTCCACCAGTCTATCCTTATTATTTAAATGATAAAATATGAACATATCCGGTACTAATTCGATTTTTTTTCCCCTACCCATCTCTATGCAATACAACTGATGTTTTTAAGGATGCCTCTAAAGCTTTAAAATATTCTTGTAGGACTTGAATCATGCCTTCAGCTCATAAAAATAGCTTACTGGTTTGGGTTTTAACCACTCCGTCCTAATTTGTTTGCCTAGACAACTTTAAAACAGTCTAAAGGTTTTATGTAGGTTATAGAATTAACTTAAAAGTGATTTCTACATTCCATAACTTTATGGTTGTATCCAAGAAGCTTATAGCTCCCTCGAATGGAGATTGCACGGCCAGTGTCATGGTGAAGATAGAAAAAATGTCCTTGAGTGACGTGACGGCTTATTGCAACCTCTTTCTTTAGTGTTACAATACGTGTTCGCTGTTCGTCGTTCGTTCGTTCGTGAGAAACGAAAACGTATTGTAAAACGAAAAGAAAGAGATAGCAATACGCCGTGACGTCACTAAAGAGTCTTTTTTCAATCTTCACTATGATACTAGGCGTGCAATCTCCATTGCGGGTATAAGCTTCTTGGTTGTATCAAAGTTAAAAAAATTACCTTTAGCTCCCACTTTAGCATAATGCTAGCCTTTCCAGAACTTAATCAGGAGTCTCCGAGAACTACAAGATCCTAGGACTATATCCTCTTGAAACACAGGTAAAAATAATGTAAATATAAACTCCTGTGAGCGGCTCCAAGGTTGTAATTATAAACAATTAGTTTTAGGACTTAAAAATTATTTTCAAGTACTTAATATTTACAGGCACAGCATTAACCTTTTTAAGTCCTTAATAGAACCCAAAGGCATTTTTTACAACCTAGGCCCCAATGAAATGTTACTTGGGAAGTCTCACACGGTATGGATACTTACAGTGGGGACTGACATTTCCTCAATGTGTTTTTCTTTGATGTGTCTATTGAGGTTGCTTTTCTTTATATAATTCTTATTACATATCGGGCAGTATAGCTGAAACAAAAAAAAGTGTTAATTTCAAATGTTATAAGTATGTAAATGTTACCAATTGGATTGAATGGCCACAGTCGTAGAGTAGCCTATCTCTACGACTGCGCTCCTCCAATCAAGGTCCTATCGCAAATAGGAGACCGACTTGATTGACACTTATAACATACTTAAGACGTGCCATTATGATATTACAAACTTTGATAAGATGCTGACACAGAACAGTACCGCGCACAAGAGGAGCCAGCTTCAAACTTGTAACAACAATATCTAACAACAACCCTGCAACTCTAAGAATCCTCGCCTCAGAATCGGTAAAACAACTTTCTCTTAGAAACATGGCTCGAAATATGGAAATTTTGTGTGGACTCTTCATACAAATCAGTCTACTGACGTGGCTGATTTCATTAGTATTGATAAAATGTTTTTTTTTAATTATATTTCTATTAATCTAAGATTTTTCTAGGAAAAAGTTGTACTTAAGTATTAACCGATTCTGAGGTGTTCCTAAAAATGTTTTGCATTCATAATAAAAAATGTAAAAAAGGTAAAATACTTACGTTGTATATGCCACGACGATCAGCGGCTCCATTATTGGCGTCGCCTTCGCGGACCATGTTCAATTAAGGATTTACATGCAATTTGGATGGAGGCGTCAGTTTTATATTTTTCTTTCTTGGAAACGATCATTAAAACATGGAACTTCGTTTATTAATGTGTTTTATTTTCACTTTTAAAATAGTACGATCTTACATCGAAACGAGGGAAAAAACAGAGTGACATTTCTACTTTTTTACTTTTTAAATTTATGGCTTGGAGATTTAGTTTACAACACTCCCCCTTAAGTTGCTTACAACTTACTCATACAAACCTCTATTGAGGCTTTTTTAACTTGCTGTCAGCAATTCGTTGAATGATTTGTGCTTCTTGGAGTATTGTTTAACCACTTTAGATATTATGCTGTCACGCACATTCTTATCAGTCACCTTTCTAGTGGCACTGATAGCGGCTGCAACTGCACATGCCATACTCGAATTTTCGAGGTAATGCCCTCCGGTACAGCAACTTTCATTTAATATGCTCATAACTGTAGGAACTTGCATGCCCAATTCCTCTGCCATGACTCCAACTTCTTCTTTAGCATAAATGGCTCCACATAGTGGTGTAAGCAATTTTGTCTGATCAATGTTATATAGGTACTCATTTACAAGCGATAATGTTTTGGTGGCCAACAACCCAGCTTGCTTAAATGTAAGCACCATCTTCTTTTCATCGGAAAAGCTACTATAGGTAATGTCCTTGAAAGTCGATACGTACACGTAGTGTACTGATAGAGTACTTCCAGATTTTTTATACGGGAACACAAAACGTATTACCTTATCTCCCTTGGATTTTTTCTCTGTCCGTATCTGTGGCGCAGCCTCATAAATCATTTTTATAGCGAAGTCTATAGCTTGTGAGGCTGCATCAGTCACTTCACATCCATAATCCTTACAGTGCTTTTTAAATTCTTCTTCTAGCTCGCTAAAGTTGAATTCAGCTTGCCCATAGCTAGTGCGAACATCTTCGGCTGTCAAACCAAAGCATGTGTAAGACGCATGTATGGTTGCACTAGAAATTAGTGTTGGAAGTACACCATTCACACTGATGTCTGTTTCAATTTCTTGGGTTGTCTGACCCTGAGCTACTACTTGTGCCATGGTAATAGTCTGATTTGTAGGTCTCTAATGCTGTTTTTAAAGTCAGGAATACAGGCTCTATAGGCGTATAGTGGTGCCCAGCAAGGCTAGCTGCAAGTGCTGTTATGCCTTCTAAAGTAAAGCTCCCACTCCCCTCGTACTTTTTGTCACTTCTCTGAATTCCGTTTACTTGAATAAAGATGATTATGTCTTCAGCAGTATAGATTACTGGTAGTGGGTAAACCAGTCCCCCCTCACTCACACGCAGTGCTGAGGCACCTGATGTGCACGCCTCAAAAGATATAGTGTATGTCACCTTATTTGATTTCCTAAATATTTTCAGTATATATTTATTGAACATGTTTACAACAGTCAGGACGAATGAAAAAACAAAACAGAAACAAGAATAAATTTTGAATTTCAAATTATAGTTTTTTTTTAAATCAGAATATCATAAGTCTTATCACTCACGTATGGCCAGCCAGTATTATCAATCGTTCACACGAGCGATTTTTTCAACGCGCGATATTTTTACCGTCGACGAGGTACCCTACAGCCAGGCCATAAGGTAGCTTTTCCCGTGGAACTTCGTCATCGTTCGTGCAAATCTGGCCTCTCCAGACACACTCACTTGCGAGTCACGGCAAAACTGCCCCACATGTAAGCCAGCGTTATCTCATCAATGTGAAGAATGAGGATCAGTAATAGTGATGAAAAGACTTGAGTCTTTTAAGTCTTAATAAAAGGACTCGCCTCCATTTTAAGCGCCTCAAGTCTAAAATAAAGACTCGAGGTTCGAGTCTTTTCAATAAAACTCAGTCGTTATGTTAAAAGACTCACAAGACTTAAAAGACTCACAAGACTCAAACGACTCGAGCTGTTTTTAAAAAGGCTCACGACTGAGTCGTGTATCCAAATACTGAAAGCTCAACCATTAAGCTTCCTAAAAAAAGTCTGAAACGGGTGTTAGGAAAATTTAAAACCGCTTTATTATTAAGTTTATTTGAATAAAGATTTAAGATATTTAACACGTTTTTATTAGGTTGCTTTCTCAATTATTTGTTTATTTGTCCACAAAGTTTTCAAACAATTTAATACTAGCTTCCCGATGAGCTAGAGACTTGAGACTTTGAACATAGGTCAGAATTGGAAGACAATGTAATAGTATGGTATCATTGAGCTGATCTGATGATGAAGCCGGAAGAACGCTACAGGAACTCTATGATGAGCCCATACAACTCCATCGTGTTTGGGCTCGTTAGAATTGTCTTGATGAGTACTCTGATGGGAGACGAGATCCAGGGTCTGATGATGAAGCCGGTAGGCCATGCCATAGGAACTCAATATTGAAACCGTGCAACCCCATCGAGTTTCGGCTTATTTGAATCGTACTTACGAGCACCTTGTTGGGAAATCATTTCCAGAGTCTGATGATGGAGCCGGACGAAGGACACAAGAAATCTTTAATAAAACCACGCTACCCCATCGAGTTTGGTCTTGTTTGAATCGTCTTGACGAGTACTTTGTTGGAAAATAGTGTCCAGGGTCTGATGATGGAGCCGGAAGAAGGCCACTGGAACTCAGTAATTAAACCATGCAACCCCATCGAGTTTGGGCTCGTTTGAATCGTCTTGACGAGTGCTTTGTTGGAAAATAGTTTCCAGGGTCTGATGATGGAGCCGGAAGAGGGCCACTGGAACTCTTTAAATAAACCACGCTACCCCATCGAGTTTGGGCTCGTTAGAATTGTCTTGATGAGTACTCTGATGGGAGACGAGATCCAGGGTCTGATGATGAAGCCGGTAGGCCATGCCATAGGAACTCAATATTGAAACCGTGCAACCCCATCGAGTTTCGGCTTATTTGAATCGTACTTACGAGCACCTTGTTGGGAAATCATTTCCAGAGTCTGATGATGGAGCCGGACGAAGGACACAAGAAATCTTTAATAAAACCACGCTACCCCATCGAGTTTGGTCTTGTTTGAATCGTCTTGACGAGTACTTTGTTGGAAAATAGTGTCCAGGGTCTGATGATGGAGCCGGAAGAAGGCCACTGGAACTCAGTAATTAAACCATGCAACCCCATCGAGTTTGGGCTCGTTTGAATCGTCTTGACGAGTGCTTTGTTGGAAAATAGTTTCCAGGGTCTGATGATGGAGCCGGAAGAGGGCCACTGGAACTCTTTAAATAAACCACGCTACCCCATCGAGTTTGGGCTCGTTTGAATCGTCTTGATGAGTACTCTTTTGGGAAATCATTTCCAGGGTCTAATGATGGAGCGGGAAGAAGGACACAGGAACTCTTTAATAAAACCGAGCTACCCCATCAAGTTTGGGCTCGTTTGAATCGTCTTGACGTGTACTTTGTTGGGAAATAGTATCCAGGGTCTGATGATGGAGTCCGAAGAAGGACACAGGAACTCTTCAATAAAACCGCGCTACCCCATTGAGTTTGGGCTCGTTTGAATCGTCTTGACATGTACTTTGTTGGGAAATAGTGTCCAAGGTCTGATGATGAAGCCGGAAGAAGGCCACTGGAACTCAGTAATAAAACCATGCAACTCCATCGAGTTTGGGCTCGTTTGAATCGTCTTGACGAGTAATCTGTTGGAAAATAGTTTCCAGGGTCTGATGATGGAGCCGGAAGAAGGATACAGGAACTCTTTAATAAAACCACGCTACCCCATCGAGATTGGGCTCGTTTGAATCGTCTTGACGAGTACTTTGTTGGAAAATAGTGTCCAGGGTCTGATGATGGAGCCGGAAGAAGGCCACTGGAACTCAGTAATTAAACCATGCAACCCCATCGAGTTTGGGCTCGTTTGAATCGTCTTGACGAGTGCTTTGTTGGAAAATAGTTTCCAGGGTCTGATGATGGTGCCGGAAGAAGGCCACAGGAACTCTTTAAATAAAGCACGCTACCCCATCGAGTTTGGGCTCGTTTGAATCGTCTTGATGAGTACTCTGTTGGGAAATCATTTCCAGGGTCTGATGATGGAGCGGGAAGAAGGACACAGGAACTCTTTAATAAAACCGCGGTATCCCATCAAGTTTGGGCTCGTTTGAATCGTCTTGACGAGAACTTTGTTGGAAAATAGTGTCCAGGGTCTGATGATGGAGCCGGAAGAAGGCCACTGGAACTCAGTAATTAAACCATGCAACCCCATCGAGTTTGGGCTCGTTTGAATCGTCTTGACGAGTGCTTTGTTGGAAAATAGTTTCCAGGGTCTGATGATGGAGCCGGAAGAAGGCCAACGGAACTCTTTAAATAAACCACGCTACCCCATCGAGTTTGAGCTCGTTTGAATCGTCTTGATGAGTACTCTGTTGGGAAATTGTTTCCAGGGTCTGATGATGGAGCGGGAAGAAGGACGCAGAAACTCTTTAATAAAACCGCGGTATCCAATCAAGTTTGGGCTCGTTTGAATCGTCTTGACGTGTACTTTGTTGGAAAATAGTGTACAGGGTCTGATGATGGAGCCGGAAGAAGGCCACTGGAACTCTGTAACAAAACCATCAAACCCACATCGAGTTTGAGCTCATTTGAATCGTCTTGTCGAGTACTTTGTTGGAAAATAGTTTCCAGGGTCTGATGATGGAGCCGGAAGTAGGACACATGAACTCTTTAATAAAACTACGCTACCCCATCGAGTTTGAGCTTGTTTGAATCGTCTTGACGAGTACTCTGTTGGTAAATAGTTTCCAGGGTCTGATGATGGAGCCGGAAGAAGGATACAGGAACTTAGTAATAAAACCATGCAACCCCATCGAGTTTAGGCTCGTTTGAATCATCTTGACGAGTACTTTCATGGGAAATAGTGTCCGAGTATATGATGATGGAGTCGGAGAAAGGCCATAGAAACTTTATAATAAAACCATGCAACCCCCTCGAGTTTGGGCTCGTTTGAATCGTCTTGACGAGTACTTTGTTGGGAAATAGTTTCCAGGGTCTGATGATGGAGCCGGAAGAAGGCTACTGGGACACTGTAATAAAACCATGGAACCCCATCGAGTTTGGGCTCGTTTGAATCGTCTTGACGAGTGCTCCGATAGAAGATGGTATATTTTTAGGCTTAGCTTGTTAACTAAAAAGCAGAAAATAATAATTTTCTGAAAAAAAAAATTTAAAAACAAGTTTTTAAAACAGACGAAATTATTACAAACAAATGGACTAAAAACATTAAAACAGACTAGTGAAAACACACTAAAAAGTAAAAATATAATTTCTTCTGTAAATATTTATAACCCTATACCGTCACAAATTTTAAACCCAAAAACGTGGGGCGCATTTTTTAAAATGTATTATCCATATTGTTTTTAGCATGCGCCCCACGTTTTTAGGTTTAAGATTTTTTGTATTAGCTCGTTAACTTAAAAGCAGAAAATTATAATTTACTGAAAAAAAACCCTTTGTTAAAAACACGTTTTTAAAACGGACTAAAAACATAAACTACGGACTAGTAAAAACAGACTAAAAATTATATAATAACTCTTCTGTAAATATTTACATCATAACTAGACATCGGATTATATGCACAAAAAAGTGCCAAAATATGCATGCAAATATGCTCTAAAAAAGGTCGAAATATGGACTAAAAACCGTTATTATGCCCAAAATATGCACAATGCAAAATAAAAAAATAAATTTCAATATGTGTATATGTAAGTATTTTAATTAAAGACGTTACAAATACAACGAGCTATTCTTGAAATAATGCATAATTTTTGTGAAGACTCGGGTTTTTTAAACAAAATAGCGTGTAACTTTTTACAAAACTTTTCTGATATTTAATTAGGAAAGACGTTGGTGAGTTCGATCATTGTTTCCAGTATTTCTATTGATTTAAATAGAAGTTAGCTTAAATAATTCCCTATGCATACCTCCTGCTCCTAAACGAAATATGCACGATTGGGGAAAAAAGGCTAAAATATGCATTAACGTCGTAAATAGAGCGTTATATGCATTCGCATATGCAAATATGCATTTGTGAGTCAAAATATTCGAAACGATATTAGCTTTAAAAAAATATATTTATTTCGAAATTTACAGATTTGGACTTAACTTTAACTAATTTTAACTATGGCTGTCGATAGCGACGGCAATACTCTAAGACCGGTGTTTACTGCTTGAGCGAGGTGAGCAAAAAGACCCGAAGTCTTGGCGGAGCTTGCTTATATAGGCGCTGGTGCCAACGCCCTATTGTTTCTGGTGTTTTCTGTCTTGGAAGTCCACGGCGTCACAATGGTCGAACTCCAGGAATTCAATGGTATTGCGTTTGTTTGGGTTATATCGTCGTCTGCGGCGACGATTATATTTTTATGACTTTCGTCACTTGAGGTTGCTTGACTATCCCCCTCCAATTTTGAAGTCCTAGGTTTGTATCGAACCTGGGATCTGAAAAATTTAAGCATAATTATCGTGATAATGATAACAATTATAACTATGATGCATCCATATTGGATTATGTTATGAGTCTTTTCTGTCTTCAACTCATCGATTCGTTTCAATTGTTTCAATTTATTTTCTATTTTCTCCGCATCATAAGTTAATTCTATATCGGGGATATTCTCTGTCTTATTCAATCGCAGATTTGTTATAATTATTTTTCCTTCCGACTCCTTAGTCTGAAATCTCTTGATTCCTGAAACACTGAGCTCGCAGTTCTCTCCATTTAGTAAATAAGCTCCTTTTATCCATAATGTTTCTTCATGTTTGTCACATTTGATTGTAATTTCTTTTGTTTTATTTGTATAGATGTAAATTGCTTTTGGTGTGATTTCTTGAAGCAATTCGTCAGGACACCTCACTGGCACTAATTTACACTTATTTTCTTCTTGCTTCCACAAAATTTCAGTTTCACAAGTATTTATTTGTAAAATGCTTCCTTGACAAATATTTTCGCGAAGTTCTGTACAATCTTCAACTTCATAGGCCTTCTAGCTCGTTGTATGCCAAAGTAACCTTTCGCATCACAGGATAGGAACAGGTAGGAATGTTTTGGATAATGGGTACAATCTTTCTTGTCTTAAATACCTGTGGCTTAACTAATGGTATATTCAAAGTAAAGTATACAATATTTTGTATAATTCTACTGTTCACTCTTATAAAAGGTTCTATATCATTAATGTTATTAGAAATCATTACTCTACTTGGAATTACATTTAAAGTTTTTTGTAAAAGATGTGATTGTATAATACTATAATGATACATATGATGTTCGGCAAATGTTATTGCTGTAGTTAATCTCTCTGAAACATCCTGTAAACTCTGAGCTTGGAATAACAACATTAATGCTACTTTCTGTTGTGTTATACTATTTGACAATGATACAAGTTGCTTATCTACATTATTTTGAATATCAGTTATTTTCTTAATTTGATGATTATATTCTTCTAAAGCACTATCAGTTATAGATATTTGTTTATTATAAGCTACTTTAACAGTTTCCAAATCTTTCTGAATATTATCTAAGTCATTTTGATCCAAATTACCACTAATTGCCTTAATTACTGAGCCTAAACCATTTATTAAACCTCTTTTACTCCTAGTCTTAGCTTGTATATTTAAATGATTACATATTTCCTCTACATGATCCATTTATAGGTAGTGCAACAGCTGATCACTGCTTAAATATTTTGCGAAATAAGCTTGAAGTTTATCAATTAAGTATAGATCATAGCATGTGTTGTGATCAGTCAGCGGTGCTAGTAGGGCTGCCACCTCTCCGGGTTTGACCCGGAGTCTACGGTTTTGAGTAGTGCATATCCGGGCTAGGGGTTTGACATCGATTTCTCTGGATGGCGCGAGCGAAAGCCAACTTTACCTAGAGTTACTATATGACAGGCATTGTTATAAACTACACTGGAAAGACTCCTTTTTTTAAAACATGTTTTTATTAAATAACCTAGCTACATTTAGATGTTTATTCTAGAATTGTGAGTACAAGACGGTTAGACTGGTTGATTTACAATGGTTCCTATATTTATAGTCTACTGATATGAACTTCCCGTGGGAGTTGGAACAAGGCTCTCTTTCACAACAGTTATCTATTTGGTGCTCTAGATAGAGTTATCAGTATATCAGACAGAACGGATGGTCCTTTGTATATTTCGTGGAAACAGTTATTATAAGTTTTATCTTAATTACTTCTACCTACTGAAAAATAACAGATATCCATTGTTTATAACTTAGATAAGTTATAAGGGTGTCAAAGGTTACGAAAGATTAATAAGAACAATGACGGCTTTGATTAAGATTAGTCATCATTGAGCATGAATCTATCTTATATTATATTATCAAGGGTTTGACACCCCCGACCTAGATTAAAAATTATACTCAAAAGTAGACAGAGCATTTTTCAACTGAATCTAAAACAAACGCTTGATACTACTCAAAAATATAGGGTGACAACCAGTGTTGGGCAAAATGTAATTAACTACAAATTAACAATTACAATTACAAATTGTAATTGGCGACTTCAATTACAAATTACTTGAAATTATTAAAAAGTAATTCAGTTAACAATTACAATTAGTAATTGTAATTGTTAATTGTAATTACCCAACTACTTATATAATTTCTTTTAAAGTTAAGGTAGTATTTTAAATAATACAATAATGAGATGCGCAAATGAGATGCACGAGCGATTTGTGTATGTGGTAGCGAAACCACTGGGTTGCGTTCCGTCGTTTTGGGTGTAGTTGTTTGGTTAAAATTTAACCCGTTTTAGTTGCAACCAAACCACGGAACGATCGAGTTGTTTTTATAACCTCTTTAGGTACAAAGTTTTCGTTTTCCATTTGGAATAGGGATAATTTAAACTTTCTTTTAGACTTAATCAAATAAAAATCTGTACTTTGAGGAGAAACCATGAGCTTTTTGAAACTTAGACACAAAGACATCAAAATGCAAAATAATTTCAAAATAACAATGACATTATTTTGTAAGGATAAACGTCACAGCGTTTTTTCACCATCTATTTTGATGGTTGTTGCGCTCCGAGCCACGGAACGGATGAAACTACGCTCTGACAGCTGTCAGAGTAAAATTTCACCGAACCACGGAAAGGCTAGAGCGCGCACCAGAGTGCGCTCGATTGCACTCGAGGGAAGTCACGGAACACACCCCTGCTAACGACGCTGACACGACGGGTGCGACGAAGAGAAGAGAGGTGCACGTGAGGAGGCGCGAGAAGGGATACCTGTGTGCATTAACCAGCCACACACACACACACACACATGCACTAAAAGCATCGGTTGTGATTTGTGATAAGCTGCGTGCGGGCAGCAAGTGATCAACAGCTCAATTTTATTTATATTTTATGTTAACCCATAAAAAGTAATTGAGTAATTGTAATTACAAACTAATGTAATTAGAATTACTAGTGATTTATGTAGTTGCCTTATATTAATTTCAATTACAAGTAATTTCAATTAAAGTAATTCAATTACTTTTCGTTAAATTAGTAATTGAATTACAAAAGTAATTAATTACGCCCAACACAGGTGACAACAAACAAACATTACACTTATTTATAAATGGGGTTAGTAAAAGGTAACATAATTACTATCTAATGATTACAAAAATGTTATAAGTTTACTATTTTAGGTTTATTATTATACATAATGTATATGTTACAACTAATACCCGAAGTGCGGCTAAACCTAGTTTTAGCTGGCTAAAACTAGGTGTAGCCGCTAGCAGTTGGCTAAAACTAGGTGTAGCCGATTTGCTAGCGGCTAATACTAGGTGTAGCCGGCTAAAACTAGGTCCAGCATGGGATATAAAAAAAGTTTTTTCTGTTGTTTGTTAAAAAAAATAACCTCGAAAATTAATAATTATATTTATAACCTAACCCGGGACCTACAGGAGTAAAGCAGATCGGTCACACCTAGTTTTAGCCAACAGCTATCAGCTACACCTAGTTTTAGCCGGCTAAAACTAGGTTTAGCCGCACTTCGGGTATTAGCCGTAACATATATACTAATTCTAAACTTCTTCTTCAACGTGTCTATTTCTAGGGTTACGTGGGTGTTCTATCGTAGCATCTAGACAGTTTCCTTAGGATTTTGGTGTGAGATATTCCCGCCTGCAGGTATAGATTGCAGCTTCTCAAGGAACGGCAGTGTCCACTTATAATAGCGACTCTTTCTTGACAGCAGCTACGGTAAATTATATAGCAATATGTTGCAGTGTTTTCTGTAGTTTTCTATGTTTTGGTGCAGGATGCTAGTTTCACAAGTGGGTTCGGCATTCTGATCATAGATGAGTAGGGCTTTACAAATGTATATTTCTTCTTCGAAGAGTTTGCAGTTGTTAAAATCATCCAGTGTAGTGTAGAATCTTCGGTCCATTGTTATTCCAACATATTTATTCCGAATTAATAGGGTATGGTAAAGTGAGGAATTTGGATCTTTTTCAGGAAGGGATAGGACTTGGTTAATAAGGAACGATTCTTCCTAAACTAAAGGTATTTTCATTATTAAAACTAGGTAAGCTTTAAACTTACTTGTTTTTACTATATTATGGAAGTTATCGTGACTAGGTCTTACTATAAACTGTCCTGCTTTTGGACTTTTATTAAGTTCATTCATTAAATCAATATTACTTACGAGTAATATATTGGATGGTGATGGTAACATACCGTAAGCAGAATCTATCTATAGCATTCATAAGTTCATCTAATTTATTATTGATTACGATCAAATTTTCAAGTATATTGGACTTTTATTAAGTTCATATAATAAATTAATATTACTTAGTGTATTAGGTGGGAACATACCAGAGTAAGCGGAATCTATAGCATTCATAAGTTTATCTAATTTATTATTGATTAATATCAAGTTATCAAGTATGTATTCATTGAGTTCAAATATCTTTGCCTTTTCAATTCTTGTCAAATGAAATTAAAACCAAATCGACTCCTCATATTTCTTCATCTTTCATACCAACAAACTTAAGTAAATAAATAAATTTAAATCATTACGTAAATTACTATAAAGACAGATCGACTTGTTTTTACGATTTGGTTACGGAACCCTAAAATAGGTAAATAAAAATCGTCCGTAATACAATTAATTAAAGTACTTACCGTACTGGAGCTTGTTTTTTTTAACTTCTCTTTTAGTGCAGTTCAACTCGGTGGTGTTATAAATTCGTTTATCTAAAAACATAATGATATATTAGTATAGGTAAGTATAATAAATTAGTAGTAAAGGATGACAATTATATTTAAATAAAATTTTAATAGATCTCTAAGAGAACATTGGTTTTTGCTGTTAGGTACAGTCAACATCAAAATTACTTAGATGAAGAGTTCAATTCAATTCAAAAATAATTTATTCAGTCTAGACTGTTACAAGCACTTGTGAATGTCATAGAAGCTACGCCATCGGTTCGCAAACCCTAAGCGGGAGACCTTGTAACGAGAAGAACCGCTAAGAAACTCGTCAAGGGCTGCTTTTTTCTCCCTGTATAGTGTATATTTCATACAGAGTCGTCAACATTGAAAAATGAGCTCCACAATTAAAAGTGAGGTCATTTTCCATCACAATAATTAACAAAAGTTTGCACACAATGGATAGGTAGGTTGTAATTAAATACCTACCCTAGTTAGAGTTTTCCTCCACAAATAACACTAAATCGAAACTAACGTTTAAAATTACTAACTTGCATAATATATTTACTAAAAAATACACCTTTATTTAAAAGTATTCCAGTCAAAAAATATTTGATACTGTTATCGTAAAGTTCCAAAAAGATCTCTACATGTTCTTTCAGTTTTGATGTTGTTTACTTTTTATGAAGTTTCTGACTGCAATGTATGCATACTGAGTAATATTCGTGACAGTTTGAACCTGAATTAAATATTTATTACCTTTTTATTGAGCATGACAACAAGTACACTCGTCTGGCGGGTAATGTTCATTAACTGCAGTAGTACAATTACTGTACCAGAAGCAGTGTTGCCAGACCGTGGGCAATTGCCCACGCCATGGGCAATTTCAGGATTTTTTTGTAAAAAGGACAAAAAGAGCGGAAAGGTCTTGGAACCGGAAAAATATGGGCAATTTTGGAAATACAGAACTTGCTTACCCTAGACAACTTGAAAACACTTGGCACAGAGTACCAAACACAAAATTCACAGCTTAGTTTGGGTATCCATTGATATTTCTTACTATAGTGTCATCTAGTAGGAACGAATACCAGCACCTCCGTTAAAGATTTTACAGATAAAAACAGTTTTTGGTCAAAAAATTTTGGTCACCATTAATCGCCCAGACGTTTATGTCGCTAAAGGGCGGAAGCTTTCGAAAAATTACGATTGTTCTAGGTTAGGGTTGCCAACCCTTCTATATAATATAGGATCCTACTATATCGTCTATACCGTCTATATCCTCTATACCCGGCCCCCCGGGCGGTGGGCGCACGGCCCACCGCCCGGGGGGCCGGGTATAAAGGGGCGCCGCAGGTTATGGTGGTGCAACACATAATCGAAAAATAAGCAAAATTAGAAGATTAGCAAATAGATTAGGAACTGACTAAAAATCGCACTACGCAGCCTTTTTTTTTACTATATTATACAAGCAAGATTACAAGATTAGTAGGTAAAACGGACTAAAAATTGCGCTTAGAAGATTAGTAGATGAAACTGACTAAAAATCACGCTGCGCGGCCGTTTTTTTACTATAATTGTAAGATAAGTAGGTGAAACTAACTAAAAATCGCGCGGCCGTTTTTTGACTAACAGGCAAAATTGAAAATATTGGAATCGCAGATAGGGGGCACCCCGTAGAAATGTCGCCCAGGACCCTGGTAGTGCTAAAACCGGCACTGAAAGGGTGTCAATCATTGTTTTAAAGAATATGGGCGATTTTGTGTCGGAAAGGGCAATTTTAACAACCTGCGGGGGCAAAAGTTCTGATCGGGTCTGGCAACACTGACCAGAAGAATGGTTGTTGAAGAAGCACAGCTATATTGTGCCCAAAACTTTTATCAATAATAAAATGTTGCGGCTGAATTATAACAAAAACCTTTCGCTTTTCGGCGGTAGATGCGCTGTACAAATTTCCCATACAAAATTACACTATCGAACGTTTTTACGCACGTTATTTTTTTCGATAGATGTTCCTGTTACGGTACTGAAGCCTTAAATGTTCTAATAGGGAATATGCATCATTTTTTTTTAATCGTAATAAAGTATAATGCGTGAGAAAATTAACTGTATTATCATAACTTTTCTCTTGCGTTTTTTTCTCGACATATAGTTACTTGAAGTTAGCGCGCAGCAGCACCCGCCGAAAACGCTCTATACAAAATGGTGACGTCACATATCACGTTTCAGGTGTGTTTCGGGCGCGTTTAATATGGAGTTAGCCAATAATCTTTTTTTTTCTCCCTAAATTTTGCGTATGTGTCATACAAATAGTACATTACTGCAGCGGCACGCAAGACAGGCATTGAAAGACGAACGTGAAAATGTGGGCCGAGGCGAAGCCGAGGCACACATACGTGAGTCCATTTCTCAAATAATGCGCGGAAATTCAAACCAAGTAGGTAGTATTTTTAACTTTTTATTTTTTATTTCAAATTACAGTAACTGAAAAAAGAAGAGAAGAGAAAGATTTTATTTATTTTTTTGGGATGTGCACGCACATCAAGGCCTTTCATTTGATACCCATATTGTAAAAAAAAAAATTTTGCGTTTTTTAATTTTTTTTGCGTTTTTTGGAATGTGCTCATCAAGGCCTTTCATTTGATACCCATATTGCAAAAAAAATGTATGTGCTCATCAAGGCCTTTCATTTGATAGTTGATACCCATATTGTAAAAATTTTTTTTTTTGCATTTTTAATTTTTTTTGCGTTTTTTGGAATGTGCTCATCACGGACTTTCATTTGATACCACATTGCAAAAATTTTTTTTTTGTTTTTTTTTTTCTGTTTTTTTGGAATGTGCTCATCAAGGCCTTTCATTTGATACCCATATTGAAAAAAAAACTTTTTTAAATGTGCTCATCAAGGCCTTTCATTTGTTATCCATATTCGTGTTTCGTTGAAATGTTAGCTCCATTTCTGAATAACACGTGTGTAATGAGTTTTCATAGAAACATTGCCGGTCAGACGCCGGCAAGTTTTGTATGAAAATCCATTATTACACGTAAGTCTGTCCAGTAACTCCGATTTAGCACGAAGAAGGTTGTGTGAAACTTTTGGAGTCCAATGCGGTGGAAATGATTTAACCCCTAACGGGCTGAAAATGGGGTGCAAATTTTGTATGGAAAAAGAATAAAAAATAGACATTACAACTTTAAACTTCGTAGGAGCACATCTAAAAATAAAAATGCAAACAATTGTTTTGTGATTTTTAAAATCAACCCTTAGGGGTAACGGGGGTAAGTAAACATAAAAATTGATATTAGGGGTTGCAGTCCCGGTACTGAGGAGTAGAACTGAATTCCCGGTACTGGGCTAACTCTGGTACCGGGAAAACCGGGAAATTTCGGTACTTTTCGGTAAGAAGATTTTTTTTACCGTATCGTTAATAAAGTAAAATAAGTAACTCATAATTCAACGCAAATCAAGTGCCTCCTCTACGCTGACGACCAAGTTATACTTGCGTCTTCTGCGCAAGAGTTGCAGGAAATGATGTCTGTTATGAATGATGATTTTGTGAGAAAAGGGATGAAAGTGAATGTAACTAAGACTAAAGTGATGGTGTTTGAGAGAGATGAAGAAATGACTGACTGTACGGTAATGTTAGGTGGCGAAAAAGTGGAACAAGTCCGTGAGTTTGTATACTTGGGGAGTTTTTTCACAAGGGACGGAAAGAGTGAGGAAGACATAGAAAGACGAGTGAAGAAAGGAAATTCGGTGAGTGGTGCTATACACTCGGTTATGAGTAGCCAAACCGTCTCTGCAAAGGCGCGAATGGCTATTCATAACGGAGTGCTGGTACCGACACTGATGTATGGAAGTTAATCTTCGTTAAATTTCGTTATGTAATGGCAGAAGAATGAAAGCAGAATAAATGCGGTAGAGATGCAATCGTTGAGGAAAATATGCGGAGTAAAACTAAGTGATAGAGTGAGCAATGAGGTGATTCGTAAAAGGTGTGGTCTGAAAGATGATATAGTGACAAGAATTGAGAAAGGAATGCTCCGGTGGTTTGGTCACTTAGAGAGGATGAATGAAAGGCGAATCACGAAAGAGATATACTGTGCGAATGTGGAAGGAACTATTGCACGAGGGCGTCCCAGAAAAACCTACGCGGACCAAATAGAGGTTATTATAAAAAAGGCTGGTGTACGCAGTGACAAAAACCGCAGGGCATGTATGAAAAGATTGATGGATATGAATGAAGCGAAAGAAGTGTGCAAGGATCGTAGCAGGTGGCGATCCATAGTCTCTGCCTACCCCCATGGGAAACAGGCGTGAATGTATGTATGTATGTAAATTGGAGACCGTTAAGTTTCGTCCAAAAACGACGAATTAATTAAGGGTAACTTAATTCGTCGGCATATTTTTGTTTAGTGTGCTGTATCATGTTACTTGTTTTTGTGAAGATTTTTCCGCAGTACGGGCATATAAGGGTTGGTTTATTCGTCGGTATATTTTTGTTTAGTGTGCCGAATCATGTTGCTTCTTTTGTTAAAATTCTTGTCACAGTATGGGCAGATATAAAAAAAATAGTTTAAGGTAAGAAGCACCATCTCAGACGGTTATTAAATCTTACCCACTTCACGTATGAAGAACTAGCAATAGCAACCTGTCTGTGTCAAATAGAGGCCGTTTTAAACTCCCGTCCTTCGATTCCTCTCTCCTCCGATCCTTCCGACTTTACAGCCCTTACCCCTTCACATTTTTTAATTGGACGACCTCTCACGTCTATACCGTGTCCACACCCGTCAGAAAGACCCATCAACAGCTTGGAGCGGCACAAGAGGATCGACTACATCCGACAGCATTTTTGGCAGCGATTCTCTAATGAGTACATCTCTCTTCTGCAGCAAAGAACGAAATGGTCGACCTCCTCAGGAATACTAACCGACGGAATGCTTGGCCGCGTGGTGCGGACCAATCCGGGCAACGACGGCATCTCAAGGGTGGCTGACATCAAGACCAAGAAGGGCGTCATCACAAGAGGGTCGAACAATATTTGCCGTCTTCCATTCGAAGTTGTCAACGGGCGGGAAGATGTTCACGCGCAAACGCGAGAACAGCTATCCCAACCCTAGCGGAGCGGGCAGCGGGGGCGACGGCGGGTCCGCCAACCAGAATCACTCTTCGCAATCGAGCGGCCACGCATACGTCTTTTTAATTAATGTCCCTTTTATTTGCTATTGAACTTTATTACATCCACCATCATATAACTACAGTCCGCTTGTTTCATTCCACACCAAAACATGTTTTTTTTTTCTAAAACTATTTTTATTCAAGATTAACCTAATATAATGAGTGAAACATTCTTAATAGTTAAAGTAGTCTTATTAAAAGGTGGCGACATAAGGCACTTTAAAAACTTTCCTTAAATTATTTGTTATGTAACGTCCTTAATTCTAGGGCTAATGCTCTTCCCCTTCGAGTATTGATCTTTTTCTTCTGCACTTTTCCATCTTTTCTCAAAATCTAGTTTTTGCTTTTCATTATTCTTTTTGAGATAACAGTAGACAATTGTTTAATATCATAGCTGATGTCTCGGGTTTTGAATCTAGTACTTTTAAGAGTATTATTGATAGACTCGCTTATATCGAACACGGGAGCCATTGCATCATTATATAAGTCGTCCTGGATTTGTCGTTTCTTCCTGTATCCTGTCTTAAATTTCAAATCTTTCGTGCAAAGATTATTAATGGAAAGTTCCGGAATAAACTTTAGGATAGAATCAGATTCACAAAGTATGAATCCGGAGTTCATACACGAATCGGGATCAAATAACAAAGGGGTTAAGACTTCTGCTGCGTTTGATCGAACCGGGACACCCAGGTTCCCAGGTATAACAATTTCCTTGGTGAAGAATAACAAATTCCTTGTATGATCACAGAAGGTTCCCACTCTATAAAATTCATTAGCTGAAAACGTGAATCTATTGTCGGAACTTCTATTTTTACTATGATAATATGTTTTTCTGGATCTATTGAAACAAGTTTCAGGTCTAAATGAGGAGATATAGTGCCAATAGAACTGAGCAAGGGAGATGCAATCTTTTTTTCTATCCAATCTCTTTGGTTGTCCAATGACAGTACTGTCTGAGGTAACTTTCCAGTTAACAATAAGTTGAGAGAAGTTTGTAATGTGGTAATGTAAGAGTTGAAAACGACGGATCCAAATATGTTTATCTCATTAATAGTATGTGCTTCTGAAATAATGAGTTCAAAGCCATCCTTCAGATTTAACACCATGTCGTTAAGTTGGAGTGTTGCTAACGTGATATTACCCATGACATTTAGATCAGAATCGCGATCTAATTGCATTCTTTGAAGTTCTTGATAAATCTCCTGGTACCTATGATCAAAGACTCCAAGTGCCTGAGCAATGTCAAAGGGTATAGATAATACTGATAGTCCTATAGTTGTACATTTAACTGTCTTTAAGAACCGGGAGTAACGTGACGCTTTAGACATCACTCTTGCTGCTCTTCCAACATTACTCGCACTTCTCAAGACAGTTGCTGCTGGTCGAGCATATCGGAAGAGAGATAAGAGGAATCGATAAGGGTTTCTTTTTTGACTAGTTAGATGACTAATGTCCATTATATGATTAGACTGACTCCCCGTCTCAATCGGTTTGTTGAATGTTAATGTCTGAGCATACATGCATAGTGTTTCCACGAACCTCGCTTGGTAATTTTTTTCTAAGTTTCCGAGTACAAGACGAAGTTTTTGTGCCCTTTCTGGCAACATGGACTGAAAGTCTATATGGTTGATTCTGTCTTTGATAACATCGGAAGGGCTAGTCAGTCTAACAAAAAGGAGTTCATCAATGATTGCCCCTTGAATTGGATGAGATTTGATTCTAACAAGTACAGGTTCTCCATGATTACTTGGTTCAGATTTGACAAATAAATGGTTATGAAAATTGAAAAAAAAAATGCAATTAAAGTAATATACAATAAAGAGTACATTGTAAATAATACAAAAAAATATCAAACTTTGATAAATTAAACGATTCAAAATAACACTAAGTATCTTGTGTCTCATTTCGTTCTTTGCTGCAGGAGAGAGATGTACTCATTAGAGAATCGCTGCCAGAAATGCTGTCGGATGTAGTCGATCCTCTTGTGCCGCTCCAAGCTGCTGATGGGTCTTTCTGACAAGTGTGGACACGGTATAGACGTGAGAGGTCGTCCAATTAAAAAATGTGAAGGGGTAAGGGCTGTAAAGTCGGAAGGATCGGAGGAGAGAGGAGTCAAAGGACGGGAGTATAAAACGGCCTCTATTTGACACAGACAGGTTGCTAGTTTTTCATACGTGAAGTGGGTAAGATTTAATAACCGTCTGAGATGGTGCTTCGTGGACCGAACAGCGGCTTCCGCCAGGCCGTTGAAATGAGGAGAATAAGAAGGCGCAAATTCAAATTTGATGCCTTTTTCGACGATTTCAGATGCAATAAGGAGAATTTGTTAAAATTTAATAGCTCAAAATGTGTCACGATTTCATTTACTCGGGTGCGTAATCCGATCCGTTACGATTACCATATTGACGGGACGCCAATAGAGAGGGTTACGGAGATCAAAGACTTGGGTGTACGTCTGACAAGTGATCTACAATTTCGAGATCACATCGTAAATTGTTGCAAAAGGGCATTCAGAAATTTAGGTTTTCTGCTTCGTACGGTCAAGGGGTTCATTAATCTAAAAGCGATTATCGCTTTATATAACACCCTGGTAAGGAGTCATCTAGAGTGCAACGCAGTGATTTGGGCTCCACACCAAATAAAATATATTAGGATGATGGAGAGAGTGCAGAACAAATTTGTCCGATACCTATATTTACGAATGTACGGCGTCTATCCGTTTTACCCACTGATGTATCCGACTTTATTCGTTCTGGGTATGGTCGGATATAACGAACTACGGGTAAGAAGACATCTTTGTCTCACCTCGTATTTATTTAAAATTTTAAGAGGGAAGATCCATAACGCAGCAATATTAGAACGTGTGGGGTTGTCGGTTCCTAATAAGTACGTATGGAGACGACGTAAACCGGGGCTACTGGCGGTGCCACGTGGTAAAACTAAGCTTATGAACGCGGCGCCTCTGACGCGCGCACTTGTCACTCTTAATATCATAGCGCAAAAGGTTGACCTGTTCTGTTGCTCCCTTAGTGAATTCACTAGGATAGCATTATTTGTTATTAGTTATTTACAGAAATAATTATTGCTAAGTTAGACTTATATTCTATGTACATAAAATTATATATCTACACTATCGCATTGGGTTAACACCTGTAATGATAGTTTGTAATGTGGTTAAATAAATAAACAAAATAAACAAAATAAACAAAATATTCGAACCGGTCAAAAATTGTTGCAATTCATTATTGGCTCCAACAAAATTGGTCCCGTTATCGGACAATATACTATAAGGTTTGCCACGACGAGATGTAAAGCGATTAAGCGCTGCAATGAAAGCCTCTTTTGTGAGGTCGGTGACGAGCTCTAAATGGATCCCTTTAGTTGCATGACAAACAAAGATGCATGCGTGTGATTTTGTGAGCTTACAACCTCGACCTTTCCGGTCAGCTATAAGTACTGGGCCAAAATATTCGCAACTACAATTGTAAAAAGGGAATTGAAGGTTAGTTCTAGTGGTAGGAAGATGACCCATTAAGGGTTGTAAATTTTGACATTTAAATCTAAAACATCTCACACATTGCCCGACTACAGCCTTGGCAAGATTTTTACCACCTATAGGCCAATAATTTAAACGAATATTTGCCAATAACAATTGTGGACCGGCGTGTAACAATTGTTTGTGTTGCATTTGAAATAATATTTTTGTAAAATGGTGTTTACTACACAGTAATACAGGGTGTTTCGTGTTATACTCATAAGGAGATTTATCTAATCTCCCACCTACGCGTATTAACCCTTTAGAGTCTAGAAATGGCGACAAAGAAGATAAACGATGTTTTCGCGGTAAACTCTTTCCAGACTTAAGAAGTTCATATTCCTTCGGGAACATTTCAAGTTGGGCACTGTGTAGTAAACATGTTAATGAGTTAATTAATTCATCACCAGAAAGATCGCAATGTAATTTATTTTTATTATTTTTTAAGTTAAAGATGAATCTATTAATATAAGCAACAATTCTTTGAAGGCGATTAAAAGAAGAATGGTAATTAATTAATGACTGAACTACTGATCTATCTACGTATGAAGTATCTACGACTGAACTATCTACAAGCAAACTATCTACGAACGCACTATCTACGAAGTGTGATATTACTTCAGGTAGATCCTGTTTCACGCTATTGCAGGGCATTTCAGGCCAACCACTAAAGCAGTTTTGCAAAAAACTAGGGCCTGACCACCATAACGAACAGTCGCCGATTATATCGGCCTTCGCCCCGCGAGAAACAAGGTCCGCCGGATTGTCTTTCGACGGTACGTACCATGGGCAACAGCGACGCTTAACCACTGCTAAGGTCAAAATCGCTTGCACGCCGCGCTGTCACAGCCATACGTTTAGTTCGTGTAGGGGCGATACGCGCGCACACGAATTTTGTTGCAAACTGGTTAAGCGTCGCTGTTGCCCATAGTACCTCCACTAGTAACCGGCAGTGCTTTCTTGGATTTTTGAGCCAATAATTTGGATTTCATTTAGTGAAACGCCAGATGAAGTAGGGGCAGAAGCGTCAAATACACATCGTAACTTAGTTGTTAGGCTATCTTGTTTTATGACTGCGTGATGTGGGATATAGTATTCTACAAAATTTTCAGAATGTGGCTTTAAATTGGTATTAATTTCAGTCATATGGCCGAGTCTTTCGTACTCGTCCATAAAATCTATGTATTTTTCTTTAAATTCTGGGTCACGTTGAAAACGACGTACCAAAGACAAAAAACGATATTTTAGTAAATAATATGAATTACCCAGAACATTTGGATCAGTTTTTAAAGGCATTGTAACGGTAAACCAACCATCATCTTTTCGAAAAGTATTTTGTTGGAAACTGATTTCGCATGCTCGCTCTTCTTGAGATAGCAAGTGCTTAGGGGAAATTGAATCTAGTTCCCAAAATTTTGACAAGTCAGGTTTGTCGATAGAATCGCTAAAATTACAAAAGTGTGAGCTTTTTGAAAGAGACGGACGTGACTGATGTAACTGAGGCACAGGACCAGACACAATCCATCCGAATTTGGTCTCACATAATTTAGGGATTTGTTTACCTAAGTCGATAGCGTGATTACTTATGACACTCCAAAACACTTCTGCCCCTACTAAGATGTCAATAACAGACGGAATATTAAATGAAGGGTCAGCTAAACAAATAGTCGACGGAATAGGAATATTCTCTACATTGACAAAAGATGAGGGCAACATTTTTGTAATTTCAGGCAAAATTAGGCAGTCTAACTTAACCTTGTAGCCACCGTTAAAAGACTCGACATCGCGATAACAAGACTGTGTACTACAAGATGACTGTTGGTTGATACCTGTCACAGTGGAGATCGTATTACGTCTGGACAAACCCAGTTTGGTGCAGAGGCTCTCCGTAACAAAGTTGGCCGTGCTGCCGCTGTCGAGGAGCAGCCGAGCGCTGACCTTGTCTCCGTCGGTGCTCAGCACTCGCACAATAGCCGCCATCTTGTTTTTCCCAAATGTCATTATTTTTCCCTAGTTCGATTGGGGTTTTGCACATTTTCCCCGAACATCATTATAACCTTTTCCACCTCCTTCTGGGAGAACAATCATGTCAATGAGTCACTGGTAATTGAGCTAATAAATATAAGACAATGTAATGATAAAATTGTATTGTAATAATAATGATACTCCGATGTCTTTTTATGGACTATGTGCCTCTTTAGCTACGTTTAGACGGCCTGACAGTCATCTCCACTCTCTCATTTGATCGAAAATTGCCAAACTTCCTACAGCAATATCTTTAGTTAGTAGTAGCAAGGAAACCTTATTCCATACAGCCATTAAGCATTTGTTTTCTTTTTTAATGATGATGATGATTACTTCGTAAAAATTATTGTATGTTGTCTTCTGAATTATTATTGAATTATAATTTATGTCTGTTCGTTGTCGTCACCAAGTAGGCTCCGCCAGAATATCAGCGTTGCAGTGGCATACTCCGGTATGCCACTGTAGCATTGCTGAGGTTGGGGCCTAGTTGGCTGCACACTAAATTAGTTCTAAGTTTGTGTAGGTATTGTTTTCTTTTGTTTTGCGGTCAATAAATGCTTTTTCTTTCTTTTCTTTCTTTCTTTCTTAGTTTAATCAAGAACTGACATAAATAAACCCAGTGGGTCA
Source organism: Agriphila tristella (assembly GCA_928269145.1). Lineage (NCBI taxonomy): Eukaryota > Metazoa > Arthropoda > Insecta > Lepidoptera > Crambidae > Agriphila > Agriphila tristella. Next base: position 10,210,220 of record OV743448.1, on the reverse strand, counting down.
AAAACTGACATTACAATTTATTTTTTGAGCATCTCGCGATTCGTTGGTGACTACCAACGATTCGTTGGTAGTCGCAAACCTTCGGTAATCTCTTTGTCCACCTTTTTAAAGTTAAGATCAAACTCTAAAATGTCTGTGACTGGTTTCCAATCGTTCGGTCTATTACCTCTAATAGACCAACTTCTTATGTCAAATCGTCCTGCCTTATGAATCAAAAGTGACACCAAAGGTCATCGAGTTTATCTTATACGTTTCTGGCGGCTTCTTTTTTCCATTACCCTCCATATGAAGCACTGAGCGTTTTGATCGTGATCATTTACCTAATCTGCAGGTACATTTTCCTGACCTCTGCAAATAAAACTGATCATCGAATTTCCGTCCATCCTGGAAAAGTGTGTTTTCAAAAACTTGTCCATGTTGTATATACTTATAAATCCGTCGTTAGTTGGAGGTTCGATAACTTCAAGTATTGGTAACAGGCTTTCGACATAAATCTGATCTTCTATTGTTCTTTCTGGATCATAGTTGTAAACAATTTCTATTAACTGTTGATCGAAAAACTGATCATCGAAATTCCGTCCATCCTGGAAAAGTGTGTTTTCAAAAACTTGTCCATGCTGTATATACTTATAAATCCGTCGTTAGTTGGAGGTTCGATTACTTCAAGTATTGGTAACAGGCTTTCGACCTCTACATAAATCTGTAAACTGGAGGTCTACAATGAACACACGAAACCCGAACGAACTCCGTAATTTCGGGCTGTTTCTTACCACGAAAATACTACGGGCCCGTCAACGGCACGAGACCGCGGTCTCGTGCCGTTGAGTTTGACGTTTGCTGTTACGGATAGCTTACTATGATCGCTCGAACCCGACACGAAAATTCGATTTTGACATACAGTTTTTCGGGCGTTTAACCTCACTTCTCACGAGAACTCAAGTGCTACCGTAAGAGTTTCGGATAAACATTTTATTCCAGAAATAAGTGAATAATCGTCAATTTTATATCAGTTTGGGTTTTGTTTCTAAGATAACTCAAAGTCTAAAGTTACAGAAAAGATAGTAACATGGAATAGAGACAAGAATAATAAAGTCAATTTACTTACATGAAAGTGAAGTGAACCAATTCACACTAAATCCAAAGGAGAACTATGGTTAAATGTCCCTTTTTATTTGAGTTTACCATTATTAAAGGAAATATAGCAAACACTTATCACTTAAAAAAATTACTAAGTATTGCTCTTAATTGATTTAGAACACTTGAATTCGATGCGAGGTGCGAGTCGTAGAAAACACTTGAAAGTATAACTTCATTTGAACAAAAGCAAAAAATAACTCCAAAAGTTTCGGCGAAACACTTTAGAAATGTAATCACAAGAAACGCAAATAAACAAAATCAGCAAAAGCTTTAGGTGTGTAATGCTACAACAAGAAATATCCCCATAACATCAAAATGTTATTAGTGAAACGTGACCTTCTCGATTAGGTTGGTTTATCACCTGTCGGGGGCCACTTCGCCACAGAGTAAACAGCCCGGGCGACATGGCGCGTTAAAGTATAATAACAAAAGGTTTTTGTTGAAAATCGGCAGTTTTAATAACATAGGCAGCCTTCCGATGATTATTACTGTATTATAATAAATCAAAACTGTTTAAATACAAATAATTTTAATTATTAATGTCATTACCGTACAAACCTCTTTCAATCATTCATTCACGTAACTTGTCTATGCGTCCGTACTAAACCCATGAATCCGAAAATAGTTCGTGGTAGCTACGAGTCACGTACTTCGTTCGAGTTGCGTCCGTACTAAACCCATGAATCCGAAAATAGTTCGTGGTAGCTACGAGTCACGTACTTCGTTCGAGTTACGGACGGGCACGAAATTACGGATGAACGTTTCATAGTAGACATCCTGATTATCTAAAAAGAAACTATTTAGCTACCGGTTTCATTTGACTTTTCTTAGGTATGTTTTTTTTAATCCAAAAAGAAGTAGCAATGGATCACGATCATCTGTGAACTGCAACCAGGTCGCTAGGTGGTTTTTAATTAGATAATCCAGCCTACGGATCTTCTATTGTTCTTTCTGGATCATAGTTGTAAACAATTTCTATCAACTGTTGATCGAAAAACAGATCATCGAATTTCCGTCCATCCTGGAAAAGTGTGTTTTCAAAAACTTGTCCATGTTGTATGTACTTATAAATCCGTCGTCAGTTGGAGTTTCGATAACTACAAGTATTGGTAACAGGCTTTCGACCTCTACATAAATCTGATCTTCTATTGTTCTTTCTGGATCATAGTTGTGAATAATTTATATTAACCGTTGATCGAAAACTGATCTTAAATTTCCGTGTTGATAATTTGTACATTTCTTGCATCCTGGAAAAGTGTGTTTAGTTACGAAAACTTGGCCATGTTGTATTATACTTATAAATCCGTCTGGAGTTGGAGGTTCAATACCGTCAAGTATTGGTAACAAGCTTTCGACCTCTAGACCTCAGTTCTTGCATTCTGGAAAAGTGTGTATTCAAAAACTTGTCCATGTTGTATACAGTGTGTGGCCTAGAACCGGGGATAATATTAAAAACAGAGCCTCTATAGGTCACTAGTAATTGAATCATTAAGGCCCCAACCAACTAATTAAAATAAAATCTTAACTTTATGTTTTTTTCTAACAAACTTAATCGTAAATTCAATGTAATGCAAACAAGTTCTTCTCAACTCAATCGATTGAGTTCATTCTGCATCGTACTTATTCGGAGCTGCTCGGAACGTCTTTTTGACAATTTATGTGTTGTCTGACACAACTTGTATCGGCTGATAGAAATAAACCACTTCTTAGTCAATAATAAATTATTTATTGTATAAATAACAAATAGGGACACAAAGTGGAAAGCACGTCGCTTCGCTATTTTCAAATGTCTGCCGCTGCTGTAGGCTGTAGTAGGTACTTACGCAAGAAGTGTGCCGACTGATAATAATGTTATTGTGAACGGTTCCTAAATCCACGTTGAGTAGCATCATGTGAAAAAGAGTCTGTTGCCTTCGCATTGATGTCAGGGGACAAGAGTACGGTTATCAAATATGCGGTATCGTGCGAGCATTCCTCGGGTGCCTTCTGTTTGGAAACAACGCCAGCCCAAGGCACTTGATGTATTACCACTAGTTTCTTCGCACAATAATATCATATCCACAAATGGTCTAGCCATATTTACATTACAAATTGTGTAAATAAATCCAATTCAATTAAATTTAAATTAATTTAAACTGAAACCAATGAAATTCCCATGACAATATTTTGACTTTACTAATATATTTTTTTACATTTTTAAAAATATTTTAGGGCGGCTTGCGCAACATTTGGTCTAAACAGAATTTAGTTAAATGCGTTTATCTTGCTAAATATGTTTAGCCTGTTCCTTTGACAGTTCGTTAAACGGGATTAGTGCCTAAATTTTTGTTGTGCAAGACGCTAATTATTATAAGTAGCGAAGCGCTCATGGCGGAACTTGACTGACTGATCATACTCGATCACGTTTGTTAAGCAACGCTCGGTCCGGTCAGGTGTCGGATGGGTGACCGTTAAAGTGGTATTTCAACTGAGCGCTTCCGTGCTTCGGAGGGCACGTTAAACCGTCGGTCCCGGCTGTTGTCATCTGATAACAGTCGTTAAGCCAAGTTAGAGGCCTTACAGGCGGCTTGATAAACTCTAACACCAGGGGTGGCCACTAATCCTCATTCGATAAGAAAGAAAGAATTATAAGTAGCAGACTAAATGCGTTTACGTCGCTCTTAACGGCTTGATAAACTCTAACACCAGGGGTGGCCACTAATCCTCATTCGATAAGAAAGAAAGAATTATAAGTAGCAGACTAAATGCGTTTACGTCGCTCTTAAACTGTATTTAACGACGATGCGCAAGCCACCCTTAATGTAAAAAGAGTAACAAAAAGTTCGCTACTCCTTTAACTCGACAAACCACGTATTGTCTTTACTCATTGAAGAAGAGAGTAGATTGCCAAACCAAGAATAAAGCAGAGAAGATTGACATGTCATGTCATGATGGATAAAATAAGTAAACAGATTACTGTTATTGCGATATTTACTAATAATAATTACTTAATACAGATTTTGATTTATTTGAAACAGATATTATGCTGTGTAAAGTGGAAGTAGTGGGGACCGGTTCTATTCAAGGAATTAAAAGTGAATCCTCTAATCACTGACCTGATTTTTTTTTTCTATTTAACTGGACTGACTGTCTGTATGATTTGACAGCAAAGTTTTTGTGCCTATTTGAAACGCCTCTAGCATATGTCTAAGGAACTAATTGGTTGCCATGATGGTCTATCCAGACACAGACTTTAGTACCATGTCCCTCACGCTATGCTCACGCTACGTCCTACAGCGCCAAAATGGCGGAAATCAAATAGGCACAAGAACAGTTTGACAGCAGCCAGTCTAGTGGAATATATAGAAGTCAATGCCTCTAATGGATAGTGATAATATCATGACGTTTTACGGTTACTTTTTTATTATTCCCTGTACCACGATAAGTTCGCAACGTTAGCGATAATATTGTTTTGAAATAATACACTGATTATGAATCTTAACTTTAAATTTTTATTATGTGTAACGTATGGGTTTTAATTAACTGGAAACTATTCAGAACAAACACTAATACTCTAGAGAGTCTCTATTTTCTATTTCTATATTATCCCCGGTTCTAGGCCCCACACTGTATACTTATAAATCCGTCGTTAGTTGGAGGTTCGATAACTTCAAGTATTGGTAACAGGCTTTCGACCTCTACATAAATCTGATCTTCTATTGTTCTTTCTGGATCATAGTTGTAAACAATTTCTATTAACCGTTGATCGAAAAACTGATCTTCAAATTTTCGTGTTGATAATTTGCACAGTTCTTGCTGGAATCATTTTTCTTCTTCGCCATTCTGATATATGCCTCTGACGAAACTAAGGAAATTCTCGAACCCAAGAAAAGAGCTGAGGTGGCAAATAACTTCACATGGCAAAAAGATTTAGCGTAACGCCAACGCGAAGAACGCGGGTGGAAGTATTCGTGACATCCTGATTGCTTTTAATTTCGCGGCTAGCCAAGGATCAGATACGACCTCACCGTTAAGTTGTTCAATGTGGTTTTTGCGCATTTGCGATCGGCTGCTCTTTTTATTATCGACACACCTTACTGTTTTTCTAGGTATTTCAAAAATACAATCATTAACGAGTTGTATTTGAATATTATCCAGTATTAATTTGTCATACGATCGCACTTAATATTTAACTGCCCATAAACTTGAGTCGTTAAACTTTTATAGGTGTTCTTAAAATTAAGTCGTAAAATGACTATGCTATTTTCCTAGAAACTTTGCAAATTCATGTTAAACGAGTTGTGTATTTGCATATTATCAAGTATGTAATAGTATGTCGTGTCGATGCGATCGCGCTTATTTAACTTTTCACAATTGAGAGTTAAAATCCCTCTAAGGAATCGAACGATTGAAACAACTTTACGACACTTGGACGGTAATACTTACAGAGTAAGTTGTTATATATAGATTGTTATATCTCCAGTCTTTGGGACTGCAGGATAAGCCTTTATTTTCTTTGTGATACTGTAGACGAATGTTCCCAGGTATTCCCTTTCTTGAATAAAACTTTTCTTCACAAATTAAATTGTTATATTGAAACTAATATTCAATGTAGTATTTAGGAAGAACATTATTTAAATGGATTCTATTTGTAATTTCTATTGGCGATGTCTGATGGGCTAATAGTGAATGGTAAGCGCACTAAATATGTTCCCTCTGATGTTCTACTACGTGTGGCATTGTATCGCATTTCTTCTCATCATCTGTTAATACTTTTTGCTTAGGAATGCTTCCAGTTCCCAGAACCTTCGGAGTGCTATGTCTATTTCTATTCTAGCGTGATGAGTGCTGAGGTGTGTCACCTTTGTTACTATTTCCAAAAATCAACCATCCTAGTGAAGTTTGCTGTGCAACTAGCGAATTTGTGTTGTTTCTATAAACTATTACGCCTTGTTCAATGGTTTCTACGAAAATATCTGCTCCTAAAGTAAATCTATTCTTCCAGGCTGCAAAGGTGTGATCTGCTAGTTGAAGACTATTTAGTTGTGGCCAATCAACTGACTGCGCCCGCTGTGAGATTTCTTAGTAGGTAATAAGTATAATACATATGCTATGACTTTGATTCTATCTATTGAGTTATGTCTCGACATGATTTCGAACTCTACAAGTGCATTGGTGGTTGTATTATTACAACTAATACCTACACATACAAATAAAATGCCTCTTAAGTACAACAATCACAAATGAAAAATAGCACTGTTATTGCATAAGCTACTTGCTTGAAAACTCACCCGTTGCCATTGCTGCACAGTCTTTGCACAACCACCCATTGAATTAAGGGTTGTACAAATTTCATCCCAAAGGCGCTGGGATTGTAGTCTGCCTTCCACAATCCTCAGCAGACCACGATCCAACTCGCGATGCTCCTCAAGGAAGTTGAGGAGCATTTCTATTTGTTTTACAGTCGGGGCCGACATTTCTTATGCTGACTCGTCGCGTTGTTACTTGACTTATTATATTGTTGATATTTTTTTTTTATCTTCTCATGTCGCGGATTCGAAACATAATTAACATAGTCGTTAATTGGTGGTTTCGTAACCAAGTTCTCTTGCTCTAAGGCCGTGAGTAATTTGAATACGAATTTGCATCTTACGTAAACGTATGATCATGGTCGTACGAATTGAGTGAGCACATTGCATTCAATGATTGAATACGTTTTTCTCCGTCAAATAGGTACAAATATCGCATTCGTGAAATCGTCTTTGGTTGAAGAGCACGGTGAATAATCTAAATCTGATCCTTAAGATAATTCTGTTATGACTCGGAGACTGTAGTGGCATTGTCAATGTCGTAGAAGCGAATAGATGCGTGAAATAAAAAAATTAGAATTTCATGATTTCGGTGAATTCCATCATTTTAAGCCCGCTCCAGATTCCTGCGTGATTCACGGCGTGAATTCACGCCGTAATTTTGCCGCGAAGTCAGCGTGAAAAGCATGACCCTCCACACTCGCTATCGTTCACAGTTTAGTTCGCGCGCTCGTCGAGAATGGACGTCGAATTGTGCACTGTTACCGCCGCGACGCTGTGCGCTTTGGCTCACTACAATTACGTGTATATTAAAGAAAAAAAATAATTAAAAAAAAAATGGAGAAGGCGAAGATGGTGGATGACAAAGATACATCGCAACAGAACTAGGTAGGTGGTACCTATGCTATAATATCAGTGTCGATTCTGATGGCGATAGGCTGTTGAGCTCTTATTATTAATTTTAAAAATAAGGGATTGCATGAAATTAAGAACTGTCAAATTAGCTTAAGGCGCGGTGGTAGTGAAACTAGCGCCGCTACTACATTTATTTTTATTACTCGTAAACCAAGTCAATATTAAAAAAAGCACAAGTGATAATCTCTTAAATTGTCTCTAATATTTTTTGAATAACTCTTCAACAGTTTTCATTCTTTCTGGAAGTTTTAAAATCCATTTTAGCTCAAAGTGGCCACTTTTGGCAATTATGGATTTTAAAACTTACAGAATGAATGCTATAGACAATATGGATGATACATTTTACAAAACGCGCCCCACGTTTTTAGGTTTAAAATTTTGTAGGTATAGGTTATAAGGGTTATAAATATTTACAGAAGAATTTATTTTTTACTTTTTAGTTTGTTTTTACTTGTCCGTTTTAATATTTTTAGTCCGATTTTTTGTAATAATTTAGTCCGTTTTAAAAACGTGTTTATAAAAAATATTTTTTTCAGTAAATTTAAGCGATAAGGCCGCCAATTGTTCTTCTTATGTTTGTTTCTGTTAAATGTTCATGGTGTACAATAAAGAATATTGTATATTTGTTGATCTTTATCTTATCTACTTTATTGCATACCTACTAGCGGTCGCTTCCGTGGTTTCACCCGCGCGCAATTTTGATTGTCAATTGTTCCCCCCTTCCCCCCACATTTCTGGGATCAAAAGTAGCCTGTCACCCGGGGATAGTGTAGCTTCCCAACAGTGATAGAATTTTTCAAATCGGTTCAGTAGTTTCGAAGCCTATATTCAATGCAAACAAACAACCTAATCTAGAGTAATTTTATTTGTTGCAGCTTGACTATGGAAACACAATTGAGGGAGTTAATTTCCGAACCTTCTGGTGAATTTAAAAAGTTTACTCGAATGTCTTTGGAAGATTTCGAGAACTTACTACATATGGTTTCACCAGTGATTATGAAACAAGATACTCAGCTGCGAAAAGCTATTCCAGCTCGAGTGCGTCTTGCTGTCACTTTAAGATTCTTGGCTTCTGGAGACAGTTACGAAAGCTTGCATTTCTTGTTCAAAATTTCACCTCAAATTATTTCGGAGATTATACCTGAAGTGTGCCTGGCTTTAAATCAAGTCTTGAAGGAGCAAATTAAGGTAATAAAATAAAATATTAGGTACTTATAATTGTGTTTATTGATGGAAAATGGAAAATTGAAATAATCACTTATTATCATAACTGAATTAACGTACAAGTAAGTACGTTCAATAGCTAAATAACATAAAATAATCATCTTAATCTTGATTAACTATGTACAGTCAAGAGCACGTCAAGATTTACAAAAACAAATCTCCAAAATGTGTAGTATTGCAATACGCAATAATAGTTAGAATAGAACTAAAAGAGAAAAGCTTGACATGCACTTTTATGTATGTATTCTGAGATCAATCCTAATCAAACAAAACATCAGAATTATAGAAAAATTGCTACTTTTTAGCTTACAGTTAGGATAAATAAAATGCTTTATTAATTATATTTCCAAATTCTGTCTGTGAATCTTCTGTCACTTCATATGGGGGCCCTGTGTTTGCAAGATTGTGAGTGGCTGGAGATTCTACAACTTCATCTGATGTTAGCATAACTCGAGAGTTAGTTATAACACTGGTTCGAGAACCATTGTTTGTGCTATAGTCAGGAATGTGAAGGATTGGTGATTCTACAACTTCATCCGATGTTAGCATAACTCGAGAGTTACTTATAACACTGGTTCGAGAACCAGTGTTTGTGCTATAGTCAGGAATGTGAAGGATTGGAGGTTCTACAACTTCATTCGATGTTACCATAAGTCTTGAACCAGTGTTTGTGTCAGGAATGTGAACGGCTGCAGATTTTATAACTTTATTGGATGTTACCATCACTCTCGGACTAGTGTTTCTGCTATAGTTAGCTTCATCCTGTGTTCCCATAACTCTCCAACCAGTGTTTGTATCATAGTCAGGAATGTGAGTGATTAGAGATGGCGAATTATTCGTTGTACGTTCAGAATAATTTGAATTAGATGTGCTAGGTCTCCCATACGCAGTAGATGTACGAGGGTGGATCCAAAAATTCGTGGCCTAACGTAGAAATAGCTTTGACAGTTTTGTAAATTTACCCTCACTCTTTAGTATGGTTCTTCAATAGTAAATGTGCGAAGTTTTGTTCCGATACTGCAAGCCATATTTTTTTTGTGATCATTTGTTTGATGCTATCTGACATCTTTTTCAATAATGGAGAAAATTGAACACCGAGCAGTGATCAAGTACCTCAGTAAAAAAGGCCTATCACCAAAAGATATTCATCAAGATATGGTGAGCACTTTAGGTGAGTCAGCTCTATCGTATCCCAGTGTAAAAAAGTGGGTGGCTGAGTTTAAGCAGGGTCGGGAGAGTATTGAAGATGACCCCAGGAGCGGTAGGCCTTCAACCTCTACCACGAAGGAAAACATTGAAAAAATATGTGATCTTATTCTGAGTGACCGAAGATTGACCATCAGTAAGATAGCTGAGATCACAGGCATTGGTTATGATCGGGTACAAAATATTGTAACTCAAGAATTAGGGTTCCATAAGGTTTCTGCTCGTTGGGTTCCGAGATTGCTTTCAGCTGAACAAAAATGAGTTCGTTTCACAATTTCCCGTGACTGTTTGGAGCTTTTTGAGGTAGATCCAGAGGATTTTTTATCCCGGTTTGTTACCATGGATGAAAGCTGGGTTCACCACCGTACTCCTGAATCTAAGCAACAATCGAAGCAGTGGAAAAGATCTGGCTCTCCAACTCCAAAGAAAGCCAAAGTTGTTTTGTCGACCAACAAAGTCATGGCTTCAGTTTTTTGGGATGCAAAGGGAATTATTTTCGTGGATTATTTACCAAAGGGCGAAACTATAAATTCAAGTTATTATTGTAACCTTTTACGACGACTAAGGGAAGAAATCAAAGAAAAAAGGCCGGGTATGTTACGGAAGAAAGTGTTGTTCCATCAAGATAACGCCCGGGTTCACACTTCAGCTGAAACAATGGCTGAAATCCATAATTGTGGCTACGAAATATTGCCCCATCCACCTTATTCGCCGGATTTAGCCCCCTCAGACTACCACTTATTTCCAAATTTAAAAAAACACTTAGGTGGTTCGAAATTTTCGGACAGGAACGAGGTGATAGCCGCAGTAAATGATTATTTTGAGAACCTTCAGGAATCATTTTTTTTCGAAGGTATAAACAAGTTGCAGGTCCGGTGGAAGAAATGCATTGACCTAAACGGAGACTATGTCGAAAAATAAAAATTATTTCAGACCCACTTTTCTTTCATTTTCATGGTCGGGCTTAGAACTTTTGGATCCACCCTCGTAGACCGAGCTGGGCTATTAGAGAATCTATTGTATTGATGTCGATTATTTTGTTGATGGCGTAGGAATATACCATCTATTTCATACATGAAGGGTAATCTGTCCTCTTCAGGTAATGTTTTTATTTTTTTTGCCAACATTTTACCATATAGGTCATAAACATCATCTTGGTCAGATTGGGATTTTCTCATATTGATTGTTGAATTTAATGTAGCAAGAGCATCTTGTACAACTTTGCCAGCATCTTGAAGTTCAGGTGGATTTTTGCGCCGACGGATTGTGTGTGGTAACTTATTTTGGTCTTTTGGGCTTAGTACATCTTGTTGTCCTTCGACCTCTTCTTTGTCAACCACTGATTCTTCCTCCTAAAAATAAGCATAAAATCTATTATTTACAACATATTTTTTTTTACAGATTCCGTCGACTGCAGAAGAATGGCTAGATATCGAAAATGGATTCGCTCGTAAATATCCTCGTGCTGTGGGGTCAATAGACGGAAAACACATAGCTCTTGAATGTCCAAGTAACTCAGGATCAGAGTATTTTAACTACAAAAAAACATTCAGCATAGTGTTGCTAGCATTGGTGGACAACAGTTACAATTTTATTTTTGCAGATATAGGTTCTCAGGGCAGGATAAGCGATGGCGGTGTGTTCCGAAATAGTTTGCTATGGCAAAAAATTTGCACAAATGCTTTAAATATTCCCGAACCAAGACCTCTCCCAGGCTCGAATGTCGATGTCCCCTACGTATTTTTAGGAGATGGTGCTTTTGCACTGACAGATCATGTGATGAAACCTTATCCAGGCAACCATGAAAGGGGCTCTCCAAAACGTATATTTAACCAGACATTGTCACGAGCACGTGTTGTTGTAGAGAATACATTCGGAATACTTGTGACGAAATTTCGTGTGTTCAAAAGACCGTTTCAGTTATGCCCAGAAAAGGTTTCTCTTATTACAATGACTTGTATATTATTGCACAATTATCTCAGAAGAAGCAATACTTCGTCACCCATATATACACCGCCCGGAACCATCGATATTTATGATAACAATGACATACTCATACGCCCTGGTACCTGGAGACAAGAAATGGAAAGCTATTGTGCTGTTCGTGGTTTGCCACACGTACCTCGTCGACCGGCTTCGAATGCGAGAGAAATAAGAGAAGAATTTACAAATTTTTTTTTTTCACTAAACCAACAACAAAATTTGCCTTTCAACATTAATACTTAATAAAGAGACTTAATTAAATGTGTGACAGGAAATATTTACATGCGACTGTTAATGGAATACTTAAATACTAAACCTGGCAGCGGTTTATTCTGTTGGCGACAAAATAACTAAACGGGCGACAAACTGTGAGTTACAAATAAAAATGAGCAACTGTATGTGGGAAGCAAAAAATTTAAATTGGCAGTGAAAATTCTAAATGAGTGACAAAAATACTGGGTGGGCGACTATTAAACTAACTGGGTAGCCATATAACTGATTTATATAAATACAATAAGGGCATAGATGTGCAAAATACTTTATTAAAAGTATTTAAATATAAAATACAAAGACGTGGCTATTTTTTGTATTTCAAATAAAAATTAAAAAACCTGAAATTAAAAACAAAAACAGCTTCAAATAGCTCTAAAAGGCAAGAAGTAATATTAAAATCACCAATACGCATATCAATATTAATAAAAAAAGTCTAATGAAGTAGGGTGGGGATTTTAGAATTATAAAAGTTTTCCTCCATCGAGCCCCAAGGGCCCCAACCGACTTCAATAGACGTTTTTAATTAAAATTTATATGCGTAATGCGTATTTGTGATTACAATATTATTTCATGGTTTTTAGAGCTATTGTACGGTTTTTGTTTTTATTTTTAGGTTTTTGAAGGATGTTATAACTTTTTTTCACTCGGATCCTTTTTTTTGGTGCCATATTATAAGTCAACCCTAATAATAATAATATCTAGAGAAAGAAAATTTTAAATTTGTCGCGGGTTTGAGATGACACGACTCGTTGGCCAGACTTCTATACTTGGAAACAAGTTTCGTTTCTGTACCATAATTAATAACGGCAATAACGGCAGCAAACACTCTAACTTGGGATCTTTGAAGCTTTTAAGAAATATTAGTGTTAAAACCGGTCAAATAAATAAAATATGGTATAAAATAACTTCATATTAATTCACAGATTTTTAACACTAGAGCATTTGTTCAAAGAGATCATCTTTAATATTATACGCAGATCGGCATACGTCTGCTAAGTGTAGAACTCTTTAGCTATTATTGCTTGATGTTGCTGTCGACTGTACACCAATTAGTTACTAGAAAAATTTTGTTTTTGTGAGCCCGTGATTCGTTGCCCAACATAGTATATTTGTCATCTTGATTAGATTAGATTATTATTAATAGTCGCCTTTTTTAAATAAAATATATGCCAAATTTTAAATGTTTTGTGTGCCCAAGATTGTCGCCCAAATAAACCGTTATTTTTAAAGTATATCTAAAAATGAAAATGGGTGTTCAGACCACGTTAATGAACAACTTTTACTATGGGGCCAACCAAGAAATTCGCGAAAAAAAAAAAAAACAGCTGTTCCATAGAAAAGTACAACATCGACTTGACTATAATGTATGGAACAGCTGATATTTTTTTTCGCGATTTCGTGGTTGGCCCCATAGTAAAAATTGTTCATTAACGTGGTCTGAACACCCCTTTTCATTTTTAGATATACTTTAAAAATAACGGTGTAGAAATTTGGTCGCCCGTTCTGATAACTAGTTACTCAGTTTGTATTTTAAAGTCACCCATTTTCAATTCTTATAGTCGCCCTTGGTCCGTCGCCCTCTTAGTATTTAAGTATGCCATATATTCAGTATTTTTAATACCCAAAATGGGAATTTATTGTTACCCGATTAAATACCTACTACCCCTTAATAAATTGCAAATAAAAAATACCAACCGTATTTATAGTTTTTTTACAACTATCGTTTTCTCCTAGAAAAGCATCCATCGCGTCAAAGGCAAACCAAATGGGCTTGTAAATATCGTCGGTGCTTGCTCCAGATTTTGAAGAATCCTTCACCTTTTTCCTATAATTCCTATAACTGGACATTAGGTTATCTTTTTTTTTTTAAATCAGTCACTTCAATGTTCATTATTTCCTTTATTCGCATCCATGCGTCATGTACTTTCATTTTGTTTTTATGATCTTTATGTTTAGGATCCCATAAAATGGGTTCGGCATGGTAACATTCAATTAGCACAAGTTCTTGCTCGTTTGTCCAAGTGACGCTCATTTTGACTAGGGCTGCCATCTCTAAAACCTGCCACCCAGGACCGGAAGCGTAAAAACCCCGGACTTTGGAGCCTTGCCCCCGGACATATGGTTTTTTATATTTACTTTTAGCTTGGTTAAAAATACATTTTACCCAATACTTGACTGAAAAAAAAATGAATTTTAAGCCTTTTTTCCCATAAATTAGTGTGTTTTACTAGTTATGATAGAGCCGGGGTGTCTACTCCAACGTAATTTTGTAGAGAGCCAGGGCTTAGGTTAAGTAGGTTTTCAACCGTAGCGTACCAAAATAAATGCCCAAATAGCCAGGGGCGGACGGTAAAAAAAATGGCCGCGCAGCGCGAATTTTAGTCAGTTTCATTGACTAATCTTGTAATCTTGGTTGTTCATAGGTAAAAAATATTTTTGAGGGGTGCGCGGTGCTTGTTTATAGTAAAAAAAAGAGCCACGCAGCGAGATTTTTTGCGGGATGCGCGATGCTCGTTTTAAGTAAAAAAATGGACCGCGCCGCGCGATTTTTTGCGGGGTGCGGTGCGCGATGTGCCACGCGTAGTAAAGTGAGGCGCCTGGTAGCGCGTGCGCTGAATGAATATACTTACTACTTTTTTGAGCGGAGTTTGATCCAAAACCCGGACTTTAATTATAGTCCGGGTTTTACCCGGACTACAATCAGAACCCCGCCCGGACGCTCCCCGGACGCCCTCCAAACTAGGACAAATCCGGGGAAACCCGGACGGATGGCAGCCCTAATTTTGACGCACCTCCGCAAATAAATTGACAACCTCGCGGCACCGAGTCTCGCGCGATACTGTTTTCACGCGCGAGTGTGGATGCGCTTGCGTTCACGGGAGGTTCGCGCACCGCGAACCCTTTGAAGCGGGCGAAAATACCGACACCGAACGGGGAACAAGGCGTGAACAGGCGCGAAGCCCGTGAACGGCCGCGAAAACCATCCACATTCGCGCTTCACGCCTTTCACGGGTGTTCACGCCGCGAATGTGGAGGCTGCATTATGCTAGCTTAAATCACTCTGGTCCCAGAAACATTTGTGTTCATAAATTAAGTAATAAACTTTTCTACATCTATTTTAAACTTTTTTAACGCATGAACGTGTTTTCAAATCCCAACATGTTCGGATTGTATTCGGACGTCGGAAGTTAACGTACGACTAACTCGCACCAAGTATTGGGCACTCCCATAGCAATTGGAAGGTCGGAATCGTTTTTGTATTCGCGCGAGTAAAATTCGTACGAAAACGCATCCAAAGTGCTCACGGCCGGCTATAGTAATCGCCTGCCTAACTGTGCTTGCGGACCTAGACACTTATTGCTTATTAATTTGATCCTGTACAGCCTGAGGAGTCAGTTCTCTATCAAGAGCTTCCCATGCAACAGAAATCATGCGAGATGGAGGAGTTAGTTTGATGATCAAGGCATCATCCTCATAGTCGTCGATTAAGGCTCCCTTAAGTATAGGATTGTGGGTCTCGATGATCACTGATGAAGATTTTTCTTCAATCTCATTACAGGTGATAAATACTACATTGCTCAAGAGGATTATTATTAAGAAGTTTAAAATTGTTAAAACACACGCGACTATAATGCTTATACTGTACGCGCATTGTTCAGTTCAGACCGTCAGCGAAACGCTTGATAGCCATTTTTTCGTTAATCGGCTTTAATAAATTATATGCCGATCAGCGTTGCCAATTTGGCATTTTATATGCTAAATTTAGCATATTTTCGCTCTGTTTAGCATATTATTTATTCATTTAGCATATAGCATATTTTTTTAGCATAATGCATAATACCTTAAAAAATAACACTTTTAAGAAAAAAAACTGGCACTGCTAATACAAAGCACGCTTTTGACCGCTTATTTGGTTTATAAATACAAGAGAAATATGTAGGATGGCCTTGTGCAAGGAAAGCTGTGCTTTTTTGTACTCCAGCAGCAGTTTGAAGCACTTCGAAGCGTTTTGCGTTGCTTTTTAGCATGCTTTGAACTGTTTTGCTAGCTTATTTTTTAAAAATAGTTCTGATGCATCAAATACTGATATTTTGGGTCATTATTTAAAATAAATATAGTCTAGTTTTATTCTTATATATTAAGCTACACAAACGTATTTTTTATTTTGATCTAGCTTGTATAGTTTTCATATAATATAACAAACGTATTAATTTGGCATATTTTTAGCACTTTTTTAAATAAACTAGCATATTTTTGGCATTTTTTTAACAGCACTTTAGCATATTTTGTATTAGCCGAGTTGGCATTTATAATGCCGATTGCCGAGCTGTGCTCAAGTCATTGGTCATTCTTTCAATTTCGCTACCGAACACTTCTATGGTCCGGTTTCCTTGTCTACATCGTAGCATTCATCCTAAAATTGCTGTATACGACTTAATCGAATTAAGTCTGCCACAGACACAGAACTTATTATTTTTGTTTTAGCATTGCTAGAAAGACGGGTTTTTAAGTACAAAATTAATTAAGAGAGGCTGATCCTCATTTTTAAGGGTACTACTGTAGTATTCTATTCCGTCTATTAGTTGGTTAATTTGCGTTTCGTCGCAATCTACTATTGGGAGGAGCGTGAGCGCGACTTTAAGTCGGTCTTAAAGTCGCGCACTCAGATTATCCAGAAATAATAACAAACGGGCCATGTTTGTTATTATTTTTGGATAATCGGAGTTAACAAGCAATTCGATTTTCTCAAAAAGGCATAAAATTTTTGACGAGATTGCCTTTGTTATTTGTAATTCTACAGCATCTATCCCTTTTTTTTTATAATTCTGAAGATATTTGTTCCACATTATTTTTAATTTATTTTGCCCTTAAAAGCTTATTCTGTCCCTGAGTGGAATAACGTTTGTCTTTACTTAATTTAATAATGGAGTTTCTAATAGCTTTAAGCTCACTCAAGAGTTCCGGCAGATTTGCCATGTGTTACACATTTTAGAAAAGAAAAAAAACACTCACGCACACTCTAATTCCAGATGGCATAGTTCCATTAAATTGTGCTGGCTTAAACGTTCTGCGCTGGTCCAATTGCCCGTCGAACCGCTCGGCGTTCAACTTCCTCTAGAAGTACTACGTAGCCTGCCAGTACTACGACGATGGCCGGTAGTAGGATTTCCGATAGTTCAATCCCAACGGCCAATGTTGGAGAGAGAGTTGACGCTGCCGCTGACTGTGTTGGTGATTGACTAACTATAATGTTATCTTTGAATTGTGGGTTTCCCATAGTAATGGCAATTTTTACCTTAGTTTTTTTTTTCTTTTCTTCTAGTAGACCCGTGCAGCACTATTTTTCCGATGTTTTGTAAACTTCGCGGACTACTAGCGATTTCGCGGCGCGGACTAGTGACACTGCCTCGGTCGCCATGCAGTGGCTATGGGACGGAGACCCGAAAACAAACGATATCTTGTGTAGAATTAACATATATTGTCTGAGATACAAAAATCTTAAATACTAATCACTATCTAAAGATACGTGCCACAAGGAAGGATGCCTTGAAGATTAAGGAAGACGTTGTTATTCCATAATTTAAATACGTGATAGTGTAATTTACCATATTACAGCTTGACCTTCTTTAGTTCCGGATAAGATTCCCGGATTCTTATTAATTTGGTCGACTCGAAGGGCCTGGCTGGGGATCATCAGGATTCTTACGAGAACGTACCTGCGGAGGATGTTTCATATCTTTAATTGGAACTTTCGTATTCTTACTTTGGTTTGTTACGGGAACAGCATTTTGTGTAGTTTCTCCACAAACAAGAGCTTTTGAAGTCGCGGTTTATCTTTAGATATACGTAGATTCAGTTTTCGAGCAACATTACATTGCCTCAAGTTTTTGCAATATTTGAGCAACTTTATCGGCATCTTTATCTTGGGAATTCCATTTTTTTAATGAAGTATTGAAGTGTGTTTTCTCCATCATCTCGATAACGAATTTACCCGCATTTGCTGAATTTACCCCTTTTATTTCCCTTTTATGGCGGCGCAAGCAATAACGCTTTAAGCGTTTAATTATGGTAACTTTTATGTTAATTAAATCAAAGAAATATTAATTGAAAGCTCATTAAATGTACTTTCTACAGATATCAACATTTACACAATAAAACGTTAGCTAGAAATAGCAGGTGGCCAAGTCTAAACTTACTTTCGAAGAGGTGCGATTTTTCTGACGTCGAGTGTATATGTCCTAGGTCTTTGGTATCCTCTTTTCCCTCAAAAAGTGGTGAGGTTGTCATTTCTTCAAGGGCTTATCACTAACATACCACTGGCCACTAAGGTTGTCATTTCTTCAAGGGCTTATCACTAACATACCACTGGCCACTAAAATCGCAATTTGTTTTACAAAACACAATACTGTATAAAAAAAATAGTTTCCTCGTAATATATAATGTCATATTTTTCAAAAAAATAAATAAAACGAACAGTAGCTTACGCTCTCGGTAACTCTGGAACCGTACACTTTAGCAAGATTATGCTGTAGACCATTTTTGCAATTCAATGTAGATTATTTTTGTTTTTGGCACTTTTGCGCTAAACCGCAAAGTTTTCAAAATATTTAAGAACAACTGATAATACCCAACTTTTCCCTCACTCTCCCCCCCCCCCCCCCCCCCTCCAAACCCGACGCAGAAAATGGTGTAACTTTTTACCAAACAATAAGTGGATTGTATTGAACAATTTGGAGCTAGAATAATACTTTTACTTTGGATGCCAAGGTCTGGGTCTAATTGCACCATACTAATAGTAATTATTGGATAGTAGTGGTGATAAAATGACTTTACTTGCAGGATTCACTTTGCTATCAAAAATCACTGAAAGCTTAGATAAAAAAACACCAGTAGCAGCTTTATTTCTGGACATGAGCAAAGCTTTTGACCTTGTGCATCATGACATTCTGTTAAACAAGCTATACCGTTATGGCCTTAGAGGAAATTGTTATGATTGGCTTTCATCATACCTAAGAAACAGAAAACAGTGTGTCGAAGTCTCAAAAACTTCAAATGGCTATTTAAATACCTATAGGTCTCATTACACCGACATAAATGTAGGAGTGCCACAGGGAAGTGTACTCGGTCCCCTAATGTTTCTACTCTATATAAACGATTTACCTGATGCATTAAAGCATGATTGTGTTCTCTTTGCAGATGACACAACAATAATAGTAAAGGGTAAGGATTTATGTGATTTAAATAAGGAAGTAAAGGATTGTCTTGACTCTGTTTTTTCATGGGCACACTGTAATAACTTAGTACTAAACGTAGATAAAACTAAATTAATCAGATTTCAAACGTATCACAGCAACCCTGAAGAATTAAGTGTTTCTATTAATCATGATAAAATTGAAAGTGTTACTAATACAAAGTTTCTAGGTATAATAGTTGATAAGCACATTAATTGGAAAGATCATATAGAAACTCTTTGTCAAAAACTAGATAAATATGTATATGTATTAAGAAACCTAAGAAATACAGCAACTGAGAAGTCAGCAATGTTAGCTTACCACGGCTATGTTCACTCAGTGTTACGATATGGAATAGTGCTGTGGGGTTTCTCTGTAGATAGTATTAAAGCGTTCAAAAAAAGTGCTTAAGAGCTGTTTGCGGAGCACGGCCTTTAGACAGTTGCAAACCTTTGTTTCAAACTAAAAATATTTTACCATTGCCATGTCTGTACATATTTGAAATTTGTATATTTGTCTATAAACACATGCATCTTTTTAAGAAAAATTGTGATGTCTTAAAAAGGACAGGCCGTAATGCACAGAAATTGTATGTACCGATCAGAAGGCTAAAATTGCATACTAATAATTCGTACTGTATGTGTATTCAAGTATTTAACAAATTGCCTGACAATTTCAAAACAGTCACTTTGCACAAATTCAAGACACTGGTTCACAATTTATTAATTCAAAAATGTTACTATTCTGTAAACTCATTTCTATGTGACAAATTTTAGTTTAATAATGTTAATTTTGTTTTTTATCTTAATTATTTATTTTCTCATTGACTTGTTATGAATTTGTAATCTTTTGACATTTTTGCCTTATTTAATGTATTTACTTGAATAGCTGATGTTCTCTTTAAATATTTACCAATTCTTATTTTTTTTAACCTTATTAATTTTATTATATTTTTTGACATTAAGTATTAATTAGAATTTGACATAGCTTTTATAATGATACTGTTATTTTAATTCTGACACAGCTTTTGAAATGCTACTTACTTTTATTTTTCAAATATTTGCACGCCATTTGCATATGGTAGACATGTAACGGTACAGTTTAATTTTATAAGACCATTGTTTTGCCACATGTTTATGCAAATAAACGATTTGATTTGATTTGATTTGATTTGATTTCTTTACCATCAACTGAGCTCAACTTAAACTTAAATGGATAATTAATCTTTGGAATGACAAAAATATGCGAAAATAATAACAAATCATAAAATATGATAATTACAACATTTCCGATTCACTACTTTCAGGGGCCGATTTCAGGTAACAATGCCCGATGAAGTACATCCTTTTTTGTATTATGAAGCTTAGTCTATCGTGCAGTTTTTAAAGTCAGAAAATATTGAATTATCTTTAATCAATTTATTTTTAAAGTTTAAGATTCCATTCTGTTCTGTTTGATACCATTTTTTTAACTATCGATATTTTTTTATCTTGTGTATATAAAAAAGATATTTTTTTTTAAAGCCGACCGAGAAAAGCTTACCCAATAAAAAAGATATATTTTTTTAAAGCCGTTCAGTCGTTAAATCATAAAAATAATGAAAAAAAAAAAATTATAACTACAAAAAATTGCGGAACATACATGGGGGTTCAATTGATATGTATGGTACTCAGCTTTCACCTCACACGGCTTGAGAACTTAAAAGAAATACCTGTTTATAATTTTAAATTTATTTCTTATTAGCGTAAAAGAGTGGCTTGCTTTCCACGAAAAACGCGGTCTTGCGTTTCTTGAACGCCTTCTGCAGCAGGTTGCAGCTGCTTCTGCTCGGGGTGGTCTTCGTCCAGCTGCAGCTTGATTGAGGGTCGCAAGAACCTTAGTATAGCGCAGCTCCGGGCGGGTGTCAAGCGCGTCCTTAGTCAGGTACACGCGAACTTCGGCGTAGTACAGGCCGTTGTGCTGCACGCGCCTGATTTGATTATACACCCATCTGCAACCTTGCTCGACAGGCTGCTCTGGAGCTGATTGAAATGCGAGCGTGGGATGCTCACTGCAGGCTTCTCGTCGTCGAACCCCAAACTGAACAAGTCCAGCTCCTTCGTACTTTTCTTCTTCGCAGCAGAAGCGGTTCTGAAATAAAAATAAATAAGTTTGTTACAGCGATGATCATTACAAACATGCACGTTTTTTAACATAAAAACTATCATGATACATAATAAATAACTTAAAAGCATTCCGACTCGTCGCTTTCCGTTTAGCTGGTAGTAGTAATAGCTTTGCTGATTGCTGTTAGGGTCTCGAAAATGCTGTGTCTCAACGTCAGAGTCGGTTCTGGAAAAAAAGATGAATAATTTCAGACTTGTTAGAGTTATTGTATAATTAAAACTAAACAGACAAACCGTACTATGGACCATAATTCATTAACTTTGTAAATAAATCCCAGATAAATATCTAACAACTGATGACCAGTGAACGAAAATGATCATGCTTATCTATCAGCCAATCATACGAGGGTGGATCCAAAAATTCGTGGCCTAATGTAGAAATAGCTTTGACAGTTTTGTAAATCTACGCTCACTCTTTAGTATGGTTCTTCAAAAGTAAATGTGCGAAGTTTCGTTCCGATACTGCAAGCCATTTTTTTTTTGTGAACATTTGTTTGATGCTATCTGACATCTTTTTGAATAATGGAGAAAATTTAATACCGAGCAGTGATCAAGTACCTCAGTAAAAAAAGCCTATCACCAAAAGATATTCATCAAGATATGGTGAACACTTTGGTTGGGTCAGCTTCATCATATTCCAGTGTAAAAAAGTGGGTGGCTGAGTTTAAGCAGGGTCGGGAGAGTATTGAAGATGACCCTAGGAGCGGTAGGCCTTCAAAGTCTACCACGAAGGAAAACATTGAAAAAATATGTGATCTTATTCTGAGTGACCGAAGATTGACCATCAGTAAGATAGCTGAGATCACAGGCATTGGTTATGGTCGGGTACAAAATATTGTAACTCAAGAATTGGGGTTCCATAAGGTTTCTGCTCGTTGGGTTCCGATATTGCTTTCAGCTGAACAAAAACGAGTTCGTTTCGCAATTTCTCGTGACTGTTTGGAGCTTTTTGAGGTGGATCCAGAGATTTTTTATCCCGGTTTGTTACCATGGATGAAAGCTGGGTTCACCACCACACTCCTGAATCTAAGCAACAATCAAAGCAGTGGAAAATATCTGGCTCTCCTACTCCAAAGAAAGCTTAAGTCGTTTTGTCGACCAACAAAGTCATGGGTTCAGTTTTTTGGGATGCAAAGGGAATTATTTTCGTGGATTATTTACCAAAGGGCGAAACTATAAATTCAAGTTATTATTGTAACCTTTTACGACGACTAAGGGAAGAAATCAAAGAAAAAAGGCCGGGTATGTTACGGAAGAAAGTGTTGTTCCATCAAGACAACGCCCGGGTTCACACTTTAGCTGAAACAATGGCTGAAATCCATAATTGTGGCTACGAAATACGAGGGTGGATCCAAAAATTCGTGGCCTAATGTAGAAATAGCTTTGACAGTTTTGTAAATCTACGCTCACTCTTTAGTATGGTTCTTCAATAGTAAATGTGCGAAGTTTCGTTCCGATACTGCAAGCCATATTTTTTTTGTGAACATTTGTTTGATGCTATCTGACATCTTTTTCAATAATGGAGAAAATTGAATACCGAGCAGTGATCAAGTACCTCAGTAAAAAAAGCCTATCACCAAAAGATATTCATCAAGATATGGTGAACACTTTGGTTGGGTCAGCTCCATCATATTCCAGTGTAAAAAAGTGGGTGGCTGAGTTTAAGCAGGGTCGGGAGAGTATTGAAGATGACCCTAGGAGCGGTAGGCCTTCAAAGTCTACCACGAAGGAAAACATTGAAAAAATATGTGATCTTATTCTGAGTGACCGAAGATTGACCAACAGTAAGATAGCTGAGATCACAGGCATTGGTTATGGTCGGGTACAAAATATTGTAACTCAAGAATTGGGGTTCCATAAGGTTTTTGCTCGTTGGGTTCCGATATTGCTTTCAGCTGAACAAAAACGAGTTCGTTTCGCCATTTCCCGTGACTGTTTGGAGCTTTTTGAGGTGGATCCAGAGGATTTTTTATCCCGGTTTGTTACCATGGATGATAGCTGGGTTCACCACCACACTCCTGAATCTAAGCAACAATCGAAGCAGTGGAAAATATCTGGCTCTCCTACTCCAAAGAAAGCTTAAGTCGTTTTGTCGACCAACAAAGTCATGGGTTCAGTTTTTTGGGATGCAAAGGGAATTATTTTTGTGGATTATTTACTAAAGGGCGAAACTATAAATTCAAGTCATTATTGTAACCTTTTACGACGACTAAGGGAAGAAATCAAAGAAAAAAGGCCGGGTATGTTACGGAAGAAAGTGTTGTTCCATCAAGACAACGCCCGGGTTCACACTTCAGCTGAAACAATGGCTGAAATCCATAATTGTGGCTACGAAATATTGCCCCATCCACCTTATTCGCCGGATTTAGCCCCCTCAGATTCCAAATTAAAAAATACACTTAGGTAGTTCGAAAGTTTCGGACAGGAACGAGGTGATAGCCGCAGTAAATGATTATTTTGACAACCTTCAGGAATCATTTTTTTTCGAAGGTATAAACAAGTTGCAGGTCAGGTGGAAGAAATGCATTGACCTAAATGGAGACTATGTCGAAAAATAAAAATAAATTCAGACCCACTTTTCTTTCATTTTCATGGTCGGGCTTAGAACTTTTGGATCCACCCTCGTATTGCCCCATCCACCTTATTCGCCGGATTTAGCCCCCTCAGATTCCAAATTAAAAAAAACACTTAGGTAGTTCGAAATTTTCGGACAGGAACGAGGTGATAGCCGCAGTAAATGATTATTTTGACAACCTTCAGGAATCATTTTTTTTCGAAGGTATAAACAAGTTGCAGGTCAGGTGGAAGAAATGCATTGACCTAAATGGAGACTATGTCGAAAAATAAAAATTAATTCAGACCCACTTTTCTTTCATTTTCATGGTCAGGCTTAGAACTTTTGGATCCACCCTCGTAATTTCATCTACACTGGGATTCAAACCCAGACCGACGTTAGCTACGGCAACCAACACTTACCTACGTTTGCACATGGACACCTAGTTCTAAACTAAATAACTAACTTACCGAGTTTCGAGCAGCCGCCGGTTCGCGCCTTCGCCTTCGTGGGAGGGATCGCGAAAACATCGTCAAATTCTGACTTGAAAAAAAAAACCTATTATATACGGATAACACAAAGCGAGTAAAAATTGGTGAGTGAGTCGATTTCTTGGTGCTATATCTTGATTTAAAAAGATAGACGTTCAATTTACAATCACACAGCCAAGAAAGAAATGGACTCTACTCGACCGAAGACCGAAGTAAGATCTGAAAAAAAATACGAAGTCTTTCAACGAAAAATATAATGATTACTCACATAGTGCTAATACGTGGAAGTCACTCAGAAAAAAAAAGCACGAGCACTGAGGTGTAGCGTAGGAGTGAGAGTTCACGTCGATTATTAAGACGTCACAAGGCGCGATGCACTTCCGAAGCATTGATAGAATTGTTTCCAATTTTATTGGTAAATAATTGTTGATTTTGCGAAATACACAAGGGTTGCCAACATCATACTTGAACGGAAATTCACTTCTTTCCACGTGTCGGAAAAATAAAAGAAAAACAAACTAATTACCTCCATATATTTGTTGGATTAAAAACAAAAACTAAAAAAGAAAAACACCAAATAAGCAATATTAAACAATCAACATTGTTCAGACCACTTTAGACATTTAGTCTTTAAATCGTGTATCTGAGGTGAGTTATTCGATGCTAAATTGTTATTTAGTAGACATATTGAAACTATAACCTCAAAGAGTCTTCCGGATGTTGGGTTTTATTCTAAGAATTGATAGGGACTCCAAACGATGCTCTACTTTAACTCTTTTGTTTAACTGCTTCGTGAGATCAATTTTGGAATATGCCTCAATCATCTGGAAAGAGAGTAAAATATCTGCCCTCTTTCAGTGGCAGTAAGCAATCGATCAGACAGCCCCGAGAATGTTGTCGCCAACATCAAATCTGCCTGGCGCTCTGCCAGTGCTTTGATGTATCGGAGCACCTCACTGTGGATTCTCTGGCTTGAATCCCCACCTGCTCTTCGGTAATTCTTGAAGCTGGGTCTCATGTAACTTGCCACAGCATATGCCACATCTATCACCAATGGGAATCTCTCCCTATGCAAGAACCTTGGTCTGTTGAGGACTATACAATAGTTTTATAAATGGTCGATCAGACACCAGAACTGCAGCATTGAAGTCAAAGTCAAGTCAAGTCAAATAAGCTTTATTCAAATAAACTTAATTATTAAGTACTTTTGAATCGTCTATAAGTTTGTTGCACATTAGTAGTGATAAAAGATCTATGACTACCAGTATCGATTAATATTTTTAGTTTTGGATTGTCCATCTCGAAATATGGTATATAAGATTTAACGTGATTAAACTCTTATCTGTTTTGTCTTTGATCTGGATCCATGTGAAAATCCTGAACACTTTCACTTGTACCACTAGCACTATCACACCCTCAATCATTTTGGTAATCCAAGATACCTAAATTAATATTGTTTTCGTGGTAGAACATCTCTTCAGCCACTAAACCTCTACCTAAATTTACTTTACCCGGTTTAAGTTGAGGAGCGGTCCTTATACTAACATCTTGCGTGCGATACTGCGGTTCAACTGGCAACAATGCTCGTTGATCATTATTTCTCCGTTTATTATTGAAGTATCCATGTTGTGGCCTACTAAACACGTTGTTTGGGTTTGGCACCAAAGGATTACGTCGGTTATACCGGTGCTGTTGATTCTGGCTCGGCTGCCTGATAATGGATCTTTGTTGTATCGGGATTCCCCATTTGGTGTGCTCCCCCAAAAAAAATTTTGTAGGAAGTTGTTCTGAGTAATTACTTTAGGCAGTGGAATAACATTTGTCTTATATTGTCAATCCTTCCTTCCGCTTCTAATCGCAAAATTTTGGTAACCGTTTCGTTAAAACTACAATTGGTTGGACTCGAATTTCGTCATGATAAGGTAAACTATTTCCCCTTTTTTTCCGTAGCACTATTTCGTAATGCATTTTGTGCAGTATTAATGTAAGCCTCCATGACCTCATAAACTAATGTAATATTATTATTATACTTATCAAATAACTTACTTTTTATAAAAAAAACTTTTGTTTCAGTTATGCGCTATCATAGATACAATTAGAGCTGCTCTACCTTCTAATTTACTCAATGATTACATAACATTTTGCGGCGTACTCCCACCTGCTACATGTAAATATTGTTTCACGCTATTTAAATAATTGTAAGTTTTAAAAGGATCGCCATATGATGGAACGAAACGAAATAAAATGCTAGGATCTAAAGAAAGATGTATTGCCGAAAAAATAAGTCCATATACATAATAATTTATATTTCACGTCAAACCAAAAGGGTAAAATTAGAGTTACCTTTATCAACGATCAATCTCCGTACAAAGTTACTGTAAAATAAAAACAAACATTAATACTTACACCACTAAAAATTACTTTTTCTGTGCAATCACTTGTATAAATCAGAAACTTAGTTTTTTAAGAAAACAAACCTAAAACATTATCTTCGAAAATTTTCTCGTACTCCGAATATTACTTACTAATCTAACTAATCGTCAGCAACAAATCCTAATCGATTAAACCTGTAAATAAATACAAAAGAAAAGTACTATATAAAAATATAACAATCAAATTAAAATAAATTCTTTATAAGTGCATTATTATTTTTACTTGCAACAAATTATATTTAATTCTTTTATTGAATCATTACTTAACGTTTGAACAGCTTGCCGACTAATGTCAATGTTAAATGTAAATTTGTTGTCTGTAAAATGTAAGTGTTAGTGAGTAGCTGTGTTATTGTTTTACTGGCACTGGCAAACTGAATATGAACAATTTAAGGGGTTGAGAGATTCCCTACGTTCCCTAGATTCCTACGACCTAAGTCCCTATAGTTCCTACAGCCCTACCTTATCATAAATTGTGAATAGATAAATATATAAATACAACAGGATATCTGTTACCAGGAGACCTAAGGTAACAGATAGAGTGTTGCAAGGAGTCAGGTTTCATGACCTTAAATACTAATTTTACTATACACACACTACTATACTTATTAACTAGTGAGCTGTCCGTGTGAAATGTAACTTTGCATTTCACTAAGTCGGTCATCATTGACCGCTGAAATGTTAGTTAAATCGCAACTAGGCTGTTTCGTATCTGGGCCGGCTGATTAAATAAAAAAAAACCTTTGACACAATCATATAAGTATTACTTAGTGTAGGGACACAGTATGTTCCTACGGGTTCCTATTACCGAACCAATTTGTATTGTGTAACTGTAGGTGCGGGGCAGTCGTCATCGCGCACTCAACTTGTAAACGCGCCTTTCAATATTATAAAAGTTTAATTTAAATACTCTCTTTTACTTCCACTCGCGTGGTCCGCCTTGCTAGGATTCCTCACATCCAACATTGGTGACATGGGTTCTCATCAATTGTATGGTATTTGATGATATGGAATTAAAATCATCTTGGGGATTTTTACCCATGGGTTTGAGAGAACTTGTTTCCACTCCATACTGCCCCTCAAAGCTACCATCTTGATACCAGTTTGTATATTCACCACATGCTTCTGGAAATAAAATAGTTTTCTCCCTGCTAGGGTTAATTCCAAATAACCTGTATACACTATATGTCAAACCAATCAAAGTACATAATGATAGGTTAGAATCAGCTACAAATACTGTCATGAAATCATCACTAGATCTCAGTCTCTTTACTATAGTATTGGGTACATCAACTCCCCCTATTGCGACTAATCCCATTGTTGTTGAAGCGGCATTGAGCATTCCCATAAGAAATCCAGGCGATGCAGGAATGTAATCTTCACTGTCTACTTTATGTTGAACCTCCTTATACCACTCTTGATTGTGTTTATTTAACATGCTTAATTTGGTATCACACCGAGGAATTCGTGTGAAGAAGCGTTCGTTTTCTAGTAAGAAACCAATCCCTAAATGTATTTTCTTTATTAACAAATAATAGAACCCAATTTTTGAAATCTTTTCGAATGTAGATTGCTCATCTGTTGGTGGTGGAAGTTGTGGACTTGTGGACAATAGCAAATTGTAAGGGATTCAAACATTCATTCCACTTTGTGGCGTCCTCTGTGGCTTGTAAACTATAGCTTTGAGTAAAAGTCTCTTTTAGTGAGGACATCTGTAGTTCGTTCATTATCTTGCGCTTCTTTTCCTCTCCTCCAATGCTAATTGTGCTCCCTGGTATTTCTTTAGACAATGCTAGATGAAATTCTTCAATTACTTTTAAGTGCAACCTCAATGCTACTGATCCTGATGCAATTGCTCATCTATTTTTTTTACCTCTTTCAGCATGTTTTACATATGAACAAAAACTTCGTGCATATTCATTCAAAAATTTATTACATTCTTCTTTACCTTTTATAACATATGGTTTTATCATAAATTTTACTTTATCCATCGAAACTAGCGCGAAACTGGGGAGTTAGAGTTTGCGCGCAAAATCTAACTACTGAGTTTCTTGACCAATCAGAGATCACCGCAAAACCTAACTCAGTAGTTAGGTTTTGCGCGCAAACTCTAACTCCCCAGTTTCGCGCTAGTTCGATAGTGATCTCTGATTGGTCAAAAAACTCAGTAGTTAGGTTTTGCCCTCAAACTCTAATTACTGAGTACGCATCCGCCAATGAGCGCGCTTCAAAATTCAGTTGTCAATAGGGAATATGCATAAGTCACCGATTTTGATGAATTTGAGCTTGATCGCTGCGGACACTTAGGACACCGGATTAGCAAGCTGAAGTGGCAGTGGGCCGGCCGCATATAAGCAAATCTAACTCTCGAGTTTTGATGGTGATCTCTGATTGGTCAAGAAACTCAGTAGTTAGGTTTTGCGCCCAAATTCTAACTCCCCAGTTTCGCGCTAGTTCGATAGTGATCACTGATTGGTCAAAAAACTCAGTAGTTAGGTTTTGCCCGCAAACTCTAACTACTGAGTGCGCATCTACCAATGAGCGCGCTTCAAAATTCTGTTGTCAATTGTCTTTGAACACGACTGTGGTAGAATGTTTAATTTTTTTTAAAATGACTTCTAATCTTCCAAGATTTTGCGAATATAATCCAGCTTTTTATTTATTTTATTATTACAAATAAACGTTAAAAAATATGAAATTAATATCTATAGGACGACACGACAACAGATTATTCCGAATCCAATGCAAAAAAGTTTTCCAAATCGGTTCATAAAAATGACGCAGTTCGACTTACGGTAGCAAACATTCAACCAAAATGAGAACCTCTCCCTTTTTGAAAACGGTTAAGAATATTTGTCTGTTGGAAAGCAGAAAGTCATAAAAGTGGAGTAATATCAAATAACGTTTCTAAATTGTGGCTTGTGGGTAGGTAAAAACGTATTTTTATTATATCTGTTACCGTAGAACTCCGTAATTTATGAACTTTAAATCCAAAATACTTACCTACCTAATTCAAAATAAATGCCAACTACATTTTTTTCAGACAAAACTGTAAGTCACGTTAATTTTTATTTGGTTTGTATAGGTATTGGATTTTTTATTAATTAAAACCCTCTACAAAGACCTATTGTTAACATCACAATAGTTAATTTTGTTAAAATTACAAATTATTTTGGTATTAGGTTTGTAAAGGAAGTTTATTGTTCGCCGACCTGTTAAATTAAAAAATGTTGACGTTAGGTTTTTTGTAAAACACTAACAACCTCGAAAGATTAGATAACTAACATCATAAACAACAACATTTTGTTTTCCAACTTTTCCGAAAACAGAAAAAATGTGCGAACACTGCGAACACCTGGGGGCCTAGACAAGTGGCAAAACGACAAACGACCTAGCCAACGCTCATTCTATTCTCTCTTGTGACCTTGTGACCTTGTGTTGTGAATCTAGCAGACTAATCGCTGAGTCATCGGTCGCCATTTAGTACATTTTAACAATGGAAAGTAATAAAATTGATCAATAACATTGTAGTTTATTATAAAAAGTTGGTAAGGAGGTTTCTAAAACGAGTTGACGTTTTATAAGCCCGAGCCGCAGGCAAGGGTTTTTATAATCGTCACGAGTTTAAAAACCTTAACAACCGTGTGCAATACATCGTTTTTCAATACATTAGCGAGAAAAAAATATTGGTACCTACTAAAATTGTAATAGAAATTTTAAAAAAACCGTAAACAAAAACGCACGGGCGGCGTGACGTGCGGTAAAATAAACTTTCCGCACGCTGTACTAAGCCGTAAATACGGGCGCGGCGTGCGGTAGCGTTAACTTTCCTCACACTTTACTAAACCGTTAACAAAAACAACTTACCGCACGCTGTACTGTCATGGTACAGTACAAGGCACATATCTTGAAATCGGGTGGGGATTGCACGGAACGCGTATTTTGGGCATGCGTAGCGGTGAGGGGCCCGGGCGGTGGGAGAGGGGCGCGCGCTATTAGTCGCTCACAAGAGCACATGCGCGAACAACCTCACTCCGTTGAAAAAATTCTAAGATATAGGTATGCCTCGTACTGCAAGCTCACGTCATCAACCGACTTCACAAAAAGGAGGAGGTTCTCAATTCGATTGTATGTTTTTTTTTTTTTTTTATCGTTGTTCGCGCATATCTTCGTCATTTATGAACCGATTTTGATGATTCTTTTTTTGTTCGATTGAGTTTTCTTGCGAGATGGTCCCATTTTTTTTTTTTCAAATCGGTTCAGTAGTTTTTGAGAAATCCTGAAAATACTATGATTTTGCATCAACTAACTTGACGATTTTGTTATTTATGAACCGAATTAGATGTTTCTTTTTGTTGGGAAAGGGGTACTTTTAGTGTAGTATTTTTAACCGACTTCAAAAAAAAGGTTCTCTCTCAGTTTGACTTGTATGAATATATGTTTCTCCGCGAATATCTCACGTTTGGCTGAGCCGATTTTTCTACCAAATAATATACCTATAATAATATACCTAATATAGAAGGTACTTACACTAAAAATAAAAAAATAAAAAATTGTTTTAAAAAACAAAAAACCGACTTCAAAAACCTGCCTCTAAAAAGCAAGAAATAATATTCAAATCATTAGATACGCATTTAACCTAACCTAACACGTCTATTGAAGTCGGGTGGGGCTTTTTGAATAAAAAAAGGAAGTTGTACTCCAGCCCCACCCGACTTCAATAGACGTGTTAGGTTAGGATAAATGCGTATCTAATGATTTGAATATTATTTCTTGCTTTTTAGAGGCAGGCTTTTGAAGTCGGTTTTTTGTTTTTTAAAACAATTTTTTGAGCAACTGTATTGAAAAATAAATTACTATTCTCATTTATGCTCTGTAATGTTATCATTCCATTTGAAAAGGAATGCGGGGCCGGGGCGTTCTACATTCCCCTGGGTAACAGGTTCAGCAAATGCGGAAATGAATTTCAATACTTGCTTCCCGCACTAGTGCGGGAAGTGCGTGAGTTGGTACACGAACCAAAAAAAATTGTTTTCTGTCTTGTTCTTCTTTTTTTAAAGGTAATTCAATGAATCTTTTATATCTTTTTTCGAAGTTTTTAATTTTTTATCGACAGGGAACTATACTTTTTTTGTTTTCCCTTTTTATCTTGTTTTTTTTTAATATGGGGTATGTTACGACGGCTAATACCCGAAGTGCGGCGAAACCCTGATACTAGCCAGCTACAACTAGATGTAGCCGATAGCTGTTGTTTAAAACTAGGTGTACGAGTATAAGTCCCAATTATAAGTTAGAAAGTACGTAATTTAATACCTTGATGTATTTTTTTAACAGAAAACAGAAATAATAATTCTTAATACCCCATGCTAGACCTATTTTTAGCCGGCTACACCTAGTATTAGCCGCGAGCAAATCGGCTATACTTAGGTTTAGCCACCAGCTGCCGGCTACACTTTTTTATTGTTGTGTCAAGACTCGGTCATACTACGAGGAGTATGTCCCTCGCCGCACCCGGCCCTCTCATCAAGCCTAGTAAGCTTCGTGTCAAGGCCGGGCGGTTATTACCTCTGGCCCGCTGCTGGCTACACCTAGTTTTAGCTGGCTAGAACTAGATTTAGCCGCACTTCGGGTAAAGTACGAGGCATATATCATGTAATCGGGTGTGGATTGCGCGGAAAGCGTATTTCTGGCATAGCGGTAAGGGCGGCGCCGGCGGCAGGAGAGCGGTGCGCGCTATTGGTCGCTCACAAGAGCACATGTACGAACTTATCCCTACTCCGCCGAAAAAAAAAATTCAAGATACAGGCTGGTCAATGAAAGATGAACCAGAAATGGAGGCGCCAGCCACTTTCCCTGTTAAATTAACGTTTAGAGATTCAGTTATTGGAATCTGTACCTTAAAATAAGGCGTAAAATTAATTCCATTTCCAACCGAGTCTCATCTTTCGTTGATCTAACTATATATGCCTCGTTATGTACGAGGGTGGTTTGATAAGTCCATGAGTTTGAAAAGAAGAAATACTTTTTTTTTATAATTTATTTTTGTGTCTTAAAAAGAAACTCATTAAGGCATCTTTACACTACATTTTTTTCAAATTCGGCAAAAGATTATTACTTTTGAAAACAAAAAAGCTCAAGCTAGTTCTAACTTTTCTTAATGACCCTGTCAACCCTCTCGGCGGCACTTATGACATCAAAACTCATCGAATGAAGATGCGAATCCTTCCTATTCTCTAGATTCAACACCATTGAGATATTTTCTCCTACCAAACATGAATAAACTTCTTGATAAATGTCTTGGCGGGCAAAGATTTTCATCAAGCCAAAAGGTGATGTCCGAAATGGGCCCTTATTTCAGTTACCAGTTTTCAGGCGATGAAAGAAAAAAATAATGGATTAAAGAGGTAGGAACTTCGTTGGACTGAATACGCAGAGCTACAATAAGATTATGTACAGAAATAAAACAAAATATTCCGAAAAAAAGTCTTTCTTCATTAAAAAGTCATGGACTTATCAATCCACCCTCGTATTAGCCACAACAGGGGGGTAATTACGTATCTTTGTTGCAATCAACTCTGACAGAAATCGCAGTTACATCGCTGCTTTAGTAAGAACCAATGTGACAAACTATCTTAATTAAAGCAGCAATGCAACTGCGCTTTCAATCGTGAATTGTTAGCAACAGACTTACGTGATCAAGGGTCAGGTATAAAATGAAAAGTCTTGATGAGCACATTCCAAAATTATATAATTTGTCACAAAAAATACTGTAACAACATTTTTTTTTCAATATTTACATACACACACATGCATACCTACACATACTTTACTTCACATACATTATTGGTACACACACATAAGTGCATAATTTTATTACAAAATATTATTAAATTATTTGTTTTATTAAATCGAATTTCCTCGCATTTCTTGAGAAAAGCACTACCTACAGAAGCCTTGGGACCCTATTTTTGAATCGCTCGATTGGCGTCGAGCGCTCGTTTCTACTGATTTTCGTTCGACATATGGCTCAAACGTTCGAAATAGAGTCATATGTCGAACGAAAATCAGTAGAAACGAGCGCTCGACGCCAATCGAGCGATTCAAAAATAGGGTCCTTGTGCGGGGAGCAATTTACATTGCTATATTCCCGTTCTTGGCTGTAATGTACTATATTATAGAATACTATTCCATGGTTAAAATGTTAGTGGTGGGTGACCGATGACTTAGCGATTGGTCTGCTGGAATGCATGCACCTTTTAAGTCAATATTGTCAATGTCATTCATAATATATGAATTTGACTTTGACCTTTGACCTTTACATAAAATAAATATTTCGTTTCAATAAAATCATAAAAAAACGTGAAAATTTCCAGCGGTACATAGGTATAATTACCTACCTACTATTTTAATAAAATGTTCTCAATAATATGCCAGTAAGTACTTAATTTAATATGTTCATAATTCCACTTGATGTAGAAAAGTTTTTTATGTAACTTTTTTCTAATCTCTATACCAATTGGTTTCAGATACTATCAACTTAAAAGAAAATGGCTTTAATATGTGAACAAACCCAGTCAACTGAGAACTGAGACACAGAATACATAACTGAGAGATCATCGGCTGTGTCAGTCAAAAGTTTGAATTCTATTGGCGACAAAGACACTAATACTTACCTAATCATAAGGATAACCTATCAAGAAGAAACAGAAAAAGCTTCGTAAGAACGGTCGATAGTGTCAACTTTGTAAATAAAATAAAAAAACAATTTAACAGTGAATTTTATTATAAAAAAATTGTAAGTACCTACTCAATAAAAACAATCATCAAGTAATGTTTTATTGGTTTCATTCACCCATTAGTATAACTACCTAACTAAATCAAAATTAACTAGGGACCACAGTAGGCAAGTAATAATAAAATCTGGATATCACACACACTGCTCATTGGTTGTTATTAAGTTTTTGAAAAAAATATGAATGCAATTCTTACATTTCAATGTGCATTAAGATAGTACATAGTCAGAAGCAGATCTATCCCCACTGGCAGCATCCATTCATGAGTATGACATAAACCAGCCATCGCTTGCTCAACCATATTGAGAAATCATAACGACCCGCCTCACACGACACCACACCACTGCAGAAATGATTCAAGAGAGCATGACATACTAAAGCTACCCATATTAAGGCTTATATCTTTTATCCCTACCCAGTTGCACCAAAACAGCAATGAAGTTTAATGACCTCTATCTAAAAAAGTAGTTAAACAAATTTGTAACACTGTTGGTTTTCAAATAAAATAAAATAAAAAAGTTAAGTAATAAAAACAGATCTAAAAAGTTTGATTAACAGAATATATATAATTGTTTATATTCTGTTTATCAAGCTGCTTAGCATAGCTCTGCCACGTATGAGCTCATTTTGGCTCTGCGGAACAGATGGAGCAACTGGATCACTAGCATCATCTTCTTCATGTTGCGTGACATCACTTGGTGGTGGTAAACGGGCATGCAGTGCAATATTGTGCAGTACGCTACATGCATGGACTATTTGACTCGCAACACGAGGATGATAGTGCAGTGTCCTATGCTTTAGTAAGCACCGCCAACGAGCCTTCAGCAAGCCAAAACATCGCTCAATGCAATTCCTGGCTTGGACATGACGTGTGGTGTATACTTCTTCTCGAGAGCCAGGTGCTGCATTTAATACAGGAGTCATAAGCCAGGCTCTCTGAGGGTATCCAGAATCACCTAAAACAATAGGGTAGGTACTTATTATAATAAAATTTGATAGGTAAAAATGCATTTATAATACTTAAGGCCAGTATCTTGATTAAATTTATTGCTTGCTAAGTACAGTCACGAGCAATAGGATGTACACACTTTTGAACTATGTCACATTCAACTCTCAGTGTGAAAATGTCATTCAATATTATATTAAATAATGTTATTCAATAACGTAATATGACATAAGTTCTAAAGTGTCTACATCTTACTGCTCGTGACTGTACATTAAGGTATCGAAAATTCACATGTACAGATTGAAGCTAAGATTCTATAGTTCACTGTAGTATTAGGTAGTAGTTAGCAAAGAGCAAAAAGTGGCCACTACAGGCACTTTACTAACTACTACTAGAACAAACTATATTTTACTGAGGTTATTGTTTGTAAATAAACTACTTATTCAACTGTCGCTTTAATCTGTACATATGAATTTTCGATACATTATGTATTATGTACTTAGCGAGCAATAAATTTAATTAAGATGAGGGCGCCACTTTTGAGTCGCCTTAAATAAAGTATGATTTGATCCTATGCATGATTTAATCCGCTTTATAAGATCAAGAAAAGCTAGTGTAGGCACAGATTACTAAGTAGTTGTACAGCTATACAATTATGGCTTACCTAATAACCAAGTTAGTTCACCATTTTGGTGAAGTGTACGCATGTATGGTTCCACTTGGCTTGAAGACCAAATAAAAGAGTCATGCGTAGCTCCTCCGAATCTGGCATTAACATTGGTAATTTTTAGGTCAGGGTCACAAATCTGAAAATATACTTATTATCATTACCTATTGGAATGAGATATTATGATCATGATGATTTATGTAAGTAAATAAATTAAAATAAAATTTAGAAATGAATAAGACCATACGGATGAAATATACATTTATTAATATCTAAGGCACTATCTGCCTACCTACCTATAACTCCGTTAATTACTTATTTATTTTCTTTATTAAATTGTTAGATTTCACTCTAATTATATCATAAATATTACCTACTATTATACCTACCTACTATTATAGTTATAAACACATTCATTAATGTGCTGCTTAATTTTTTAGAAAAATTATTGTGATTAACTTTATTTTTTTTATTAAGTAGGTACTTTGATTTAATTAATAATTACATAAAGGTAGGGCTTAAGTAGGTACTTTACCATTTGCACATTTATTGAGTGATATCCTTTTCTATTAAAAAATAGATGTTCTTCATCATTTGGCCGCACAATTGATATGTGCGTACAATCAATTGTTCCAACAATTCCAGGTAAATGAAACCTCCTTTGAAACCTGAAAAATCATGGCAAAAGATCAATTATTAACATTTTTCTTAACGTTAAAACAGTTAGGTATTTTAAACTCAAATGAATGTAAATAATTAATAAATCTAATAGGTGGGTATATAGGAAAGTTCCTACCTACATACTTCATAGATTCTTTCTTACTTATAAAATACTTAATAATTTTTTTGTGTTTCTCAAAAGTAAATAGGCAGGTAGGTAGGTACTTAACTACAAACAAGTATTAAAAGTAACTACCTACTATGAATGAAATACCTATCACTTACTCTTGTCTTATTCTTGACCTTTCTTGCCGAGTTTGTGGGAACACTATCCATTTGCCCAACATGTATGGATGGTTGAGGGCATCCACAACTTGCCTGATACAACGACTTGCTGTGCGTTGTGTCAAATGTTGTGTAATACCCACAATCCTTTGATAGGAGCCGGTGCCCAAAAAACTCAGGGTGCAAAGAACCTATAATTAGGAGAAAGGAGTTACACAAGATTTTTAGTGCCTACTTATTTGATTTACACTTGCCACTTTTCCACTCATTAAAATTAATTCTAGGTACGTAGGTACTTACTTTTGTTTCCAGAGGAATTTCTTGAGTGCCTTTTAGCGGTGTGTGAGCTCTTAAGTCAGAGCATAGGTGGTAAAACGACGATTTGTCCAACCTAAAATACTGTATAAAGACACTCTCCCGCATTTCAGCGACGTTTTCTAGAAGGCTACGTCGCTGGTTTCGCCTTTGCCGCCCGAGCCACACTTCTTCATTATGCGCAGCCCACAGGAGGCGCAATGTATGCATTTTGATTGATTAGGTATTAATTTGAAACTAAGTTTTCACCGGAGTAACTCGCTATTTCGACACACGATCGTTTCGTTAACGTCAAGGGTTTGGCGTTCGCTTATGAGTAGTAAAAAACTGTAGTTTACGGTGCGTGTTTCGCGAACGACTCTTCGCCACAGAATACAGTGCGCCAAGGCTGTTTTGGCAATGGCGAAAATCGGAACTAATTTTAGCAGCTAAATAATAAGGGTCAGTTTCCAATAAGAATATATCTTTAACAGAGAAAGTGGCGCCACCATTTATTGTCAACCGAGTGCCGAAACCGCCTTGTTGTACTGTACAAGCGTACGCAGCGAACGAATTTGAACGAAATGACACTTGGCTACCAAATGCACAATTTGTTACGACTAGATCACGTGATAACTGTCAATCCCATACATTTTTTCTGAGCGTATACGCTTAACGTTTGCTTTGTTGCCACTTGTCTAGGCCCCCTGATCATGTTTTGTATGAAATAATTTTTTTGTCTGTCCAATTAGAGATGAATATCTATCAGTTTATATCTACACACCACAGTCCTCCGAACTATTTAGTTTAGCAGAAAAAGGAACTTCTGCGTTCAGATCTCGGTTTACTGGATTATATTCGCAAAAATTTGGAAGATTAGAAGTCATTTTAAAAAAAATACGCTACCACAGTCGTGTTCAAGACAGTTGACAACTGAATTTTGAAGCCCGCTCATTGGTGGATGCAAACTCAGTAGTTAGAGTTTGCGGGCAAAACCTAACTACTGAGTTTTTTGACCAATCAGAGATCACTATCGAACTAGGGCGAAACTGGGGATTTAGAGTTTGCGCGCAAAACCTAACTACTGAGTTTCTTGACCAATCAGAAATCACCATCAAAACTCGAGAGTTAGATTTTGCTTATATGCATCCGGGCTCAAACCCGTAGACTCCGGGTCAAACCCGGAGAGGTGGCAGCCCTACTTGCACCGTCAGTCCCAACACATGCTGTCATGATCTATACTTAATTCATAAGCTTCAAGCTTATTTCGCAAAATATTTACGCAGTGATCAGCTGTTGCACTACCTAATCCTTACCAGGACCAAATTCCTAAAGCACGTTTTTTTATTTGAGCTTTGGACATTAACATTTATATAGCGCCGATTTTGTGTAGAAGTCAATTCCTCTAAAGAAACTGAAATTTTTTGTCAATTACTCTTCAACTCTCTTAATTCTTCTTTAGATTCCTCTTTAATTCATCACTTTTAGCCACTACTATTTATTTATCGTGTTAGATAACTTCGGTAAGTTATTGAAACCGCTTTAATTAAAATGTTTGCGTATTGAATCAGATATACAGAACACGCTGTCATTTTCGCAACCAAGTCCCCCATTTTATCTTCAGTGGCAGTATCACGGAGTATCACCATTCTCAAAATATCAAATTAATTTTACTTTATTGCTTATGTACAGTTGCAATTTTTTGCGTAGTACCTACTTATAATAAATACTATAGTGTAAGCGCTCGTTCAGACATGCGGGAATCGTGCGTTTACGAATCGCGCGGTTTGAAACCGCAAAATTGTGATGCTATTCAGACACCGCGGTTAGTATGCGATTTTCGTGCGGGTATAGCGTCAGTTTGAAAATGGAGGTCGACGAAGAAGTGTGTGTGTTGCTGTGGTTGCTCCTTAAAAAAAAGAAAAGAAAAAGGCGGTATTGGGTGCATCCAATATTAAGTGACCGACTAGTACATGGTCAGTTCGTAACGTTATATCCCAATTTAAGAATGTATGATAACAAATTTTTTGACTATTTGAGAATGTCAATAAAATCTTTTGATGAACTAATTGAACTGATCAGGCAAGATATTTCAAGCTCTGAAACGCATTTGAGGCCAAGCGTGTCACCGGAAGAGAAACTCGTAATAACTCTAAGGTAAGATTTATTGTTGTTCTTCAAAATCAGCATAAATATTCTCTATAACAGTAGACGACTGAGAGCCAGAACTAAATTGCGATGGTGACGGTGACGGTGACGGAATAACAGGAGGAGATGATCCAGATGTAGTAAAATATCCTTGCGGGCTTGTATTATGTCCTTGCCAATACATAGGTGTGATCTGCTGAGCATTGTAGCGAACAGGGGGTGGTAAGATTTGTCCTTTTTGTATCACTTGAAGTAATTCAATTTTAGTTGCTAAGCGCCTATTTTCGGGTACTTTTTTGAGTTCCTTGTATAACGACAAGCAAAAGAGTTTGTCGTCATCTTGTTTGGTAATACTATTTTCTTGAAGTTCATCCTGAAAAACTTTTCGTGACTCGATGCTTTTTTCTATTAAAACAGCTATTTTTTCTTCTGGCACTTGTGTTTTCTTACGTTTAGGGGGACGTACTTCAGTGGCTTCGGTTGCATTGGCGTTTAGTTGACTTGTCTCCTCAGTTTGCCTTTCATTCTGTTCTTCAATATTAGTTGTAGTGTCTTTGTTACTTACACTATTCTGCAGGAAAGAAAGTCTTGAAAAGTACATATATCGGGCTCCTTTACGAGCACCTGAACCAGAAGGAGTTGTTTTTTCTTTTTTGTATTCTTTATTGTAGCAGTCTCGTATGTTTTTCCATTTTTTTTGGAGTTGTGTACCTAAAAATAATAATATTATTAATAATTTTCTTGTTTCAGATATCTTGGTACGGGTTGTTCATTTGGAGAACTTAGCTACAATTATCGCCTAGGAAAATCGACGATTACAGGAATTGTCCGCGAAGTATGTAAATCATTGTGGAATAAGTTGGTAAACATAGTCATGCCCGAAGCGACTGAAGATACCTGGAAGACAATAGCACGAGATTTTGAGAGATATGCAAATTTCCCAAATTGCATTGGTGCTATAGACGGCAAGCATATCCGAGTTATAAAGCCTGTTGATTCGGGATCTTTGTATCATAACTATAAACATTTCTTTTCCATAGTCCTCTTAGCACTTTGCGACGCCAACTATTGCTTTACTTATGTTGATATTGGGGCTTATGGCAAAAGCAGTGATTCTGCTATATTTAAAAATTCGTTATTTTATAAACGACTAACAGAAAAATCATTAAACATACCAATACCTAAACCCATATCTAATGTAGACCCAACACCAATGCCTTATGTTATAGTTGGAGATGAAGCCTTCGGCTTAGCGGAAAATTTAATGCGTCCATATTCAGGCAAATGTTTACCATATGAAAAAAGGATTTTTAACTATAGGTTATCGAGAGCCCGACGTAACATTGAGTGCACTTTTGGTATTTTGGCAAACAAATGGCGCATCTTTCATAGGCCTATAAATGTAAATATAGATTTTGCCGAAGACATAATAAAGGCCTGTTGTATTCTACATAACTATGTGCGGACAAGAGATGGCCTAAAATTTAAAGATACTTTATATACAGCACCAATGACTAATCTCAATACCTTGCATGCGGGAAGAGGGACACCGTCATCTTTGAATATCAGAGATAAATTCGCTCATTACTTTGTGAACGATGGGCGTGTTCCATGGCAAGACACAAAAATATAGCTACAACTAACATACCGTACCTACTTGTAATGTTTAGGTACATAACTAAATGTAAACAAACAAAATAAGGTAATAACGTTGTGACCTACATTTGAAAAATGTTCGAAATGTATGCATAAAACAGCCGAAGTTTGTTTATATTTAGTTAAGTACCTAAAGTATACGGAGAGTATAATATACTAGCGCTTCGTAATAATAATTGTAATAGCTAATAATTCTGTCAGTTCATTTTTGGTGAATAAACCTACTTACTTAAAATATTCTTTTTTTCCAATGTGTCTTCACAATCTCCAAATATCTCCACCAACTCTTGCCAAGCTCGGTTCTTGCTTATTTTATTCGAATAATCATCGCACTGAATATCCCATATTGCAGGTCTCTTCTCCACCTCATCAATAAATAGTTCAGTGTCGAAACGATCCATGGCGAACTCACGAGCTAACCGCGCGGTAGCAGCAATGCAACTGAACGCGAAGTAAAGACTCCATAGTAATAGAAACGCGCGGGAGTAGCGCGATTCTATTTTCTGGCGGTTGGGTTGCGGGAACCGCGCGGTTTGATTAACCGCGCGGGTATGTCTGAACGATTACTCACTAACTCATACAAATAAGACCCGCGCGATTTCCATGCGATTCTGAAATCGCGCGGTTCCCGCCGTGTCTGAACTAGCGCTAAGAGGAATGATGACCCGCTCCTCATGAAATATAAACATCCTTCGTCACGGGCAGCGGGACATGACCAGCTTCCCACTCTTACTGGTACCTTCGAGGACAAAGGTTGCGATATTGTGCTGTGCATTGTGTGTGAATCGATCGTGTGATGGCGATAATAGAATGGACACTGATTAGTATTTAAGTTAGGTGAAAACGTTAGTTGTAAGTACTTTTATATTTTTACTTTTTAATAAATTGTTTGATGTGCCTATAATTTGTTTCAATATCATAGTTGTTTATTTTTAGGAATTTTACTTCTATTCTTAGATATTTTATCAGAAGTGGGATAGAATTACACTTTCCACAAGGGTGTTAATTTTATCGTACATTCTGGCAATAAGTAATTAATAATTTTG
Organism: Agriphila tristella; assembly: GCA_928269145.1. Taxonomy (NCBI): domain Eukaryota; kingdom Metazoa; phylum Arthropoda; class Insecta; order Lepidoptera; family Crambidae; genus Agriphila; species Agriphila tristella. Next base: position 10,167,825 of record OV743448.1, on the reverse strand, counting down.
TGTTGCGAAGTAAAGTAATTACTAATTATGGGCAAATCAAAGCGTTCGCGTTCGCGTTCACGTACACGTACTCCTAGTCGAGAACGTTATAGATCGCGTAATCGTAAAGTTTCGAAAAGTAAACGTAGACGTACTAGATCAGGGAGTGATACTATACGTGAGTCTGTGGGCACGTATTAAATTTTCATTGTTTCCGCGCGTCAAAGAAAATATAATGTCAGTCGAAACTTTATCACGACGTGTTACGTTTGTCAAGGAATTCTTTCTAATTATTTTTCATATTAATAGGTATCAATATTCTGTTTGCTCCTTCTACGTTTTGTGTGAGAAGTGTTGGTAAATAAACCGAAAAGATAGAAAGTCGTGCTTATTTATTACATCACCAACACCCAAACTTCCCACAACTGGTGACCCCGACGTGATATTGAGAGGAAATGACAATGACCATCCTCTAAGAGAGCGAGAGGTAGCTTGAAGTTGGTACACCCCCTATCTCATCTCTGCTGTTGCATAAGGAGTTCCGGATAAGTACCATGCAATCTTTCTTGATAGGTTGGGGGGAGACAAGGTGTACCACTTTGTCAAAAGGCTTTCAAATATAGATTTTTGTACAAGTTGGAGATTTCTATTAATCTGCTTTATTGTGAAACTTTGCTCATACCTCAACTGTGCATAGTCTGTAGTGGTTTTTAAGTTCAAGTCAAATTCCCAAGGATGTGTCTCCCTCTTAAATCTTATCCCTATTTTGGCTGTAATAAACTGAAAAAATCTCCGGGTAGTCATGTCTAACTTAATTTCTCTTTTTGAGCGTGGTTTAGGTTGAGGCCACGGACCACGCCAATTGGCACTCCATTTGTCCACAGAGATCAGATATCCTCCTAAACTTTGATTTATCTCATACTTTTGTCTGGAAAAAGTGCACTCTTTAGATGTTATTGTGGGAGATAAAGAAAATTGATTGACAACTTGAGATGTTACGCATAAAACCTACATGAGAACTTTAATTTACAAAAATAATTTGATTTATAGCTTTAAAAACTATAGCTATAGCCACATTTTTTTTGATATATTGTTTATGAGATCTTCCGCCTGGTCCATAATCTAGTACATGTCTTCCGACACCACATACTGCGCAGACAGTAGGGCATCCTTCGACGAGTCATCCAACGCTTCTTGCTCGATGTCTATTATCTCAATTTCATTCAAAGATTATAAATGTAAGTAGGTGTTATCTTTAAATGTATCTCTATAGGTTTATAAGTAACTAGAGATGTGACGCATAAAACTTACATGAGAACTTTAATTTACAATAATAATTTGATTCATAGTTTTAAAGACTTACCCCTTAATTAGTAAGTAGGTACTATTAAAGATTATACACTCGACGTCAGAAAAACCGCACCTCTTTGACACTAAGTTTAGACTTGGCCATCCTATTGCTAGCTAACGTTTTATTGTGTAAATGTTGATATCTATTGAAAGTTCATTTAATGAGCTTTCTTTTGATAATTGTTTGATTTAGTTAACATAACAGTTACCATAATTAAACGATTAAAGCGTTATTGCTAGCGCCACCACAAAAGGGAAATAAAAGGGGTCAATTCAGGAAATGCGGGTAAATTCGCTATCGAGATGATGGAGAAAACACACTTCAACAGTTCAATTAAAAAAAGGAATACCCAAGATGGATACTATTGCCCATGAAGTTACTCAAATATTGCAAAAAAATAGGCAATGTAATGTGCTCGGAAACTCAATCTCAGTAATTGATTCCGTTCGACGAGTATTCCAACGGTTTCTAAAGAATGTTGGCTATGTCCGAAGGGGAAGAAGTATATAATAACACTTATCATTAAATTATATGGGATTAAATTAACTTTGAAGAAAAGGTGCGGTTTTTCTGACGCCGAGTGTATAACAGATGTGTAGTTACACAGTGTTTTGTTCCTTTCTTTTTAATGTCAAATTTAAATAGTTTGACAGAGAGTAACCCTTGTGTAACTATACATCTGCTATAAAATCTTTATTAGTAAGGGGGTATAGCTATATAACCACATATTTTTTTGATATATTGTTTGTGAGACCTTCCGCCTAGTCCATAATCTGGTCCATGTCTTTCGACACCACTTACTGCGCAGACATAGTAGGGCATCCTCCGACGAGTCGCCCAGCGCTTCTTTCCAAGGCTTTAAAAAACTATAGCTATAACCACATTTTTTTATATATTGTTTATGAGACCTTCCGCCTAGTCCATAACCTTCCGGTGCATAAGGTATGGTCCATGTGTTTCGACACCACGTACTGCGCAGACATAGTAGGGCATCCTCCGACGAGTCGCCCAGCGCTTCTTTCCATGGCTTTGAAAAACTATAGCTATAACCATATTTTTTTATATATAGAGTAGAATACAACGATGGTTAACTGCGGCACTTGCGGAAAATTTTTGTCGGCGTCGAGTGGTGCATGCTGCTCTATATGTCAGACCAAATACCACAAAGGATGTCTGGCCCTCCCGGAGAAGGCCCACCTTAGCAAGGATTGGATCTGCCCCAACTGTAAAAAGGGTGCTAAGCGGAATGACAATAGCCAAACACCGGTAAAAGGGGCATATGGTACGCCACCTCAGGATGACAACGAATTTAGTTCACCGCAGCACGAGGACCGTCGCGAAGACCACCGAGACCGTGAGTTCGCCATATTTATGGCCGAATTTTGTGAATTCAGAAAGGAGATGGCACAGTTCCGCGAGGCGCTGATGACCCGCATGGAGGACTTCGAGCGGAGGCTGGATAGTCTGGAAAAGCGAGGCCCTGAAGCCGGGGGTACCTCTGAGCTCGAGCGCACCATCGAGAACCTCAAGCGGGAGCTAAACGACCGCGACCAAGAGGCCCTCCTGGCTGACCTGGACATCGGGCAACTGCCGGAGGAGAAGGGCGTAAGCGTCGTCCAATCGGTGACGATGCTCGCCGTGCGGCTGGGCGTCCGGCTGGAAGAGCGTGACGTGGTGTTCGCGGAGCGCGTGGGCGCGCCGCCGACCGAGGCGGGGGGCCGCCCGCGCCGCGTCGTGGTGCGCCTGCAGCGCTGCCACCTGCACGACGAGCTGCTGCAGGCTGCGCGCGTGCGCTGCACCGCTACCGACGCCGCGGGAGGCCGCGTCTTTGTTAACGAGCGGCTGACTCGCCAGAATCGCCAGCTGTTCCATCGAGTCCGCGAAGAGTGCCGGCGACTCCAGTGGCGCTACTCCTGGACGAAGCGTGGTCGTATCTTCGCCCGCCAGGGTGAGGGGCAGCCTTTTTTTCAATTTCGCTCAGAAGAGGACTTCGTTCGCGCCTTTGGCCACCCGGTATCAGATGCAAAATGGTCTGAAATATAAACACTCACTTGAAAACCTGCCTCTAAAAAGCAAGAAATAATATTCAAATCATTAGATACGCATTATCATTGTTATAATAACAACACGTCTATTGAAGTCGGGTGGGGCTGGAGTACAACTTCCTTTTTTTATTCTAAAAGCCCCACCCGACTTCAATAGACGTGTTGTTATTATAACAATGATAATGCGTATCTAATGATTTGAATATTATTTCTTGCTTTTTAGAGGCAGGTTTTTGAAGTCGGTTTTTTGTTTTTTAAAACAATTTTTTATTTTTAGTGTAAGTACCTTCTATATTAGGTATATTATTATAGGTATATTATTGGGTAGAAAAATCGGCTCAGCCAAACGTGAGATATTCGCGGAGAAACATACATTCATACAGGTCAAACTGAGAGAGAACCTTTTTTTTAAGTCGGTTAAAAAGACTACATTAAAAGTACCCCTTTCCCAACAAAAAGAAACATCTAACTCGGTTCATAAATAACAAAGTCGTCAAGTTGATGCAAAATCATAGTATTTTCAGGATTTCTCAAAAACTACTGAACCGATATGAAAAAAAATTAAATGGGACCATCTCGCAAGAAAACTCGACCGAACAAAAGAAGAATCATCAAAATCGGTTCATAAATGACGAAGATATGCGCGAACAACGATAAAAAAAAAAACAATCGAATTGAGAACCTCCTCCTTTTTGTGAAGTCGGTTAAAAAACCTACTAAGTTTCTTACTACTTACTTGTTATGTTTGTTTTTGCTTTTTTCCATATATTTACCTAATAAGCGCGGCAATGTTTTCCTCCTTATATCAGCCAAATCACAAATCTTTCTGTTTTATGTAAGGTCTTCTATGTGTCACAGTTTTTCGGGTATGGGTACAGCAAATAACAATGGTTATTTGACACTGAATATTTATTTTTTGATAACTGTAATCAAGAGAGGGTCAATGTACATTATATTTTTGTTGCCACATATATATTTTCAGTTTTCTACATGTTTGGAATATTCATATCTTTTAAGGATTACAATTTTAATTACTTTCATCCTTAGCAAAATATTAATTGTAAATAACTATCATTTTCATACATTAGGATTATTATTACACACAGAAGCTAAATTAGTGAATTTTGTTTTCAGACATCAAATGCACATTCAAACTATTTACAATATCTTTATCTATAGTAATTTAAGTTTATGTACAGTTTCTTGTCAGACAAATATATTTAATCTATTAAATACCGATGGGTTCTAGAAACCTAAGGATTGGTATTTTCAATGCTGGGTCTCTAGGCACAAAACATGAGGAGTTTATAGTAGCTATACAAGAACTAGCCCCTGATATTATGGCAATTAATGAGACATGGTTAGGGTCGGGGCAGGATGACACTGCGCCTAGGCTGCCGGGTTACCGCTTGATGCACGTACCGAGCTCCAGTGGCGGATTTACCCTAAGGCCAAGTAGGCCCGGGCCTAGAGCGGCCAGATATTAGGGGCGGCCAAGCGAGGCGAAAAATAGACTGATGATAGGACTGATGAAAGGCTTTTGCACTTTAGCACTAAAGCAGAGACAGGCATTTTTTAATTTCGCAGATGAAACCACTAACAACATTAGAAGATGAAACAGACTAAAAATCGCGCGGCGCGGCAATATTTTTTGTAAAATACAGGCAAGATTACAAGATAAGTAGTTGAAACTGACTAAAAATCGCGATGCGCGGTCGTTTTTTGCCTTTTTTTAATAATCTTAAAACGTGGACAACGTGGATCCGAGTTACAATCTGACAAGATTTTGTTGCATTTGATAGGCGTGTTACGGTTTAGACTGGCGTGCGGCTGACACTAAGCTGAGTGAGGCAGGTATTTTTGTATTTCACGGAAAAAGACCGTTTTTTAACTATAGCTAGACAGGCAAGATTTCAAGATAGAAGTGGATGAAACTGACTAAAAATCGCACCGCGCGGCTGATTTTTAGGGTTCCGTACCCAAAGGGTAGAAACGGGACCCTATTACTAAGACTCCGCTGTCCGTCTGTCTGTCTGTCACCAGGCTGTATCTCAAGAACCGTGATAGCTAGGCAGCTGAAATTTTTACAGATGATGTATTTCTGTTGCCGCTATAACAACAAATACTAAAAACAAAATAAAATAAATATTTAAGGGGGGGCTCCCATACAACAAACATGTTGTTTTTGCCGTTTTTAGCTCGATATTAATAACGACAACAGGTAGAAAGTTAAAATTTTCACCGATGATGTATTTCTATTGCCGCTATAACAATAAATATATAAAAAAAAAAAAAAATATAAGGGCGGCTCCCATACAACAAACGTGATTTTTATGCCGTTTTTTGGTACGGAACCCTTCGTGCGTGAGTCCGACTCGCACTTGGCCGGTTTTTAACTATAGCTAGACTGGCAAGATTTCAAGATAATAAGTGGATGAAACTGACTAAAAACCGCGCCGCGCGTTCGTTTTTTTACTGTAGTTTTGTGCATCCTATTATCCTATACAAGCATTCTCCCATATATAGAAGCTCCGACCTCCCCCCCCCCCATGATGGGAGCTGAGAAAGGGGCGGCTGGTACTATTCGGCCTAGGGCGGCCAAGACTGTAAATCCGCCACTGCCGAGGTCTGACGGCCGCCGTGGTGGTGGGGTTGGTTTTTACATTCGTAGGGGCATAAACGTTCGGACCTGTCATCACCCCATAGCTGCAGCGGTTGAACAGATGTGGCTGAGTCTGCATGTGAACGGTAAGGACATAGCCGTTGGAACCGCCTACAGACCACCTTCTCAGGACGTAAATACCTTTCTGGAGGCTGTCACCTGTTCTGTCATCTCGATGGCTAAGCATGACAGGATAATCTTACTTGGAGATTTCAATATTGATCTTCTCATCCCTAGCTGCGGTAAGTATAAACAATTCATACAATTCTTACAAACTGTATGCTTGACACAGCTGGTTGAAGAACCAACGCATTTCACAGACCACAGCCAAAGTCTGATAGATGTAGTCTGCACAGACGCACAAGCCATTCACGTCAATGTCAAATACTCTCCAGACTTGGGCGGTCATGCAATGGTTGTAGCAGAGTTCAAATTTAAAAAGGACAAACTGAGACCACGGTATGTTACTTACAGGCCTATGAAAAATATTATCGCGGAGCAATTTGAAAGGGACCTCAGCTGTGTTAAATGGACTGAACTTTGTGAGTTGGATGTTGACACCCTAGCGGAGGCATTCACTAATATCTTGAAAATGCTGTTTGATCTCCATGCACCCACTAAAAAGAAAATTTTCAAACATCCTCCTCACCCATGGATAACGGACACAGTTAAGGATATGATGCGCATTAGGGACGATTATCACAAAAATGTTAAAGTTGACAATTCATCACCTAGGAAAGAGAGTTATAAGCAAATGAAACATATAGTTGTCGCAGGCAACTGGCTTAATCAGCCGTTCAATTAGCCGCCTAGCCTTTTCATAGAACGTCGCCGTTTCATCAGCAGCCTAAATGACATCCAGCCAATACATTCAAAACAATATCTAATTAACGGGCTGGCAGATGCTAAGGCCGTTGATTGAATAGGATAACCGTCGTGACGAATAGAAAATGAGATATTTTGATATTGAATTCTTTATTATTATTTAAGTAAAATCCTACTTAATATTATAAATGAGAAAGTTTGTGGGTTTGGATGTTTGTTCCTCAATCGCGGAAAAACTGCTGAACAGATTTGGATAAAATTTGACACACAGATAGTTTATAGCCTGGATTAAAACATAAAATACTTTTTATCTCAGCCAAAGGTTCCCTAGGGATTTTTCAAATGTCCACGCGAACGAATTTGCGGGCGGAGGCTAGTACTTTAATATCATAGGTGCTTGTTTTGTCTTTTTCTTTCGCAATATTAACTGCTGAGTTTTAACGAAGGATAAAACACATTTTAAGAAATCTTCTTGTCAACTAAAAAAAGTCTCGAATGGTAGTAAAATAAAGAAAATTCAAAAGCACTTAATTACCTGTTTCTTAGAATAAGAATTATTCATTTTCATTTTCTAGTACTTAGGTTCATTAAGCGTTTGATTTTTTTTCAGGAGGAGCTCGGTGGCGCAGTGGCTTAGCGCCTGGCCCAGCGATTACGGAAGTTAAGCAACGATCGCAAGGGTCGGTCATGGGATGGGTGACCAAAAAATTATTATCTCGAGCTCTTTCGTGCTTCGGAAGGCACGTTAAGCCGTTGGTCCCGGCTGCATTTGCAGTAGTTAACACCCACCAATCCGCATTGGGCCCGCGTGGTGGGTTATGGCCCATCCTCCTTACCACCCATAAGGAAGGCCTGTGCCCCAGCAGTGATCAAAAATGGCTGATGGGATCCCCGTCAATTGGTAATGCGCCTGGCGGCCATCATGGCCGCCAGGCGCCATGGACCAATTGACCAATTTTAACCTCAAAAATGAACAACAGTATTTTTTTCATATACCTACCTAGACTCTTTCTTATTGAAAATAAGAATGAAATAATTAATATATTATAATACCTATTAGAATTTTACTGTTTTTTGTCATTTTGAGTTGCGGATGATGTTGATGTGTATGTTAATTTGACGAGGTTCCAGCGCATTACCAATTGACGGGGATAGTATATAACCTCTAACCATAAGAATAAATATTTATTCTTATGCTCTGAATAAGATTCTTTCTAATGTCTAAACTCCAAGGTTTACGGTGAGATGTTAAAAAGAAAACACAAATTATTTTCATATTTAAACTTGTCAATAACATTGTTTACCTTAAACAACGGAACAAACAATAAATTACGAAAAAAAAACAAAACAATCACTTTGATGGTATTGGTCATATTCTGAACTAAATTACAATGACTTGGCTAGGCAAGTGGTTAAACGTTATCGAACCAAGACATTTGCCTAGCCGTTAAATTAAATGCCGGGATGTTATTTAGGCCGATGATTTAATGGCGCCTGTCAATGAAAAGGCTAGGCCGCTAATTGAACGATTTAAAATTAAACGAATTATTTAATAATAATTCGTTTAATTAACGAATTTAAAATGAAATAAACAAAAATATTAGCAACTCAAAAATATTATGGAAAAAATTAAAAGACACTGTAATCCCTAATAAAAAGTGTATGTTGGAATTACCCTCCTTTTTAGATGACCCAAACATCATAAATACTCATTTTCTAAATGTTCCAGGTGACAACGGAGTTTCAATATCGCAACTAACTTTCTTTGTTGGAATCTATTGTGAAATGGCTCGACAAAAATAGTTTAAAAGTTAATGCTTTGAAAACAAAATTAGTACAATTTTCTAATTATAATAATAAAAGAGAAAACTTAAATGTTACCTGTAATGGCGAACATATAATGGAGGTGTCTGAAACATCATTTTTAGGCGTGGTACTTGACAAGCACTGCAATTGGAAAGCACACATAAAACAAGTATGTAGCAAAATCAACAGATTTGTTTACGCGTTACGAAAATTGAAAAGACTAGCATGTGAAAAAACTGCCATTGTCGCATATCATGGTTATGTTGCCTCTGTACTAAGATATGGCTTGTTAATGTGGGGGAACTCTACCCTCATTAATAAAGTATTTATAGCGCAAAAGAAATGTGTCCGTGCAATATGTGGTGCTGGTCCTTTGGAGTCTTGCAAGCCTTTATTTAAAAAACTCAAATTATTAACATTGACTTCACTCTATATTCTGGAAATAGGAGTTTTTGTGAGAAAACATTCAGAACTTTTCCAAAAAAGTGTCGATTTCAAGAAAAAAAGCTGTAGAGACCCAAGTAAGCTTTTGGTCCCTATGAGTGCTAGCCATCTCTATCATAATAATTGTTATTTCATGGCTATACAAGTATATAATCGGATACCAAAAAATATAAGGGAGTTGCCATTTAATTTTTTCAATAACAGGCTTACAAAATGGCTTATTGATAAATGCTTCTACTCTATGAAAGAGTTCATGGAAAATAAAGATTAAGTAAAGAATATAATATAAAAATTAATTTATAATAATTATAATATGATATTAATATGATACTGTTACGCTATTTCTAATTTAAATTGACTTGTGATTGACTGTTATAATATAGTGATGTAATTAATTTAATTGACATTTTGATTGAATTATTTAGATTGACATTCCATTAATTGATTTATATTTAATTATTGACATTTTGAATTGTATTATTTAGATTGACATTCCATTAATTATATTTTTTTTGTACTTTTTTGCATGCTGAATGAACAATCAGCGAAACATGTAGATCGATAACTGTTTTTCCAACTGACATGTATACACACCGTGTTTCGAGCAAAATAAAATATTCTTATTCTTATTCTTATTCTTTGAACATCACCGTTTCAGTGCTGCAACCTTCTCTTTGCAAAAAGTCAGTCAGGACACCGTTTTAAAAATCATAAACAGCTTTAAGTCAAATGCTCAGGGGGACGATGGCATATCTCTGGAGATGTTACAACTGACCTTGCCTCAATCACTATCCATCACAACCTTGATCAACAAATCAATAGAAGAAGGTATCTTTCCTGATAACTGGAAGGTTGCGGTCGTCAAGCCACTCCCGAAGACTACCCAACCTGAAACTGTTAATGACCATCAGTCTACTTTCATGTGTCTCCAAGGTCTTGGAGAGGGTTGTCTGCGACCAGTTAACCAAATACCTCGAAGACCATGATATCCTGCCTCGTACACAATCTGGGTTCCGCAGAGGCTATGGTACTGCTACTGCCCTTGCGGACGTAGTGGACAACCTTCTGGCAAGTCAGGATCAAGGTATGATTAGCGCTATGGTACTGCTCGACTTTTCACGCGCATTTGATTCAATAAATACAGCACTTCTCTTATCAAAGTTGTCATACTATGGAGTTGACGCTAAAGCAATCAAATGGTTCGATAGTTACCTCTCAAATAGGCGATAGTATGTTGAGCTTCCTGGGGCGAATGGGGACAAAAAACAATCTAGCCCCCTCCCGGTCACTCGCGGGGTCCCTCAGGGGTCCATTTTGGGGCCAATCCTCTTCATTTTGTTCAGCGCAGACATCACTAAAAGCATAACACACTGTCATCATCACTTGTATCAGCATACAAGTGATGATGACAGTGTGTTATGCTTTTGATGATCTGCAGCTGTACATTTCCTTCCCACCATCGGAACATGTTGCAGCTGAGGCCAAATTAAACGAGGACCTAGTACAGGTGGCTGCCTGGTGCGAGTCAAACTGCCTAACCCTCAACCCCAAAAAGTCAAAACTAATATTGTTCGGAAGTAGATATAAATTAAAGAGTCTTGATGAGAACTGTGCTGCTTTCACCATCTTTCTAAATGGGGAAATTATTGAACGTGTGGAAAAAGCTAGAAATCTGGGGCTGGTCTTGGATAGTTCCCTTAATTTTGAGACACATGTAAGTGAATGTGTGCGTAACTGTTTTTACCGCCTTAAGCTACTCTATAAAATAAGACCCTACTTGTGTGAAAAGCTTAGAATTACTTTGTGTGAATCATTGGTCCTCTCCAAGCTTAACTACTGTGACACAGTGTATGGGCTATGTCTACTAGCCCGGACTAAAAATCTCATACAGCGCGTTCAAAATGCCTGCGCCCGGTTTTATTTTCGGGTGCCGCCTCGCTTACATGTGACCCCTTTTTTTAATTCTGCTAATCTTCTGAAGATGGAAGCTCGCAGAAGACTTCATCTTGCGTCACTATTATTTGAAGTAATAAATACGGGAAAGCCGCGATATCTATTAGATAAGCTGGTATGGGCGCAGGAATGTAGCCGGTATTCGAAAAGAAAATGTACTTTTATATTCTGCACCCCGACTCATCGTACTGTAGCATTCCGCGGCTCTTTTAGATTTGCTGCCTCTCGGTGCTGGAACGACCTCCCGCCTCCGATGCGTGATTCTAAAACGAAGTACACTTTCAAGAAACATCTCAGAAACCACCTTCTGAAGTTGCAAAAAATAAAGACGTAAATATCTTAACTTACCTCGGTTCTCTTCACGTCAGGCTAGGCGTAGGTGCCATACATTTTGTGTCCAGTTTCCGACGAGGCAAGCTATCATACATCCTCGTTACAAAGTGGCACTTGAAGCACTTTTCCACGAATTGTAATTGTAACCATGCGGTTCTACGTGGCATCGCTTTTTCACAACGTGGCATGCACGTGGCAGTTTATTGTTTATTTCTGTTACCTATTACATAAGTACCTTTTTTATTGTCTTCAATTATTCTGTTGCCTATGTTTGTTTGTTCTTTTTTTTTTTCTTCATTCTTATATTCTGTAATGTGAGAGTCAATAAATGCCTATTCTATTCTATTCTATATATTTTATGAGACCTTCTACCTAGTCCATAATCTGGTCCATGTCTTCCGACACCACATACTGCGCAGACAGTAGGGCATCCTCCGACGAGTCCCCAGCGCTTTTTGTTCGAGGTCTATTATCTCAATTTTGATGAGACGTCGTCTTTTCTTCGTCGGACTTTTCATCACTAACGACTGCTGCGTGTTATGTAAGTGCTTGAGGAAGGACGATCTCTTCTTTCGTTTCCTCTTCTGCGTGTTATACGCCGCCTTTCGGATTTTGAGCTCCAACGGAGTTTTTTCGTGTTGTGGCTCTACACTACAACCCAAGGCGGGATCATCTGTGTCCATCCTTCTAGCGGGTCCTGGGCTTCTTGTTAGACGGGAGATGGTGGGTGTAGGTCTTCGACGAGATACTCGTTGTTCACTGACATGGCCTGAAATAAATAATATGAGTCATATATTTTAAAAGCGAACAGATTTCTATATTTGTATACAACTTATATTTAAAAAGCAACTTACCAACTTTGATGTTCTTATGAAAATCAATAAACATTTGCAATTAACAGATTTGTGATCGTGTGAGTTTGTATGTAAGGCAGCCATTACATGGTCATGCAAGCGTCAGTCAAATTCCATCAGTCATGAATTACGTTTGACTGATCACATCATGCAACCATCAGTCACTACATTACACGGTAGGTTAATCGTCAGTCACAGCCCGTGACTGTGGTTAAACTGACCGTGTAATGGGTGCCTTAACCTATAGCTGACACAGCTCCTAATATTTGACAAGTTAGAACTTGCTCCTGATGTCGATACCTTATTTATTATGTTATATTGTGAATTTTATGTAATTGGAAACGTATTGCTGACAAAGCGGCAAACACGTGCCGCGATGCATTCAGAATTAGACAAGTTAGAACTTATTTTTTGTCATTTATATTTTATTAATTCTCGGTGGCTATGAAGTAAGATAGTAAAAAGTAATTAGATTCAGAATATAACAACAACTTAACTTACATACATACTATTACTACTGCTTTATGGGTTACTGCTGTGGGGAAATTCTGTGGACATGATTAGGGCTTTTTGGGTTCAGAAAAAAATTGTCAGGGCTATCGCTGGTGTCTGGTACCTGGAGAGCTGTAGACCATTATTCAAGCAGCTTAACATTCTACCCTTACCTTGTATGTACATTAAAGAACTTTGCATGTTTGTAAAAAAACAGTCTGACTATTTTCCTAGACACACAGATATCATTAAAAGGCAGGTTGTGGCTAGGAATCCATATAAATTGTATACACCAAGATGTCGACTGGACTTAGCCAAAAAGAATGCATTTTATACCGCAATCCAAGTATTTAATAAACTGCCTAATTCGTTTAAAGATCTTCCTGTTCAAATTTTTAATAAGAAATTATCAAAATGGCTTATGGAACACAGTTTTTATGACATAAAAGAATTTGATGAATTTTGTATTGAAAATAAAAATTGACATTTGGTGGTATTGACATTATTTATGACATAATATGACATTAATTAAATTTTTGGTTGTTGATTGACATTTGATATTAGTACTATTTTTGTTTGCTCATTATTTATGACATAATATGACATTAGTTAAATTTTTGGTTGTTGATTGACATTTGATATTAGTACTATTTTTACCCGACTGCAAAGAAAGGGTTATGTTTTTCGCGCGTATCTTGTATGTAAGTATGTTTGTGTGTTTGTATGTAATATTCTTTATTACCTCATATCTTTCAAACGGCTGAATGGATCTCTGTTATTAAGATATCGTTCGATTTGTCTCGTCAGCCCAAGTGTTCTTAAGAAGGTGGCGTTATAAAAAAAACAACATGGCGGCTGTACGGTGCTATTATACGTAGTGGAAAAAAATTTTTTTTTTAGAATACTACAATATGGGTGTCAAATTAAAGGGTTTATTATAAGGATTTCATAAAGGTATGTCATTACCGTAATATGTAATAACTAAAAAGATATAAATAAAAAAAAAATAAAAAAAAAAAAAAAACCCGCCTGCATAAAAAGACAAGTCAACTGAAAGGATGGAAACAAGATTAAATATTAAAGGCAACATAATAACATGCAGTCGGAGGCATATAATTCAAATAATTCATAATGTCACTTTATGCATGCCTCCGACTGCATGTTATTATGTTGCCTTTAATATTTAATCTTGTTTCCATCCTTTCAGTTGACTTGTCTTTTTTTGTTTGCTTATTTGTTTAATATTATATTTCGAAATCTTTCAATTCAACTAGTATTTATAAATTTGTACGCCATGTTTAGAATGTATCATGGACTTATAAAATAACTTATTATCACAATTAATTATTGTAACACTGCATTCTAACAAATAAATGATTTGTATTTGTGTTTGTATTTTTTTTAAGTATTATTTACCTACCTAACCTATACGTGCCCATACTACAAAATACATTATTAAATAAACTTATTTGGCATAATTAAGTAGGTAGGTTTATTCGTTACAATCATACAAAAATACAAATCTTTCCTCTATAATATTAGTATAGATTACAAAATACATTAAAAATAATAAATCTATAATTTTTTTGACATAAGCCAGGTACTTATATAAAAATAATAGCTAGCACGTACTGAAACCCTAATTAAACCATAATGTTTTAATTCAAATGTTTATTTCAGCTCAAATGTATTAAACTAATGATACTTAATTTATAATAAAGGCCCTAAGGCTTTTGTGGAAATTTTATTAGCTAGTATAAAACGTTTATTATCCGTGTTAGACAAAGCTATCTTATTGACCGTCTGAGTATAAATTTCGTGCTTAATACATTTGAACATTACATTTTTTCTACGAACAAAAGTTGCTTAAAGATAAACTTTAAGCAACTTTGACTTGAAATTACCAGAGCCACATTTGATATGTGGTAAACAAACATACCTACTACCTGCGCTAAAACTTAAAGGAAAATAAAAAGGATTTTTGTTATTTAATATGATATTTAAAATTGCTGCTCAGAGACACAAATCAGGCCTTATTTAAAATGTATTTTATTAGAATAAACCGCGGCTCAGAGACACAAATCAGACCTTTTTTAAAATGTATTTTATTAGAATGAATCGCTGCTCAGAGACACAAAAATAAACCTTATTTAAAATGTATTTTATTAGAATAAATCGCTGCTCAGAGACACAAATCAGACCTTATTTAAAATGTATTTTATTAGAATGGATCGCTGCTCAGAGACACAAATAGACCTTATTTAAAATGTATTTTATTAGAATAAATCGCTGCTCAGAGATACAAATCAGACCTTATTTAAAATGTATTTTATTAGAATAAAACATTGGCTCTTTGTCGTCAATTATAATAATTTTGTGCGCTTTATAAATTTTTGAAAGTCCGACCACTTGTTCGAGTCTGGTCCAGCCGGCAGGCTGATTATTATCTAGTTAAAAACCACCTAGCGACCGGTTTCAGTTCACAGTTGAATGTGATACATTGCTACTTTTTTTTTGGTTTGGTTTACCCTAGAAAGAAGTAGCAATGCATTACATTCATCTGTCAAATGAGACCGGTCGCTACGTGGTTTTTAATTAGATAATCAGCCTGCGGGCCTTCACTGTGACCAACGCCTTCTTGTACCGCTGCTCTCGTGGTGTTTTGAGCACTTCGGAGGTGCTGTACACACGCACCTCTACGAAATAAGCCCCCTCGAGCTCAGCAGCTCGCCGCTCCACACCGTTGGCTACTCTCGTTGTGCACCTATACGTAATAAGCCCCCTCGAGCTTAGCAGCTCGCCGTACCACACCGTTGGCTACTCTCGTTGTGCACCTCTACGTAATAAGCCCCCTCGAACTCAACAGCTCGTCGCACCACACTGTTGGCTACTCTCGATTTGCAACTCTACGTAATAAGCCCCCTCGAGCTCAGCAGCTCACCGTACCACACCATTGGCTACTCTCGTTGTGCACCTCTACGTAATAAGCCCCCTCGAGCTCAGCAGCTCGCCGCACGACACCGTTAGCTACTCTCGTTGTGCACCTCTACGTAATAAGCCCCCTTGAGCTCAGCAGCTCGCCGTACCTCACCGTTGGCTACTCTCGTTGTGCACCTCTACGTAATAAGCCCCCTCGAGCTCAGCAGCTCGCCGCACCACACCGTTGGCTACTCTCGTTGTGCACCTCTACGTAATAACTCCCTCGAGCTCAGCAGCTCGCCGTACCACACCGTTGGCTACTCTCGTTGTGCACCTCTACGTAATAAGCCCCCTCGAGCTCAGCAGCTCGCCGCACCACACCGCTGGCTACTCTCGTTGTGCACCTCTATGTAATAAGCCCCCTCGAGCTCAGCAGCTCGCCGCACCACACCGTTGGCTACTCTCGTTGTCACGCTGCTGCCCAGCTTCTGACCACTTGCGCTTCGAATTTGAGACTTCTCAACAGCAAAGCTCTCGTCGTCTTCGCTCACCAAGCCGAACAGGTCTCGGACTCTTTGGTACATTTTGATATAATTTTAATATAATCTATTTTGATATAATAGCGTTTATAAAGTAGTTAACCTCCGTATCACACCATTGTGTTGGTGTGTGTAATAATATTTAGTAATAATATTTTATAATAATATTTTCAAGAAGAACAAAATTTACACTTACCTTGGCTAAAGCTAGAGTTTCCTAGGATGACGGTGTCGTCATATTACGGCCGTAATTTAGCGGCGTAAAACGTTGTCTATGTAAACAGTACGGGGCGCGCCGTATTGTATTGTACTATATTTGTGTGTGATAAAATGTGAATAACCAATGAATTTTTTGAGTAAATGTTAGTGGACTGTCACCTGTCAGAATTTGTACAAATGAGTAGGTACGTATTGTGACTTTATAAAAAACCCAGTTATGAAAAAGTGGCTTTGGAATACAGTGCGTAAGTCATCCATCATTATTACCTAAGTTTCTGGGTAAGTATGTACCTACCTACTTAACTAATAAAGGCTGCCCACGGTAGTCGTTAGCCCCTGCCCCCGATTTCTTAAAATACTTTTAAGGAGTTTCGAAAAAAAATCTTAAATAGAGTTATGTTGGCAGCAGGGGGATCGGAGTTTTTAAAAACAACGTCTATAAGGTGCGAAGCCAGGATAAGAACTGGCGTTTATTTGTGAATGTCTATCAAAAGATTACATGAAACCTTAAACTACAAAGCTTATTCTTATCCTCATCATCATCATATCAGCCGCACGACATCCACTGCTGGGTATCCTAATTACCTATTACTAATAACTTATGAGCTAACAATGAGGGTTACCATTACATAACTATAGTTATTATATTAGTTTTTATTTTTACTCCATCCCCTTGAACAATTACTCACAGCACTAGAGCTGGTACAGAATGGCAATGACATTCATGCTGGAAAGATAACCACAAGATACACATTTGGGTGGTCTCTTATATTTACATTGCTTTCGAGCAGCATCTAGTATTTGAGAGTTTTTAACACAAAATTATAAAAGATAAGAGAAATATTCATTCGGTTTCTTGCCTTGCTCCATACTTTTTCCATCATGCTGAATACACGTTCGCAAGAAGCATTAGACACAGAATTAGAAAGAACAAACGTGACAAGTTTGTCAATTTAGGACAGGGATTTTTGTCTCTCGATTTCGAAAAAAGTCAACCCAGCGTAAATCAACTTCGATTCTCTTCAATGAGATATGGTTGCATTTCACGCTAATCGGACAGCTTGTCCAACCTAATCGGACAGCTTGTCTTGATTTAGATCAAGTCAATATTTAAAATTTCTTTCAATCTTATAAATCAAACAAACATTGTTGGTGAGGCGGCATCCCTAGGATCCATGGAGACAACTAGTGTTGGCAAAGAGGGCATCGGGAGTACTTTGTAGTCAGGGCTGGTATGTGGGGCATCACCTCACTCCAGACGGAGGGGGTGCGTACCCTCTGTTTCCAATTTCATCTAAGCGTTCTATATATATTTCATTGTTGTTCATCTCAGAAATTTTCTGTAGTGTAATACAAGTTTCTTCCAGAGATTGGAGGGAGGGCAGTGATGGAAAGTTGAATTTCTTTTTGAGTGAGCTGTGAGAAGTGTATTACAAAAATAGATTTAAGAAAAAGTTAATAAAATTAAAATAAAAAGGGCTCGCTCGTAGGAGCCTACATAGTCGATGGAATTTATATACCTTTTTTCAGCTAAACATTTTGCAGGGTAATCGCGGTACCTGTGTTATGGCCATTAGGATTTTCGAACCTTGAACATATAGCGCATTTTGGTTCTTCAGCTTTCTTGGTGCACATTGTGTGTCCCTGTTCACCACAATGGCCGCAGGTGTAAATTAGTTCCCGTCAAGACTTGGCTGCGTCGCCGCGTGCAGACACTTTACCGAAAATCCTCTCTTTCGATATAAGGGCTTTTCGTATTTTGGCAGACATTTCTATGATATAATTGCAAGTCTCGGCTTCCTTCTTGCCAGACTTGTAGCTAAGTTTAATCGAGGTCAGGAACGATTCGAGGCTCGAGTTTTACAATTGGTCAGCCAAATGTTGTTGGTAAATACAAGTAAATACCTCTTTTTCTTGCATGGTCACGAGTGCTCCGATAACTACTATTCTGGGCTACCGCTTATAGAGTTAATCGACTAAAAGGCCACGAGTTTGCTAGTCGAGTCGATCTTTTCAAATTTCCAATATCGACTTTAGTCTCAGTTCTTATTATAACACCCCCGTTTTTAGTTTTGCGCAGACTTCTAATTTGCAGCTTCATCTCTTCGGGGCAGATATTTTTTTAGACTAAGGATTTTGTCTCCTCGCTTGAGTTTCCTTTATTCTTTGGGTAAATTGCAACGGCACTTACATTAGACGTCCTAATAAAATTATTGGAGCCTTTTTTGACAGAGAAAGACACTACTGTAATTGATTTTGGTGTCTCCTTAAGATTTTGTTTAAGGTCCGAGAGGAGATATTTATAAGCATGAAGACCTTGTAGACCAGAAAGAGCGGTGTTCGTCAATCTTTGGAAGGTAGAAGGAGCATTCTTTAACCCAAATGGCATTCTAGTAAACTCGTAATGTCCGGCGACGTCAGGATTGGTGTTGACAGTGAATCCTGTTTTTAGCGCGTCCTTGGTGCTCATCTTGACCTGGTGAAAGCCACTGGTGAGGTCAAGGGTGCTGAAGTATTAGGAATGACTTATCTGGTAAAGGATATCAGTGATGAGAGGCAAAGAAAGGATAGGTCTCTGAAACAGTGACGTCATTGAGGCGGCGATAGTCTATGACTAAGTATTCGCATTTCTTTATGCCGGAAGCATCCACTTTCTTAAAAACTACCTGGGGACTGGGGCACCCCAGAATGAAACTGTAGGGTGGATGATTTTTTTCTCTAACATTTTTCGGATTTGAGAGCCAACTTCGTCCTTGTGACATTCAGGGAAGCGATAAGATTTTACATGAATAGACGGCGCATCTCCTGTATCAATTGAGTGTTCGATTCGATTGCATCTGTACAAGATAAAGGCTCGCCCTCTAAGTGAAAAATATCTGTGTATTCGGAACAACAGTCTAAAAGTTGTTTACTTTCTTCTTTATTAAGATGAGAGCAGCGAATGAGATCCAAAACTTTTTGTGATCTTTCAAGTTTAAAATCAGAAATAGAATTAATATTTTCATAAGAGTTAAAGTTGCTGAGCCAATCACGAATCGATGTGCTAGTATGGCAATCAGATTTTTTTTGGGAGATGGGAACGGATAGAAAATTTTTTTGGCTGTTAAGAGAACTATGTATAAAAATAAACGTTTACTGACTTATTAACCAGTTTTAAAATCAACGGACAAAACATAGAACCCGTTGCATTGATATTGTCACTTTTTCTGAATATTTTGAATAGTATTGTTTGTAATAATTACTTTGATCTTCAGTGTAATAATAAATATTAATATTTTGAACTAAAGAAACATACCGAATAACTGAGCGATATAGTCCCTTCGCCATTTTAATAAGAGATAATAGGCTATCAACGTCCTTTTCTTATAGTGCTTAAGAAAAGCTATCCTCCTAAAATAAAGTTGACAATAATGTGTAGTGTGGGACACGATATCGATGATAATATTGTTTTTATTATAAATTAATATTTTTATTAAAATTTTATTTCATATGCCGACGACACTGCTCTAGTATTCCAGGGAGGGACTTGGGCAGAGGCGCAGTCTCATGCGGAGAAGGGTCTCTATGAAATCTCCTGCTGGCTACGTAAAAACCTTTTAACACTTAATATCAAGAAATCACAGTATCTAACTTTCTCCATCAACAAATCCACTCAGCCTAAAACCAATATCACCTTAAAAGTCCACAACTGCAATAACACATTAACTTGTACCTGCCTAACTTTGGAACAAACTGATCACATGGTATCTGGGCATTCAACTAGATAAAAACTTATCTTGGGACCCACAAATAGACCTTTTGTCTGCACGCACGCGAAAGCTGATATGGATATTCAAAAAGCTTAGAAACATCCTTAAGCCAACCCTCTTAAAAACGGTTTATTACGCTTTAGCCCAATCTATACTAAACTATTGTATAACAGCTTGGGGTGGGACGTGCAAGACAAAAATCATTAAACTAGAACGCGCTCAAAGATCATTGCTCAAGGTGATGTTCCGCAAGCCGTTCAGATATCCGACGGATAGCCTCTATCAGGAATCAAAAATTTTGACCGTAAGGCAACTATTTGTCCTGCAAGTCACCTTACGCCAGCATAAACAACTAATATACAGCAGCACAGCGATACAGAGCACCACCCGCAGAAAGAAAAATGTCTGTAAAACAAAAAAAACACAATACTGTATTCCTGCGTAGACAAACATGCTTCCTTGCCCCGTACGTATACAACAAATTGAACTCTACATTAGATATTTACCCAAAAACACTATATCAATGCAAGCGAACAGTTACTGACTACATAATGAACTTGAATTATTTAGAGACAGAATCACTTTTTACTATTTTATGTTGACACACTTCGATCGCTCAAACATACACACAGATACCCACACACCCACACAATCGCACACATACACACACACACACACACACACACACACAAAACATACTCGAATTCTTTATTATTATTATATATTTTTTTTTTATCTTTCTCCAAATTCAGACACTTCCAC
Source organism: Agriphila tristella (assembly GCA_928269145.1). Classification (NCBI taxonomy): domain Eukaryota; kingdom Metazoa; phylum Arthropoda; class Insecta; order Lepidoptera; family Crambidae; genus Agriphila; species Agriphila tristella. The sequence goes on along the minus strand of OV743448.1, from coordinate 10,146,893 downwards.
AGCATACATATCCTCACACACACTTACCGTACCGTATAGTACCACATCCAATCGCTGTCTTTCACCACGGGTGAGAGGCCTGGAGTCCCGAAATACAGGATTGTCCTAGTTTGGGCTCCAGTCCATCAATTGTTGTACTGTTACCCAGAATTTTTGATTTGTATACCTAATAAATTGTTATGTAACTTTTGGTGGAAATAAATAATTTTTTCATTTTTTTCATTTTCAATATTCTATTTTCTTATTTAAAGCAAACATTACGTGTTGATCTATTTGGAATTACTATAAAACCTCTGTTTTTCTCTAAATAAATAAACAGTTAAGAAATATCTTTTCTTGTGTTATTTCGTCTCCCGACGCCGCTCTTCACATGGCGACCCTGCCAGTCCACTGCTTCTAGGCAGTGCTGGTGCCGTATGGGTTCCGAGCCCCAGTAATAGTCGCGGTACGCGTTAACAACGTGGAAAAAAGTTTTTATTCTTCAAAGACCGCGAGAAAAACTACATCAAATCATATTATGGGAGGACAGTCATCAAAAAACGAAGACAAAAAGAAGAAATCATCATAGCACAAAACACAGCAGAGAAGCACGTGCCGTCCCTGGTATACATGGTTGCTGTTTTGGTGGCAATAATGTGCGTCATAGTCATATACCTGGCCTGGAAGAAGTTCAACAAGTTACTTGCCTTACGAAAAAGATTGAGCGCCAAGCTGTTGCAGTAGTGATGCGAAAACAAGATATGGTATAGAGCCAAGGGTAAAAAAGAAGATGTAACGTGTAGAAATTTAAAATTAAGAGGTAAAACTAACATTATTATTTCATTGTATATTTAGTTTATTTAAAAACTTTTAGTTGCTTTTTTTTTATTATTATGACAAAGATTAAAGATTATTTTGATCAAATTACGAAGTTACAAGAAGATATAAGAAAACTAGGTCCAAATCGTAGGAAAGAAGCGTTAGGTCTAAAGAAACTTGAAGAGGTAGAAACTTTGTATGAACAAATCGAAAAATATAAATATCTCAATATAGTAATAAACTAGAAAAATCTGAAGTATCGGTAGAGGATAGTAAGTTAATTCAAACTTATTACATAAAAATTACAGATACGTATAACAAAATATTAACTTTTTACGAAGAGGAAACAATGGCTTCAAAAGACGGTTTTGATTTCAAGACGGCAGTCTCGTTACTGCCAACCATGAATGGCTCAAAAGCCAAACCAATTAATTGATGCGGTAGAATTATATTCTACGATATTAATTAATTTTGTGCTAAAAACAAGGTTGTCGCAAAGTGCTAAATTAAGATTGTCAAGTACTTACGATAACGTGAAACAAATGGTTGATGACATGAAAATGCACCACCTTACCAAAAAGTCGGATACCGCATTACAAAAACAATTAATAATGGTTAAACAAGGAAGTAAAACTAAAGAACAATTCGGTCAAGTAATTGAAGGTCTTTTTGTAAACCTTACAATTTCGCAGACTAACGGTAATACGGAGGCCTATGGTGTTCTAAAACCCTTAAATGAGAAAACGGCCATTAATAGATTCGCAAAAGGATTGCGAAACGAAAGGCTGAACACAATTATATCAGCACTCAGCACGTGGTTATTATTAAAGGACGCGATTCAGGAGGCGCGTCACTAAGTGCTGTTAAACGTGACGTCGCACTATCAACGGGCGAGAACATTACGCCGAAGGTCATATACATAGATGGTATAGGAGGTAAAGTTACATCTTACGGTACGATTCGATTAAACCTAGAGTGCATAACAAAACAATCATTTCATGTTTTTTCCAACTTACCGTTAAATGTAGATGGAATAATTGGTCAAGACTTTTTAATTAAATACAAATGTGTTATAAACTTTGAAAAAGAGATAATTACTTTGAACCATAATGATCAATTCTTTAATATACCTTTGAACTTAAAATTAAAAAACAGAGGTATAAACACAAATCAAATAAAAATACCTGCGCGGTGTGAATCGATAATAAAATTTAATAATTACAAAGGTGATTGTGTTGTTTTGTCAAGTGAAATCGGAGAAGGAATCTTTGTAGCGAATACCATAACACCTTGCGTGAATGGAAAAAAATCTATTAAAATACTAAACACTCGTGACGAAGATGTAATTTTAAATAGCTTCACTCCACAGATAAGACCATTGAGTAACTATTTTTGTTTTTCTTTTGAACAATGTCAAAACAATGCAGATAGAGTGAAATTATTATTTTCGCTTTTAAAGTTAAATAATTTAATTAAACACAGAAGAAAAAAATACCATTGCAAATATGTGCAAAATTTGAAGATATTTTTTATTTACAGGGAGACTGGATAAATACAACTAACTTATATGAACAAAATATACGGTTGAAACCTAATACTTCTCCAGTTTATAGTATCGATTACCTCAAGCGCAAAAATCGGAAATAAATAAACAAATAAAACAAATGTTAGAAAATGATATTATTGAAGAGTCACAGTCAGAATGGGCAAGTCCATTGTTACTTATTCCTAAAAAGACAGATTCAAGCGGAGAAAAGAAATGGAGATTTAGCACGCTAGATTCAAATCAAAGTTATTACCAAATCAAATTAGACCCCGAAAGCAGGAAGTACACTGCATTCATTGCGGATAAACATTATCAAATGAAACGATTGCCAATGGGTTTAAAGACAAGTCCAAAGGCGTTTAGTAGAGCAATGACTATAGCTATGTCCGGTCTTAAATATTTGCAATGTATAGTGTATTTAGACGACATTATTGTCATTGTCCGTCACCTTAATCAGCATAATAAAAAGGATATTGGTCAAATTGGACGTTGAACCAACAGTATCAAATTATAAATCATTTGAAAGATAATAATCTATACTCTTATTTCTTTGTATGGCAATAAGTAGCTAGGACGCGGGAGAAAAAAGATTGAAGCGTACAAACATGTAAAAAGCAAGTAAGATAAATCAATATGTATATAAAAATATGTGAATAATAATAATAATAACCAGTTTGAACTGAGAATTTAGAAAACAACAAAATAATAATAAATCATTTATTTCGGAACGAAGTCCATAGATAGTGTTAGTAACAATTTACTTTAAAAACTAAGTTAGTAATTAGAATACAGATTTGATTTGAATTAAAGTAAAAATAAAATACATTAAATTAATCATACATTATTACACAATAAAATTCATACATTAAATTTTGCTATGTTAGCATGCCGTTTGGTCCATAGGCTCAGGAAGACAGTCCCACCCAAGTAACACAAAACAACATTATAAGAAGCGTACAACAGCATGGACTTACGTGCAAAGCAGTATATGAGCAGCATATTTAGCACTATATCAGCCGTACAAAAGTTTATAAATGTCTTATAAGTGCAATTTGGGCCCCAAATAATACGGCTTTGAGCATTATTAAATATTATTAATGCTGCTAACCAGCGCTTATAATGTTATTGAAGACAGACATTAGTAAAGTTGTTAGACAGCATATTCTAATATGAAAAGCATTTTTTTAGAGGTTAGTACAGCTTTTAAACAGCTTTTTGAATTACAATGCCAAAGTTACGTTTTATTCTAAGGCTGAACGTTTTATTTTTTTTGTATAAAAGTATTTGAAAAAACTTATCGAAACTTATGTCGGATTTGATTATTTCGTTTAGTGTATTCCAGTGCATTTGGTGTTGTGCGGAGATGTTTTAATGTGTCCTCATTGAAAATTATTTATCATAAGGTAAGTATCAATTTTATTTTGTTTTGAATGCAATTATGAGCTGGGGGTATTAGTTTTATGTGAAAATATATATGTGTTTGTGGTTTATAATTCACGCGCCCTCACAGAAATGCTTTTTTAATAAAAATAAGGACAAATTTAGAATCGACATATGACACCTTTTGTAATTTTTTTAACGATTTGATTAATTCTAACTTATAAAATTGCTTCTATCGATACTTCGCTTATAAGAAAAACATAATAAGTAGTATTTCATTAATTATGTGCTATAATTTTATTTTTTATGTTAGAGAAAACAGAAAGCAAATGGCGTCAGATAATATTAATGTTTTAAACTTTCAACTAGTGTCTTTTAATGTTATTAGTCTTATTATAGTAAAAAAAAATAGCTTAAGTTATTCAACCTACATATAAAATATCTAAGTGATATCTTTAGCATTATTGTAACACTTTTTAGGCATATTATAATGTTCATTACCCTTAAACGTCATAAAAATAGATTGCTATGGTGTTAATCAGGGTACCGAAATAATAATTTAGAATCCCTTAATCAAATTATACCATTATACCCTACTCTACGTCTTTCATATTTTATCTGTCTCCAGTTAGGTAATTTGACAAGTGTAAGTATAAAATCATTATCACAATGTGTCACAATAAATGAGTTGGGGCATAGCCTTCTCTATTGTTCTACAAGCCATGCTATTACGTTTGGCAACGTCGCATTTCGGTATTATGCGTGAACCGATTTGACACAAATCTGCCATAGACCTAGACGACTTATAGCAACTAGACAAATTAAAAAGACGCCGTTTACTAGAAGTCATGGTGCTTTTTTGACCATCTTAAATCAACATCAATAGCCGATAGGTTCACGCGCAACGTTGCCAAACCTAATAGCATGGCTTGTAGAACAATAGAGAAGGCTATGGTTGGGGAATTCCCTGAATCATGTGCCCGAATAGAACGAATGGAGTCTGTTACGCCAGCAGGAAAGTAGCTACTAGAGGGAAGCGAGTTTGATGAATAATTTGTGCGAAATTCGGTGTAAATGTGCGTCAAATAAAACATTTGTGGGCCTTAGGCTATGTTTACATTAAGTCAAGTAGACGATCGAGTCGGTCGAGTAGCGAGTAGAAGTACACTGCCTGGCATGTGCGTCAATTATTTAAATGAACGTCAAACACACCACGTAATGTACTTCTACTGGAATGTTTGCTGGGCCGAGTTGCTGGTGTAATGTAAACATAGCCTTATACTTTTGGAATAAAACGGGAAAAACTAATTCTAAACGAATGATCGAAGATAAATAAAAGATATATGGGTTGGTAGCTTGATACTAGCAGAAAATGTGCGCCAAATATAAAATTTGTGGGCCTTATAGTTTTGGAGATATTTGATTTCCTGCTGGCGTAACGTTTTGTCGGATCCCAGATCTCGGAAACTACTAAATGTGCGATCTTACAGTAAACACATATAAGTACCCACTAATTTGTGCTATTTGTGCGGTAGAAATTATTTCAAAAATATTCACAGATTTTGAAGTAATCAGGCATTTTCCGAAAACAAAAAAAAAATCTAGCGCCTAAACTACCACATAAATAAAGAAACCAAAAACGGTGTTCTATTCTTATTATTATTTTTCATTATCATAAAAATTTTGAAAACCGCACATTTACGCGTTTTTGAATAATACCCACATGAAGGTGAGACTGACCAATGTGATGACTTTGACGGTTAGCAGGATAAAAATTTTGTACAGTCGCGTTCATAACTTCTTATTGGCAAATGTCAGTAAATAGTGTTTTAACATTTAAATTTCAGGTTACCTTCTCTATTAAGTCCTAAACTTAGAATAATTACACTCTAAGGTCCTAAATAAGCTCAATTGTTTTTTTTCCAGATGCCTTTCAAAATAGTGCAAACGACCGAAAGGGGATCAACTAAACTGTTCATTGTTCCAAGCGGATGGGAAACTCAGCGTCAACTGCGATATCCAAAAAAACCTAATGAGTCTCCATTAGTAAGGAATGAAAATTCCAAGCCTCGCGCAGATTGGCCAGTGTTGCCTTGTAAAGTGAAACGGACGGGTTTCTTAACATATGCCGATGCTGAAGAGGAATTGTCAATTATGATGCAGCATAGCGACACAGATACCGGCCCCGCCATTTATGAGGCCCACAGAGAAACCCAGCTAGAATTACCAGATTTCAATAACATGGCCGACCAACTAGTAAGTAGTAGCAATTTTTAGGTTTCCCTACCCAAAGGGTAAAAACGGGACCCTATTAGTATGACTCCGTTGTCCGTCCGTCTGTCTGTCTGTCTGTCTGTCACCAGGCTGTATCTCATGAACCATAATAACTAGACAGTTGAAATTTTCACAGATGATGTATTTCTGTTGCTGCTATAACAACAAAAACTTAAAACAGAATAAAATAAATATGCAAAGGGAGCTCCCATACAAGAAACGCGATTTTTGCTGTTTTTTGGTACGGAACCCTTCGTGCGCGAGTCCGACTCGCACTTGGCCGGTATTTATTTAGTTGTGGACGTCCTGAAATGATGATTTCAAACTTTTTTTCTTTGCACTTTGTAGGTACTTAGTTTTATTCCCGTAACCGATTGCTCTCTAGAAGAAGAAAAATATTCACATGGATATAAGTACTTAAGTACATAACTAATTTCTTGTAACTTACATACACAGGGTGCATGGAAAATCAGTTCGGAAACTTCAGGGAGTGGTTGTACCCATAAGTATGAATGATCAATTTTTACTATGGGGTTAATGAGGGTCAGTAACAGATTTGAATCCTATAGTTTTATTGGTATACTATAAACACATATTGATAGCTATGAAACCTAGTGAAAGAATTTTTGAAATCTGTTTAGAAATGGTTGAGTTAAAAGGGTTTGAAAGAAATGCCAAGATCAAGGCAATATGTGCTTTATCACGTACGACATAAGGTTCGCATACGTCGCGATGAAGTCATAGGGACCCCCAAAAAAAAACAGTGTTTTGGCTCTTATATCTTCTCAGGTTTAAGAGATATCGTAAAAATTTTTTCACAGTTAATTATGTGCTGGCATAAGCTTTCTAATTAGCCACTAAACAAAAATCGTTACTGATCCTCATTCTGTGTTTTTTTTGCATGATTCGATATTGGCCCTATTAAGTTCTTGTTTATGAGTACAGTCAGCATCATATACAAGGTGTTTGGTAAAAGCCTTATAAAGCCGAATATGGTAGATAGGGACCATCAAACTGAACAACTTTTACTATGGGACCAACTCTGAAATCGCGAAAAAAAAATCAGCTGTTTCATACATTTTGATATTTTCGTTATTAATTTTTGTATGAAACAGCTGATTTTTTTTTCGCGATTTCAGAGTTGGTCCCATAGTAAAAGTTGTTCAGTTTGATGGTCCTTATCCACCATATTCGGCTTTATAAGGCTTTTACCAAACACCTTGTAGATGTAAGCATCATAAGTAGAAAAAAATATCTTATGGACGAAATATCATAAATGTATATTGGCAGTTACAGTATGCATAATGTTGTATGCGTTCAGAGTAGCCAATATATCTAATCATTTACCCTGACAGTTTACATGTAATGATAAAAAATAATTTTGAACACAATTTACAACAATATAATTCGAACTAGGTAGGTACTTATACATATATGAAGTTGATTATGTTTTTTAGATCATTTTGACTTTATTAGCTAACATGAATTTGACGCTGCCGTACAATAACCTCCTAAATATTTGGTACTGAATTTTTACAGTCCGTATGTCGAATGAGGTATATTATACAAAAAACTATAAATATAATTTAAATTAAGTTTCACGACAAATCAGTTCTTTTTTTGCATTTAAGGTTGTTATTTATTTCAAACCACTTGAACTTATTATTCCTGCAATACTTATATTCTGAATAAAGACATTCGCTTTTAAAATCAAATTAAATTAAAAAAATCAATGTATCAAACCGCTCTTTCTTTGTTTTCAGATAATCCATTCACAACCACATTCATCCGCTGTAACACAAATACAGCAGCAGCCAATAGCAGAAGATACTATTTGGCTTATAGGCGACCCAAATGAAATAGCAGCAAATTCGGAGCCAGTCATTTCATCTCAGCCTGACACACACAAATTGAATACAATTATAGAAAACCAAAACAAAATCATGGATATGCAAAATAAATTTTCCTACAGATTGAGCAATTTCATAATTGAAATAGAAACAACAATTGAAAAATCCATTACAAGGACAATAAGCCGCCATCTTGATCAATCTGTTGTCAATTTAGGAGATGCCAGAAATGCAGCTGAAAATTCTTCTTTCAAGCTAAAACCAATCGACAGCATTAATGATTTAGAAAACTTAGAATTACTTTTATTGGATCCAGTAGAAAGAAACAAACTGATGAAAATGTACTCCGTCGTGTGCACAACTGCAGAGGGACATGGGATAACATGTGCATATAAATTGATAGATCTATTATTCACAAGAGAATTTTTGTGCAAATGTTCATGGTCTGGAGGCAGTAGGGGAAACACAATCAAACTACCTTTGAAAAAATATAAAAATATTTTAGATTTCTGTTTCAAATTGATATATTCCTGGGACAAATCCTATACCCTTGAAGACAATGAAAATTTTTTTAAATTAGTTTTACGAAATGCTGTGCAAAGGAAAAATTTTAAAAACTTGCGAAAACCGTCAAAAAGGAATCGCTCAAGCAAGAAACAAACCGAAAAAGTTAAAAAGGCTAAGAGAGTAGAAACTATTATTGCAACAGTATCAGAAAACGCAGGCAGTAAAACGGAAGCTGGAACGAGTATGGGAGCAGAAGTCGAAGAAGAAATAGTGAAAGAAATAGACATGGAAGAAGAGGTGGAAGAAGAAACAGTGAATCAGAACAGTTTAGAAGAAGAAACGGAAGAAGAATCAACAAATAAGACCGATACGGAAGAAGAAATAACAAATGAGAAAAATATGGAAGAAGAAACAACAAATGAGACGGATATGGAAGAAGAAATAATAAAAGAGAGAAGAGAGATGGAAGAAGTGGAAGATGATAATGAAATGGAAAAAGACTCTACAGATGTCCCCGAAAACTTGAATGAAAACGTTGTTAAAGAGGTAAAAAGGGCTGAAGAAGTTGAGAAAGATGAAGTGATAGCGGAAGATATCGAAGCACAGGCTGACAAAGAAGCGACGAAAGATATAGATGTTAAAGAAGACATGGAAAAAGAAATAAAAATGCGATCGTGTATTAAAAAAGAAATGGAAAAAAAGAAAGTCAAGGAAATGTATACAAAAAAAGTTGAGAAAGAGAAATATATTGAAGAAAAAATTGAACAAAAGGCCACGAGAGAAATCAATAGAAATGAAAAAGAGAACACAAAAGGGGAGTCAAAGTATATAAAAAATGCAGGGATCATAAAGAAACTAAATAACATATATGTGAAAAAGAAATCAAGCCAATATCTACCAAGAAAACAAACGTCAATGTTCGCAAAAAAAATAAAGGACACAAATATTGTACTGCAAAAGCAACAGTCAATAACCGCTACAAAAAAAGACTTAGATGATGAAGAACAATTAATTCAAGCGTCACCGAAAGGACAAAATCCAAAGGCAGTAAAAAAAAAAAGATTGGATCATGATGGTCAGTCAGGCCAATCGCCACCAAAGAGACTTAAGCCAGATGCTACAAGAAATAATGTCCAAACTAACGATTAGAATGGCTTCAAAAATATAATTTAATATTATTTACAATTTTATGATAAAGCTTTTTTGATAAAGGTGATCCGTTTTGGGTTCACTAGCGCCACTTCTAATCTAATAAAATATATGTTAGCATGTTATATACCTTGTAATCTAATCTTATAAGCGCTTTGGATGGAGACGTCTGTTAGCTTTTAAGACATGTTTGAATAAATAAATATAAAATATAAAAAATCTAATCGGAGACCAACATATTCAATTCATGCAATGATTTTTTTATGAAATGGCGCTAGTGAACTCTAAACCGACCATTCTGACTTTGTTTTGTTTTTGTTGATTTTTATTGAGGATAAAATTTACACTTTATTCATTTTAGCTATATCTGACAACAAATCATGTTGACATAATAACAATGCTATTTAGTTTATTTTCTCTGATTTGAATTATTTAGTGATTATTAATTGCGAGCAGCTAGACTGCCCGTTTTTTTGTAATATTTCTTAAAACTTTTGCACTTACCACAACAAAATACAATAAGTACTACGAGTATTAAGTACATTGACATTATGCTAATTATGTTATCTTATTGTATCCTATGCTGTCTATAATTGAACAAGTTTGACTATCTGTGAGGTCAACTATATATCTTGAAAATAAAAAACAACTGTTTCGTACATTTTGAATAAGTAGGTATATTGGTATTGACTATAATGTTTGAAACAGCTGATTTTTATTTCGAAATATATAGTTGACATATACATACATACATATACATACATACACTCACGCCTGTTTCCCATGGGGGTAGGCAGAGACTATGGATCGCCACCTGCTACGATCCTTGCACACTTCTTTCGCTTCATTCATATATAGTTGACCATCTTTATATTTATGATAGGGGGACAACAATCCTCTACTGGATCGATACTGATTTTTTATTACACCGTGTAGGTATATTTTGTTATAATAGCTATATTATTTCATTGGAAAGTTCACTTTGTAAAATGTCTTGCCTGGTAAAAATTCTAAAATAATGTATGTACCTACCTGTGACAAGTACAAAATAAATATACTCTGATTAAGCAAAATTTATTTTATTTATAATAAATGATTGAGCATGCCTCATAGCTGATATCAATTAATTTGCTTACGGTCACACTCAGAGAAGTTACTAATGTGTCAATTTGTGTAATATTAATAGATAGCAAGGGAATTAATTGAACGGCAGAAAAAGATTCATTATATACTTCATGTGAATTAAAATGTTACGGACACTTACTGTCACTTGTCTGAGTGGGGCCAATCGTTTTACCGTTAACAGATAAAATCATTAATGCTAAAATTAATGTGCTATTACTAACTAGTCATTAAAGTGTGTAACAATGGTACAAAATAGAGCTCGTGTTGATATGCAGTACAAACATATTTGAATTTTACATCTTTTGGTCTTAAACATTTTAAATTTCGCACACCTCCTTGGTTTATTTTTGATTTATATATGTGAAAATGACAGGATTTCATAGGTTTTTCAAACATATTCTCAAGCTCCTTAATTGGAAATCCATGCAATTCAATTTCATTGTTATTGTTATAAATTTCCTTCAATTCAATAATTTCATTATCTTTACTCATAAAATACTTATCTTTGTTTTTAGTAGACAGTTTGAAATCTTCAAAGTGTATCTCAAAGGATTTGTTTTTACATTTTATTAAAACAGAATTACTTTTTTTGTTCTTGTTAGTGGATGTCCGTATTCCATCTAATTCACTTAGTCTTTTTGCTACCTGGGCCAATGGGTTCTTCCCTTCTCTCAGCATTCTCTTAATCAAGTATAACTTGTTTTCAAAAGGATAAGAACTAAAGGTGTGAAGTGCTCCAAACCGTTGAACTTCATCGACCACGTGAACTAAATTATGCACATTGCTAGTGATATAATCAGCTCCATAATGATGTTTATAATTTTCAACAAAATAAAGTAAAAGTTCCTGTGCCAAAGATAAAAGCGTTTTATACATTTCATGGGAACATATAGTTATACCACAAAATAAAAATAGAAAATGAGAAAACGCTTCGGCGTTCAAAACTTGTGGCAAAATAATAATGCTTAAATAATAAAAAAACGTTCTGAATTCTGATGCTTTCCAGTGAGCAAGATGATTCAAACCTCTCATAGATCGGTGGATTTCTGATGGCAGACGAGTTTCATTCAAAAAAGCTGATACCCTTTCTATATCACGTGAGTACAGTTTGGTATTTTTTTTACTGAAATTACCATCACGCCATCCAACCAAAAGCCTCTTCATTATACCTAGATCTAATAAATGTAAGGAGTCACCCACTGGAACATCTTCAACAATATCTATGGGTAGCTGCAGTAATGGTGAATCTACTTTATGATGCGATCCGTACAATTTCTTGCGAAAATGATCATCTGTTCTTTTCGGACATCTACTGTCAGGAAAAACAACGGTATGAGACTGATGAGAATATTCCCCAACAGTTACGCACTTCAAGCAGCCATGTTTACCGTTGAAATTGCAGACTCCTGCAAATATAAAATTTGTTTTGATTCAGCTGTTTTAATAAAACATAAAAAATACGAATTATTTACTAACTTACCCTTTATATAAGCTCTGGCAGGTGAGTCACAAATAAAACATCTAACAGCCACCTTAATTACTTTATGACCAATCGTAAGGTGTTCTTTTAGCAATAAATTTACATCACTTATAAAATATTTTAGGTAGTCATTTAAATTTTTCGGCTTTTGCTCTCCATAATATAAACCTATTACAAAAGGTTGTTCTTTTAATTCGTGAATGTTACACAGTATTGGCCAAAATTCTTTCTTAGAACTGTTGAAAATCGGCAAACCATCCATATTTATATTCAGAGTTATCTGCTCAAGAGTTTCGGATGCTAATATTCTTTCAAGTGGACCTGTAATGCCATTGTGCCAGTATAGACCAGGTTCCACCACTTCAATGTGTACTTCCCTCGGGGTTTTAAGTATTGTTCTCGGATCATTGGGCAAAGTGTCCGGGTATCTATCATTCAATATTGTTAATAAGTCTTTTAAAGCACTTTGAGGTATGTTTTTAACAAGAGCCCATTCTCTTATTTTATCTTTTAAAATCATATTTTTCATGTATTCGGTACAAATTTCTTCGTCATCAGTAGAACTATCATCTAAAAATATTAAAGTGACACGTTTATACCTAATTCGAAATAATATATTCTGTAAACTTATATAATTTGAACAATTGTACCGAAATACTAAAAACACCTCAATAAACAATATTTCTTACACATAAAATAACAAGGTTTAAATATATATGTCGGCGCCTGGCTGTCGCTTATAATTAAATAATTCTTAATACTCTTTTGTTATTAAAGTTTAGCTTATTGCCCAAAATACTGAGACGGGCTTCTATGTTTGAATAGTCAAACTAATTAAATCATTTTGATTTATGGTCTGGGAACGACGGTGATTTTTGCATACTTCACTGGACGTAGTCGTGGGCCCGCTTTTGTGACGTAATTGTTTATGCGACATTTATTATAAACGGGAACATGCGATATGAACCCCGAAGCTGGGCATTCTTTGCTGAGACGTGGAGCAGATCGAGCGGGGCCCACGAATTCGTTATCCGTTCCAATACCTTAATTAATTTAGTGTTGATTTCAAAATAGAATAATCTAAACAAATTGATGTTGTTGTTAAGCATTCGCTAGCGTTTCCCTTTCGCCCACAAATCTTAGCCGATAATAAATAATAATCGGTCACCCATCTTGATGCCGTCCGAGAGCTCGACGCTCCGACATCAGAAGTGCGGGATTCACGCCGCGAGTGCTAAGTCTAGGTGTTGCATGCCATGCAGGTCAATGTTAGGATGGACACTGAAAATGATCTGCATTGGCGGGACTATAAGTCTTAAAGTAGATGTCTGTGATTGTATGTGCGTAAGAGTGCTGATGCTTTGGAGGCGATCTCCTGTGTTGCAGTTGCAGCATCTCACCTTGGTCAATCCGGTCAGTCGTTACATTTTTATTTCTTTTAAGGGACTGATATTTTTTTATTATGACGAAAGTTGTTTGTTTGCCAAATGAGTGGTATAACAAGTGTGTCTGGAAGAAATTGCTTTTCAGTGATAAGGCTGCCAATGTTGTTAAATTTTGGTAATGTGTCTCTTTGATATAATGGTGAAAGAAAGAGCACTTTAATTTTTATTTACTTTGTGATTAATTGATGTCATACCGTTTTAAGTATGATAACATGATGAACCAGAAAGTCTATACTGTTTGAGTCTTATTTTTATTATTTCCACGAAATTTCAAGATATTAAAAATCTCGAGGCGATAATTGTTTTATGTTTTAAAGGTGTTTTAGAGACTGTCTTTTGTCTTTAAACTACTTGAGCACATTTAAAAAGAAAATTACTGATTCTAAACCAACAGTCAAAATGTTGTTATTATTTCATTGATTTGTGCCTAACTCTACAAAATCGTAAAGGGAAATGCAGTAAAGTTTACGTGCTGAAATAAAATTTTAAATAAAATAATGAAAGTATTTATTGAGAATTTGGGAAGTTTTGCGGTTGGTGAAAACTACTGAAAACTAGGTAGGTAGTTACTGAAAGCCTAATGTTACATGCTTTGTGGTAAATCATATGAGAATATCTGTCAAGTAATTTAATCGGAAATTACCCGAAACATGATTAATCATTTAGGAGAGATATTGTGTTGTTATGTTGGCAACCAGAGTATCGTGCGTATATAGGTACCGGCCGCGAGTCAAGAAACAGCGGCGAGCTTTGTCCTATGCTGGGCCTCCGTAATGTGTTTAGAACTTTTGATAACAGTGACCATGGCGCGTAGAGTTTCATTTCTGTGAACCGCTTCGCTTGGTACATTTTGTTTACATTAACGTAATTAGTTACGTCCCGTGAGTGGTTTCAGATATTATAACATTGAATTTAGCCGACTTGTAACTTGATTATACTTTGTGGAACTGAAATAACTAAACATTTGAGTCTGATGATGAGAACTGATTCCAAACAACTGTCGATCCTGTAAAATTGATTTTTTTTAATTCTTAGACATTTTTGCTAGGTAATGAAATCTTTAATTTTTACGTGAATATTGAAGAAGAACAGTCTTTTAAACATTTTGTTTAAACTAAGTTTATAAAACGGAACCGAGGATTACGGTAGATTTCTTTGGTGAAGTTAGGGTTACCAGATGACAGGAATTTTCCTGACATGTCAGGAATTTAAGGCATCTGTCAGGAAAACAGGGAAAATTGTAGTTGTCAGGGATTTTTGATATCCCAAAAGATGTAAGTACGTAGGTAGGTACTTAATGAAAATTTAAAACACATGATTTGTTAATCATTTTGGAGAGAGAAAAAAAAATGTCAAACGTCAACTAAGTAAAGAATGTAGGTGTAGGTGTACAAAATGTCAGGAAATCTATGTACTGAAAAGTGAAAGAAAAGCTCAGGAAATCTCATTATTAGATCTAGTAACCCTAGGTGAACTGAGCTTACTATACGATGTTCTTAAATAAATAGAAGAATCGGATTTTTAGTCTTGGACTTACTTACTGTAAAATGAAATCGATTATGAGTAATCGAAACTAGGTTTTAATTAAGATTAAAACAAAAAGAGGTTTTACAGTTAAATCAGAATAATAACCCGCTGGACACCGTTTGAATATTTTCCCATGATAGGTACAAGCTGGCTCGGAAATTATTAAATCTCGAACTATTGATTAGAGAGTCTATTTTTAAAATATTCGATTAGTGTTTACGCATTAAACGCAACGTTTATTTTATGGTGACACACAATGGGTAACGATAAAAAAATGGCCTGTGGAATGCAGGACCGCACTTTTAATTTCGAAACACGTGTTGGTTGATTGAAGTGAACACTCTTCACAATTTCCGGCAATGTTAACACTGTCATAGCTCTATAGGCAAATCGATTTTACTCTTTATGACTTGTCGAACTAAAAAAAGGGTCGATCTCAAGTGCTAACTGGGTTAATGTCCAACAACGAGCAAGCAAAAAAAATATCTTAGTTTTTTATAGTCGTTTGTGTATCGTACAAAGATTTTTAGTAAAGAACTAATTCTCGTACAATTTTATTTCTTAATGCAACAAACGTAACGAATGATAAAAGATTACATCCTGAGATACTGCTATTAGCTAGCAAGTACCAAGTGTTATCCTGAAAATGATTTGATAATAATAAAGCAAGACTATGAACAAATTCTCTGTAAATAATTTTTAGAAAACAAACACTCAAAGAAAATAATTGGTAATTGATTTGAAGGATCATGATACATTTTGAGATTTAACTTGAGGTTTTAACTGGCTATCTTGAGTTAACATTGTGTTTATTTTAAATCAAAACGTACATACAATAATGTGTGCTCATGTTGATAAAAAAACATTGACGATTCAGATCAGAGTTTTGAGTTTGGGGGTCAGTCAGAACCCTGTATATTTGAATAGCTTGCGTTTATGTTTATCTGGGGCATATAGGAGCTGTATCTCGTAAAAATCGGCGTCTGCACTAAATGAATTGAGCATGTGTACGTGGTATGCTGTGTTGCGACCTCGTGCGGGGTGTGCGTGCGATGCGAATGTGATCCCAGAGCGGATGCGCGTGTGTGTGACAGTGTGTGGCAATCCCGGGTGCGGGTGCGCTATGTTACAAGTGGCGCGGCCTTAGTGACGGGACGTGTTGTGTTGAGAATGCAGACCTATTGCGATTAGTTTGAAGTTTATGACATTAACAATGTGGTGAAAATAATAAGTTTTCAGGGTCGTTAATGATTTATTGAGTATTCAAAGTACAAACTGTTTAGAAACAGTAACAGGAATTATGTTTTGACCAATGATTTTGGTTTTAATTTGAACTGGACGAAATAAAATTATATGATGGTCACATATGGACCTTGAGACTTTGCATTTGTAACATCCTTGTGTTGTGTTCGATACAATGTTGTATCAAACAATCTTATGAAAAAAAATCTAATGTATTGCTTTTCCTCCATAATAAGTAGAAAATATGGAATCCACGACTTGATAGTGTTAATTAAAAATAATAGATTACAGAATGTAGGTAAAGGATTTGTTTCCTTTTTATAAGAATGAATCGGATGAATCTGAAAATGTGTGAATCTGTGAAATAATTTCAAATAATAAAATGACGATAAAAAAAAGTGATTGATTTCATCATTTCATGATGATAATTCAATAGGTAACTAGATAGTATTCATTGAAAATTGGAATGGTTGAAATGGATTTGGAACTGTGGCAGAATGTTGTCTCCATAACATGAAAAAAAAACGGGTGGAAAGTCAGATTTAGCCATTGTCGGCGGTAATATGATTGATTTTGCAGTTTTCAGTAGTTATTGAAATGGCGTGTTGTAATAGTGAAAATTACAGTATCAGTTAACATGACTAAGTACTCACGGCCTATTCTTATTGTTGACTGTAGGTCATATTCCTAACCCAGTTTAGCTGGTCGGAGACTACGCGGCGATGATAAGTAATGGGCAGGTGGGTTTGGCAGTTGATCGAATGTGTTTCGATAGCTGCTGATCGGCTGTGTGCCGATGGTCACTGACTGTGTGTCGGTGGTGACTGACTGTGTGTCGGTCGTGACTGGCTGTGTGCCGGTGGTCACTGACTGTGTGTCGGTGGTGACTGACTGTGTGTCGGTCGTGATCGGCTGTGTGCTGATGGTCACTGACTGTGTGTCGGTGGTGACTGACTGTGTGTCGGTCGTGATCGGCTGTGTGCTGATGGTCACTGACTGTGTGTCGGTGGTGACTGACTGTGTGTCGGTCGTGATCGGCTGTGTGCCGATGGTCACTGACTGTGTGTCGGTGGTGACTGACTGTGTGTCGGTCGTGACTGGCTGTGTGCCGGTGGTCACTGACTGTGTGTCGGTGGTGACTGACTGTGTGTCGGTCGTGACTGGCTGTGTGCCGGTGGTGACTGGCTGTGTGCCGGTGGTGATCGGACGTGGTTTCCGATGTGTCGTATGTGTTCCGATGTTGATTGGCCGTGTGTGCCAATGGTGTGGCCGATGTGAGCCAATGGTTTTCGGGATGAGTTCCGATGGTTAGTCATATTAACGTTTTTGTTTACTACGTATTTGAAACTGATAAGTTTGATTTGAAAAGTCTCATATCTGATTTATTGCCTGGTCAAAATTAGCCTGTATTCTATGGAGATCTGACATTCTGTAACTGTGCCGTTTGTTTGGATGGCCGAACGGTTTTGATGAGAGAACGAGGTCAACTTGAGGGTGGAATCTTGGTCCACACGAGGACGTGTGAGAGTCAGGATCGCCGTGTCGGCGCCTGGCTGTCGCTTATAATTAAATAATTCTTAATACTCTTTTGTTATTAAAGTTTAGCTTATTATTTTGGGCAATAAGTTTAGCTTATTGCCCAAAATACTGAGACGGGCTTCTATGTTTGAATAGTCAAACTAATTAAATCATTTTGATTTATGGTCTGGGAACGACGGTGATTTTTGCATACTTCACTGGACGTAGTCGTGGGCCCGCTTTTGTGACGTAATTGTTTATGCGACATTTATTATAAACGGGAACATGCGATATGAACCCCGAAGCTGGGCATTCTTTGCTGAGACGTGGAGCAGATCGAGCGGGGCCCACGAATTCGTTATCCGTTCCAATACCTTAATTAATTTAGTGTTGATTTCAAAATAGAATAATCTAAACAAATTGATGTTGTTGTTAAGCATTCGCTAGCGTTTCCCTTTCGCCCACAAATCTTAGCCGATAATAAATAATAATCGGTCACCCATCTTGATGCCGTCCGAGAGCTCGACGCTCCGACATATATAATATATATAACAGTAGTACCTTCTGATAACACTTCTGCAAAAGAATTTTCACTTTCAAATCTTGAATGTACTACGGAACCACTTGATGGAACTTCTTGACTAGTGCTTGGCTCATACACAACTACCGATTGTTCTGTATTTTGTGTATCAAGAGTATCATTATTTGGAACACGTTTTTCATTATTTAGACCAGATATAAAGTTTGAATATTCCGTTTTTATCTTTCTCTTTACTCCACCTGTTCTCTTAGTCTTTTTCCACTGTTTATTCATGACAACAACGTGACACGTGCGATATAAATTTACTAATGAGTATAATAACGCACAAATGAAAATAATCATACGACTCATGGTTTTATGGCCAAATTATGACCTATAGTAATAAAATTTCATTTTTATTTATGTAAATAGTGCTGAAAGCTTTAAAGTAACAATAAAATAAGAAGAAAACAGAGCTACAACTTTAGTAAATGTTTGGCTAATGCTTAGCTGTAAATAAGCATAAGAAAAGATCATAAAAATGCGTTTAATCTTAAAAATGTGTTAATATATCTTACTTCACTATAACATATTTCGACAACGTTTATTTAAAGTATTAGGTTTTCTTATTTACTAATATAAGGTCTTAACCTCTGTGTTAGTGTAAATGCTGTTTATGGTGCTGTATATTAGAAGTATTTAATGTTTTAGTATGATTATAAGCCAATTAACTTTATTTTTTAAACCATACAATAGCTTCATGCATTATAAATTTTACCACATTCTACTCAAAAGCATTTAAACTAAGTCAAAACTGATTTAAAGTGATAGTCAGACTTTAAAACGTAAATCAGTCTTTACTTCAGTGAATATACAGATTACGTGTTACTTGGGCAATGTTCGACCAACAACGCCCTCAAGATGGTATTGTCGCTGTTTCTTACTCTGTTTAACAGAGACGCGCAACGCTTTCGAATGATGGTAGAAAAGCCATCAACCCGCGCCTCCGCAAACATACCAGATGCACTACAGCGACGCGGGAGTCCCATTAGCACCCTGAAGGCGTCGTTGTATTGCACACGCAGGTCGCTGTATGCCCGCTGCGTGTAGTCGACCCACAGGCTGTATAAAGGGACTGGCAGTATGCCGTGAAAAGTGTAACCTTTACGGATTTTGTACAATGTGCGAACCTGCGGGCTAACATATTACAACGAACAGCCAGAGACCTACGTTCCCTTTCAACATCTTGGTTATCTTTGAGATCCTCGGTGACCTAGTGACCTAAATACTTAAACTTAGTCACCACATTCAGGGCCATATCACAAAGTTTTATTACAGGCTCGAATAAGATTTAGTGCCAGCCCTGAATAGCAGTAACTCGCTTTTCTTTACATTGTATGTAAGTCCATGGGCCATAGCATGGTGCTCACAAATGGATAGCAACTTCCTCAAAGCACTGATTGATGGGCTCAGCAGCACCATGTCATCGGCATAACTAATATTGTTTATACATACGCCATCAATATGACAGCCGATGCCTGTACCGCTGAGCTCCACAATCAGGCCGTTCATAAACAAGTTGAACAATTTAGGCGAGCTTATCCCTCCCTGTCTTACGCCAGACTCTAGACAGTATTCTTCCGAGGTAGCTCCACCCCACTTTACGCGGTTTGTCTGGTGACTGTACCAAAATTTTAATAAAGATGTAATTTCATTAGGAATAGTTGTCTCACACCTAAGCTTCAGCCACAGATCCTTATATGACACAAGGTCAAATGCTTTTGAAAGATCTGAAAAACACGCATAAATTGGGGTGTTTCTGCTCGTTTAGTACTTTACAGTCTGCTTGAGGCATAGGATAGCACTTTCTGTAGACAAATCAGGCCTAAAGCCAATAATAACAGCGAGCTGGTAGGAGTTACCAGAGAAACTCGATGGCGCAGTAGTTTAGCGCCTGCGGAAGCCACGTAAAACCATTGTTCCCGGCTGAATTTGCAGTCGTTAACACCCACCAATCCGCATTGGGCCTTCGTGGTGGGTTATGGCCCATCCTCCTTATTCACCCATAAGTGTTGTGGGTAGACTTGTATATGTAGGTAGGTAAAGAGTTAAAATAAAACAGTCTTTGTTAGCACATCACCGTTGTTTGACTGTCTCCCTAATCCATACTCATTACATGGTGTCAGGTGTGCTACTTTGCGTGAAATTACTTATCATCGGTTGTGATAGTGTTTATTATCTGTAATAGAACCAGGAGCACTAAAAAATTCAAGTGAAATTGTGATGTATTCGGCTATACAACAACCGGCCGCCATGCAGGAGCACGGGAACATGGCGGTCAATTGGCGTGAATGGAAGTCAGCCTTTGATTATTTTATCATAGCCTCAGGACGGCAAAAAATATCGTCAGAAGAAAAGATCGCCGTTTTTTTACATATAATCGGTAAATACGGTCGCGAAATTCATCAGGAATTTGACCTCGAGAGTGACGCAACCTATGATGAATTGGTAAACAAATTCCAGCAAAGGTTTGACCCAGCAAAGAATGTTAACTTTGAACGTCATATTTTCTTTGAAACTTATCAGAAAGATAGTGAGTTCGACAAGTTTATAAGTGAATTGAAACTTAAAAGCAAAAGTTGCGAGTTTGGAACGTTACGAGACAGTCTAATTTTGACACAAATTATACGAGGAATAAGAGATCCGTATACAAAGGAGCGCTTATTAGCAAAACCATCGCTGACTTTGGATGAAGCTGTGAGTAGCTGCAGAGCTGCTGAGCGCGCGAGCTCGCAGGCGGCGGCGTGCAGCGGAGCAGCAGCCGCGCCCGGCCAAAGCCGCATCGAGGAGGTGGCTTACGTCGCGGGCGGTGGCGGCGCGGGCGCGTGGAGCGGAGCGCGAGGCCGGCGGCGGCGAGCGCGCGGGAGCAGGGGGGCCGGCCGTGGCAGCGGCGGCGCCGGGCCTGCTGCCCGGTTCGGCTCGAGCGGCGGCGGCGCAGCTGGAGGCGCGACGCGTTTGCCTTTGTGTTCAAAGTGCGGTGGTCGGCATTGTGCGGGCGGTCGATGCCCAGCTTATGGTGTAATGTGCTATCGGTGTGACCGTGCGGGTCACTTTGCAAAGTGTTGTAATGCGAGGTTTGTACGTGAGATGTTGGATTGCAGTGACGATAACGCAGAGAACACAGTGGACGTTGGTGAGTTATACATAAACAATGTATCTATTGACTCGGTCGATCAATCATCGTGGACTGAATCGGTATACTTAAATGATGTTTTGATTTCATTTAAGTTGGACAGTGGTGCGGACACTTCGATTATGTCTAAGAAAAGATTGTTAAAGGCCGGTTTCACTATGAATATGTTAAAAAAGCCAATATCTGATTTAAAAGAAGTGAGCAAAAATAAATTGCCGGTTCTAGGATACATAGATGCGACTTTCAAATATAATTCAATTGTTTTAACAAAGCAAAAAGTTCATGTTTTAGATTTGGATTGTAATAATTTATTGGGACGAGAGGCATGTGTTAGCTTAAATTTGATAGCGCGTGTTAGTGAAATAGTACAATATAATTTAGACAAAACTATTTTTACGGGAATAGGTAGTTTACCTACAATAGTGAACATATCGATAAATGAGGCTGTGCCACCTGTTGTAAACTCCAGTAGAAAAATACCAATTAGTTTGCGACCACGAGTAAAGCAAGAATTAGACAAAATGGAAAAATTAGGTATAATTGTAAGAGAGGATGAACCAACGGACTGGGTGTCAAACTTAGTGGTTGTCGAAAAGCCCGATAAGTCATTGCGGTTGTGTATTGACCCATTTCATTTAAACAAAGCGGTACGTCGCAGCCACTTTCAGTTGCCTACTTTGGACGAAATAGCAAGTGAACTCAATGGAGCTACTTACTTTTCAAAACTAGACGCAAACAAAGGTTTTTGGATGCTAAAACTAAATTTGAATAGCTCGAAATTGTGTACCTTCGCAACTCCATACGGTAGGTACAGATACCTTCGAATGCCTTTTGGTATAAGTTGTGCGCCTGAGATATTTCACAACGAAATGTACAAGATATTTAAATCAGATGGGGTCGCCGTGTACCTTGACGACATTTTAGTGTATGGACGTACTCAAGAGGAGCACAATGAGCGTTTAAGAGAAGTTATTCAGAAAGCAATCACTAACAACGTTAAATTTAATAAAGAAAAATGTGTCTTTGGAGTGAAAGAGTTAAAATACATAGGTCATATTTTTAGTGATCAAGGAATGCGTCCGGATAGTAATCGAGTAGAAGCTATTTTGAAAATGCCGGAACCGACGCACAAAAAAGAATTAGAAAGGTTTCTCGGCATTGTTAACTATTTATCGCGATTCATACCGAATTATTCAAGTGTGAGCACACCTTTACGAGAATTATTGCGAAGTGATGTAGATTTTGTACTTAATAAAAATCACAGGGAGACTATTAAAAGCTTAAAAACAAAGATTAGCGAAGCACCTATTTTAAGGTACTACTCTCCTAAAGAAGAAGTGACGGTGTCGGTGGACGCGAGCTCGCAGGGGCTGGGCGCGTGCCTGCTACAGGGCGGGCGGCCCGTGGCGTACGCTTCGCGCACCCTCACACCCGCCGAGACACGCTGGGCTCAGATCGAGAAGGAGCTGCTGGCGATAGTTTATGGATGTACGCGCTTCCATCAGTACATATATGGACATGATCGCGTTATTGTTGAGACGGATCATAAACCGCTGGAGTCCATATTTAAAAAAACACTCCATAGTACACCTACCCGTCTACAGCGAATGTTGATAAAGTTATATGGATATACATTTCAGATAAGATATAAGCCGGGGAAGCTTATGCATATAGCTGACGCACTGTCAAGAGCTCCGACAGAGTATGGCTCAAATGATGAGGTACATGATGACGTAAGAATACACGTTAATATGGTGATAGAAAATGTAAACGTATCCGAAGAAAAAATTAAAATAATACGAGAAGAAACAGAAAAAGATGAGTCTTTGGCGCAGGTACAATATTATTATAGAATTGGATGGCCAATAAGCAAAAATAAAAGCCACGAGTTAGTTAGACAATATTGGACTTTCAAGGATGAGTTGCACGTTATCGACGGCATTGTGTTCCGAAGCAGTCAAATTGTTGTTCCTAAAATTTTGCGCAAAGAGATGCTGGTACGAATCCACGAGGGGCATATGGGAATCGAAAAATGCAAGCGACGTGCCAGGGAGGTGATGTGGTGGCCGGGCATGGGCTCCGAGATCGAGCAGATGGTGACGGGCTGTGACGCGTGCCAGCGCCATCGCGGTGCGCAGCGCCGTGAGCCGCTGTGCCCCCATGGCGTCCCTAAGTTGCCCTGGCAGGTGCTTGCTGTCGACATTTTTGATTTTGATCAGAAACACTACCTGTTGCTTGTTGACTATTATTCAAAATTTTTTGAAATTGCGCCGTTAGGTAATTCAATGACTGCGAAATTGGTAATAGTGAATTTGAAGGACATTTTTAGTAGGTTTGGTATACCAAAGAAACTGGTGTCAGATAATGGTCCCCAATTTTCGTCTGATGAATTTAGGATATTTGCTAAAGAATGGGAATTTGATCACGAAACCAGCTCACCTTTGTATCCAAGGTCAAATGGCTTAGTCGAAAGGAACATACAAACAGTGAAAAAATTATTACTAAAGGCTAAAGAGACAGGGACTGACTGGCAGTTGGCACTTTTAAACTTTAGAAATACGCCAATTGCAGATGAAGAGTACTCACCGGCGCAATTACTGATGGGTCGAAGATTAAAAACAAGATTGCCAGTAATGGATGCATTATTGAAGCCTGGTGTTGTAAAGGCACATAATTTTATAAAAAAACGTGAGGAAAATGTTGCTAAAATGAAGCGTTACCACGACCGTGGCACGAGACCATTACCGGAACTCAGAGTTGGAGACACTGTACGCGTACGAGATGGAAACACCTGGGTGAAGGCCAAGGTCAAAAGCAGGGCGCGAGGAGACCGTTCTTACTGGGTGACGACTGAGAGAGGGGGGACGTACCGCAGAAACAGAACGCACATATTACAATCTAAAGGAAGTCAACACGGTAACACGAATAATCTAACTAGTAATGGTTTGACACCTTGCTCCGTAGACCTGAGAGACTGTAGTAATTTAAACGACAGGCGGCGGATGTCTTTGCCCCTAGCGCAGACAGCGCCAGCGGCGGCGGCGTCGACGTCGACCGGCGCACGCGACGCGTCGCCTGGTGACGCGCTTGACTCCCCTTTTTACATAACGAAAAGTGGACGTCAGGTGCGCCCACCAGTTAGATACCAATAACAAGGTTCTTTTATGTAAAATAAAGAATCTAAGTTAGTTCAGGTTTAGTGATATAATACAAAACATGTAATTAAATAGATAACTTACATAGATACCTATTACGATTGTAACATTAACTAAAACTACCGAAGCAGGAATAAATAGTTATTTCATCTGTCATCTGTAGTAGTAGTAGGTAATAGTAGGTGAATACCATGTAAATTATACTTAATAAAGGTGGTGGGTAAAGTTATAGCTCATTATAGGCTAAGTATGAATTTTATACTTATTGTTTGTTTTAGAAAAACTACCTATATAAGGAGAAAGATGTTGTGGGTAGACTTGTATATGTAGGTAGGTAAAGAGTTAAAATAAAACAGTCTTTGTTAGCACATCACCGTTGTTTGACTGTCTCCCTAATCCATACTCATTACAATAAGGAAGGCTTGTGCGTGCCCCAGCAGTGGGGAAAGTAAAAAAATGGCTGATGGTCAGGGGTTACCAATGTGAAATGTTGTATTATGTGCTTATAATGTATACCTTATTACGTAAAAAATAGGTAATTACTTATTTTAAAAATATCTATGCACTAGTTATTGAAGCCAAAAGTTAACTGAATTATAAAAATATTTTTATCCACATTCAGTGTGACCAGATCTTGTCCGAGTGAAATCGCCAGTTTTGCCATGCCAAGTAGCCTAAAGTCGCCCAAAATTTTTCTTCGCACAGTAGCCTAAGTCGCCCAAAATTTTTGCCATGTAGCCCAAAAACACCAGTTTTCTCATTCCACACAATTTTATACCTACCATATGCTATGTATAAAAGGAAAATAAAAATTATAAAAAAATGTTTTCAAATAAAATTACTTTTAATAGGTACCTACCTATACTAAACCTTGTCAATGAAGATTGAAGAATGAATATACTAAACCTAGTCAATGAAGATTGAAGAATGAATAGGTTTGTGCGCGACGAACCTATTCTTCAATCTTCATCGACAAGGAGAATGACTTCTTCGAGAATTCCTCCATCATCTTCAGGGGCCGAAGAGGTTGAAGCACTTGTTGCCTTTTTAGGATCGTATAAATTTTTTGAGTTGTGCATCCGTACCATATCTGGACTTGGTTGAAATTTTTTACAGCAAATTTTGCGGACGCCTAAGTATAAACGCACCCGAGTTACTGCTTGGAGCATTGGTAACTGCATGCGATTCCTCATTTTAGTTTTTATTATGTTCATTATGCTGAACACGCGTTCGACGGTTGCGTTGCTGATGGGCATAGACAGTGAGCGTAAAGCGAACTCAGCCAGCTCTTTACATACAAGCTTACCTCCTGCATTTTGCTTGTGTAAAAGAAGTATCCACAGCTTTTCCGGGGTCAAGTTTTCTGTGTTTTGGTCCATAATGTCTTCTGGTCTGAGGACATTCACTATCCTACTTTGACGTTGGATTCAACGTTAGGTGGCGCAAGTGCCCAAGGCAATGGCATATTTACAAAATCAGGCGAAAAAACATTAGAAACATCAAATGTGCTGATTCCTTGTATAATATTGGCGTTTTCTGGAACTCTTTTAACTAATTCTTGACACATCCGCACCAGAACACCTGCACATTTTTTGCGCACTTCTATTACTTTCCTTGGATCAATTTTTTCGGCTACTTTTTCAAACATGGGTCCAAAGTCAACGTCTGTCAATGAGAGTTGATAGTTTTCAAACTCAGAGTATGCTTTAGACAGCGCTGTTTTCACAGACTCTATTTGCTGGATCATTGGGTCTTCAGTTTGATAGAATGGAGCTCTTAAGGAAGCTGGCTTAAAAATTCTTCTAGCTGTTGACATAAGTAGGACTCGGAGATCGTCATAGATTTTTGAGATATTGGCGGATTCTGCTTGAAAAATGAGGTTCACTTCCGTGACGTCTTTCAGTAGAGATCCCAAGAATACAAGATATAACAAATGGATATCGTCGTTGTACATACTAGCCAGTTCGCGGGCTTGATAGCATTTTTCCCCTGAATTTGCGACTAAGTTAAAATGAGTTTTAAGTGGTATCCACTGTTTTATGTTGGCATCTACTGCTGCGTGGAATGCCAGCCATCTTGTTGCCGATAGTTGCGTTAGTTTTGGGGGTTTTTTTACTATCGTTCAAAGTTAAGTACAGCATTTGATATTTTTTGACGCGTAGTGGGCTATGCGAAAACCAATTTCTTGTTTCTCTTAGCATGTATTCCAATGATCTTCGCAAGATTTTGCGGCACAGAGACTAAGTGAATGGCACACGCATTTCAATAACTGCACTTGTGGATATTCGGCTTTCAAATGTGTGTACAGTGAATTCCTGTTTCCACACAAGTTGCTGGCTCCATCTGTGCCTATCGCAATAAGATGTTCTAATTTGAGGCCTAGCTTAGTCATAAACTCTTTGAAAGCAGTATAAAGTGCCTCGGCTGTAGTGCGATAGAGTTCTTGGAAACCAAGAAAATCCACCATAATTCTTTTCTCATTCTTATTATAATATCTGATCATGTAGGCCATATTTTTTTCCGATGAAACGTCTGTTGACTCTTCCAAGATAATAGAAAACGGTTGATCATCTACCTCTTTTATTAATTGAGAGCACAATGCAGGTTCTAATGTTTTTTATAATATTGGCTGTTTTTTCCAATGTCTTTGAGAACCTCTCCCAAATGATCGACGCTTCTGACAGTACCGTGTGTTGCAACATATGCTGCTAATTTTATGTCGATTCTTTTTTTGTCATCATCCTCGCCACTCGAGTAGCCTGAAATGGTAAAAAAACATTAAGCAAATATTTCATCATAAATATTTAGTGACCTTTTATACTGAAATATCTTCAACTTTAATTAATTTCATAATTGTAGGTACTGAAACGGGATATAAAGATACTTTTGAATAAAAACCTTACCAAAAGCATGTAAACGTGGTTGTTTCTTCACATTCATATTTCGTTCGCGCTCAGAGTGTGTTTTTGTTTTCATGTGTTTCTCTGAATCTGTTTTGTGAGCTCGTAAAGGTGTTTTGCATAATTTACAATACGCTTCCCCTTTTCCATTATTAACCAGTTCTTCTGGGGCATTTGTTAGCCAATCTATAATCAAATTAAGCATTTTTACCAAATCAGGTATTTAATTCCAAAAAATGAACTATTTCTGTATATTTTCTCAAGTTGGCAACACTAAAATCGTACAAGACTTTTCGCAATCACAGAGAAAGAAAATGGCGGCAGGGGGCGCCCCCATCTCAATCTAAACTCTATGGTTTGCTTGCTCTTATAACGAAGTTATCTACAAAGTACCTAGGTACCTTGCGTGCGATGAGCAAAATAACAAGACAAAAAGCGCGCGAAATATAACTAGGTATCTACTGAAAATAAAGGAAAAATAATTTAAGGACGGTTTCAATCCAATCCACCGGCGATCGCTTTTGTCATACTTATTAGGTACATTCTGTTTTCAAATGTGTATGAAAATGTTGAAAATTAAAAAATCTGTTGTCGTGGTTGTATTAAATATTGGAACCGGCCAATAGTTTGTTAGTTGAATGCCATATAATTTTTGCACAAAAAAGCATACCTGCATGCAAATACTAAAGCATGAGATAGAGTAACATTAAGAGAGGAATAGGATATGTGTACACTTACTTTTGAAATATGCAATTTTCTCCCACTCGTCGCGATAGTGTTTCACATATTTTCCATGCTTCCACATCACCACAATATACACTTATCCCACCACAATATTTAGTACACCTACTTACATAAATCCCACTCAGAATAATTCTCAGAAACTGAGAGAAAAAGTAAGAGAGAAACTTTTCTTCACAGTTTGAAACTTTTTTCCAACGTGGTCAGCCACCACAGAACACTACAGCACAGCACACAGCACAGACAACCTTCTTGGCACAGTCACGCCCCGCAACAGACCACAGAACACTATTTAATCCTAGCAAGCGAGCGTAGGGAAGAACAAGGATCACGCTGCAAGTCTTGTTTTTATGATTTTTGAACGCAAGAATGAAGGTGCGGGCAAATTTGTCTGACGCCACGTCTTAACACGCCGTATTTGTATGGACGTGTTATCAGATAAGTGTGAACCTAGTGCATACATTAGCTATGAAAACCGATGTCATCTGACGGCGCGTTAACGCGTGGCGTCAGACAAATGTGCCCGCACCTTTAAGTTGATGGATCTATCTATTAGCGACACTGACGTCCATTATGGGTGTTTCTTTTAAGGTGTCAAGCCAATGCGAGGCGATAGCTGAGTACTATACCTATCGATTGAACCCCTATGTATGTTCCGCGATTTTTTGTAGTTTAGGAGTTATAATTTTTTTTTTCATTATTTTTTATGATTTAAGGTCTGGAGGCCGATCGCGCTAATTTACAACGTGAAAGGTTCACATTAGGCTGCTCGAGTTCCAGTTCTGTCAATGATCCAACTGTGGTGAAAAACCGTATCGCCATAAAGTTCCACCGCCAACCAAACTACTATTATTGTTGAACCGCTGTCTCAGTTGAAACGTTAGGGATGTCATACGATATTTTTAGCAATCGACGGTCGACTTAACAATTTTACCACATCACTAGGTGTAATTTGACGCTTCTTTTTTTAAGTGTTTGTTTTGAGTTGAGAAACAGAGGTTATGTTATTATAACAAATAGAATTAATATTAAATGAGCTATTTTTAAGCAATTTTAAAGTAATAATTTCATAACAGAGAGTTATTTATTGAGATCATTAAAATTTAATATTGTGAATTGTAGTGCTGCTAAACGAACAAATATCTTTGTAAACGAAGCGATTGTTTAAGTTATTAGTATTTTGTTGTGATTTGTAATCGATCACATATAGTCATAAAACAAATGAACATCCCACCACTCTTTGAAGTGTAAAGATAAACAAAATAATACCGAGGCCCAGTCAACAAGGTACCCTAATAATCAAAGGTATGTAATTATGTATTAGCAGTGAACTTTTTATAGCTATGCCAAGATGTAGGAGTAATAATGAAAATGTATTTTTTTACAGAAGTGAAAAGCAAGATCAAAATTGAGCATAATGCTGACCAAAGAAATAGAAGATACACGGCCATCAAGATGCAGCTTTCATATATGTATAACAGCATTAGAGGAATATTGCTTCTTTACCGAATGAAGAGGCAATTTATGTATAATGACAAACGGTAAGATAGGGACATTTATAATTAATTAATTGTTATCACTCTCAAAACCTATTATCTGTTTTAGAAAGGTAAAAAGTACTAGTGAAACAATAAATAGAATTTAGAATTTCTTCCGTTCAACTTCCTACTTATATTTTGTGCCCTTTGATTATTAGTGTGCCCTTTTTCATTCAATATTTAATAACATCAGTTCCGACTCCAAAGGGTATTTATTTATGTAATTTCCCTATTTTTTTTTATTTCAGGTATTAGAATATAATGTGCAATACAAAATTAAGATAAATAAAAATTGGTTCTACAATAGATAAAATGGAGCAACATTGTAATTTGCAGAGATTTAAAATGTTTGCAGAAGGCGGAAGTCAGAGACCTTATGTATAAAAAGGTGTGGGGACAGGGGACTCACCTCGTGTACATCAAATAAAATACTGTTGGAATTTATATTATTTATTTGCGTCAGCGACCGATACGTGTCACTGCGCATACACGACTGAAAACTTAAATACAAAAATGCTTGTTCTCTACATAGGTACTTAGCGTGCGTAACTTGATACACGCACGACCCCACAATATTCCCCCCTTTTTTAAAAAAAATACATTTTAATTGAGAAAAAAAAGAAAAGGATCATACAATTTTAAAATAGGTAGAGCATCTTAAACTTTTTATCTCTATCTATTAAATTAACTTATACACTTATATTTTTTATACTTTTCAGTCAATTACTACTACTTACTTATATTTTTACTTAATCGTTACAAAAATACGTTAGAAACATAATAGGTAGGTACATAAACGTTACTAAACTAGAGAATCTATAATAATTACATAGAGATTTTTCATCATAACTAAAACAAACATATTACTTATTAGGTACTACATTACCAATAATACTACGTTGTTAAGTTCACACGAAACTTGAATGGTATAAACACAGGAAAAAAAATTGTGGCCACTTAAGGCACTTATACACACACTGCTTGGCAACGTTAGTCTAAACAATATTTACTTATAATACAGTAACACATTATTTTAAACAAGGGAAGTACTTAAAAATATTTTTTTAATCAACGAAACGTACGGGTCTCCTCGTAACACGACCTGAGCGTGTTTTTGTGCTGGATCTGAATCGGTCGATTGTGAATTACGTTCGATATCTGAATTTGATGTCTGTAACATATACGCGGGTTTTAACCGATCGATGGATATATTAACTTTACGATTAGGAAGTTCTATTTCATAAACCTTAGTTCCACGTTTTAATACGCGGTATGGACCGTCGTATGTAGGTTTCAAAGGTTTATGTACCTCGTTACGAACAAAAACAAATTCACAATCCCGTAAATCAGGATGAACGAAAAATGATTTGTTTGAATGTGACTTAGGGCTAGGCCTAAAACTGTTCAAAATGCCACGCAACTTTTGAACGTATGTGAAATCATCAGATGAATTAACTGATTTTTCGTCGTTAAAATCGGATGGTAGGCGAATAGTTTGAGCATAAGTCATCTCGGCAGCACTTATCTTGTTATCAGTTCGAACAGCTGCTCTGAGACCAAGCAATACCGTTTTTTTTTTTTTTTATAACTAAGTTTAAGACATAATACATGATTGAATATACTTGCCTGTTGCTAATCAAAATTCATCATCCTCATCACTCGCGGGTTCAATTCTCTTTCTTCGAGCAACGGCGGAAAGGACCCTCTTTGCTGTGTCTCTAAGTTCTTGGACATTTATTCCTAAGGCAATCAGCTTTTCCTCCTCTTCTTTTGTGAGAACGATTGAGCCGGCAGTATCTCGAGCATGTAGTAGTTGCTTGACCGTGCTTTTATTGATGCGGGCCCCAGCAATATTGGCTTTGTAGTTCCGGATGGACTTACCTTGCTCAGGATTGAGATGTATTTCAATTTGCTGTGCAGCTATGATCATTTGCTGGTTTCCGTATATGAGGTGGAGGAATTCGATGTCAGTCACTGAGTACCCGTCGGTTTTCAATTTATTATCAACAAACTGTTGTAAAACTGCTCCTACGCAAGAATTCGAAGCGTCAGTCATAAGTGCAATTGGAGCTTCGCTGTGTGGGTGCGATAACGTGACGGCGTCTTGTAGACTCGCCTTACACCGTGAGAAAGCTTCGTCAGCTTCAAGTGTCCATGTTATGGATGTTTTGTCTCTTTTCTTCGCATTGCGCAAATAGCCATTCAATACTAACTGATATTTGACTGCGTTAGGAATGTGGGAACGATAGAAGTTTATTATTCCTAAGAAACGTCGTAATTCCTCGACTGTTTTCGGCTTAGGATAATTTTTAATGACTTCAATTTTGCTTTCCAAAGGTCGGATGCCTTCTTTAGATACTTCGTATCCCAAATATTCAATTTTAGAAACGCCAAAACAACATTTGCTCAAATTAATGGAAATTCCGAATTGATTAAAACGTTCAAAAACTTTCTCTAAATGTTCTCTATGCTCAATTTCAGAATTAGAAGCAATTAACACGTCATATACAAAAGTAAATAAAAAATCAAGTCCTTGTAGTACTGAATGATCCATAAAACGTTGATAAGTTTGACTAGCATTACGCAATCCGAAAGTCATCATTGGAAACTCGAATAAGCCAAATAAATGGTGTCGTAATTGCGGTTTTTTCAATGTCATCAGGAAATATGGGTATACAGTGGTAAGCTCTAACTACGTCAAGTCGCGTGAAAATAGTTTTACCGTCCAATAGATATGTAAAATCGCGTAACCTTGGTACGGGATACCGATCGGGTTTTGTTATGGCATTCAAACGTCTGTAGTCCCCGCACGATCGAATTTCACCGTTTTTTTTACGTACGATATGTAGCGGGCTGGACCACGGACTTTTGGATGGCCTGCAAATCCCCATTTCCTGCATGACCTTGAATTCTTCCTTGACCCTTTTATACTTATCTGGAGGAAGTTGGCGCGCACGGGCGTGTACGGGTAGACCTGTCGTTTCGATGTGATGGTAAACATTGTGCTTAATGGGACTATCCTTAAAATTAATAGGTTTGGTAATATCCGGGTACTTACTAATTACATCCCAGTACGGATGACTTTTGTCGATAGTGTTTACAGTTGATAACCTGCACTTTACAATGGGCGCTAAAATGTTTAAATTGGTTACCTTATCTATTAATTTCCGTTCTTTTAAGTCCACTAATAATCCATAAGTACTTAGGAAATCAGCTCCTATGATGGGCTGTTTTACATCGGCAATTATAAAGTCCCAGCGATACGGTCTGCGTAAACGTAAATTTAACACAAGTGATTTCGTTCCGTAAGTCTTTATTTCGGTACCGTTCGCTGCGTACAGTTTATAGTCTGAACATTTACTATTGTGATAGCCGCGTTTACACACTGAGATTGGAATGACAGACACGTTTGCGCCAGTATCTATTAAAAAACTATAGCCACTATTATGATCACGTACGCGAAGGCGATGGGTTGGAGAAATTGCACAGATATTCGCCTCTCCTACCTGTACATTTTCTAGTTTTCCTTCTTCCAGGTGCAAGGTTGTACGCATTTATTTGCACGTTCCTTGAAACGGAAGTGATAAAAACATAGCCAGTCTTCACTTTCTGGAGTACGTCGCGGTTGGTTTTTCGAACGAGAACGGGAACGATGACTGAAACGGCTCTTGCTGCGCTCTCGGAATTTGCTGCGAGACCTTTCCATGTTGCTAATTCTGGCACTTAATTTTGCGATTTCCGCTAAAATTTTGTCATTACCTTTGTTTTGCTCAGGGGTACAAAGCTCGGAAATCTGTGGCTGCGTCATAGTTTCCATTATCTTGTCACTTATTTGTATGGGTCGGAGAGTCAGGCTGACGTTCGCTATCCGCCCTAGCGGTGGCGGCGGCGGCGTACTGGGCGGCTGACGGCGCGAGTGCTGGCGCTGGCGACGGCGGTTCCGGCTCTAGCGGGTTTTAGGCGGATCCGTAGGAATATTTTATTATAACACTGGTGACGATTTATTAATATCACGTCGGGGTCACCACTGTGAGGACAGGGGACTCACCTCGTGTACATCAAATAAAATACTGTTGGAATTTATATTATTTATTTGCGTCAGCGACCGATACGTGTCACTGCGCATACACGACTGAAAACTTAAATACAAAAATGCTTGTTCTCTACATAGGTACTTAGCGTGCGTAACTTGATACACGCACGACCCCACAAAGGTATTATTATTTTGATCTAATCTAGATATTAGCTCGTCAACGCCCGGAAAAGAAACACAATCAAAGAAGATTGGCAGTTCTGGTACCCTTTGATTGAGATAGCGTAGGATGTTGACTGTTTGCTATTATATACACAACACTTGTTCATTTGTATTTCGTTAATTATTGCATTTTTATAAGTTTGGAGGAAAAAGAAAAATACAAGTATACTTTCTAATAACAAAACGCATAACTCTCAAGCAATAACAAAACGCAATAATCTAACACACTATAAGGGTGATCACACACAACTCATTGAGGCATCGAGAGGTCGCTTAAGTCTTAAAACACTGTCCTAAGACACCCGCTGAAATCATGTAATAATGAAATCAAGCATAACTCTTTCAATAGATAGATTAATCTCGTTTCAAATAAAGTCTACAGCGATTGAAAACGTCAATTCTGGCAGTATAAGCGTTAATCCCTTAGTCTGTTAGATTAAAAAAACAGCTGTCACTGTTATTCATTTGACAGTGACAACTACACTACTCTCACACTTGACACTTTTTGTCAATGTGCGCTTGCGTTCGTTGTCGGTGTGTCGTCGTTCTATCGCTTCGGTCTGCTGGTATACGGTTTAAAGTGAAAATCCGTTGAGTTGAGAGCATCAGTGCCTCCTCCGGTCTCCTCTTTACTTCTGTCGTGTACGTTGTGGTACTTTTCTAGCGAAAGGACGCTGAAAATCCGTCGAGTTAAAAGCACCAGCCAATGCCTCCTTCGGTCTTCTCTTTAGTACTGTCCTGGTACATTATTAGCGAAAAGACGGTGTTTAATTGCGAAAGGACGCTTCATAGTGTAATGTGACCAGCTTGTGTACATCATGTCGCTTCGCTGTATCAATTGCAATATTCGAGTAACTCGAATTCGAAGACATCTCGTCTCACTGAGTGAGGCTCTTAGAGATGTTATTAGATTGTGGACATATCCAAGAGAGGTAAGTGTTTATTCCATTACATCTAAATATCTATTTAGCTAGAGATCTACCTATTCTATCAAAAATCTTAAGATTGGAAATAACTATACGTTTGCTAATAAATGAGTATATACCTAAGTAGTTAAATCAAAACCATAGGCTGTGATTAAAAAAAAACTTTTGGGCTTATTACAATTAATAGTACTCATAGAAGAGGCATCCAACACCCAATATTTTAAATTGTTTATCTATAGTTTGGTTTAGAAAAAATCAAGAAAGCACACAAGTAAAGAAAGCAACATTCATTTTCATTCATTCATTTTATGTACTTATTGAACTTATTACAACTCTAAATTCAGATTTAAGACCTAGGCCAGGGATGGCAAACCAATGGCATGTGATGTGACACAATATTTTGGGCACGTCACTGATCACAAAATCCATTACGCGACGATTTGATGGCACGTCTATGACTTCATTAAACATTAACATTTTAGAAAAATGGCACGTTGATACATCAAGGTCGTCATCCCTGCCTGACCTAGGCTATGAATAATAGAAAATGATGTGGTATGTCTGGCTTTTATGCCTTACAGATTGAAAGTGTAAATAAAGGTAGGAACATTTTAGGTTAACAGATAGGTGACATTCTCCGATAACTTTTGCTTGAATATGAAGACAGAATGGTTAGATAAACTATAGATTATACCTTGTTTTGGTTTCAGGTCACAAACTCTGACTACATTTGCCAGGCTTGTTGGAAGCTCGGAACTGCTCAGGCCACTGGAGCAAACAACGTTCTGGAGCAACATGAAAGGGGCATTGGACATAGCCACATTTGTGTAGGATGTGGTCGTTCAATTTTGCGACGAGATTCTCGCACGATTATAAGAGAGAATGTCAGCAATGAAGATAGCCAGATTATCAATATTATATCAAGATGGATACACCCAAGACAGGTATTACCACTTTAGTAGAATACAATCTTGTTTGTTTGGTGAACTGTTCCTTCATACAATGCAATGAACATAAGAATGTGCATGAGTATGATGTCATTTTGTCAGTTGACTATATATTGTACTGAAGTTTGACAGCATGACATATTGACGTCACACTTGTGCACATTGTTATTTTAATCACATTGTAGTATACATTGATAACTGATGCATCATTATATTTCAGCTTACTTCAACTGATCAAGCTTGTGTACCTTGCTGGTTACGGGCTAAGAGGGTGTTACAGCGTCATCAAGTGGTTGACGAAACCAGAGATATTGAAGAAGAAATAACCTGCGTCAACTGCAATGAAGAGCTGTCCCCTAGAAGTGGCCATATTTTATTAAATGAAGAGGAAAGTCTGGTTGATATGATTAGATGTTGGAATTATCCAAACAATGTAAGTATATTAAAAAAATAGAGCAAAGCGAATAAAAACATATTTTCATAGTGATTTTATTAAATTAAATTCTATTTTCAGGTCAACCGCACGGATTATATTTGCCAACCTTGTTGGCAACTCGCAAATGAAGCAAGGCAGGGTGATGAATCTCCAGAGTCTGGAATCCAACCTGAACTGATAGATGACTCAAATTCTGAACCACAAACTGGTGGTCAAGAGGACCCCACAATAGGCTTACCACAAGCGGCTGACCCACCACAGGCTGCTGACCCACAGGCTGCTGACCTACCACAGGCTGCTGACCAACCACAGGCTAATGACGCGTCACCGGCTGATGACCTACCACATGCTGATGATCTACCACTGCCTAATGAACCACCACAGGTTGATAACCCTCAAGACCGTAATAATACCAATACCGTAATAACATTACCCAGTTTACGAAGAGCAGCCGCAACAACAAGACATTGTGTTTTTCCATACTGTACTAATATTGAATGTTTCCGTGTTCCGGATCTTGTGCGTGGTAATGTAGTCAAAGAATATAATTACTATATACCACAAAGTGCCCGAATATGTAGCTATCATTCAGGTCGCAGTAGGTACGAAGATTTATATGCGTCAAGTAATAGTTTTGATACTTTTAACAGTAGCCAAATAGAAGATCTGATCTTCATTTTAATAGAAAACACAAAAAACTTTAACTTTGAAGACGTGACCAGTATTCCGGATCACCTATTACATTACTGGATAGGCCTAACAAAAGTACAACATAATCAGATAGTGTGAATCTGGATTGAATAATGTACGAAGAGGAGGATTTGCATTAACTGCATTGCTTTGTAAATTGCGAACTGGAGACTCTGGAGAGAGGCTATCTGCATTATTCGAGGTGCCTCGGAGAACTATGGAAACATTGATGGACATAGCGAGAGAGTATTTATTCTTGAACTTTGTTCCGAGGCACCTAGGTCTACAACACATAACAAGGGACCAAGTAGCTTTAAAAAACTCCATAATTGCCAATGGTATATTTGGAAATCCAGAGTCTCCATTAGAAGAACGTCGTGCAATAGTAATATGTGATGGCACGTATATCTATACTCAAAAAAGCTCTAACTATTTATTTCAAAAATCCACATATTCTATGCACAAATATAGAAATCTCGTGAAACCATTTATGATTGTTTGCTGTGATGGACACATTTTAGATGTTTTGGGCCCATTTCCAGCGACTACAAATGATGCAACAATTATGTCATCATGGATAGATGAAGCTGCTGTATTAGAGTTTTTTAAAGAAGAAGATATATTTATTTTAGATCGTGGCTTTAGGGATTGTATAGACAAAATACATGACTGCGGTTTTGAGGCTCATATCCCAGAAACAGTTTCACTTCACCATTACCAGCTCACTACACTAGAGGGCAATAAAAGCCGATGTGTCACAATAAATCGATGGGTTGTAGAAGCTGTGAATGGCAGAGTGAAACGAGATTATAAAATATTCCGCCAAGAGTATTTCAATCGAGCTGGGCCACATTTAATGAAAGATTTTAAAATAGCAGCTGCTCTGTAAAATACATTTGCTACTCCTTTTACCGATTCTGTCCATGCTAATGAAATTGTTAGTATAGTTAATGAAAGACTTTTTCTCACCAATACA
Organism: Agriphila tristella; assembly: GCA_928269145.1. NCBI lineage: Eukaryota > Metazoa > Arthropoda > Insecta > Lepidoptera > Crambidae > Agriphila > Agriphila tristella. The sequence continues at coordinate 10,108,775 of OV743448.1, read as the reverse complement.
TTAGCGAATATTGTTGAGGAGCAGAATTTACATAGGCGTAGTACATATTTCAATGATATAACCACAGCAGACATTTCATTTCCACAGCTTACAATGGAAGACTTAGTTTTGTTTGCATGTGGGATTTATCAAATAAGACAAGCGAGGTCCTACATTGGTGAACAATTACGGTTTCACGGGGTGTATGAAACACAAGTATGTCGGGAGGATGTAGTAGATCTTTCTCAGTTAGATGGAGAAGCTCCCATGCTTATTAGAGCAAAAATAAAATCCCGTCATATATCAAGAAAAACATATTTTGTTTTTATTGCATTAGATAGAACGCAAGTTGGTAGACGTGCCATCATAGGTTACTGTTGTAACTGCATTGTCGGCCTTAGGACAGTCGGATGTTGCTCACACGTAAAGAGCATCATTTGGTATTTAGGTCATGCCCGTCATTTAGATAATGTGTCACCACCTGCACATGTTCTAGATGGAATACTTGTAAGATTAGAAACTTGAAAATGCCAATTATAAATGATATTATGATATGTTCGTGTTTTATTTGTTAATTTCCTTAACCATCTATAGAACAACATCACCCAGTGAAGAAGACAGATATATGGTTCTATTTTTTATAGAACTATATACTACATGACCACTACAATTAGGTGCATAGCAAGTTAAGGGATCCTGGCTCTGGTAATATTGGAATGATAGAATATCATAATACTTTATTATACTTACTATATTGTATCAATCGCCATTCTGGTAATTATTTTTATTTTACCATAATGGTGTCATGAACTTAGCTCTCATGCGTCTTATATAGTGGTCGAGTAGTACTTTAAAGCAGGTTTAAACTTATATAGGTAAGCAACAATGGCTTGTCAATGTAGAGTGAATGACATGGAAGGTAGGGTAGGAAGGAGGTAACAAGTAGGTAATCTTGTTTCTGGAGACTAGTCTACATTCTGCTATGAACACTCAAAATGTCAATTTGTTATCCACTAAGAAAAGATTACATGACAAGATTGGCTTTAACTTGGCTACTAATAATTATATCTGAAATAATACACGAAATGCCTGAAAACATACTTCTCTAATGCTTTAATTCACTAAAATAAACTACGACAGTATATGTGACAGGGAATAGCGTTATTGACAATCTTGACAAGACGTTCACTCAATCTATGGTACCTATAAAAGGAGTATAATATCAATATCATTACAACACTAATTATTGTTCATCAAACTAAAATGAAAACTCTAATGTGGATTACACAATGAATAGATTGTTCTTAAGTAGGTACATAAACAATAATAAATAATTTTGAACTTCAGTGTTTATGTTACAGTCAAAACTCATATCCTGTCAAAACCACTTTTGACTGCAAAAATCAGGCAAAAGTAGTTTTGACTGAAGCTCTTAGTCAAAAACAGTTTTGACAGATTTTCGCAGTCAAAAGTGGTTTTGACCAACGTTCTTAGTTAAAAGTGGTTTTACCTGATTACGGTTTCAGACTATCAGACATTAATGTATGAATTATTATTTATTTTATACTTTACCTAAGTATTCTATTCAATACTGAATGCATAGCCGGGTGATGTGTGTAAAAGACGAGAGCAGGAAAGTTTCATGTTAATTTTATTGTGATTTTACTGTCGTTATAGAAAGGATGCGTCTATTTATCGATGCGCCAAGACGAATATATTTTTTTCTACTAAGCGGTGCAGTATCAATTATATCATCAGAAGACTACGATTTTCTGGCGCTTCATGGACTGTTAACTAATACCAAAACCTATTTATTTTACACATTGTCGGTCAAAATAGTTTTGACCAACGTCCTTAGTTAAAACCACTATTGGCTGAAAAACCCGGTTAAAAGTGGTTTTGACCAACGTCCTTAGTCAAAACCACTTTTGCCTGATTTTTGCAGTCAAAAGTAGTTTTGACCGGCAATGAGTTTTGACTGTAACATTTATAATAAAATAACAGGATTTTTAACATTCAATGAACTTAGTAAGACGGATAGATTATTATTATGATGATCTAGCGGGAGATTAAACCAAATCTAACATCTTGCCTAGGATTATGGTTAAGCTTGGAGTGTTATAATAATGCTCAAGTTCCTGTAGGTTAGGGAAGGTCAGGGTGGGGTGGGAAAGGTGTATGTATGTAGGTAAGTACCTATATATTATTTTGGAAGGTCTAGGACTATAATAATAGATGAATAAATAGTCTTGTATTCCGAAAAGTAATTAGGTTAGAAATAGGAGTTGCGCTAATCCGAATGATACAGGTACTGTAACAAGGATTCTTCTTTCCTATTATTGGTGATAACACTGTTATTTATAAATATTTTATAATAATAAAATCCAAAAGGCATGGCATACATATTACACTTTACATGGAAACAGCTGGCAGTGCTGGCAGCTGGCTGGCACAGTTCTTGTTAGTGTCAAAGAGTGCATTCCAGAAGGCCAACCGCTAAGTCATCGATCTCCACAGTATACATTTTAACCATGGAAAGTCACTTATTTTTATTGTTCAGTATTTTACTTGCCATGGTTAAAATGTACTCTATGGCAATCGATGACTCAGCGGTTACTCTGCTGGAATGCACTAAATGTCATCCAATTGTCACCTCTTTTTTTTCTTATTGATTTCATAGCCCCGCGTCCTAGTCATTTAATCCCAATATTTGATAACTTCTTATGTGTTTATCTTTTTACTCCCAACTTCTAGAGATATGATGCGATGAAGTTTTTTGTTACGTTATTAAAGGCAAAAAAAATCAGTAGTATTTTCATTACCCAACGCGTCGTCTAAATGCGGTACCCAAACACCATGTGTTTCTGCCAATCTTCTTTTTAAACAATTATGTTATAAAAGTGACTAACAATTTTTTTATGTTTTGTTTTAGTATTGCCAACAAGGAGATGCAATAGGAGGAGATAGCAGCTTAGTTAATAATCAATAAAAAATAACATTAATAAAGTTTTCTAAAATAATTTATTATTATTATTCAGTTATCCTATTACCCCAAAACAATTAGGTAAACGAGACCACATATCGGCAAATGTAGTGTGGGACAGACAAGGTGGAGCGACGATCTTCGCAAGGTGGCTGGCAAAAACTGGATGAGTGTAGCCGTGGATCGTGCACTCAGAGAGGCCTATGTTTAGCAGACGGACGATAATAGGCTGATGATGATGATGAATTAGGTAAACGACTCTTAATTTTGTCAAGAGCATCAGCGAGAACCACACCTAGCTAGCATGTTACACTTCCACTAGTCCTCAGTCTATGCTCAGAGCCACCGCTTCTGTCTGCCACCAACAGAGTGAATGCCAAAGTGAACAAAGTGTTGCCTCTTTGTACTATATGTCTAATGCAGCACACAGCATGCATTGGTTATCTTCGTTGGCACCTAAAACAAAACATGTTAAAAGTTAAAGGACTATAGATGATTCAACAATAAATTTTAAAATAAATAACATTGTTCTTAGTCTATTACCTAAATAGGTACTCATAAATATTTTAGTTGTATGTATGGACAAGGGTGAGTAAATTGAAATTGTAATACTTACTTAGATTCTAAAGGCATTTTATGGCTAATACCATCAAAATCTAGGTACCTATTAAGTAATACAAAAACAAAGAAAGAATGAAATTTATTCACAGTGAAAATTTTTAGGTTAGGTATGGTTTTCTTACCTTTATCTTGTTTGGCCACACCAAAGGCATCCCAATTGGCGTAATTATGGTGTTCATATCTCATAAGTAAACAAACTAAATGATTTGATAGGTTGTAGATTTTTACAAATTGCCGATTGGACATTTGAATACACTTTTTGATGACTCTTCACAGTTCATCAATTAAATTTAGATTATTTAGCACTCTTACAGAAGATCTTCTTACAATAAAAATAAAAGCGTTGTATATTTTTGCATTTAGACTGAATAAATATCCCAAAATTGAGAGAGTAAACACCAAATAGTTGAGAACTAGTCCAAAAAAGTAGCATCCTTTTTTTAACTTTGTCTTGGACGGCAAGTTACGCTCCAGTTGCGCACGACATCTGTCTCAACTAGCTGTCAAAACGTTAGCGCGATACGGAATACGTCAAAAGTTATGATTGGTCGCGGTTCAGTCGAGGTCCAGTTGATCTAAACATTAGCGCGATTGGCCCCCTGAACGGCTTTAAAAAATTATATCTTATTTTTGGGTGACCTTTCCCGTTATTTTTTTTTGCAACACAATGCCTATTAATTGTAGTTTTATGAGTAAAATAATCACCTTCCTTACTTTGACATTAGTTGCAAAAAATTTAATCGATAGTATAAAAATTGGGAACAAACAAAACAGAATGGAATCTTCAACTGTAAAAATAAATTAATTAAAGATTATTCCGTAGCTTCTGACTAACTTTAAAAACTGTGCGACAGCCTAAGCTTTCATAATAGTACAGAAAAATATGTACTTTATGGGGTATTATTTGCTGAAATCGGGCCCTGAAGGTGGTGAATCGGATATTTTGTAATTTTCATATTTTATGATCTGTTATTATTTTCGCATATTTTTGTCATTCCAAAGATTAATTATCCATTTAAGTTTAAATTGAGCTCAGTTTATGGTAAAGACAGTCATTTTATTACTATTACTAAGTATCCAATAACCATCTTATTCATTAAAAAACCTATAAATAGAATTATAGTCAATTTTAGCTAACATGCGGCTTATTAAACGCCATATTGACATTTAATGACAGATTGTTTTATTTTTGCGGTTTTTTATTAAACTGACTGATATCATTTTTTTTAATTAAAATTTCGATATCAGTCAGTAGATTTGCCTGTTTTGTCTATGGATTCGTCAGAACGACCACATAATAACGCTAAAAGCTTTTTCTTAGAAATGTTTATGAATAATGAATGTCAATATGACGTAACTCTATTTATAGGTTTTTTATGAAAAAGATGGTTATTGGATACTTAGTAGTAGTGATAAAATTACCATAAACTGAGCTCAATTTAAACTTAAATGGATAATTAATCTTTGAAATGACAAAAATATGCGAAAATAATAACAAATCATAAAATATGAAAATTACAAAATATCCGATTCACCACCATCAGGGCCCGATTTCAGCAAATAATACCCCATAAAGTACATATTTTTTTGTACTATTATGAAAGCTTAGGCTGTCGCACAGTTTTTAAAGTTAGTCAGAAGCTATGGAATAATCTTTAATTAATTTATTTTTACAGTTGAAGATTCCATTCTGTTTTGTTTATTCCCAATTTTTTTACTATCGATCAAATTTTTTGCAACTAGTGTCAAAGTAAGGAAGGTGATTATTTTACTCATAAAACAACAATTAATAGGCATTGTGTTGCAAAAACAAATACCGAGAAAAGCTCACCCAAAAAAAGATATAATTTTTTAAAGCCGTTCAGACCTTAAATCATAAAAAATAATGAAAAAAAATTATAACTCCTAAACTACAAAAAAAAGCGGAACATACATAGGGGTTCAATCGATAGGTATAGTACTCAGCTATCGCCTCGCATTGGCTTGACACCTTAAAAGAAACGCCTTGTATAATGGACGTCAGTGGTTAGCGATCGTTCACACGAGTGATTTTTTCTACGTGTGTTATTTTTGCCGCCATCGACGTTCTACGGGAAAAGGTATCTTATGGCCAGATCGTTAAGGTAACTTTTCCTGTGCAAGTTCGTCATCGTCCGTGCGAAGTGCGAGCACACAGCTGAGAAATAAGTAATGTGACGCTCTACCTGGAACGTCGTCGGCGGTAAAAATATCGCACGTTAAAAAACCGCTCATGCGTACGATCGCTGTGTATAAATTACGTTTCGTTATACGTATTTTATGGAATTATCCAAGTAGCCTAAATTGACTGGATTTTTTTCCTAGGTAGCCTAAATGGCTACTGGTCGCCGATCGGATTTTTTGGTCGCCATTAGACCCCTTGAGGTAGCCTAAATGGCGACAAATCGCCTAATCTGGCCACACTGTCCACATTTAGCGCGTGGTAGTATCTCCATAACCCAATGGCTAATCAAAATAAAATTTATATCCACATGATCTAGGCATGGTATCTGAAACATAAAATATATTTTCATTTCTGTTGGATAACGTCCATTTTCCTTAGTAGAGTGCCCATGATTCTTTAATAGATGTTTTTACAAGATTAAGAAAAGTAAACTTTAAATTAAATCCCTTGAAGTGTAACTTTTTACATAAGGAAATTTTGTATTTGGGACATGTGGTAACTCCCGAAATTCCCGAAGGAATAAATTCTTTAATAGATGTTTTTACAAGATTAAGAAAAGTAAACTTTAAATTAAATCCCTTGAAGTGTAACTTTTTACAAAAGGGAATTTTGTATTTGGGACATGTGGTAACTCCCGAAATTCCCGAAGGAATAAAACCAGATCCAAAAAAAGTTTCAATAGTGCAAAATTACCCAGTGCCAAAAACTGACGAGGTCAGGCGTTTTGTAGCTTTTGTAAATTATTATAGAAAATTTATTCCCCATTTTTTGGAAACTGCCCTACTCTTAAATATTAAAGAAAAATGTAGAATTTAATTGGAATAAAAATTGTAATAAAGCTTTCGAACGGCTAAAAACAATATATTGTTTTAAATTTCCATGGTTATTGACGTTAATAGAATAGATTATTTTTCACCCCCAGATTATTTCAACAGAACGCCACTACATACCAAGAATGGTCAGGGAAGCAATTGAAATTACCAAATACAAAAATGTCAATCGTGAGGATGGGTTTAAATTGTCAAGTGTCTGGAATCCAGTAGTCCGGTTGTGTAAAAACAACAAAAATAAAAAAAGTGCCGTTTCGCGTACAGATACAGTGAGTGTCGTGTGTCGAGAACAAATTCGAGTGAATAGTGAGTTTGCAGACAGTGGTACAGGTATCGAACGTAATAATAAAAGAACTAGACGGAGGGTAGACCGATTCGTCTGCCAATAACATCTACCCGCACGCAACTATCGACAGTTCTTCCGTGATCATGGTGCATGCAACTGCGCCGAAATATCGGAGTCTCAAAAATAAACAGGTACATGGTGTAAATCCCGACATAGTTTATTCTATTATCGGCTAAAAACAACTATCAGCAGTCCACCATTATTACAATACCCACATTTCTCGAGCGATAACGAGTTCGTGTTACACACGGACTCATTGGGTGTAGCTATAGCATGCGTATTATCAAATAAAAACGGTTTGCCGATAGCTTATGCAAGCAGACCTTTAAATTCGGCTGAAAAAAATTATCCAACTATAGAAAAGGAATTGTTGGCAATCGTTTGGGCGGTAAAATATTTTCGTCCATATTTGTATGGACGTAGCTTTAGGATTGTAACAGATCATCGCCCTTTGATTTATTTATTTAAGATGAATAATCTATCGAGTAGGCGCACTAAGTTTCGTTTGTGCCTAGAAGAGTACGATTTCACGGTAGAGTATTTGAAAGGTAAGGAAAATGCAGCTGCAGATGCATTATCCAGGATTGAAATTACTAGTGACGAACTTAAAAATTTGACACAGAATGTAATGTCAGTAATGACTAGAGCACAAAAGAAACGAATGGAAGAGCAAAAACAGGCAAATGATTCTGGTTCCTTGGATTCTAGCTGTGATTGGACTGATCTAGCGATGGGCCAACTCGATTTATTTCCAACTCGAGTCAACCCGTTTCAAAATTCGCGTAACTCGGTTTCAACTCGAGTTAGCCAACCCGAGTTAGCTCGCGGGTCAACCCGCTACGACCCGCGAGTCAACTCGGAAATTCGCGTAACTCGGTTTCAATTCAACTCGAGTTAGCCGACCCGAGTTGGCTAGCGGGTCGTAGCGGGTTGACCCGTTAGCCAACTCGGGTCGGCTAACTCGAGTTGAATTGAAACTGAGTTACGCGAATTTCCGTAGCTGTAAGCGAGTCAGACGGAGTTGCCTACTCGGTTCGGAACCGACCACAGATGGTCAGCAACTGTGGAGACCTTTACCTTTTTGTTCATAGATTAGATACTAGCTAAGTAGGTTAGGTTAGGTTTCTTTTTCCGACTGGATGACATTGTCTCAAAGTTGAACACAACACAAAACACACACTCAAAACAATTACGAAGTAAAAAGAGCTTATAAAAACCGAACTTTAATATCTGTCTATCCAAACATTAAAAGAAACAAAACAAGTAAACAGTAAAATATAAAACATAATTTCGGGTGCTACGGTTAAACTCGGATTAGATCGGCCAACTCCGCCGCCGGGCCGGGCTGAGCATGGCGGAAGCGAATGTACACAACACGAGTTCTTAACGGGCTGACTCGAGTTCTTAACGGGCTGACTCGAGTTGACCCGATACAACTGCAACTCGAGTCAACCCGGGTTGGAACTCGAGTTGGCCCATCACTAGACTGATCAACCGAACATAGTTGGGGTTCCTAAAAAACCAAATAGTTTGCCTGAATTAAGTTTTAACAAAAATGACTTCTATAAAATATTAAAACAAAAAGACTATATTTCCAGTCAAAATAAAATTATAATATACTCGCCATCCTTATTAACATTGTGTGTCACCCCTAGTTTTCGATCGCGTACGAAACGAGATTTCCTCGCGAGAGAATTAGATATGTTTTGCAAGACACAAAAGATAAATGAAGTATGCATACTACAAAATGATGACACCGCTTGTATTATAACAGAGCTAGCTCAATATATAAATAATAAATATAGGTCAAGGTCCGGACCACGACTATGTATAGTAAAAGGTGTCAAGAAAATAAATAGTAAGGATGATAGACGAGTAATATTAAATGATTTTCATTTACTGCCGACCAGTGGGCATGCAGGCATTCGAAGGATGACTAATAACGTAAAGCGTTATTATTATTGACCAGGAATCGACAATGACATTATTAAATTTGTAAAATATGATATAAGAAGTATGTAAGATTTTAAAAATCAACAAATTGCAATCAACTGCTTATCACCACGAAAGCCTTGGTGCTTTAGAAAATTCACATAAATCATTAGGAGCATTTTTAAGAATTCAAACGGATAATCAAGCTCATCAATGGTCAGATTGGTTGCAATATTGGTGTTTTTCCTATAATACAACTGTACATTCAGCTAGTAAATATACACCGTATGAATTGGTGTTTGGTAAACTATGTCGTATACCAAGTAATATTATTAGTCAAGTAGATCCAATGTATAACTTTAATTCATATGCTATAGAACTTAAGTATAGATTACAAAAATCCCAAGAGGATGCTAGAAATAATTTGATTGAAACAAAAATTAATAGAAAAATAAAATATGATTTAAATACTAATTCAATAAATTATAAAATAGGAGATTTAGTATTAGTAAAAAAGGAAAATAGAGATAAGATGGATCCAGTATACTCAGGACCATATACTGTTATTGAAGATCAAGGTGTAAATGTCAAAATATTAGTTTCAGGTAAAGAAATAATTGTACACAAAAATAGGACAAAGAAATTTAATTATAATTACCTAAAATTACTTACTTATAAAAAAAAAACACACACACACACTATTCACTTAAAGTCTATAATAAGTGTTCGATGTCGTCCACATTAAAACGCACCCAGCGCACGTAAAAGTAAGCATGGTCCGATGACAGCTCGACCAGCGTGATGTGCTCACCGCTTGAGTATTGGAGCCCCAGCTCACTGGTAACCACCAGCTGCAGGTTTGGAAAGGGGTCCTCATCGTCCAGCAAAGAGTTCCCCGAAGGCACATCAAAAACGGCCAAATATTCGTTATCCTCCTGAGGAAAGTGGTGGATGATGGTAACTTGTAATAACTGCACACCATGGTGCAGACAGAACAAAACGCTGCGGGCACTAATCTCCAGAATAATTTCTTCCGACATGGTTACCGCAGTGTTGCCAGACCCGATCAAAACTCTTGCCCACACAGGTTGTTAAAATTGCCCTTTCCGACACAAAATCGCCCATAATCGTTAAAACAACGACATGTAGGGGAAACTATCGTATTTTGACACGCTTTGTACCTAGAACAATCTTAATTTTTCGAAAGCTCCCGCCCTATAGCCATTTAAACGTCTGGGTGACTATGGCCGACCGAATTTTTTTTGAAAAAATGTTAGGGCCGAGTCGATTTACATCGGTAAAACTGTTTTTATCTGCGAAATCTTAAACGCAGGTGCTGGGCTTCGTTCCTAGATGGTTCTATAGGAAGAAACCTCTATGGATACCCAACCTAAGCTGTGATTTTGGGTTTTGGTACTTTGTGCTAGGTGTTTTCATGTGGTTTCTGGTAAGTGAGTTCCGTGATACCCAAAATTGCCCATATTTTACCCGTTCCAAGACCTTTCCGCCCTTTTTGCCCTTTTTTCAAAAAAGTCCTAAAATTGCCCATGGCATGGGCAATTGCCCACGGTCTGGCAACACTATGTGCTTAGGTATTTTAGGTACCTATACCTATTTTAGTCGACTAGCGACCGCCCGCGACATCGTCTGCGTGAAAAGTTTATTTCTTCTTTTTAATCTCTTTTTATACAGTTTATTAATTAAAAATCCTGTTGTTTAAAGGTCATTTTTTTATGATTTCGATGTTTTTGTATAATCGCTACATCCCTATTTGAACTGATGGAGTGATCAAAATTTGGCGTCCGTCCATTGAAATTAATGAGTCCATAAAAACTAAATATGACTAATATAGATGGGGAATTTATCTAGCTACGCTAACTAATCTTCAAAATCATCAAAATAAAACACAAAACAAAAATATGAGCAAATAACAAAAAAAATGGGAAAACGCGATATTAACAAACTGGTCTGATAATATCGTGCCCCTAACTGATGATAACTATTACTACAGCGTATGGAAAAATTAAAATTATAGATATTTATTTCTTTTTATATTTATAATAAAACCACTTGAATTCTGTACGAAATCAACTAACTTTTTTTTTATTTATAACGACAAAATAGGTGCCACAGATTATACACAAATGTTACCAACAAGTTTAGTATGGATGGAGCAGTAGCAATTGCATAAAATGAATACCTAATATAATGTAATATTGTTTCTGATATTTTCCAACACCGCCACTATATCTAAACAATATTAACAACACGGTTAAACAATCTGAATTCCTAATTTATTTAAAAACTTATGATGTTTTATTGAGCACAAAGCTTTTGTTAGCAGATCAGCAGGCATTTCAGCTGTTGACATGTATTTTAAATTTACAATCTTTCTACATACGCAATCTCTACAAAAATGATATCTTATGTCTATGTGTTTGGTCCGTTTATGAAATACAGGATTAAACGCTAACTTCTGAGCACTTTGATTATCATTATAGAGATCAATACTATACATTGTTTTTGTTATCTCAAATTGTAAATTCCTTAAATAAATGGCTTCTTTACAAGCCTCAGTCATAGCCATATATTCGGCTTCACTACTAGATAATGCAACAGTCTGCTGTTTTTTAGATTCCCAAGAAATTATGCAGCCTGAAAGGGTAAAACAATAGCCAGTATACGATCTCCTATCAATGATGTTGCCACCCCAATCAGAATCAACATAACCTTCTAACAATGAATTTCCATCATGAGAATACACTAAGCCGAAGTCTTTAGTCTTTTTTAAATATTTCAGAATTCTCTTAACATATGTACAATGTTCTTTAGTATAAGAATTGTTGAATTGACTCAAGAAACCTACTGCAAATGTAATATCAGGCCTGGTGAGCACTGCCAGATACATAAGGCAACCTATAACCTGTTGATATGGAAAATTACCAACATAACTGTCACTTGATGGCTGTAACTTAGTCTCCATTGGAGTTAAAACAGTTTTACAATTACTCATACAAAATTTATGTAAAATCTTCTCAATGTAGTCTTTTTGATTGAGAGATATAGATTTCTTACATTTATCAATACTGACATTTACACCAAGACATTTTTTTAATTCACCTAAGTCTTTGATTTTAAAATTACTAGACAAAATATCTTTCAAAAACTGTGTTTCTTTCGGATTATTTGAAAAAATGAAAAAATCATCTACATATAATGTAACTATGACAATTTCCTTATTTATCCTTTTTAGATACATACATGGTTCATATTTAGATTTAAAATAACCATTTTTCAACAAACATTCATCCACTTTCTTGTACCACACTCTTGAAGATTGCTTTAGGCCATATATGGCTTTCTTCAGCTTAAGAACTTGACCACTATGAGTCGAATCAGAAAACCCTACTGGTATCTGCATGAAGATGGTTTCTTCAAGAGTGCCATTCAAGAAAGCTGTGGTCACATCAAGATGCGTTATATCAAGACCCAACTGAACAGAAAGAGCAAATAATAATCTCAACGTGGTGTGTCTCACTACGGGAGAAAAAGTGTCTGTATAGTCCACACCTTCAACCTGCGAAAAACCTTTCGCCACTAATCGCGCACGAAAACGGACTTTATTCTCATTATCATATTTCTTTCGTAGCACCCACTTGCACTGTACAGCTCTGCTGTCTGTTGGAGCTTCGCACAACTCCCACGCATAATTGTCTTTGAAGCACTGTAATTCTTCCCGCATAGCTTCCTTCCATTGCTCCTTTTCAGGACCTTGCAATGCTTCACTCAGAGATAAACCAGCTGCATCATCATAGGTTTCTTCATTCATACAGAGGTTAGAAAACCCAAATCGCTCTGGCTTCTTCCTCTCTCGCGTAGGTCTGGGAGTGTGATATGTGACATTCTCCAGCTTAGTCTCTGCATCTTCATAGTCACTACTAGGAAGATATGATTCATCACTTCCTTCTAGTGTACTATCTAGGAACTCTGTGTTATCTTGACTGGGCGTCTCTACACTGGTCTCCTGGTTGGATTCCTCGACATTGATTGGATCTGAGCCCTGTGAGCCATCCGCCACTGAATCAAAACTCTGACCTTGTACTTCAATTTGACATTCAGATTTTGATTCCGGCTCAATTATCACGACGTCTCTGCTGGTTAACACTTTTTTGGTTTCGGGGTTAAAAAGTCTATATCCTTTTATATTTTCTGGATATCCAATAAGAATGCACTTTTCTGACTTTTTGTCCCATTTCTTCCTTTTTTCTTTAGCACATATGCACCATCACTAAACTACCGAAGATCCTGATGTGACTGATATCCGGCTTGGTGCCATTCCATATCTCATATGGAGTTTTGTAACCCAAGGATGCTGCCACAGTACGATTCTGCAAGTACACTGCTGTACTGGTGGCTTCTGCCCAGAACTCTTTTCCCAAATTCGCATCAAAAAGCATGCACCTAGCTTTCTCTACGATTGTGCGATTAAAACGTTCTGATAATCCGTTCTGTTCTGGCGTGTATGGGTTAGTCTTCTGATGAAGTATTCCAGCTTTGTTTAAAAACATGTCAAATTCTTTGTTACAGTATTCTAGACCGTTGTCGCTTCTTAGTATCTTGACTTTATTCTTTGTTTGATTTTCTACTTCAGCCTTAAACTGTTTAAAGTACTTCAGGGCTTCATTTTTGTTTTTTAAAAAATAAACAAAAGTCATGCGACTATGGTCATCGATAAACAATAGAAAATACCTGGAGCCGCCAATAGAAGTATGTTCCATGGGTCCGCAGATGTCTGTGTGCAATATCTCTAGTAAACCACTGCTTCTCTGGCCAGTACTTTGGAATGGTAACCGACTTTGTTTACCTTCGCAGCACGTAATACACGAGGACTTGCTTATATTTTCAATCTTATTGCCAATTGACATACCAAGTACTGCATTGTTCATGTGTTTTAAGTAGTCCTGGTTGACATGGCCCAATCTGCGATGCCATGTTACCGCCGACACTGCTGATGCGACGAGATTCGCTTGACTGGACAGATTCACTTTGTAGACCCCATTGTTGAGGGAGGTTTCTAACCTATATGCTCTGCTCTATGGTACATTCGGAATTCAAGTGAGTTTGATTATGTCAATCTGCCTGCACATCTGTAGTTTGACGTATTCATTGTAAAGCCGTGGTATCGAAAGGTTGTCATAGAGTTATATTAGGAAAACTATCTGTTGAAGTGTGATAATGTGATATAAAGTGTGAGAATGCTTAATAAACGCCTGTATAAAAGTCTCCTGGTCTCATTGCCACAACCCTTCACCCATTGACTAACGATGCTGTAGCCACAAGATCGTTGTCCCGGTTGTAAACCTTACAGTCATTTGTAGTAAACGAGACTTTATTTCCTTTGTTTATTAGTTGGCTGACAGAGAGCAAATTCGTTGTCAAACTTGGAACACAATATATGTCTTCAACCACGATATCATATTCGCATTCGTCGGTTTTTGTGGTAATTCTCGCATTACCTGAACATAAAACTGGCACTTTTTCATTGTTTGCAACAATAATTTCCTTGTGTTGATCGTATTTAGCATTCATAATACAACTTTCATTTGCTGTGAGATGGACGCTTGCGCCCGAGTCGATGTACCACTCGTGTTTATTGAAATTCCCACTCAAAAACACTGCGCTAAAAGCATTCGACTGCATCTTGATGTTTTTCTTCGAATTAGACGAGGAATTTTCATTTAACGGGCATTGATTACGGTAATGGCCGGTTTGTTTACATGTGTAACACTTCACCATTTTATTTGATTTGACTGACAGATGAATCAATGATATAAAGTGTGAGAATGCTTAATAAACGCCTGTATAAAAGTCTCCTGGTCTCATTGCCACAACCCTTCAGGTTATGGGCCACACGCTAGAGGTTGTGGCCCTATAGAGACCGGGAGTGAAAATAATAAGAGAAAAAGTGAGTTTTGCATTTGAGATGATTATTTTGAAATAACATATAACTGACAGAGTTGGATAGAGGCCTTAGCAACGGAGTATGTTGACAAAATAGTGTTGCTAAGGGCAATGAAATGAAAGTGTCAACAGATAAATAATGATTACAAATAAAATAAAATGCTGGATGATTTAAATTATGAAATGATTAAGCTGCTGAAAATCTTATGAAGGTGAACTTTATCTGAATTAAAAAAAAAAAAAAAAAATTGAAATTACACTTTTGGCCGTGGAAAGTAGTATGATGAAGAAAATATGGTGAGAATAAATAGACTGAAGATGAACAAACAAGAGAAGAGGAAACAAGTTAAAATTCAACAGATAGGAATGAAGGGTGTCGAGAAGATGGAGAAATAGAAGGAAATAGAAGTTTTGGTGAAACAAGAGATAGTAAAACAAATGACAGTCAAACGAAGGTAGAACAAGTGACGGTGAAACAAATGAAAGTGAAGAAAGTTATGGAAAATTTTATTATTTTGTGAAGAACTGTTTTTTGGAATAAGTTTATTTTGAAGAAGTCTTTTTGGCGAGTATTTTATGATGGAGGAGGTCGAGCAGGAGGCAAAGAATAGTCGAGCAGGAGTTATATGATGATGAAGTTGAGAAGAAGAAGGTTTTATAATGTAATGATGATGAAGAAGGAAGAAGTTTTTTAGGATGATGAATCGAGTGGGAGAAAAGAAGTTTTTTAATGATGATGAATCGAGTGGGAGAAATGTAGAAGAAGTTTTATAATGATGATGAGTCGAGTGGGAGAAATGTAGAAGAAGTTTTATAATGATGATGAGTCGAGTGGGAGAAATATAGAAGAAGTTTTATAATGAAGATGATGTTGAGTGGGAGTAAAGGTTTATAAAGAAGATGTCGAGTAGGAAAATTTAATGAAGATGTTGAGAAGGAGAGGTTTTATACAGAAGATGTCGAGAAGGAGAGGTTTTATGCAGAAGATGTCGAGAAGGAGAGGTTTTATAGAAGATGTCGAGAGGGAGATTTTATATAGAAGAGGTAGAAGAAGGAGTAATTTTATAATATTGAAGAAGTTAAGTAGGAGCGAGAGTTTTGAGAAGAATAATTTTATGAGAAGAAGATAGAGAATATTTATGAAGAAGTTTAGTAGAAGTTAGAATATAGAATTTAGGATTTAATTTTAGAATAGGCATTGATTACGGTAATGGCCGGTTTGTTTTTTTTTTTTTTTTTTTTTTATATATTGAATGGGTTTGCTCTTGACCCCAGTCTTGCCCAGAAAGCAAAGACAGGGTCTACGATGGAGCGAGCTTGCCCAGAAGGTGCTTATTCACTCTGGCCTTGAATAGAGTCAGGTTGTATGCGCTCGGAAACACAGACGCCGGCAGGGAATTCCATTCCATAGCTGTGCGCATTATGAAAGATGATGAGTAGCGTTTGGTACGCAGAAAAGGTATATCAACTAAGAACGGGTGGTAACCTGCAGTGCGTCTGGATGTCCGATGGTAGAAAGGAGAAGGTGGAATGAGTTCATGCAGTTCTTGAGCACACTCACCGAAGTACAATCTATAAAAAACCGATAGGCAAGCAACTTTTCGGCGGTGAGCTAAACTGTTAAGCTTAGCTGCTACCAGTTCTTCATCGCCTATTAATCTCTTGGCTCTGCGTTCCACCGAGTCCAGTGCAGCAAGTTGATATTTTGCCGAGCCATCCCAAAGGTGGCAGCAGTACTCCATGCAAGACCGGACTTGAGCTTTATAGAGTGTTAAAAGCTGCCCAGGCGTAAAGTACCGCTTGACTTTATTTAGGACGCTCAGCTTCCTAGCTGCAGTTTGAGCCTTGGACTCGATGGAGGTGCCGAAGTTGAGATCAGAAGATAACTCCATGCCAAGAAGCTGGAGAGAATCGGTTACTTGAATAGATGTACCTCGGAAAGTAGGAGTTAAGGTAAATGGACTCCGTTTCGCGGTGAACAGACATGCCTGCGTTTTAGAGGCATTGAAGCTGACGAGATTTTCATCACCCCATTGGGAGACGAGACTTAACGTCAAGTTCAATCGCTCAATCATGGCCTCTCTCATTATTTTTACCTCATCTCCACCGGTATTCGCGCTGGACAGATATCTCTCCATGACGGTACTGTCGTCCGCATAGCCAACAATGCCCGATATTAGTAGGTCATTGATGTGTAGCAGGAAAAGCGTCGCAGAGAGCACCGACCCCTGAGGAACTCCGGCATCAATCGCCATGAGGTCAGAGGAGCAGCCGTCAATGACTACTCTGATCGACCGTTCACTCAAGAAGTCAGCTACCCAGCTACAAAAGCCAGCAGGGATTCCGTACGCTGGAAGCTTGTTCAGCAGACTTGCGTGCCAAACCCTGTCAAAAGCCTTTGAGATGTCAAGCGAAACAGCAAGTGCTTCGCCGTGTTTCTCAATGGCCTCGCCCCAGCAGTGCGTCACATACACAAGAAGATCCCCAGTTGATCGTCCTCGGCGAAAGCCATATTGACGATCACTGAGGAGATCGTTATCCTCTAGGTAAGTGAGCAGCTTACCGTTCAGTACTCTCTCCATAACTTTACACAGTATGGAAGTGATGGCGATTGGTCGGTAATTGGCAGGGTCGGCACGACTACCCTTTTTAGGTACTGGTTGCACATTGGCAAGCTTCCAAGACTTCGGTACGGTTTTGGACAGAAGGGAAAGGCGGTACAGACGCGTCAGTACAGGTGACAACTCAGGCGCACAACACCTCAGCACTCTTGCTGGTATGCCATCAGGACCACTGGCCTTATTCACGTCTAGATTAAGTAGGACTCTACGGACCTCTTTGTTGTGTATTGTAATCTCCTGCATCGAAGATTTACAGCGAGGTAGGGTTGGTGGTTGTGTAGAGCCAGTATCCAGACGCGAATTACTCGCAAACAGAGTGGCAAATAGATTCGCCTTCTCAACTGCGGAGTGAGCCAGCGTCCCATCGGGCTTCTGCATGGGAGGCAATGTGGGACGGCAGAAGTTAGTCTCGACCGACTTCGACAAGGACCAGAATCGCTTACTACCCGGTGGATAGGATGCGAGTTTCGCCCCTATGCGGCTGACATGGTCGAACCTAGCTTTACGCAACACCCTTTTGCAAGATTTTGCGGCTAAATTAAATGCTCTCTTTTTGGCGCGGACTCTTCGCACTCGAACCTTGCGATCGCGAGCTTGCACCCAGGCTTGGTATGCAGACTGCTTACGAGCTTCAGCACGAGCACAGTCCGCATTGTACCATGGTCGGGCTTTGTGATCGAGCGGTATGTCGGAGAATGGAATGAAATATTCCATTCCCTGCCTCCTTGTTTACATGTGTAACACTTCACCATTTTATTTGATTTGACTGACAGATGAATCAATGCTGCCAACATTGCCACTATGTTTTGCCATAGACAAACTCGTGTTTTTCTTTTTATTGAACTTGTTACGAGTTGCGAACGCACCATTAACTTTACTTTCTTCGTGTTCCGGTGACGACATATCCAGCAATTTCGTTTTGATGGAATCGGCCGTTATTGGAATACCCGAGTGTTCAATGGCCATAATCATAGGCGCAAATCTGTCCGGCAAACCCGCCAATAGCAATGATCCTGTCCACTGATCATTTATTTCAAAGCCTGTGCCACTTAATTTCTGCGATGTATCAATTATTTGAGTAACGTATGATGTCATCGAACTGCAGCTTTCAAGGCGTATAGAAATTAAATTCCGTAGTAAACTAATTCGTCGCGAAAAACCACTGTCATCGAATAATTGTTTCAGTTTTTCCCACAGTTCTTTCGATGATTTTACTGTCTTTATATGGACGTATAAGGTCGGGTCAATAGTCATTACTAACTTTGCTCTTGTTTTTTCGTCATCTGCCTCATCTACTTTTTTTTCTGTCACTGGAAAAACACAATGTTTCATGCCTTCCAAGACTAAAAAGTTCTCGGCTGCGAAACACCATTCACTGTAATTTTCTCGTCCACGTAATTTCGGCACATTAACGATGTAATTTGACGCCATTTTTCACACAGTACGCCACACACCGGTCAGTCACTATGCATGAAAGTTCACAAATTACTGTTCTATTTGTCACGTAGCAGGTTATCACGCTTAGTAAACTGTTTATAACATTTGCAAATATACAAAATTCTCGTTATAAACTACTAAATACTGCGAAATATTAGCGAAACGATAGCCCATAACCTATAATAAAACCACTTGAATGCTGTACGAAATCAACTAACTTTTTTTTTATTTATAACGACAAAATAGGTGCCACAGATTATACACAAATGTTACCAACAAGTTTAGTATGGATGGAGCAGTAGCAATTGCATAAAATGAATACCTAATATAATGTAATATTGTTTCTGATATTTTCCAACAATATTCATTAATCAACTCAGTCTCAAAATTATAAACTTTTAAGAGGATAGTCAAGCGCGCGGTCTCCATACAAACGGCGATAACGTTTCCCACCCCCTAAACCTTAACCTACAGCAATGAACTTTTGGTATGTTTTTGAAATGCCTAAAAACTAGGGCTCTACGTTTTGATTTTTTAAATATCTGTAATAGTTTTTGAAATTTTAGCATTTTAGTGGTTTCATACAAAACAAAAAAGTGCCAATATTTTCAAATCTATAATGAATATTTACGTAGAGCCCTAGTTTTTAGGCATTTCAAAAACATACCAAAAATTCTTTGCTGTAGGTTAAGGTTTAGGGGGTGGGAAACGTTATCGCCGTTTGTATGGAGACCGCGCGCTTGACTATCCTCTTAAGCGCTATCGCACACAGGCAACTTAGTCGCCCAGCAACTGTTTTGTCTCTGTCTCAAGTCCACAGGTTTAAATGGAAGCGCGCACACGAAGCGACGCAGTCGTCGGCAACTTTTCATACAAATCATGTGAGAGACAAAATAGTTGCGGAGACAAAAGTCGCCTGTGTGCGGTAGCCCTTAGTTTCCATATTAAACGATTTAGAAAGACATCTTTTGTATGTTACACAAAAGATGTCTTTCTACTTTAAAAACTAATTAATCTTAAAATAATTATCCTGTTCGCGCGCGACAACCACGACGGCGGCCGACGCTCGACGGCAATACCCGAGGAGAAGGAGCGGCGGGGGGCAGCCATCTTGCTTGACACACATCTCTCGCGCAGACGACGCGACCATACATATTTTTAATTTTTCTCACATTTTTATGCAAAATTGTATTTGCCGTAATAAATCATCATATTTAAATTCAAAAATAAATTCATCATTGAATTCACCCTGCCCGACCTGTTAGACGACGAGAACCACCAACATCTGGTCCTTCGAGCCGGATCATCACGTGAGAACCAGCGTCAAAGACGGTACCAGGAGCAACGAGTGGTCGGGCAAATCATCACCTCATCACCCCCTTTCCCAACGCTTTTATTATTGTGCTAACGTTTGTGTAAATTTCTAGTGACCCGTGGCCCGCGCATACCCGCAACTTTGTGTACCGCGACTTCGAGAACCTTCTGGAACTGTAAGTACTTGCTTTTGTCTCACACAAACACACCACAACATGACGAAAAGGAGGCAATCTTGTGTAGATACCGTATCTAATGAGGATATTATTCGCGATTTAGTTAAAAGGAGAAGTGTCATTAAGGGTAAATTTACATTATTCACGAAATACGTGCATTCTTTGAACGAGCTTTCTTTAACCGAACAGAATAAAGTAGAATTGAAAGAACGTTTCGATAGGTCGCAAGTTTTGTTCGATCAGTTTTCTTCTATTCAAGATGAATTAGACATGATAGTTTCCGAAAGTCAGCTAGAAAAGGAGCTAACCGAGAGGGAAACCTTTGAAAATCAATTTTATTCACTTGTAACCAAATGTAAGTGTATTTTGAAAAAATCTGAGCCATCTCAAAGCACATCTAGTAATAACAATCGATCTTCTGTTAAACTTCCCACCCTTTCTTTGCCTAGCTTTGACGGTACTTACGATTTTTGGCTCGAGTTTCGCGACACGTATTTATCCGTTATTCATAATTGCAAAGACCTTGATAACGTACAGAAATTTCATTATTTGCGATCAGTGTTAAGGGGTAGCGCTTTGCAAGTAATAAAATCATTAGAATTTTCTTCCGATAATTATCTCACAGCCTGGGAGTTATTAGAGAATAGATATAACAATAACCGTTTGTTAGTACATAATCATTGTAAAGCGTTGTTTTCTGCACCATCAGTTAGTAAGGAATCAGCATCCCAAATTCGCAAATTAATCGACACTATCTTGAGAAATATTCGCGCTCTCAAAACGTTAGGTGAGACTACCGATGCATGGGACACTTTAATTGTCTACATCATCGTCACAAAATTAGACTCGTCTACGGAACGGGAGTGGGAACTTCACAAAAGTTCAATTACGCATAGTAACGAAAAAATTTCGTTATCAGATTTAATAAAGTTTCTCAAAGATAGGGCTGACGTGCTGGAAACAATTCAAGCATCCCAGAGCAAACACGTAGATCACGGTAGTTATAGGAAATCACCGTCGTCGAATCATAGTAAACTCGCACACAGTAATGTTTCTACGCAAAAAGATTTTAGTAAGCCGTCCAATTCATCCAACTTATCAAAGCGTTTTACGTGTATTTTGTGCCAAGCGAATCACCCACTTTATGCATGTGAAGCTTTTCTTAAGTTGTCTATAGAAGATAGATTTAAATACGTTAACGATAAAAATCTTTGTAGTAACTGCTTGCGCGGCGGCCATGCAATTAAAGATTGTTGGTTTGGTGCTTGCAAGCAATGTAATAAAAAGCACAATACTTTATTACACAAAAAAAGTGTTGACATAGGTGCATCGTCATTATCGTCACCGGCCGTCACACAAACCTCGCAGACGGAGTCACCGCGCGAGGGTAGTTTAGATTCATCAGACATACTTCATACTGCTTCGCATAAGGCTAGTAATTCGCTTTTGAAAAATAATGGTACTGAGTGTAATTCGCAAATATTATCACAACATGTACTACTGTCAACTGCCTTAGTGGAAATTGCAGACAGAAATAACGAATATCACACATTTAGAGCGCTTTTGGACAATGGGAGTCAGCATTGCTTTATTTCCGATTCACTATGCAAACAATTAAACGTTCCAATGATACAGTCCTCTGTTCAAATCACAGGTGTAGGTAATTGCGTAACACAGTGCACACAATCATGTGAAATTCATTTAAGATCTAAAACAAGTTCATACAACACGCGCATTAGTTGTTTTGTTTTGGATTGTGTTACGGCTAGGTTACCGTCACTAGAAAATACTCGTAATATTCAAATTCCGGAAAATATACAACTCGCAGATCCGAACTTTTATTTATCCAACGAAATACATTTGTTGATAGGCGCAGATATATTCTGGGGTCTTTTAAATAAGGGTTTAATTCGTTTACCAAGTGGTCCGTACCTACAAAATACAAAATTGGGTTGGATCATTTCAGGTTCCGTTTATAATAATTCACGCATTAATCAAGTTCACTGTAATTTCTCACTAGACTCGAACCTTAGACGTTTTTGGGAGCTAGAAGAAATTAATTTGAATAACAAAGATAAATTATTATCGAAATCAGAACGTTTATGCGAAAATTTATTTAAAGAAACTACTACGCGTGACAATACGGGCCGTTTTTGCGTGCGCAGTCCTTTGTCCGAGTCAGCTGACGAGCGAGGCGACGACTCATTCACTGCGGCCGAAAACAGGTTCCGGGTCCGGGCGCTCGAGCGCAAGATAGATCGATGCACCAATAAATGAATTTCAGACTTTAATTAATAAATAAAATTATTTACAAAATTAACTTGTTCCTCGGCATGTCAAATCACAAAATCACTAAGACTTAAAGACGACATTTACCTTTGGTCTGATTCTACTATTGTTTTAGGATGGCTTAGGATGCCGCCTACAATGTTAAAAACATTCGTACAAAATAGAGTTGTAGAAATTAATGATTTGACAGGCGAATTATCGTGGACACATGTCGCCGGTAAACAAAATCCGGCCGACTTGTTATCGCGCGGAATGCATCTCGATCTTTTGTCCTCTTCCCACCTATGGTGGAGCGGACCGTCATTTTTACACGAACCTAAAAAAGCGACAATAATATTTCATTAAATTGTGATCAGTTACCGGAAATTAATCAAAGTAGGGTGACCATGACAATTTTAAGTCCATCGGACACTTTTCCATTTGATCGATTTTCTTCTTACAATCGTTTAGTACGCACAATTGCTTATATTTTGCGCTTCATAAACAATTGTCGTAATAAAAATTTAAAACGCTTTGGTCCGCTTCTTGTGGATGAATTGGATGATTCTACAAAAATATTAACGCGAATTTCGCAAAGACAATCGTTCTCTAACGTTTACGATGATTTAAAAAATAAACGCGTGGTTAATTTTCCACGCAATATTTCAAGTTTAAACATTTTTCTAGATGAACACGATTTAATTGGAGTGGGTGGTCGTTTATCCAACTCGGAGTCATTTGCTTACGGAAAGAAACATCCATTATTACTGTGCAGCAAACATAGCTTTACTAAACTGCTTTTCCGTCATCATCATCAAGTTTTGCTTCACGCTGGGCCTCAGTTGCTCCTAGCTACAATCAGGGATAGTTGGTGGCCTCTCAGAGGGCGCGATCTCGCTAGGCAAACAGTACGTACTTGCATTAGATGCGCTCGCTTAAACGCTAAACCATACCAAGTTCAAATGGGTAATTTACCCATTGAACGAATCGAACAAGGTTACCCATATATACGTTGTGGCGTGGATTATTGTGGACCATTGTTCTATCTGAACCTCAAAGGAAAAGGCGCGAAATTAGAAAAATGTTACATTTGTTTATTCGTTTGTTTTAGTACTCGTGCAATCCACTTAGAATTGGTTACAAGTCTCACATCACAAGCATACATTCTTGCATTAAAAAGATTCCTCTCTCGACGTGGCAAACCTTCTGAAATATTTTCAGACAATGGAAGGACGTTCGTAGGGGCCGCAAAAGAATTTCATACATTTTTAAATAATAATTAATCGGATATTATTAACTTCGCTACTAATAATTCAATAAAGTTCACTTTTATACCTCCTTATTCGCCTCACTTTGGTGGTTTGTGGGAGGCAGGGGTCAAGTCATGTAAGTTCCACCTACGTCGTGTTATAGGTAACGCAAACCTCACATATGAGGAATTAAGCACAACGTTGGCACAAATAGAAGCAGTCCTTAACTCCAGACCCATATCACCTCTATCCACAGATCCCAATGATTTAGTTCCTCTCTGTCCCGCTCATTTCTTAATTGGCCGACCGCTCACCGCGCCTGCCTGCCGAGACTTGACCGAGATGACTACGCAACGACTCGTCCGCTACGACAGGGTGGAGCAAATGCGACAACACTTTTGGGCGAGATGGGCCAAGGAATACATCTCCGAGCTACAGAAGCGAACTAAATGGCAGACACACAAAGATACCTTAACTCCAAACACTTTAGTCTTGATAAAGGACGACAACCTGCCGCCACTGAAATGGCGCCTCGGACGTGTACTACGGACCTACCCAGGGAAGGACGGCATCTCACGAGTTGCGAGTATCAAGACCGAGACCGGCGAGATTCAGCGGGCATTCTCACGCATATGTCCACTGCTGCCTGCCGCATAGCTATCCGCGGCTCATCCACACTTGCGCTGCGTTCTCATTGGAACCGGAACGGACGCTTCCAAGGCCGGGGGCATGTTCGCGCGCGACAACCACGACGGCGGCCGACGCTCGACGGCAATACCCGAGGAGAAGGAGCGGCGGGGGGCAGCCATCTTGCTTGACACACATCTCTCGCGCAGACGACGCGACCATACATATTTTTAATTTTTCTCACATTTTTATGCAAAATTGTATTTGCCGTAATAAATCATCATATTTAAATTCAAAAATAAATTCATCATTGAATTCACCCTGCCCGACCTGTTAGACGACGAGAACCACCAACAATCCATTTTCGGAATGCTTTTACTTTAGTATGCAATTACTTCGTAGGAGGATCAGCCATTTTCCTTCTTTCTTCGTTCTTTTCTTAGTCGCGCCTAGGGCATGGATACCGGTATACCGGTATACCGAAATACCGGTATACCGGTAAATTTTTTCGGTATTTTGATACCGGTATTTGAGGTTAAAATACCGATATTTCGGTATTTCGATAAAAGTTATATATTTTTTGCAACGGTGTTTAAAGACTATGCAAAACGCTCGGTTTCTAAAGTTTATGGTGTTGTTTATACTGCAGATAAGTTTTCATATGACACAAATCACGAATAATCACGATTAAAGAAAAAACACCTTTGCCAAACACTGCATGCTAGCTAGAATCTAGGTAGTATTTAATGATATTGCTTTCAGTTGTTGAAATCTTTTCGTCATCATCATATCAGCCGCATGACACCCACTGCAGGGCATAGACCTCCCCTAAGGATCTCCAAGATGATCAGTCCTTTTTTTTTTTTTTTTTTTTTTTTTTGTTGTATCAAGAGGAGAATGCAATCTTTACGCACACCAAACGGCGTGTTGGACTCGGTCATACTCGGGAAACCCGAGCATGTCCCTCGCCGCACCCGACCCTCCCACCAAGCCTAATAGGCTTCGTGTCAGGGCCGGGCGGTTCTCACCCCTGTCCCACCCCCTAACGATCTCGAAAGATCGAGAGGGGACCGGGCAGAGGGAGGAAGGCTCCTCCTAGACTCCCCATAAGGCTACCCACTAGTGTGGGCAGGCCAGATGGGGTGAATGGGAGGAGTCACCACTACCAACTAAACTCCTCTCGAAGACCTGCGCCTTTCCACCGGGTCTGTGGGTACGCGGTGGCACGCTCCACTTGACCCAGGGAGAGTGGCCCGTTAGGGCTCCACCCTATGGGGGGCAGAGGGCCTTACTGCGCCCCCCCTTGCGATCAGGGGAGAACGAGACGCGCACGTTGGCGTCTCCTTCTCCCCGGCCGCGCACGTCGGAGTTGGCTCGCTGCAGCGTTCGCCTCGCGAACCCTCTCCGCAGCCTCCTTCTGCGAGATAACGTCCTCGCAGAAGGTGACCACGGCCTGCCATCCCCCCTCGCTTCGCAGCATCGCAACTGTGATATTAGGAAGCGAGAGGTCCGGCCCAACTGCAGCGACCAACTCCTGGCGCTGCACCGTCCACGCCGTGCACTCCTCGAGAGTATGGCGTACGGTGTCTTGTGGCGCGCCACAGTGGTGGCACGCGTGGGACTCCTCCCTCTGAATTTGACACAGGTACCTGCCAAAGCAGCCATGGCCTGTGAGTACCTGTGTCAGCCGGTATGTTATAGATCCGTGGGCTCTCGATCGCCATTCCCTTAAGACTGGACGGATCGCCTCCACGGTTCTCACTCCTGCGGTTGGGGCCTCAAGTTGGCTCTCCCATTCCGTGAGACAGCGCTCCTCCGCAGCTTGCATCGCCGCGGAGAACTCCTGTGGGGCCAGGTGGACATTGTTCGCCCGTTGCTCCCGTCTCTGTCTGTACGCCTCCGCTAGTACTGGAGCCTCCAGCTCCCAGGGAGGCGTACCAGCCAGTGCGCACGCCGCCGTCCCCGATACCGTGCGGTATCCACGTATCATTCGTGATGCCACCACCCGTTGTGGACGCCTTAATGCGGCCTTATTCGGCTCCGTAAGGGCATCTGCCCATAAGGGGGCTCCGTAGAGGGCCATGCTACGGATGACCCCCGCGTATAACCGTCTGCAGCTTTGGTTGGGGCCGCTAACGTTGGGCAACAGCTTGCCCAGTGCTGCCGCCGCCTTCACGAGCCTTGGGGCCAATTGCTCAAAGTGGGCCTTGAAGGACCACCGCCCGTCCAGTACCAGCCCTAGGTATTTCATGGTGGAGCGTAGTGGAATCTCCACACCATCCACCACGATGTCTGCCCCCGGAGGAGGGCCCTGACGCGGCCCATGGAACATGATGGCCTGAGTTTTGGCCACAGACACTCTAAGTCCCAGGTTCCGTATTCGGCCAATCATGTAATTGGCTCCCGTCATGGCTAGGCGCTTCGCCTCCGCGAAATCTCTGCCCCGGGCATAGATGAGCGTGTCATCTGCATAGCAGATGACACCTTGCCGGGGCAGTAGTACACCACGAAGCACCCAGTCATATCCCAAGTTCCACAGGAGTGGTCCTAATACCGACCCCTGCGGAACTCCACACGCCATTTGCCGAATCCTTAGCTGCCCGTCTGGCGCGAGAAAAACGACTTCCCTCTCTTCTAAATAGTGCCCTATGATACGGACGAGGTAATGGGGGATGCCATGGTACCTTAGCGCGTCCATCACTACACTATAGGGCAAGGAGTTGAAGGCGTTCTCTATGTCGAGAGACACCGCCACGACTCTCTCCCCGTTATTAATTGCCCTCTGCGACTCCTCTTTGAGGGTAAGGATGGCATCCACTGTGGATCTTTGCCTCCTGAAGCCAAATTGTCTGTCCGAGAGATTGGGCCCCACCGTGTCCAAATGCTGGACAACGCGGTCTGCTATTATCCGCTCCAGCATCTTTCCCATTTCGTCCAGTAGGACTATCGGCCTGTATGCGGATGGTGACTCCGGGGGGCGACCATCCTTCATCAGGAGGCAAAGTCTGCCACGTTTCCAATCCTTAGGGAACTGTCCCGTCCGTAAACAGGCGGAGAAGAGGGCTCTGACCTGATCGCCTAAATGTTCCAGGGCTATAGGAAGAATTCTGCCCGGGATCCCATCCGGGAAGATGATCAGTCCTGGGCTGCCCGCATTAAGCGGCTTCCCGCGACCTTCACCAGATCGTCGGTCCACCTTGTCGGGGGCCTACCCACGGGATATGTCCCGTGGGTATTCTTGGGTGGTCTTGAGCACGGTCGGCATTCCAGAATCTTTCCGCCCCAACGGCCATTGGTTCTTCTCGCTATGTGTCCAGCCCACTGCCACTTCAGCTGAGCAATCCTTCGAGCAATGTCGGCTACTTTAGTTCACCTACGGATCTCCTCATTTCTGATTCGATCACGCAGGGAAACGTCAAACATGGTTCTCTCCATTGCTCGCTGGGTGACCTTGAGCCTCCTTATGAGGTCCATATAGCGACCATGTTTCACTGCCGTAAGTCATCACTGGTAACACATACTGGTCATAGACTTTCGTCTTGAGACACTGAGGTAAGTCGGATGCGAAGATTTTTTTGAAAGCTTCCCGAATGCTGCCATCTGAGTTGAATTCGACGAGAGATCTCTTTCTCGAAGTTGGATTGTTGGACTTACCTAACTGTCCTAAGTATACGTAATGGTCAATAACTTCAAGTGTAGTGTTCCCAACATGAACATGAGTAAAGCGGGTACAACCTGATCATCCCGAGACCCACTGTTTGGGAAGCATTACGAAGATTTTTGACTATTGTGTTCAGGTCTTCCAAGGTTTCAGCCATAAGAATTATATCATCGGTAAAACGAAAGTGCTGGTCATTAATATTGATGCCGAGTCCTTTCCAGTCTAAAAGTTTTAAGATGTCCTCTAACGCAGCTGTGAACAGTTTCGGAGAAATAACATCTCTCTGTCTCACACCTCGCTGCAGTTGAATAGGATTTGTCCTCAGGTTCTATACTCGGATCGACATGGTGGCATTTTCGTATAAGTATATTAAGACATCGATATACATACATGTAGTCCACTTGGCACCTTAGGACAGACTGCAGAACACCCAGGTTTCTATATATCATTATTATATCCCTTTCTCATAAAAAAGTCATTGATTGGAACACGATTATGACGTTAATGTTAATGTGATGTGGACTATGGTCTACGAACGCCAAGCAAAGTGGCAGATTATACTCCCCGGTCTTCTGTATGACCTGCCGCAGCGTATGAATGTGGCTTATAGTGCTAAAGTTTTTTCGGAACTCGGCTTGTTCGGGAGGTTAGAATTCGTCGAACCTGCAAGCGAGACGATTCGCTATTGACATAGCTCAGAAGTGAGATGAGTCTGTAGTTTTTTAAGAGGGACACATCACCCTTTACAAAGAAAAAAAGAAAAAAACGTACTTGAATTGCGCCTATGTAACATGTTTTCTTATAATTTTCTTATTATGATTTTAATACCTAGGATTTTATTGCGATATTTGTTTGTACCAATGAAACAACACAGGGTCATTTTATATTCACCATCAAAATTTTGAGGATGTGTTCAGCCCATGAAACCAATCAACTTCCTCTAAGGAACACATGGCGAAATTATGTAAAAAAAAGACTCAAATCGAAGAGATCACGTGGTCAATGTAGTATGGGATGATCAAAATTTTGTGGTGAATTCGACACAGTCATGTTTCTTAGAGAAAGTTGTTTAGTTTCGTGGACTGGACATGGACACATCCTTGAAATTTGTATGGTAAGTTCAGAATGACCTGATATAAAATAGTTCTTGGATCAAATGATTTTATTATGTACGTATCAAATGATTTTATTATGGGAGTTGGTAAATAGTTTAAGTGTTTCTGACATATAGTTTTAATCACTTTCCGCAAATACGACTTAATTATCGTTCTTGGAATCATTTAAACAGTAACTAGCAGTATTAAAAAAAATACCGAAAAAATACCGAAATACCGGTATACCGGTAATTGAAATTTCAATACCGGTATCAATACCGGTATGAAAATCTTTCCGGTATTCCATGCCCTAGTCGCGCCCTGCGCGCGAAATTAACAAACAAGGTAATTTTAATTTGTAACCTCACAAACAAAAACAATTCTAAAATAATTCTGCACACAAATTCTACATAATTTTTACGTTATAAATGTATGTAGTTTATTACTCATTAGTTAATATTGATTGACTCACCTCTTATTAAAATATCAGAAGAAGTAGATCGTGCGCGTGGAAAAACTAAAAGCGCGTGCCCTTCCGCTCTGGTTGTTCGACGGAAATTGACGGTGTGCGGGCGAAGTTAGAGGTGCTTAGAGCTAAGATTTGACTGTTATTGGGTGCATATTAGGTGCATAGAGTTGTCAGTTTTTCAAAAACCAAGGGGCGCGAAATTATCAACCGCGCGGTAATACCCTACTCTCCCCTTCTGTGTCGATTCTTCCCCATTTTCAGTTGTAGTTACTTAACATAGACGGAACGGCGACCTGGGGGCTTATTGTCTAATTTCGAAAATCTATCGCAATCGCTTTCATTTGACAGATGGATGTGACACATTGCTGCATTCCTTTGGTAAGTTTTTATTTGTGCCAAAAAGAAGCATCAATGTATCACATCTTGAAAGCGATCGCGATAGATTTTGAAATTAGACAATAAGTACCCAGTTCTGGAGTCAGTGTCAACACAAAGGTGTTGCGTGCAGGGGTCTGCTTGTGGTCCTGCTTTGTGGAACCTGCTCCTGGACGACCTCTTGGATCAGGTGCTCCCGGAGGGCTGCTACATACAAGCCTATGCGGATGACGTTCTCCTACTTGCCACTGCCAAAAACGCTACTTCACTGCAAACTGCCGCTTGCAAGGCGCTAGATGAAATAGCCGCATGGGGCCGGAAGGTGAAGCTCACCTTTGGAGCAAGTAAGACCAAAGCACTGGCTTTCTCCAAAAAGGCAGCGGTCGCCGACATCTACATGGACGGCATTCACATTCCTTTTTCCGAGGAGTTCAAACTCCTGGGAGTAATAATTGATCATCGACTGAGATTTACTAACCACCTTCAGTACATTATTGGCAAAGTCACCCGCCTTTTTAATAGGTTATGCCTCTTCGTCCGCCCCTTGGGGCGCTCATCCTGATTATTTTGACTCCATCTACCGGTACGTCATTGTGCCTACCGTCACATATGCGGCTGGTATTTGGGGCCACATTGTGAGTAGAAATAATGTCAGGAAAATCCTGGAGTCCGCACAGAGGCTTCGCTATAAGAGCCATCCGTGGGGACAGGACAATTTCTACTACAGCAGCCCTGGCACTAGCCAGATTCTTGCCCCTGGACCTGGAAGTGGCGCGCGTGAAAGAGGTTAAAAGGACCCGACTTACCCACACTTCCTCGTTCCTTCCATCCACCATCCCCTATGAAACTCCTACACCCCTCCCTCAGATGCTGCACCCCGCAGAGCGCGTCACTATCAGTTTCGAACTGACCCAAACGCAGGAGCGTATTGACTTGGCATGCACACATAACAGCGTTCAAATATTTACGGATGGCAGCAAACAAGAGGATGGCTCAGTGGGAGCGGCACTCGTTTGCATTGACCCCGACCGGCCGGAAAATGAACGCACTGCCATCCATAAATATAAGCTTCACTCGGCGTGCACTGTGTTTCAAGCCGAGCTTTACGCGATCTACAGGGCATGTCAACTCGCGGCTGAAAGAAGTTACGAAAACACCCTCATCCTTTCCGACTCACGTTCCGCACTCGAGGCTTTGGGCCAGCGCAGCAGCTCGGAATCCCTAGTATCTTGTACCCACAGGGTAATTTCTCAGCATCTTCCAAATGGGAAGTTCAAGTTCTGCTGGGTCAAGGGACACGCGGGGATCCTCGGTAACTGTTTGGCCGACACAGCTGCTGGAGCCGCAGCTTCACTACATTCCAGACCTTCATATTCCCACTTCCCTATTTCATACCCAAAAAAGATAACCCGAACTCGGGCCTACGAGGTATGGGCAACAAGATATAGCGACTCGCCCCAAGGATCTCATACCCGTTCCCTTTTTCCTAATCTTGAGCTCATTCGTACACAGTAAAAAAGGATTTCTTTAAATAAGAAAGACCAATTTCTTGAAATATTTGGTTATTCTACAAATATATTTACCTAACCAATTCAATATTTTTAAAACAAAAATAGTGCTTATCTTTTACTCAGACAACATTTTTCTTAATGATTAAGAGAAATATTTTTGTTTCAAGGCTTATTTAAACTTATATCAATTAAATTGACTTAATTAAAATCAAGAAATGTCCATCTTCTTGCATCAACTACAAGTTACTTGGAATTAGATAAACCTTTTTCAAAAAATCATTTTCTTCGATTAAGAGAATGTTTATTGTTTATGAAGTACATAATATTTAATTTAAGATAAAATGTGTGCTCATTATAATTTTTTTTTCGTTTAAGGTCTAGCATAAGAAATTGATTTACTTCAATCAAAACATTCGGTCTAACTTTTGGACATGCAGTTTTGGCCCAAAATAATTTAATAATAAGTTGGAGTACGATTTTAATATTTAATTTAACAAAAACAAAATTGTATTTCTTGTTCTGAGAAATGATTTTGTTCGGCTTATGGAAATTGTGTTTTAAACAGAGAAATACTAAAATTTTGAAACAACGTAATCTTAGTTTTCGATTAACACGATAACATTTTTACTTTGAGAAATTTATCCTTTAACAAAGATTATTATCCTGAAGTCGAGAGTATTTTTTCTTTTCTTCTTAAAAAATAGTAGATTGTTATACAAGACGCTAAAATGACCCATTGCATACGAGGTAGTTTTATTCCCGAGCTTTAGCGAGGGAATAAATAGAAACCGAGTTACAATGGGTTTTAGCGTCGTGTGTTACACTCTACTTTTCACTACGATTGCGAAAAAATAAAATCCAATATTAAATACCTATAGTTTATACTTCCGTAAACGAATCCACTCGTTTTTCTATCCTCCTCTTCATAAACTTTTCATACAGTATTTAAATAAATGATTTGTGCTTGACGGCAAAAGATTAAAATTATTTCTATCCTATTACTTACTTACAGTCACACAATTCAATCAGTTTGGAATTAGAGAAAAACTTTAAAGATTTCGCGCCAGTGCCTTTTTTAATTTCTACTGTAGCAGCTAAGAAACACAATGCACGCATTTTAAACTAAAAGCCACAGAGTATAAATAAGTCTATGATTTCACCGAAGAGATCGCTGCTTTTAGTTCCATTTTCAAAAATCGAGCGAATTTTTATTCGTAATTATGAATGAAGACTTTTTCGTTTTAGTAGGTTCATTGGTAATAGACAAACATTAAAAAAGAAAAAACTTTATCCCCTAGGGGTA
This sequence comes from Agriphila tristella, assembly GCA_928269145.1. Classification (NCBI taxonomy): domain Eukaryota; kingdom Metazoa; phylum Arthropoda; class Insecta; order Lepidoptera; family Crambidae; genus Agriphila; species Agriphila tristella. The sequence goes on along the minus strand of OV743448.1, from coordinate 10,075,814 downwards.
TTTATGATATTTTATCCTGACTCTTGTACCTTACAATGACGGACTTTTTGAGCAAGAGGAGTGAAAAAACTTTTTCGTTTTAGACGCTAGTACTATTATCTATTCTGTGGTTTTAGTAGGCTCATTAGTAATAGACAAACATTAAAAAAGAAAAAACTTTATCCCCTAGGGCTAAATATGCTATTTTATCCTGGCTTTTGTACGTTACAATGACGGACTTTTTGAGCAAGAGGAGTGAAAAATAATGTAAGAAAGCAATGTATTTAACTTAAGATGACTGAGTTAAGTTAGTGGGTTTGTTGACATCATGGTCTGACCCGCGGTGTTAAGATTTTTATCTAGTTCTTTAAGTAGTCGGAATTAATTTTGTCATGTCAATCTTAATCGGGTTTGTTGCCTCCGGGTGTCGCGTACTACTTGGAACGGCTTCCGGGACTCCACTCCTCTTTCGTGCACTTTTACCTTGATTTTTATCAGGAAGTCAAGGAAAAGGAAGTCATCGGTGTTCTTCAATTATCTCCACTTAATATACATACAACAACAACAAAATATTCATCTTCTCTTCGTTCAAGATAGCGTTGTTGTGTAACTCACTCTTTTTTATTGAGGATGAGGGAGGACCTCGTTTTACCTCGTGAGGTGCTCGCGAGGTACCCCTCATTTGAGGTGAGGTGAGGAGAATGAAATAAACGCAACAAATTAGTACGTAGCGAGGTGCGCGCAACGTTGCCATTTTTGTACTGAATGAGGTAGGGAGTCGGTTGCTGCTGCGCGCGCAAAAAAAAGTATGCGTTGTTAATTAATTAGCTTCTAATTATCTTATTTTCCGCGCTAGAAACAAAACTCACGTAATAATGTACTACCTATCACGAGTAGACTATGTATGGCCCTTTGGCCCTTTACCTTAGTGGGCAGATTTGTCTAAAGTAATCCTAACTTGTTTCAGATCCTTGCTAGCGACAAATGGAAAGAACTGCAGCGAACTGGCGCTTTATAATTTGCCTAGTTTCGGTGCAGTATGTATTGGCGAAGGCCATATAAAAAAGGTAAGTGCGCAAAATCAAAAGTACTTAATAATTAATTTAAATAAGGCTGGCCTCAGACCTACCGTTTCTTTGCTGATCTACCTAGAACAGCAAAGCAAAGAAATGAAACCAGGAGGCTAGAATGCCATACAAAACGTACTCGTCACAGACCTATCGACCCAAACCGGCAAGAATGCCCGGTCAGCAAGCCACCGGCCGACATCGCCGGTAAGAACGTCTTCACCGGTAAGAAAGAGGCGTAGCCTACGTGCTCGCTCCGTATATGGTCACACACAGCCCGGTTGCATAGGGGCCGTTACCCTCAAAACGTACCGAAAATTCAAAAACTCAAAGTGATTTCAGGGAAGGGAACCTTCATTCTATCACTTAATTAGAACATAAACCAAGGTATAATTTGGCAGTATTGGAATGCGTCATAGCGTACTCAGTTTTTTATAAATGAGATGTGAACATATCATATTGTTGATAAGCTATTTAGAGCTAATAATTTACGCGCTAATATATGTATACCTTACCTAATTTACGTAATTTATGTATACCTAGGACAGGCAGTCCAGTTAGGTAGGTCCAACTTCGAGAAAGAGATCTCTCGTAGAATCCAACTCGGGTGGGCAGCATTCGGGAAGCTTCGAAAAATCTTCGCGTCCGACTTACCTCAGTGTCTCAAGACGAAAGTTTATGAACAGTGTGTGTTGCCAGTGATGACTTACGGCAGTGAAACGTGGCCGCTAACTATGGGTCTCATAAGGAGGCTCAAGGTCACTCAGCGTGCAATGGAGAGAGCCATGCTCGGCGTTTCCCTACGTGATCAAATCAGAAACGAGGAGATCCGCAGGAGAACTAAAGTAACCGACATCGCTCGAAGGATTGCTCAGCTGAAGTGGCAATGGGCGGGACACATAGCGAGAAGAACCGATGGCCGTTGGGGCAGAAAGGTTCTGGAATGGCGACCGCGCACCGGACGACGCTCCGTGGGTAGGCCCCCGACAAGGTCGACCGACGATCTGGTGGAGGTCGCGGAAAGCCAGTGGATGCAGGCAGCGCAGGACCAATCGTCGTGGAGATCCTTAGGGGAGGCCTATACCCAGCAGTGGGTGTCGTGTGGCTGATATAATGATGATGATGATGAATTTACGTGCAACTGAGAGCGATTTCTTATTAAACTGAACAATTTTTGGCGTTATTTAGACATGTAACCTTCAACCTCAGGTATGTAGCAATGTTTTAGTGTGTTTTTTTTTCTTCATTACTTAAATAGTTTCTAGTAGCCGAGACGAATAAAGTGACTTAGTCAAATTCTTGGAAACTTTGCATAAATTCGATGTTTTGTTTAGGTTCAAAGCAATATTAAGCTATGGTTGTTATCTGAAAATATTCTGTACTTTATAGGCTTTTACAAATTTTGCCACTTTTTGCCATTTCTAAAAATATCCCTCAAAAAGGCACTGTTCATGTTGAAAGCTCCATCCCTAACTAAATCTTTTAGTGAAAGTGCTGATGATGATGAGGATGACGATGAAGATGATGACGATGATGATACATTAACGCTTCTTCAATAATAATCCAATATTGTTTGTATCGACGAACTTTGGAGGTTTTAGGAATTTAGTTAGATTATTACATAATTGAAATAATAATGTGATGTGCCTTGTTAAAAGAAAAAATTTTTTTTTTTACCATATTTGAGTTTATATATCTAAAAACACGTATTTGATAACACCCGATCCATTTTAGAAGGTCTAACTGGTTTAGTTGATTTGATGGTACAAATAAGGGTCTCCGGCCCCACTGTGCGCCGGTGCCGGCGATTTGTAAGCGTCAGAACCGCTGGACCAAAAGCGATATTGAATGTTTAGAAAATACCGAAATGCAATACTTTTTTGCTACTTTTTAGTACCTAACTTTAAATATTTAGTACCTCGATTAACAACCACAAAACGTGTAAAATACTTTCTTTACACTCTCTGGCCACTTAGCCAGACATTCCGACGTCAGGTTGTATGGACCACTTTTTTATAATTTTAAACAACTAATTTATCTCTTTGTAAACATTTAGTACCTTTTAAGTACCTTAATATATATTTTTTCCAAATTTTTTTGGCATAAGTGTAAAAAAAAATAGCATGAAAGATTTTTAAAATTGATATTTTTGGTGATTTTTGGTCAGTTTCATGCACTAATCTAGTAATTTTGCCTGTCTACATTAAAACAGTCGCGCAGCGCCATTTTTAATCAGTTTCATGCACTAATCTAGTAATTTTGCCTGCCTTCACCAAAAAACGGCCGCGTAGCGCGTTTTTTAATAATAATAATAATAATAATTATTTATTTATTTGCCAAGACATGGTAAAAATACAAGTTACAAATTAAATAGTAGTACAGCATGACTTGTCGAGATTGTCGACGTGCAAATATTTATCATTCATATAATTAAGTTATTTAATAATGTCAAACATTCAAAATTATGATTACAAAAATGTCAACAAAAATCATTATGCATACAAAAGTTAAATGTCAATACAATGAAATCTCAAAAATTAAATGTCAAATAAAGATAAATATTATTATGAAAATGTCAAGAAGTGAAATTATGTAATAATAATTATAATTAACAATTTTACTATAACCTGCTCAGGGATACAAATAATTATTTAAATCAATTAAGTAGTCAGTTTATCTTCTAAGAACTCCTTAACAGAATAATATGTTTTATCTAGTAAAAAATTAAATAGACTTGTTTTAAATTTATTAAACGGCAATTGAGTCATTTTGTTGGGTAATTCATTATAAATGGTAATTGCCATACAATACGCATTTTTAGAATATAGTCTAAGCCTTTTATTAGGTATTAGCAACTTATTTCCTTGTCTACCTCTGTATTGTGAATGCCAATTAGTGGTAAATAAGTTGTCATATTTTTTTACAAATAGACTTATTTCAAAAATGTAAAGACAGGGTAAGGATAATATTTGTAATGTTTTAAATAAGGGCTTACAACTATCTAAATAATCTGCACCACATATACATCTTACACATTTCTTTTGAATTTTGAAAGCTCTCTGCACATCAACAGAGTTGCCCCAAAGTATGAGCCCATACCGTAGCATACTTGAAACATATCCATGGTATGCTAGGAGGGCTGCTTCTCTAGAGGCTACTTGTCTAATCCTGTTTAAGACGTATACATACCTATCAATTTTCTTAACTAGCATTTCTATGTGAGCTTTCCAATTGCAATTTTCATCAATATGCACTCCTAAAAATTTTGTATTATTGACATTGTCTATTTTATTACCATTATAATGAATGTCATGATTTATATCTAATGTGTTACGGGTCTTAAAATGTACGTATTTTGTTTTATTTAAATTAATATGCAAATTATTGCACTCCAGCCATTTTATAATATTACCTAAGTTTATGTTAGCTACATCCGCCAATTCTTGTTTATTTTTAGATTTTATAATAATTGTTGTATCGTCCGCAAACAAGATACACTTCTGGTCTATTACATTCGGAAGGTCGTTAATGTAAAGTAAAAATAACAAAGGCCCCAACACACTACTTTGCGGGACACCGCATCGATTAAAACAATAATCCGAAGAATGATTTTCTCTCAGTTTTGCTCAGTTTTATCCACTAACCGTGTAATCTTGCCTGCTAATAGCAAAAAACGTCCACGCAGCGCGATTTTTAGTAAGTTTCATCCACTTATCTTGCTTGTTTTGTTTATAGCAAAAAAAACGGCCGCGCAGCTTGATTTGAGTCAGTTTCATCCACTAATCTTGTAATCTGTGGTTTCAACCGGGCGGGCGGGTAGTGAGGTAGCTCGCTGCGGGCTTGCGTGATTGAAACATGTGCGAGCTTTCAAACAGCGAACCCGCGAAATTAAAAATGCCTATACAGCCGGCCGCACGCCTGTTTAAGCCGTAAAATGTCTGTCAAATGCGGCAAATCCCTGTCAGATGGTAACACTAGGTACGGTTGACTTTCGTTCGCGCCACCCGGAGACTCCGATTTTAAACCCGTAGCCCGGACATCCACTACTCAAACCTGTAGACTCCGGGTCAAACCCGGAGAGGTGGCAGCCTAGTTGCAACCGGGCTGTGTGTGACCATATACGGAGCGAGCACGTAGGCTACGCCTCTTTCTTACCGGTGAAGACGTTCTTACCGGCGATGTCGGCCGGTGGCTTGCTGACCGGGCGTTCTTGCCGGTTTGGGTCGATAGGTCTGTGACGAGTAGTACGTTTTTTATGGCATTCTAGCCTCCCGGTTTCATTTCTTTGCTTTGCTGTTCTAGGCAGAGAAACGGTAGGTCTGGGGCCACAGTCTAAAGCTTATTTGACTTTGAATTACTACATAATAAAATCCTCTGCGATAAACTCAAAAACTACTGCACGCATTTTCATGCGGTTTTCACCAATAGATAGAGTGATTCATGAGGAGGGTTTAGGTTTAGGTATATTATTTGTTTTACATAAAGTTTATAATAAAAGGAAAAAAATGGGCTAAGTGCGAGTCGGACTCGCGCACGAAGGGTTCCTTCCTTTCCTTACCATTATCTATACAACTTTGTTGTTGTGTTTAGTAATTGTTGTAATAGCGGCAATTAAAATTTCAACTTTCAACGAAGTGAAGAGGGTGGCATGGAAAACAAAAAGGATGAAAGAGCAGCGGCCCCAGCTAGGGTTGCCAACCGTATCTACTATAATATATAGCATTGTACTATATCGGGTTTGCGTACTACACACATCAACACCGTTTAAAGGTAGGATTCCGCGGGACGCGGCAGACGGCAGGCGGCAACAGCAGGTGACGACGGCATGTGCCGCAACGGCAGACGGCACGGCACTACTTTGTAGTATTAATTTGTATGAGACCGATTCCGTCCGACATACGACTGCAACTGCCGCGCGACAGGACGTCACTTGTTTTGACTCGTAGCGGCAGACGGCACTACGGCACAAACACAGTAGGTACTGCCGTTGAAGTTTAACATTATGGACGTGTTGACAGACGACGAAAGCGAAAATTTTATTAATTTAGTGTCTAAACATCCGTGTTTATTTGATTGCAAACATCCTAAGGTTCCGTAAGAGCCTTCTTCCAGTCTGTTTAAGTACAGTGGCTGTATAGGTTTTCTGCTTAAGTAATAATACAATAATAAATGGGTGAATATCTCAAGCGTAATTTTAATGCGTCCGGGCTGAGAATCGTACTGTTTTTCAAAGACAGAACTTTGTTTATTTTTTTTCTTAAAAATTTACTTTAGTATCCATACCAAGCCATAAATATAATTTGAATAAAATGTATAAGTAGCTAGAAAAAAATTATTTTACATCGAAATTCAAAGTCAGGTGGCTTGTCCCGAATCTGTTTTGCTGGATATTACCGTCGGTCTAAAGGAAATTAGTCAAAGTAATTTATTTTATTTCTATTAGGATTAATTTTCCCATCCGCTGTTAGTGATATTTTCATATTTAGTGCCTTATTACCCAATCCTAGAGCATGCCAAAATGGTCTGTGCCGGCGAAATTATCAATTTTGGTGTCATTAATTAAAGAGACAACCTAGCCCGCAGGAACAAACAAAAATTGATTGTACTGCTGTTATAGAATGACCTGACAAAGTTTGAAAAGGGGTCCAAAAATGACCCTGTAGAAAACAGTCATAAACACTTAGCCGCCTATCTCAGAATCTTGGACGAATTAACCACCAGAATACAGTGTGAAAATAATAAGTCCGATTGGAGCGAATGGGTCCCTTATTGGTGTTTTTCGTTTAATACTAGTGTTCACTCCGAAACGAAGTACACCCCGTACGAGCTAGTATTTGGTAAAGTTTGTAACTTACCCAGCAATTTAACCAAGGGCATCGATCCTTTATACAACTTCGATGACTATCCGAAAGAATTAAAGTACCGTTTGCAAAAAGCGCAACTAGATGCTAGGGAAAATTTGTTAAAAAGTAAGGAAATAAGAAAATTTAAATATAATAAAAAATGTAATTCTGTTAGTTATAAGTCAGGAGATTTAGTATTAGTGAAAAATCAAGTAGGTAATAAGCTAGATTGTATTTATGAAGGTCCCTTTAGAGTTATACAAGAAATAACACCGAATGTTAAAATTATAAAAAATAACAAAGAATTGTTAATACACAAAAATAATACGAGACCTTATTATTCATGAAATTGTAAGTACATGTACCTACATAATAATACAAAATATTTTTTTGTTAGCAAACTACATAAGTAATTTAGTTTTAGTCCAAGTTATAATGTTTATGTCATAATGTGATGTGTTATAATAGGAAATTAGTATAAGCGATTACATTGTGTTTAAAAAAATGTGTTTACTTAATATGAATTTTATAATGTAATTGTGTTAGTTATAACATTTTTTTTTCTTCAATATAATAGGGGTGTGTGTGTACCCTATACTTTTCGGGGGAGTTGTAACGTAATCATAAGTACATACACGTTCGCACGGCTACGGCCGCGGCGTGTACGATTGCACTTAAGGCCAAGCCACACAGCGGGCGTGGCGTGACGGGACGGGACGGCGACGCGACGCTGAGAAGTTGTAATGTACTAGGTACTATAGACGACGTCACACAGGCCGGCGTGGCGCGACGTGTCGCGTCCCGTCGTGCCACGCCGCCGTCGCGCCGAGCGTGAATACAGATCGGCGGGCTGATTATCTAATTAAAAACCACCTAGCGACTGGTTGCAGTTCACAGATGATCGTGATCCATTGCTACTTCTTGTTGGGTAAAAAAAAACATACCAAAGAAAAGTGGCAATGTATGTCAAATGAAACCGGTCGCTAAATAGTTTCTTTTTAGATAATCAGGGTGCCGAAGCGCGGCGGGTAGGGGTGGGTCGTCGACGCTTTTTCGATCAACGAAACGAGACTGTTTATCGTTTACCGTAAACTAGTTTAATAAACTGTTTTTTTTTCGACTAGATTAGAACAGTGAACTGAACATGAAACTGTGACGGAAAAGTAGTTTAGTTGTCGTAGTTCATTAAAATGATTGATTATTATTAAACTACTTTCATAATAAACTGTTTAGACAATGTTGTTGCTTGGTAATCGACGCGATGACGATTCAGTAAATTTGTGGGCGGTGAAAATGAACTTCCCTTCATTCTTTTTCCAGGCCTAGGAGTGGCAGGCTTCCTTACTAATATTATAAATGCGAAAGTCCGTTTGTTTGTTTGATTGTTTGTTACGTCTTCACGTCCTAACTACTGAACAGATCATCATGAAATTTTGCACACACGTTGTCAGGGGTACAGAAAAGGACATAAAGTAAATTTCATTCAGAAAAAACGTATAGTTCTCGAGGGATAGCGAAAAACTGTCCACGCCGACGAAGTCGCGGGCGGCCGCTAGTTGACAATAATATATGATAGGAACTAATAATAATATACAGCACGCCTGGCATATTTAAAAGTTCATTTTATGTACATAATCAACTATTTGTTATTTAGAATCAAGATTCATTGTCATAATGTCATTCATAGGTAAACAAAGTTCAAACATTTAAAAAATTAATAGATTTGAATCTCTTTTCCCTTAATTTTAAAGTTCATTTTAATAAAACACTGCCCACAGTGTCGTCAGTCGTTTTATCGAGTGAGCGAGACGAGCGCACGTGATGAACAGAGATAGACGTATTGGTCGCCTCGCCGCCGTCGCGCGGCGTCGGACCGTTCAAGCAACGCGCTGGCAACTTACGTTCACGCATAAACTAGTTTATCAGTAGACCATAAACTAGTTGAACAGTTGATGCCCAATAAACAGTCTAAAAAAACTGTTCGTTCATTCAACGCCCACGTCTAGCGGCGGGGCGGAAGGCGTAATCACGCCCGCAGTGTGAACTCCCGTCGCGTCCCGTCGCGCCCCGTCGCGCCGCGCCCCGTCAAGCCGCGCCCCGTCACGCCCGCTGTGTGGCTTGACCTTTACGCATGCGTTTCCATGGGAAACAATATTTGTAAAAAAATATTCCTTTTACTTCAATAAAGACTCGACCGTTTTACCGTAAACATGTCTTTGATTTACGACCCAAAATAATAATATTTCAGTTAGAACGTTGTTATTTGGAGGGTGCGAAATGTGGTATCATTTTCGGATAAATCAATAATGTGGAATTCATTTCTGGTATAAAAAAATGCAATGTATTTTAGCAGTTTTTGAAAAATTACACAATAACCAAAATTTTCAAAGTTTTTTATTTTATTTTAGGTATTTGCACTTGTTACAGTATTTAAAAAAAAATACCTTAAAGAAGCGTTTTCCAGGTTGATTTGTCATATTCTTTTGTTATGGTAACTAAAATATATTATTACAATTTGAACCTAACCCAAGTAGTTTAAATCCATTGTTTGCGGAGGCACAGCTAGTCAAAAATAGGCATTTTTTCGCGACATAGAAGGGTTTTTCGTTTCGTTTGGAAACGTTTTCCAGGATTTTTGTTCATATTTCTTTAAAGTTCATTGAATTTCCTACAATTTGAGCATAACCCAAGTAGTCTAGGTTCATTGGTTGCAGAGACATCGCTAGTCAAAAATGGGCCTTTTTTCGAAATAAATGAAAAATGTCTCATCTTTGACCAGCTGTGTCTCCGCAACCAATAAACCTAGACTACTCAAATTAGGCTTAAATTGTAGAAAATTTAATGTTCTTTACGGAAATATGAACAAAAAACCAGAAAAACGCTTCCAAACGAAACGATAAACCCTTCCATTTCGCGAAAAAATGCCTATTTTTGACTAGCTGTGCCTCAAACCAAATACTATAGAACAGAGTTGTTTCTATAGTAGGTATTTGCTCAAACTGTGCTGTACTGTGTGCTGCAAACAATGGATTTAAACTACTTGGGTTACAAAATAATATGAAAAATCAACCTGAAAAAAGCTTCTTTAAGGTATTTTTTTTAAATACTGAAACAAGTGCAAATACCTAAAAGAAAATAAAAAGTTTGAAAATTTTGGTTATTGTGTTCAAAAACTGCTAAATAAAGACCTATTAGCTAAACCTAGACAATTATAATTTTTAGAATGAAGCCGGGAAAAGAGCGCTTTTAACCCGCCGCCGTATGGAATGGTTTGTAAGGACAGTTTGGCCCAGCTCAATATTAGTTAGGAACAGCCTACAGATCAGTTTCCACCATGTGGCCAAACTTTATCACGACTTGTAACTCCCAACTTTTTTTTGTATAGACGTTCATACCTACTATTTGCGGAAGTAAGCTACATATATTTCTTATTTTTTCAAAATTGTTTGGGACTTCCGCCAAGTGACGCCTGCTTCAATCAAATATTTTGAGCCGTGTGTGCATGGTACCCTATCTACCATATTAGGCTTTAAAATGTTATTACTAAAACGCCCTGTATAATTTGCCGGTAGATCCAGGATTTACAATGGCTGGACGACGAGTTTCTGCTGTCAGGTTCAGCAGACTCAAAATTGGCGTTATGGCGCGCGCCCTCGACGCACACATCTGAGCTCCAAACGGTAGCTCCAATTCATGTCAGAGAGTGCTACGCTGGTGAGTATAACATTACTCAAGACACAAACACTTCACCATACATCACACCTTCACCACATATGACCTAACGCGCAACCTCTGCCATACGTCACCTGACCACTCTATAGCCCTTCTCCTATATGACCCCTATACTTCCAGACACAATCACTTCACCAGAAATCGCCCTCTCTACCACACATGAGGCCACCAAACTCGAAACACTTCACCATACATCACGCCTTCACCACATATGAGACCATCAAATTCGAAACCTATATAAATATGATACAATCAGTTTACCAAACATCGCCTCTTGACCACCATCTTGAGACCACCAAATACGAAACCACCGCCTCACGTCTTGTGACCTCTCTACCACACTACATGTAGCCCTTCTACCTAACTTATATATGACCCCTAACCCCTATACTTCAATACTTACCACAAGTTGACGAGGTTGAGTTCTTAGTAACGCGGGGTCCCTCGACTCTAAGCTAGCGCTATGGCGCACGCCCCCCACACCTAGGGCTGCCATCCGTCCGGGTTTCCCCGGATTTGTCCTAGTTTGGAGGGCGTCCGGGGAGCGTCCGGGCGGGGTTCTGATTGTAGTCCGGGTAAAACCCGGACTATCATTAAAGTCCGGGTTTTGGATTAAACTCCGCTCAAAAAAGTACTATAGTCATTCAGCACACTCACTCACTACTTCCTCATGCACTTCAAAAAAATCGCGCTGCACGGCTGATTTTTTAAATATAAACAAGCAAGATTACAAGGTTAGTGAATGCAAATGACTAAAAATCGCGCTGCGCGGCCATTTTTTTAACGAGCCGCCCTGGCTATTTGGGCATTTATTTTGGCCCACTACGGTTGCAAAACTACTAAACCTGGACCATGGCCCTTCACAAAATTGTGTTAGACACCCCAGTTCTACATCATAACTAGTAAAACACAGTATTTTATGCGAAAAAAGGCTTAAAATTAAATTTTTTTTTTATTCAAGTATTGGGTAAAATGTATTTTTTAACCAAGCTAAAAGTTAATATAAAAATATGTAATGTCCGGCGTCGAGGCTCCAAAGTCCGGGGTTTTTACGCTTTCGGTCCTGGCCGGCAGGCTTTAGAGATGGCAGCCCTACCCACACCTCACCACCACTACGTAGCGCTACTTGCCATTAAATAAGCCGTGCTGGTGAGCAGGCCCGCCGCAAGCGGGCGTGCAAGGCGTGCACCGCACGCGGGCGGCACGTCTAGGGGGGCGGCAAATCGAAGGTCGAAGAAGGGTCATGACATATCATGTGCTCATAAGTGCTCCTGGCAAGATTTGAATTTTGCGCCCCAAGGCTTATTTCTAGGATCTTGAGTGACACTTGCAAGATTAGAATTTTTGAAAAAACTAATTTCTAGGATAATGAGCGCCCCTGGCAAGATTTGAATTTTGCGTCCCGAGACTTATAGAGTATTTTCTAGCTATGGGTCAGCAAATTGAGGGTTGCGCCTCTGGCAGACGCCCCCCCTTGTCAGCCCCTAACCTAGCTACGACGCCAGATCAGTAATATTCAAGAAGCTTGAAAGATGTAGGTATCTATCCTTGTACCCACTTGTGAAGAAGCGGCAAACCGCGGCTCGCGAGCTACATGCAGCTCTCTATCTCCCTCTGTGCGGTTATGCCGAGAATGACCCATAGCTAAATAATTGACCGAGCGAGCACGAAGTGCGAGCGAAGCGTCTCTGCTTCAGCTTGGGCAAAAATTCTTTCGTATGTCTGTATGTTCTCTTCTACAGGTCGCATTTCTCAACCGATTCTCGTGAAAATTTGTGAGCAAGTTCGAAAATTATATAGAATTTTTTTGTGGAGCCAGATTTTTTTAATTTTTCAAAATGTCGGAGATATGTTAAAAAACAGGTTTTTCGGCTTTCCAGCGCTGTCTGTTCTACTCTACAGGTCGCATTTCTCAACCCATTCTCGTGAAATTTTGTGAGCAGGTTTGAAAATGATATATAATTTTTTTGTCACGCCACTTTTTCGATTTTTTTCAAAATGACGGAGATATGTAAAAAAAAACATATTGCAGTCCAGCTTTCCGGCTCTGTCTTTTCTCCTCTACAGGTCGCATTTGTTAACCGAATTTCGTGAAATTTTGTGGGCAGGTTCGAAAATCATATAGATTTTTTCAAGTTGAGACAGTTTTTCTAAATATTTCGTAATGGCGGAGATATGTAAGAAAAATGTATTTCAGTCCGGCTTTCTGACGCTGGATGTTCTTCTCTACAGGTCGCATTTCTCAACCGATTCTCGTGAAATTTTGTGAGCAGGTTCGAAAATAGTGTAGAATTTTTTTGTCACGCCAGTTTTTTGAAATTTTTCAAAATGACGGAGAAATGTTAAAAATACATATTTTAGTCCGGCTTTCCAGTGCTGTCTGTTTTCCTCTACAGGTCGCATTTCTCAACCGATTCTCGTAAAATTTTGTAAGCAGGTTTGAAAATTGTATAAATTTCTTATGTAAAGCCAGTTTTTAATTTTTTTTTAAATGGCGGAGATAATGTAAAAAAATCAAATTTCGGTCCGTATTTCCGGCGCTGTCTGTTCTCCACTACAGGTCGCATTTCTCAACCGATCTCGGTGAAATTTTGTGAGCAGGTTTAATAAATACATAGTTTTTTTTTGTCAAGACAGTTTTTCGAAATTTGTTAAAATGATGGAGATATGTAAAAAACCATATTTCATTCCAGTGTGATGAGCGGCGTCGGGAGACGTAATAACACAAGAAAAGTAGATTCTTAACTGTTCATTTATTTAGATAAAATAGGGTTTTTATAGTAATTCCAAATAGGTCGACACGTAATGTTTTACAATGGCATTTAGCTTGTTTATAAAGGTATCCGATTACATGTTGCATGTTTACTTTAACAAAGAAAATAGAATATTAATTTATAATAAAAACAATATTGGTATTACACGTCAGTATTACACGTCATCGATATCGTGTCCCACACTACACCTTCCCCTTTTTTTCTTATATCTTCGTGTAACTTCGTAATTTGATCAAAATAAGTTTTAATCTCTGTCATCACAAAGTCTGTGTGTGAGAGGAAAAATCGGCAAAAAAATAATAATTTTAAAATAGCTTAATACTGACAATAGACAATGAATTAGTAACGTTAGTTTTTACCTCTTAATATTAATTTTCTACACGGTACATCTTCTCTTTTCCTTTCAGCCAAGGGGCTCTATACGATATCTTGTTTTCGCATCACTACTGCAACAGCTTGGCGCTCAATCTTCTTCGTAAGGCACTTGTTGAACTTTTTTCAGGCCAGGTATATGAACACGACGGACATTATCGCCACCAAAACAGCAACCATGTATACCAGGGATTGCACGTGCTTCTCTATTGTGGCTTGCGCTGCACTATTTCCTGCACCATTTTGTGCTATGATGATTTCTTCTTTTTTGTCTTCGTTCTTTGACGACTGTCCTCCCATAATATGATTTGATGTAGATTTTCTCGCGGTCTTGGAAGGAAAAAAAAATTCGCGCCGTTAACGCGTACCGCGACTATTATTGAGGCTCGGAACCCATACGGCACCAGCACTGCCTAGAAGCAGTGGACTGGCAGGGTCGCCATGTGATGAGCGGCGTCGGGAGACGTAATAACACAAGAAAAGTAGATTCTTAACTGTTCATTTATTTAGATAAAATAGGGTTTTTATAGTAATTCCAAATAGGTCGACACGTAATGTTTTACAATGGCATTTAGCTTGTTTATAAAGGTATCCGATTACATGTTGCATGTTTACTTTAACAAAGAAAATAGAATATTAATTTATAATAAAAACAATATTGGTATTACACGTCAGTATTACACGTCAGTATTACACGTCAGTATTACACGTCATCGATATCGTGTCCCACACTACACCAGCTTTCCGGCTGTTTGATCTCCTCTACAAGTCGCATTTCTCAACAGATTCTGGTGAAATTTTGTGAGTAGGTTCGATAATTATATATAACTGTTCAGTCAAGCCAATTTTTCCAAATTTATAAAAAAAATACTCACCCATTTTCAAAAATGATCAAAATTAGAAGCACCATCTAGCTGCAATACTCACGTACCTACTGTGTGCTTTGAAAACTTCATGGCGACATTTTATTTTATTTTTTCGCGAGGTCTACAGCTCACGGAGCCACTAGTTTATTAGAAATAAGTAATTTATTTCTCTTGCCTTGCCTATACCGCTTCGCATCGTGTTCTGGCAGCTGGGATAGATAGGGATCTAGTCTAGATTTTATGAGTTTAAACCGAACTGCGCTCGGATTTCATTCAAGACCTGGGGCCTTATTATTGAATCCTTCGGCTGGCAAATTTAATTTAAAGATTACCCCTTAAAATATAAAATATTACTTTTAAATTCATTCTATAATTAATTAATTCATATAATAAATTCAAAGTTAAATTTTTGGCGTCGAGCGCTTCTTTTCTACTGATTTTCGTTCGAAATTTGACTCAAATGAATGAGAAAATAAGCCGAAGGATTCAAAAATAGGGCCCCTGATTTTTCATCGCGCTTGGACAAAATCATTCCACCATCCATTGATTGTAATGATTTTGTCCAAACATAATTGTCGCATGTCCTGGAGCGCGCGGCGCGCTTCGCACGCCGCGACTAGACATAAGAAGTACCTAGGTACAAAGATAAAGGCATCTTTCAAGAAACCACCTACTTGTGTAGAATTTTGCAAAAACTAAGCGAGGGGAAGAGTCAAATCGCCATATGTCCCGGAGCGCGCGGCGCGCTTCGCACGCCGCGAGTAGACATATACATAAAGAGTAGGTACAAAGATAAAGGCATCTTTCAAGAAATCACCCACTTGTAGTAGGGGGCGGCAAAATTGGTCTCTTGCACGCGGGCGCTCAAACTGCTAGCGGCGGGCCTGCTGGTGAGTATAACATTAGGTACATATGACACAATCACTTCACCATACATCACCCCTCCACCACACATTTTATTTTATTTTATTTATTTGGGCTAACAAACAGTTGACACAATTAATACTATTTATAAACTATTACATTTCTAATATTAATAATCGTGCAACCCACACCGCTATCCACGGATTAAATTCCACACATAACAACACATGAGACCATAAAACACGAAACCTACATACACCGTTAATTTTTAAGCATATATCTAAAAATGAAATGGGGATTTTAGACCACGTGGGTGAACAACTTTTACAATGGGGCCAACCACGGAATCTCGAAAAAAATCAGCTGTTCCATAGAAAAGTACAACATCGACTCGACTGTAATGTATGGAACAGCTGATTTTTTTTTCGCGATTCCGTGGTTGGCCCCATTGTAAAAGTTGTTCATTCACGTGGTCTGAATCCCCTTCTCATTTTTATTGTAGGTATACTTAAAAATTAACGGTGTATAACACAATCACTTCAGTATACATTTCACCACACATGAGACCACCAAACATGAAACCTACATATTATGACACAATCACTTCACCATACATGACCCCTCCACCACTTTCACCACACATGAGACTACCAAACTCGAAATTAACCTTCACACAGGGTTTCTTTTTTATGCACTCTCCAAAGGAGATGTCCCGGCGTTGCATTAGTTATTCTGTGGCGTTGACTCAGTTTCATTATTGAGTCGTTTGATGTTTGAATAGTGAAAAGGACCTGCCTAGAGACTGGACAAAACCATTACGAAAAACACAATTAAATCTGAAATGTATCTGTCGTAGGATAATTGTACAAATAGGATTTTTACAAAAATTCTAGTATGATTGTAAAATACCGGATAATTAGAATCTAAGACAGATTTTTGCAATCGCCCGAGTGATGTTTAGGATTTTTACAAAAATCCAGCGTATCTTAGGTAAATCGTCAATGATCATCCATCACTTTGCGCGCGCTGATTGGCTGATGTCAACGTTATGGACTGACGGATGCTCTAATTGGCTCACGGCAACATTGCTGCGTCCTTGTTATTATTGTCAAATATTTTCCAGCGTTTTGTTAGAATTTTACTTATTTTATTAAAAAAAGAAAACAATAGAGTCATATGTCGAACGAAAATCAGTAGAAACAAGCGCTCGACGCCAGCCGAGCGATTCAAAATAGAGCCCCTGATGTCTGACAAACTGAGTGCTCAAATCAATCAAGAGACATTAATGTACGATGAATTAAGTGTAGCCCATTGGAAATAGACATTAAATTCGCAAAGCGTGATGTAGTTCTGCATTTTTGGTATGTTGTATGGGTCTGTTAGGGTAATGTGAATTCAAATTTGCAACTTCGAAAAACCTGTGGAAAGTGAGAAAATCGAGAAAAACTAAGGCTTTTTTCACTATCTGCTCTCCAGGGCCAAAACTATGCATTTTTTGCGATCAATGTTTTCTACATTTATAAATTGTATTAAATTACCTACAATTTGAGCCTAATTGCAGCTCTATTGATTCCATAGGAGCTAAGCTATTGCACTTCCAAGGTGACTAATTTTTCAAAAAAAATGAAATTTTCCGGTTTTACTCACGTATTTCGTTAAATATTGGCAAAACCGCTTCTCTTATACAGAAAAGTTTCTTTAAATATTTTGTAGTATAATTATTTCGCTTTTATTAGAGCCCATAACAAAGTCTGTGGGACTAGCAGTTCACTTACAATCTCAAAAAAAATAAAAGACGGTAAAATGGGTTTAAAAGACGGTAAAATGGGTTATAGAGACAAAAGACCAAATATACAACGTGTTACAAAAAAAAACCCTAATGCCGAATATGGTAGATAGGGACTATCAAGCTGAACAACTTTTACTATGAAACCAACTCAGAAAAAAAATCTGCTGTTATCTATAAAAATTAATAACGAAAATACCAAAATGTATGAAACAGCTGTTTTTTTTTCGTGATTTCAGAATTGGTCCCATAGTAATAGTTGTTAAGTTTGATGATCCCTATCTACCATATGCGGCATTAGGGGTTTTTACCATTGAAAATGGTTATCAGATGCAAATCGCCTGAGACGTGTTTTTGGCCATATCTCCGAGGATTTTGAGAGGATCGAGATGAAAATAGTACCAAAAGCTGAGGAATTTATCGAGACACGTGTGAACGTTTGAATTTTGAAAATCTACTGGTAACTTTTTCGGAATTTTGCAAAATTACAAAAATTCCGGGTTTTTTGTGGGGTGTTTGTTTACTAAATTGTAAATATTTCGGAAATAAAACCGACTTAAGAAAAAATGAAAAAAAAGGGTCCTAGGGTATTAGTTTAGCTACCAAATGGCGAAATAATTTTGAAAATCGGTTAATAATTCTGACCTGTAGGTGGTCCCTTTAGATTTGGTATTGTAGAAAAACGGGTGTTTCCGTACATAAAAAGTGATGTAGCTTTTATGATTATTGACCGATCGTCATGGTAATTGTGTTAAAAGATGCAGAAGCAGACGAGAAGTGCATTCGTTGGAATTTTGAAATTCGGTTAATAATATTTCGGCTGCGTCGAGGCAGTCACCGGGCGCTTTTGTGACACGAGGCGGAGCCGAGTGTCACAATCGTACAAATAAATATGTTACTAGGTAACTTTAAAAATATAATAGGACTTTGCATTTTATTTTATTTTGGTTTTTCGTAAATTTTGGTGTTCATTTTCAATGCTCCGATTCTTGCGGGGACTGTAAAATCTGTGTATTTTTTTAACACGTTGTATATTTTAGTATTTTGTCTCTATATAACTCATCTTACCTTATTTTAGTTTTTTTGCGATTGTAAGTAAACTGCTAGCTTTACAGACTTTGTTTTGAGCTCTAATAAAAGCTAATTAAATTTACTAAAAATTATTTTCAGTACCTTTTCTTCATAGGATTAGTGGTTTTCCTATATTTCGCGAATTAAGTTCGCTAAACTAGTAAACTTGAAAATTTCAATCTTTGGGTAAATAGGTAAGATGAATAAATAATGAAAAATCGGGACCCCGTCTAAGTTGCTACGGGTGAGCCGATTTTTTCTAATATTTTTCATTATTTATTCATCTTATATAAAAATAGCATTGTGAATGCAAAAATCTAAAAGTTTAAATTAGGTAATTTTCGAAGAGCCATAGCTTGGCTCCTATGGGGTCGATAGAGCTGCATTTGCGCTTAAAATGTACGTATTTTAATGCAATTAATTAAAAATGAAAACATTGTTCGCAAAAAGTGCATAGTTTTGGCCCTGGAGCGCAAACGTTTCTAAAACTTCGCAGTTTTTCAGAAACTGCTACCTATTTAAGCTTTTATCGTTTTTTCTGCAATGGACATAGAACATAGAGCGATTATTTTTACTTATTTGTATAGCAAGAAATAGTAGCATCTTACTCAAATGAAGCATTTACGAAATTAGCAAGACCTTTTTGAAATATTTTAATTGGATTTTTTGATGAAAATTTCACAAAAACAAAATTTGTTCTCTAAAACATTTGCTTTAATTTCCGTATGGATAAAGAATAACACGAGTTTTATTACTGTGCATTGTAGACCCATATCATAACTCTCTAAATATGTCAACAAAAAATAATAATTTGAATAAATAAGATTTTTAAATAAATTTTTGAATGAATGAAAATGGTATTATTAAAAAATATATATTTTGAAATATCTTGAAAACGGTTCACTTTTGCATTACACTAATTTGGGTCAATATTGTTGCAAATGATCTCCCCCTTCACCCCTTATATGATTCCGGTCTAATTTCCAATAACTCTGTATACATTGAGTCTTATGCCTCCATATTAGTATACTTTAGTTATTTTCATAGCGTAATGTCGTATGGACTGCTATTGTGGGGCTCAGCTGCCAGTATTGAAAATATTTTTGTACTCCAAAAAAGAGCTGTTCGCGCCATATACAATCTACGGCGGAGAGATACCTTGAGAGAAACGTTCAAAGAAATAAATATTTTAACTTTGGCAGGCCAATATATTTATGATAATTTAGTTTATGTAAGGAAACACTATGATTCATTTGCTAAGAACAGCAATATTCACCAGTTCAATACAAGAAATAAAAATAAACTTGCCGTTCCAAGATTTAGGCTTGCAAAAACTAGAGGTTCATTTATGGGGAAAGGCATAGCCTTTATTAATAAAGTTCCACAACAAGTGATTGATCTTCCTTTGCATGAATTTAAAAACCATGTTAAAAAAACGCTCATGGGTAAAGGTTATTATAAAGTAGATGATTATCTTAAAGATCTAAATGCGTGGAAATGATGTAACACATAACTTGCTAATAAGTACTTTGTTGAAGTTATATAATAAGTCTATGTTGTTGCCAATAATCCTGTCACCCTGTTGTATTGTAATTATCTGGTAACAATATATTCAAGTTTGTAAATATCGTTACTTATGGCTGTTACAGCTGATAAGTTTCTTGCGCCCGTTCTTCTTGTCAGCTAAAAAAGTCTGGAACGGGTGGTAGGAAAATATAGACGATTCAAAAGTACTTAATAATTAAGTTTATTTGAATAAAGCTTATTTGACTTTGACTTTATAACCCATTTACCTATTTTGGTTTTTTGAGATTGTGAGTGGACTAAAAAGTCTCAGAGACTTCGTTTTGGGCTTTAATTAAAGCTAAATAAACGTACAACAAAATATTTTTGTAACTTTCTTCATAAGACAAGCGGTTTTGCCAATATTTCACGAAATACGTGGGTAAAACCGGAAAATTACATTTTTTTTTTAAATTGGTCATCTTTGAAGTGCAATAACTTAGCTCCTATGGGATCAATAGAGCTCAAATTGTAGGTAATTTAATACAATTTATAAGTGTAGAAAACATTGTTCGCAAAAAATGCATAGTTTTGGCCCTGGAAACCAGATAGTGAAAAAAGTCCAAGTTTTTCTCGATTTTCTCAGTTTCCACAGGTTTTTCGAAGTTGCAAATTTGAATTCACACTACCCTAACAGACCCATACAACATACCAAAAATGCAGCACTACATCACGCTTTGCGAATTTAGCCTCTTTTTTTGTCTATTTCCAACGGCCTAGTGAGTGAATTGGATATTATACAAATGCTGGGCTCGATCAGTGCAGACAATTAAAAGGTTAAGTATAACCAAAAAATAACTTTTCTACACAGAGCTAAGAAATTTCTACAGCGCTCGTCAACATGTTTGTGCATGGTTTGTGCAAAACCTTGTTAAAACTTTAATTAAAGAATTTAATTCGGCAAAATAACGAAATAACCCCAAAACCCATCAGCAATATGTTCTGACCATAAATCGTCTCTTAGATTATCCAATCAACTTTTAAGTTTACAATAAAATTGTCCGAAACATACTGGGATTTTTACAAAGATCCTAAAAATTTCTCGGATGATTGCGAAAATCTATCATAGATTTCAATTATCCGGTTCTTTACAATCAACCTAGGATTTTTATAAAGATCCGGTTTATACGATTATCCTACGACATACATATATAACGCAAAAAATAAAACAATGAAAACTAGTGCAGGTGCTTAGGTCTATACAACCAATATACAACGTGATAATGAATTAAGTAACGCAAAATGAGAAAACTGTTTCTTCGGACCATCAAACTGAACAACTTTTACTATGGGACCAACTCTGTTTTTATATTTTCGTTATTAATTTTTGTATGAAACAGCTGATTTTTTTTTCGTTCATTTCAGAGTTGGTCCTATAGTAAAAGTTGTTCAGTTTGATGGGTCGAAGAAACGGTTTTCTCATTTTGCGTTAATTCATTAACACGTGTATATGTCGCAGGCGTATTGTATATTTAGCCGCATTACATAGCAAGTAACTGTTTTAGTAAACGGCGCCGTATTGTAATACGGCGAGTCAACGATACGCCAGATCGACAATGTGATACGTTGTTCAATACCACTTCAATACCTACGGAATCACAAAATATATGTTTCTCAATTTATTTTTAGACGTGCTCCTACGAAGTTTAAAGTTGTAATGTCTGTTTTACATTCATTTTCCCTACAAAATTTTAACCCCATTTTCACCCCTTTAGGGGTTAAATCATGTTCACCGTGTTGGACTTCAAAATAAATGTCATTTTCGCAATCGTCATCCCAGAAAACCCCAAAAACGACATCCATATTTGTTTTAGGTTTATTTACCCCATTTCACCCCCATAGGGATTGAAATACTGCAAATAACAATATACGTTGCGTAAGATTTCCATCCATAAGCCTTAATCATAAAAGAGAATGGGCAATTTTATATGAAGAATGTCCCAACCCTTGTAGCAATATATGACATATATTTAAATGTTATATATATATAATAATAATAATAATAAACGCTTTATTGCACACTAGACAAAGACATTACATAGAAGCAAACAATAAACATGGACAAGTACACAAAAGGCGGCCTTACTGCTACGTAGCAGTCTCTTCCAGGCAACCTTGAGTAGAAAAATATTAAGGGGAAGAGGAAAAAAGGGGGAGTGGGTGCATAAATACTAGAAGGACAATAGATATAGATGTACATAAGTAAGGAAAAGAGAAAAAGTAAGTATATAAAATGAAAGTAGAAAGGGAGATATGAGAAAAAAGTTGTATTAGGTGGGAGAAAGGAAATGCCTTCTAACTTGATCTTTGAAAGATGTCAAGGTACGAGCTTTACGGATGCCTTCTGGAAGTGCGTTCCACAAACGGACAGCGTGCACAGAGAATGAATAGGAAAGGAAATCAGTGGAATGACGGGGAATATCGAGGGTAAGATTAGAAAAAGAACGCAGAGTACGCTGTGAAGAAGAGGATCGAAAGTCGAAAGATTCTTTAAGATAAAGTGGTGAAGTTGGTAGGAAAAGGATTGAGTACAGGAGCGTAAGAGTGTGTAAGTCCCTGCGCCGACGAATAGGGAGCCAATTAAGCTTTTGGCGAAAGGAGGATACGTGGTCGAATTTTCGTAAGTTGAAAATGAACTTGATGCACATATTCTGCAGACGCTCCAATTTGCCCAGCAATTCCTCAGAGAGGTCCGTGTAACAAACGTCAGCGTAGTCCAAGATGGATAGCAAAAGTGACTGGGCCAAAGTGATTTTAGTACTGGTAGGTAGAAAGTTCCGTAGGCGATTGAGTGAACTGTACGCAGCAAAAACCTTCTTTCTAACTGCCTCAACCTGTGGTCTCCAAGAGAAACATTCATCAAAGACAACACCGAGATTTCTGACGGTTTTAGAATAAGGAATAACAGTGCTGTCAAATTTCACAGGAGGTAACCGCTCGAAGTCGATCCTCGAAACAAAATACGGACTCCCGATAATGATGGACTGTGACTTAGAGGGGTTAACAGTAAGACCATAAGACTTACTCCAGCTATAGATATGTGCAAGATCAGAATTAGTGGCAGCTATGGCACTAGAGAGTTCGGATAGAGGAGCCTGTGTGTAGATCTGAAGATCATCGGCATAAAGGTGATAGGAATTTGAAAGCGAGTGAGTAATGGAGTTTATAAAAATAGAAAAGAGAAGAGGAGATAAGACGCCACCCTGAGGAACTCCGGCATTGATACCACACCACTCAGAGGACGAATCTCCTAGGCGGATGCGCTGCCGTCGCCCTAGCAGGTAACTTCGAAACCAATCAATAGCGGCTGGAGATATGTTAAGAGACTGTAAAACACCCAGGAGAATATCGAAGTCAACTGAACTGAAAGCATTACTGAAATCAAGTAACGTCATCAGTGTTAGTTGGCGATTCTCCATGCCCTGGCGTATGTCGTCTGTGATCTTAACCAAAGCTGTGGAGGTGCTGTGGCCCCTACGGAAACCAGACTGCAAAGGATTAAAAAGATTATTGACATTGAGAAAGGCAGTCAGCTGACCATAGACAAGTTTTTCAAGGATTTTGGAGAGGAAGGGTAGGATAGATATAGGACGGTATTCAGATAGCATAGTAGGGTTACGTTTTTTAGGAAGCGGGATAACATTAGCATCTTTCCAGGATGTAGGAAAAACACTAGTTGAAATGGAAGTGTTTAGGATTTTGGTAATGATCGGAGTAAGGATATTTATAATGGGAAGGATCATTTTGCGACTAATGGAATCAGCACCCACAGCATTTGAGTTAGTAGACAGGATAGTTCTCTTAACATCACAGTCCGCAAATTGACGAAGAGTAAAGAGTGAATCTTGGTTAGTTGGCAGACTTGAGAGATGGGATAGGGTATTAGCTTTACAGTTGCCATCAATAGGCACAGACGAGGAGAAGTGCATATTAAGCTGATTTAAATCAAGATTATTATTAAGACTATTGATATTCTGAGATTTGCCAACTCCAAGTGTTTTTAAGAATTTCCACACCTTGGCAGGATCTTCTTCATTTTCTATGGAATTATGAGTGTGGCGTCTTTGGGCGTCCCTTAATGCCGTGTTGCAGCGGTTTCTAACACGATTGTATCTACGTTCGTTTTGTTCCGAGGAATCGAACTTGAATTTGGCTTTTGCCCTGTTTTTCCTAGCCATTAATTTACGTAACTCGTCAGTCAACCAGGGCGCAGGAAGATGTTTCATTTTTACAGGCCGGATTGGAGCATGTGCATCGTATAATTCGGTAAGGCGGTCATTAAACAGAGCGACCTGTTCATCTACAATTTCTGTGGCAAATATCGAAGCCCAGTCAATGTTCGCAGCGTCTTCGAGTAGGCGGTCATGGTTGATCTTAGTGAAACTACGCTGAAGTTTGACGGTAGGTTTAAGTTTCGGAGGTCGAATTCGGTATGACAAATACACCAGGTCGTGATATGAAAAGGCATCTGCAGAATATTGACCGTGCTTTGCAGCAAAGGTCGGAGAGGATACGATTATGAGGTCAAGAAGTGATGGGGTACAATTGGGAAAATGATGAGTTTCCTGTAATGGAAGAATGTGCAGATTAGATGAGTTAACCACTGACTGTAGTTTTTTAGCGCGAAAGTCATCTTTTCTCAGACATGTGTTAAAATCACCCATAATAATAGAGTGGGGATAAGAGGGGGAAAAAATTTCCAGGATCTGCTCGAATGACTCAAAATAGTCAACACGAAGCGAGGGGCTGTAAAAGACACCGAGAAGAAGTTTAGTATGAGATAAGGAAATTTCAAGCAAGAGATGCTCGGCGCTATTGGGAGGTGGCGGTTGAGAGGATCTACTAAGGATAGAAAAAGAGATGTGTGAACGAAGATAAATGGCCACCCCTCCATGTGAGGAACTTACACGATCATTCCGTATCAGATGAAAGCCAGGTAAAGAATAGGCGGAAGAGGAAAGACAGGGGTTAAGGAACGTTTCGGACACCAAAATGGCATGTATATTTTTGTTATCAAAAGATACAAGCATATCCGCAAAGTGGGCTGGGATGCTCTGAGCATTTATGTGGACAACGTTAAAGTTGTTGTCCTCATCACATATAATTAATTTATTTTCTTCTAAGTAACGTCAAAGTCAGAAAAAATATGTTTGAAAATAATTGTAAAAAATAGCATCAAGAACAAATAATATCGGTTTTTGCTACGTTTTTATCAGAGTTTTTTTAGTATTGTGTATATTAATGATTACTATGAGGCTCTCCTTGCTGATTTCAGCCTCGGTGGTTTCTCTGCTAGGTGTCAGGGCTGATCCACTGATGAGCTCTGTGTATTTTTTTGTTTGTTTGCATAATCCACAATCAGTTAGCCACTTTAGGTGAATCCGTTGTCTCAATCATTGATTGCGACAAGTATGCCCTCCATTGAGAGAACACTCCATATATGATGAGCACTATTCCATGTAGTCTGTATAAAGCTGCCCGTCCATTGACGTGGGGCGAGGCAGCAAAGCGGAGAAACGAAGAAATATTAACCAATAGAACAGCGGAGCGGAGATTTTATGCTATCCTATTGGTAATATTGCTTCGTTTCTCCGCTTTGCTGCCTCACTTTGCGTTAATGGACAGGCAACCTAATATGATGATGATGAGCTTAGTGTTCTATTTTTCAGTATACCGTGGCGAGTAAAGGTTTAGAAATATAGAAAATTAGAGAATGATGTTTATTGACCATTATTTATTTATTTCACAACAATAAATACACCACACTTGAATATTTTGACCATTAACTATAGGTCAGACGACAAACAAGTTAGGTAAGTTCAATTTCGAGAACAAGATCTCTCGTCGAATACAGCTCGGATGTGTAGCATTCGGAAAGATTCGGAAAATCTCGCGTCCTTAGGTACCTCAGTGTCGCAACAGGAAAGTCTTTGACCAGTGTGGGTTGTTGGTGACGACATACGGGAGTGAAACGTAGTCACTAACGAAACGATGAGTCTCATAAGAAGACGCAAAGTCACCCAAAGTGCAATAGAGAGAACCAGGCGTTTCGTGAAAGGCGACTAAGGCAGCACAGCCATCAAGAGATGGGTGGCAGCGTCTCCAAAAACCTTGGTCTACTGCGACCGCCAACACGCCATGCAAGCATAGCGATTATGGCACCCCGACATGTATAATGGATACACAAAAAAAACAAGGCGGGGGATGACGACGGAATCACTACAGAACTTCTGAGACCGGGCGGTATATAAGCCGATACTTAAAGTCCTACAGAAGCTTTTCAATTTTCGAGGGCAGAAAGCCGAAGGCTTGGATTACATGACATAAGGTGATTTTGTTCTTTAAAAAGGATGACAAGTCCCTCCTAAAGAACTACAGAACCATCTCACTTCTGAGCCACGTTTATAAGTTGTTTTCTAATGTCCTTACGAATCTTCTCGCTCGCAGGTTTGACTACTTCCTGTCTCCCAAACAAGCCGGGTTCCGAAAAGGATTTAGCTCCATAGACCACATACATACACAACCTCATACCTCCTTCCCCATTTCATCTTTGGACTACAAGACCCAGGGTGGCTTTTCATCCTTATGTTGTCGATATTCCACGTACCCGCACGAAACGCTTGGGTTCCAACTTTTTAATTCGAACAGCTAAGATGTGGAATGCCCTCCCTGCGTCTGTATTCCCCGAACAATATAACTTAGGCGTCTTTAGAGACCTTAGCCTTAAGGCGAGAGTAAGTGCGTGCTTAATCTTTGTCCTCCACTTCACTTTCCATCAGGTGAAAGTGAGGACAAACGCGCAGACAGTCTATTCATAAAAAATAGACCATATCCTTACGCAGTGGCAGTTTATACAGAAGACCGAGGAGTATAATCTGCCACTTTGCTTGGCGTTCGTGTACTATGAGAAAAACTTTGATTCGATAGAAACCTGGGCGGTGCTGCAGTCTTTCCAGAGGTGCCAAGTGGACTATAGGTATATCAAGGTGTTGAGGTACTTATACGAAAATGCCACCATGTCGGTCCGAGTACAGAATCAGAGCACAAATCCCATCTAACTGCAGCGAGGTGTGGTTACAGGGAGATGTTATTTCTCGAAACTGTTCACACAACATACCTTCGTTTTGCCGATGATTAGTTCTTATGGCATCGTGTTCAGGTCTTCCAAGGTCTCAACCTTGGAAGACCTGAACACGATGCTCGAAGATATCCATAGTACTTCCCAAAGAGTGGGTCTCGGAATAATCATGGATAAGCCAAAAATCATGTCGAATGCCCATGTTGTACCTACCTAACCGCTCCAGTTCATGTTGGGAACATTATAAGTACACTTGAAGTTGTTGAGTTCAATGGAGAGAGAAATGCTAGGCGTTTCCCTGCATGGTCGAATCAGAAATGAGGAGATCCGTAAAATATTCCGGAGAAGGATAGCTCAGCTAAAGTGGCAGTGGGCTGGACACATAGCGAGAAGAATCGATGGCCGTTGGGGCGGAATGGTTCTGGAATGGCGACCGCGCATAGGACTCGGCTCCCTGGGTAGGCCCCCGACAAGGTAGACCAACGTAAGAGGGCGAAGGTCGCGGGAAGCCGCTGGATGTGGGAAGTGCAGGATCGATCGTCGTGGAGATCCATGGGGGAGGCCTATGCTAAGGAGCGGGTGTCGTGCGGCTGATATGATGATGATGAAGAATTTTTAAATGTGTAGTAAAACCTTTAAAAATGTGTCGAACAGGCCCAGTCAGAATACCAGCGCTGTTGCGGTGTGACGATCTCATGTCGTAATAGCTTAAGCTGAGGCAGGGTCCTGATTGGCCCGTCGCACAATTTAGCGTAGGTAATAATATTTGTATTGTCTGTGATTTGTATATTTTTGTTTGTTTTTTTTTTATACTTGTTTAGAATAATGTTTTTCTGATTTATTTTTATGTTTTTTATATTATGTTGGTTCTTGTTGTGCGATGTGTGCTAATAAAAAAGTTTCATTCATTTCATTCATTCATTCATTCATAGGATTTTTTTAAAATAGTATGAATTTACTTTTTTACTAGTTTTCATTCATATTGATGGTCAACTATTATACAAAACACTATCACTTTAATACTAATTATACGATCTTCAAACTCCTGTAACTTTTTACTGACGTGGAATTCAGCTTTGCTGTCATACAATAATTTGATCTACTAAATGAGACCTTTCTAATGATATACAACTCGGAAGTGCTACAACACTTCGGACATTTTGCCCATTCTCCACTCCATGCGATTTTTACTTCGAAAACGAAGGATTATCTTCGAAAACGAAGGATTATCTTCTAAACACAACTTCATCTCTCTTTTCACCCCACTCGGGGGTAGAATTTTGAAAAACGCTGAGATACCTACGTATTTATTAATTTACAATCATAAGCCTAAATACAAAATTTGAAGATCCTAGCTTCAAAACTGAGGGACTTCCATACAAACTTTCATCCCCTTTGGGATAGAATTTTCAAAAATCCTTCCTTAGTGGATGCCTACACTGTGTAAGGTATCTGTGTGCAAAGTTTCAAGCTTCTAGGTTCAGAGGTTTGGGCTGTGCGTTGATATCTCAGTCAGTCAGTCAGGACTTTGAATATCTTATATAAAAGTGAAGGGGTGACTGACCTGACATATCAACGCCCAGCCCAAACCACTAGACCTAGAGACTTGAAATTTTGTACAAAGATACTTTATACAGTGTAAGCATCCATTAAGAAGGGATTTTTGGAAATTCTACCCCTAAAGGGGTGAAATGGGGGTTCAAAGTTTGTATGAAAAAAAAATATTAAATAGACATTTTGAAATAAAACAATTTATAACGGATACTAGCGCGGTTTTATTGAAAGTTCTTTGGTAATTAGTTGGTATTTGGTTTGATTTTTGGTTTTCCCGACGTTTCGGCACCTTTGCAGCTGCCGTGGTCACGGGGGACTGAAGCCACTCGTGAGCCTGCCCTCAAGCGATGAATTTTTTACGACGTTCAGAAATTAATATTTAACAAAAAAAATTTAATTGGTTTAAGTTAATTTATAATTTAATTTTGTGATTTAATTAATGCTAAAAAGAGAGAATCTACTGAAACTACCACCATTTCATAAAATTGGGAGGCCCCTCCAAGAAAAAAATGGCAAAAGAAAACTTGGAGAGGAAAGCCGACCTCCGTCTTTTATATTTATTAATTTATTTGCAAAAGGAACTAACCGTATCATTAGATCTTGCAGTGTGTGTTTGGGGCTTTAGCTTGTGAATGATGGGATCCCAAGCTGGTGGAATTTTCCAACCATCATCTGTATTGAAATTAGGATATTTATTTCGATAGCCTCGCAGAGCATTCTAGGAAAGATTTAATGGATATATTTATTTAATAAGCTATCGAAATAAATAAATATCCTAATTTCAATAGAGATGATGGTTGGAAAATTCGACTAGCTTGGGATCCCATCATTCACAAGCTAAAGCCCCAAACACACACTGCAAGATCTAATGATACGGTTAGTTCCTTTTGCAAATAAATTAATAAATATAAAAGACGGAGGTCGACTTTCCTCTCCAAGTTTTCTTTCGCCATTTCTTTCTTGGAGGGGCCTTCCAATTTTATGAAATGGTGGTAGTAATTTCTAAAAAGGCTTAAAATCGATATGGATGTCGTTATTGAGGTTTTATGGGATTTTGATTGCAAAAATGACATTTATATTGAAGTCCAACATAGTGGCCAATGTGGCCATGTTTCAATGTGAAAAAGGGTTCATATTTTGTTTGGAAAAATAATATTAAATAGACATTTTGACTTGAAACTTCGTAGTAGTAACTACTTGACTACTTCTGAAACTAAGAAAACACGTAGGTACAATTCGTGGTTTTCCGAAAATTAACCCGTTAAAACCTAAAAATCGATATGGATGTCGTTATTGAGGTTTCATGGGATGTTGATTGCGAAATTGGCATTTATTTTGACGAAGACATCAACCCCCTAAGTAGTGAAAGGATATTCAACTTTTGTAAGGAGAAACATATTAAATAGACATGTGTTGACTCGAAACTTCGTGGGAGTATTTCTAAAAACAAGTATGCAAACACGTAATTCGTGGTTTTCCGAAACTGTACCCCGCAGGGGATAACTTCAACACGGTGTTCATGATTAAACCCCTAAATGATGACTTCTAAAAACTAAGCAAACTTCGTGGGACTAATGTTTGTACTGCCAGTTGGCAGTACCATAATTGAAATGCATTTCATTGCGATACTTCCTATGACGTTAAGTTAAACCATGTTAAACATCTAATCTGTGGTTTCGCCACAGGAAGTATCCGATGAAACGCATTCTTTGTCACGGCATTTCATACAAACTTTCAAGTCCTTATTTTACGAAATAAATGAACCTATTTTAATGAAACTTCATAAGCATAAGCAGGATTCATAGGTCTAAAAAGTTAGTTAAGAACATTATGTCCTATATAAAAAAAAAGGTAATTGATTATTTCTGCTTCTACTTATACTTAGAAAAAATCAATCGGTCTTAGTTATAGGTGTAACACTATTTATTTATCGAAAAAAAAATTCAATTAACTTTTTAGACCACAATAATTATTAAAATAATTAACTTTTTATTACCCATGATTTTATAAATAACAATAAAAATGCAAAGTTAGCAATTTAGGAGTAATAATAGCAATGCTATTTTATGAGAAATATTTATTAGTTATCTATACACGATAATTGATAAAATCAACATTTTGGGAGGTCAGAAATGGGCGTCCTCCTTTTTCCAGTCATTCGGTCTAATTAAATTATCTTGACGACAGGACAAAACGTGCAGGCCCTAAGATTTAATGGACAGAGTAGCGAAGTAGCGGCAATAACTGGAAACGGCTACATCCACATTTTTAAATCAGACACACTCAGGCAAGTGACAGGAAATGAAAACATAACTTGCTTCGAAGTCCAGGTAACGACCTTAGTTTTAAGCGCGGAGTAATGGTACTTAGTGTTTAGAGCGTAGTAATAACCTTAGTGTTCAGCGCAGATTAGTTAACAAACACTAATATAAAAAATAAATTCAAGGTCTATTTTTTAAGTAGTTTAAAAATATTATCTAAGTAGTGACTTAATAATAATATATTTAGTATT
The DNA here is from genome assembly GCA_928269145.1 of Agriphila tristella. Classification (NCBI taxonomy): domain Eukaryota; kingdom Metazoa; phylum Arthropoda; class Insecta; order Lepidoptera; family Crambidae; genus Agriphila; species Agriphila tristella. The sequence continues at coordinate 10,044,753 of OV743448.1, read as the reverse complement.
AGTTTGTAAATATAATGCTATTGTAGTAGAAGTAATATAGTTTAGGGTATGATGGGACTGACATAACTAATGTTAAAAGTCCCCAAAAAAAAAAGATTAAAAAAAAAGTAGTGACTTGTTACACTAAAGGTGTGTCCAAACACAACGCGGCATTTGAGCGCGGCTATTAAGGCTGGTTTACATTATCTTGGTCTTTAGTAGAGTGCTTTAGTTGAAACATGTAAACGGTCGTCTTATGACTAAAGAGAGTAACGTTCTAGTAGCCTTTCTACTCGCTTTCCAGTAGCACCCCCTGCGCGCCCGCTCACCCCCCGCGCGATACTTTCTTCGCACTCGCACTGGAAGCATGTAAATCGCGACATTTTAGTAGCGTCTTTAGTAGAGTGCATTTGCCGGTGAACGCGTGACGTGTAATTGAATTAAATAATATAGTATTAGAATGACACTACTGGAAGCGTGTAAACCGTCACTGGAAAGGCACCAAAACTACTAAAGCACTCGCATTCGAATCTACTCGCACGCTACTAAGCACTCTACTAAAGAGTAAGATAATGTAAACGAGCCTTTAGTCCAGTCAGTAGTGGCACTCAAGTATGGCGACGTCAAAATTTGTCATTAGATGAATTCACTTGGCACATATGTAGCTTAGGTAAAACTGATCAGGGTACTTATTGTCTAATTTCAACATCTATCGCAATCGCTTTCAAGATGTGATACATTGATGCTTCTTTTTGGCACAAATAAAAACTTACCAAAGGAATGCAGCAATGTGTCACATCCATCTGTCAAATGAAAGCGATTGCGATAGATTTTCGATATTAGACAATAAGCCCCCTGATTTAGCTTGGTAGCCATCCTCCCCCCTTGGCCTTTATTCTCATAAGGACAGATTCTCAAAAGGACAGCAGTACAGGTAAGCAGAAAAAGAGAAAAGAAGGTTTGAATAGCTTTCTTTTCTTATTTTTCGTAATTAATGCAATACATCACCAAAGTACCAGGATCGCATAAATAAGGAGAAGGTTAACTTCTATAGTTTTAATCACTTTTTAATTTATTTTCTCCGTAATAGGTGACGTAGGCAGAAAAAAAATTGTACAATGACCCTCCTCTAAATCTATGCTACCCTGGACGGTACTTTGGTAACGTAATTTAATTTTTATTTATCAACTTTGAAAACATTGTTGTATCATTTATAAAACGGTACAATATTTTATGAAAAAAGCGCATTTCTGTCTGTACGCATGCGCAAGCTTCCTACTTAAAAAAATTTAAATCATTAATAAAACTGTAGTTCTGTATTTAATTTAGGAACATTTTCATAGACAACTTCGGTCAATTCATAGGGATTATAGGATAACTCACTTAAAAGGAGACGATTTACAGTCAGACTGTTTTGTTCACGTGAAGGAGCCTATCTGTAAGTGATTTATCTGACATTGCCATTATAATATCTTCAAGAAAAATGAGGCATCGATTGTTGACTATTTCAGATAAATCACTTTGAATATCTCCATGTTCTCTTTCAATTTGTCTCTTTATGTCTTCTGATAGACTTGCTTTATGATTTTCCCAAAGAGAAAGTGGGTCTGACATCTGGCAAAATATTAACATTATTGCAAACAGTTGCCGTATTTTTGGGAGATTCTGAGAGAGACGCTTCCTCCAAAGTGTTGGTTATTGTTATAAGTTTTTTTATTTCATAATTAATGAAATAACAGACTGTGTAAGGGCTCAGGATAGGGCTCAAGAGGATCTAGCTGAACTTTACCACCATTACAACATAACCCAGCTGGCTCATCACGCCATTTCAGGGCGCGGCACCAGGTACATGGAATGCGAGGTCCAAATTTAATTGATTTATCCGAGCAATAGTCAGTGAGATGGTCATAACTAAAACCTGAATTATGTTTATTAGTCCAAGGCAACAATATCCTTTCCCTGTATCTTGCAGCAGAAGCTTCATTAACGTGGGGATTACTAGAGGAATACCGCTGTACAGCTTGTCGATGTACGTCGGGATTTTTTTCGGTATACCTTTTGACAGCTTCTCGATTAACATTAGGATTATGTATTGCGTACCGTTTGACAGCTTCTCGATTAACATTAGGATTATGTATTGCGTACCGTTTGACAGCTTCTCGATTAACATTAGGATTATGTATTGCGTACCGTTTGACAGCTTCTCGATTAACATTAGGATTATGTATTGCGTACCGTTTGACAGCTTCTCGATTAACATTAGGATTATGTTTTGCGTACCGTTTCACAGCTTCTCGATTAACATCAGGATTATGTTTTGCGTATTTTACAGACGCAGTTCTTAGCTGTTTATTGCGGATTGCAACGGTGAACCTTTTCCTGCGTTTCTTCCCTTTCTTACTTATGGATGGAATAGACTCTTCTGAAGTAGGAGTAATTGTACTTTGTGAGATATTTATAAAGGTTGATGACCCCTCAGTAAGTGTATTTACCTCAGAAAAGATTGGCGACTCTTTAATCTCAGGAACAAAACTTACTTGTGTATAAGTCGGTGACTCTTTGATTTTTGTAAGAGGAATTTCTTCCGTATAAGTTGGTGATTCCATCTCGTTCACCACTTGATTGGGCAACGCGATTGGTGTTAAATTGAGGGGAATCATCGGAATAAGGACATCAAAATGTCCTGCACTAAAATATCCAGTAAATCGCAGCATCTTCACACCTTGCCGTACCTCTCCTAAATCTAGAATTAGATGGCCATCACGAAATACCTGAAACTTGTATGGATATATATCACTTGCTGCCATAAGTTCGCTGGTAGTTCCGTACGTATCGGAACGTGACATTTCGGCAATGTATCGACTTTTTGTGCCATATGGAGCTCCTGAACGGTCCTGCGTGAACGGCTGAAATCTCACCCAATTCTTAGATACGTGACCAACAATTTCCAGCCGTATCTGAGAAGATATTGATACATTTTCGTACATTAAATAAGAAAGCGAAGAGAACAGACATTCTCCATCCCCTTGTATATTAATTAGCCAGCAATGGATTTGCACGTTGTTATAGTAAATCACTTCAAACTGCATTTTTATAAAATCCGTGAAAGCCAAATCAAAATAAATAAAAACAATACTAATCGATAAGTAATTTATTTTTATCAGATTTTTTTCTATACGGATATAGAATAAACCTTCTATTTTTTATTTTATTTACCTTAGGATTTAATGCAAACGAACAAATAAATCAGAACAAACGAAAACAATAAAAGGAAAACAAATAAGTAATTGAATATATCAGAAAATTTATTCTGTACGGATATAGAATAAACCTTCTATTTTTAGTGTATTTATCTTAGGAGTTAATGCAAACGAACAAATAAATCAGAACAAACGAAAACAATAATAGGAAAACAAATTAGTAATTAAATTTATCAAAAAATTATTCTGTACGGATATAGAATAAACCTTCTTTATTTGAGTTTATTTTTTTAAGTAAGGAGTTAAACCAAACTAACAAATAAATCAGAACAAACGAAAACAATAATAGGAAAACAAATTAGTAATTACATTTATCAAAAATTTGTTCTATATGGATATAGAATAAACCTTCTTTATTTAAGTTTATTTATCTTAGGAGTTAAACCAAACGAACAAATAAATCAGAACAAACGATAACAATAATAGGAAAACAAATTAGTAATTACATTTATCAAAAATTTATTCTATACGGATATAGAATAAACCTTCTTTATTTTAGTTTATTTATCTTAGGAGTTAAACCAAACGAACAAATAAATCAGAACAAACGAAAACAATAATAGGAAAACAAATTAGTAATTACATTTATCAAAAATTAATTCTATACGGATATAGAATAAACCTTCTTTATTTTAGTTTATTTATCTTAGGAGTTAAACCAAACGAACAAATAAATCAGAACAAACGAAAACAATAATAGGTAAACAAATTAGTAATTACATTTATCAAAAATTTATTCTATACGGATATAGAATAAACCTTCTTTATTTTAGTTTATTTATCTTAGGAGTTAAACCAAACGAACAAATAAATCAGAACAAACGGAAATAATAATAGGTAAACAAATTAGTAATTACATTTATCAAAAATTTATTCTATACGGATATAGAATAAACCTTCTTTATTTTAGTTTATTTATCTTAGGAGTTAATGCAAACGAACAAATTAATCAGAACAAACGAAAACAATAATAGGAAAACAAATAAGTAATTTAATTTATCAGAAAATTTCTTCTATACAAATTTAGAATAAACCTTCTTTATTTTATCTTAAGATTTAATGCAAACGAACGAAAGAATCAGATCAAACGAAAACAATAAAACCAATGCAAACGAATCCTAACAAACGAAAACAATAAAACTAATGCAACCGAATCAGACAGAACAAACGAAAACAATAAAACGAATGGAAACGAATCAGAAAAAACGAAAACAATAAAACTAATGCAAGCAAATCAAAACAAACGAAAACAATTTTCAAACGAACAAAACCATAGCGCTATCTAATTTAACCAGACTGGAGGCGCTTTATTACCGACAAATCTTTTTTTTAAATAATAAACGTTTCATTAAACTAATATTATAGAAAATCGGTAAAATTAGAAATGAAACGCTTTGTAGCTAAGATAATTGTGTCCAAAATGAAACGTCAGCTCGTGCAGTGACAACTGATATTTATTTTTCTTATATTATTATTCAAATGCACTAAGAAGTTTTAATTCCGATGTCGAAGTCTATCACCAAAAAAGTAAACGTCATGCGTCAGCTCGTGCAGTGACAACTGATATTCATTTTTCTTATATTATTATTCAAATGCACTAAGAAGTTTTAATTCCGATGTCGAAGTCTATCACCCCAAAAGTAGCTTTCTACTACTTTTTAACCCTGTTAGAGGATAAATAAAAAAAATACGAAACACGTGTTCAATTAATTTTGTGAAAGAATGTCTATGCCAAATTTCAAGTCAATCGGGCCAAGGAATCGCGTTCCCCCATACAAACTTTGCTACCCTGTTTCACCCCCTTAGGGGTTGAATTTCGCGAAATCCCGTCTTAGTGAGCACCTACCTCTTAAAAGGAACCCCCATGCAAAATTTGAGACTCCTATCACTTGTAGTTTCTGAGATTTCGTGATGAGTGAGTGAGTGAGTCAGTGATTTACTCTTTTATATATATAGATATATAACTAGTGTTTCGCCCTGGTGCGCGGGCTGCTGAAGCTGAACTAGAAGCAGAAGGAAGATTCGATAATATCAGACAAAAGTTCTCGAATGTGATTCCACCGCCTAAGGTAATAACGCAAAACAACTTCCCACAAAACTATTCCGCGGGAGCGCAACATATCGGGTATCCCTTACAACAAAGGCCCATTAACAGGCAGCCGAGCCAGAATCAACAAAGATTTAACAATGGGTCATATCATCGTCGGAATCCGTGGACACCTAACCCAAACAATGTTTTTAATAGACCGCGATACGGATACTTCGATAGCAACCGGAGGAATAATGACCAACGGGCTTTGTTACCAGCTGAACCGCAGCCGCAGTATCACGCGCAAGACGTAAGCATGAGGACCGCTCCTCAGCTTAGACTGGGACAAGTGAATTTAGGTCGAGGTCTGGTGGCGGAGGAAGTGTTCCACCTCGAAAATAATAATAACTTAGAAACTTTCGAGTGCCAAAACCCGAATCGTTTAAGTAGTGCTGATAATGTTAACGAAAGTGTTCAGGATTTTCGCGTGGCTCTAGATCGGAGGCCAAACCGATAGAGTTCAATCATGTGAAATCGTATTTACCTTATTTTGAAACGGACTGTCCGAAGTTAAAAATTCTAATAGACACTGGTAGTCAGAGATCGTTTATGACTACTAAAGTCCAACAAAAATATTTTGCTAGTAAATTCAAGCCAGAAAAGTTTACCGTAAAGACCTCTCATGGTGTGACGTCACATAACGGTGTAGTAGAGACCCCTTACTGGAAAAAATATTTCGGTAATGGAGATAGTTTAATGAAGTTTTATATTTATGATTTTAGTGATAAGTATGATATATTAATGGGAACTGATATGATAGAACAAATAGGTGCAAAAATTGACCTTAAGGAAAGAAAGTTAATAATGCCCGATCGCGAGTTATTAATATTCCATATGACGGAAGATAATAATTGTAATATTAAAGATTTATGTGATACTTATAGTGATTTGTTTACGGAGGACGTTACAAATAGTGCAACGACAAAAATAAAACATAAAATAACTTTGTTAGATAGTGAACCAATTTATCAAAGGCCATATAGGTTACCTCAAATTCAACAAGAGGAAACAAAAAAGCAAATCGATAAATTGTTAAAAGAAAATATAATTAGACCTTCAGAATCTCCTTGGGCCTCTCCGGTACATATTATATCGAAAAAGTTAGATCAGTCAGGTGTTCAGAAGTGGCGTATGGTTATTGACTATCGACGCTTGAACGAGAAAACCAAGTCCGATAAGTTCCCGCTGCCGAACATCGAAGAGCTGTTCTCCAAATTACAAGGTAATCATTATTTTACTACTTTAGATTTAACATCGGGTTATCATCAAATATTAATGGATAACGACTCGATAGAGAAAACCGCGTTTAGTACACCCGACGGACATTACGAGTTTCTTAGGATGCCGTTTGGTCTAAAGAACGCGCCTGCGACTTTCCAACGCATGATGAATAGTGTGTTGAAAGATGAAATAAATAGAAATATTTGTCTTTGTTATTTAGATGATATTATAATATATTCAAAAACAGAGCAAGATCATGTAAATAGATTACAACAAGTTTTTGAAGCGTTAAGACGAGCAAATCTTAAAGTAAATAAAAATAAATGCGTTTTTATGGCTGAAGAAATAGAATTTTTAGATCATGTTTTAAATAAAGACGGTTTGAAGCCTAATCAAAAGAAAATTGAGGCAATAAAGAAATTCCCTATTCCTAAAACTTTAAAAGAAATTAGGGCATTTTTAGGATTAATAGGTTATTATAGGAAATTTGTTCCAGATTTGAGTAGAATAACTAAGCCACTTACGGAAGCTACAAAAAAGGGTGCAGTAATAAATATTAACGATAAAAAATACATTGAGGCAGTAGAGACCTGTAAACGACTATTAAAACGCTCCAATTTTAGCTTTTCCCGATTTCAATAAAACTTTTGTTGTTACTACGGACGCTCCTGATATCGCGTTAGGAGCAGTGTTGAGTCAGGATAGTCATCCTATAGCTTATGCTTCGCGAACGTTAAGTAGCACCGAACAAAGATATAATACAACCGAAAGGGAATTATTGGGAATATTATGGGCCGTTACCCAATTTAGACCTTATATTTATGGTAGGAAATTTATTTTAAGAACGGACCATCAGGCGTTAATTTGGTTGTCTAAACTAAAGGAACCAAATCAACGTTTAAATCGTTTGAAATTAAAGTTACAAGATTACGATTATACTATAGAACATGTAAAGGGTAAAGATAATCATGTAGCTGACGCATTAAGTAGGGTAGAAATATTTAACACAGATACTTCTAGTTCTAGTTCTATGAAAGTTAATTTAGAAGAAGATTTAGCATTAACTAATAGTTCAATAAGTAGTACCGCGGAAGGTTCGCGTCGAGACGATGAAACGGTACATTCGAATCAAGATGATAGTGATACAGGAATTCCTATCATTAACGCTTACCCGCCGAAAAGATTGAAGCGTGTAATATTTGAAATGGCTCCTTATAAAAAGGCAGTCAGAGAGAATGGTGTTTGGTATTTTTATATTCCCCCAAATATAGAGGAGGAAACTATTAAAGAATTTATGTTAGAATATTTACCTCACAATAAATATGCATTTATAATACCGAACGAAGACCTTTACAACTTTGTTTCGGAAGTATATAGAAAATATTTCGATCATACTAAGTTTAAACCAGTTAGGTATACGAAGTCCTTAATAGAAATAAACGATAAGAAAGAACAATTAAAGTTAATAAAAAATTATCATTTACAGGATAATAGACACGCAGGTATAGAGAGTTTATACAAACAGTTACGCGAAAAATATTATTGGGAGAATATGCGAAAACAAATAAAGAAATTTGTCTCACAATGCGAATCGTGTAAAACAGAAAAATATAATAGACATCCTTATACCACCGAATTTAGTCTCACTGAAACGCCGCAAAAACCTATGGAGGTGTGGCATATCGACTTCATGTCTCTAGAGAGGCAATGGTATTTAACTGTTATAGATAAATTTTCTAAATATGCAATAATAAAGCCTACCGAAAAATCCAAAGTCTATGAAACATTAAGTGAAATATTTGCTATGATCGGAACACCAACAAAAATAGTTCACGATGGCGAGCAATCATTTTGTAGTGAAATAATAAATGAGTTATTTCAAACTTATAATATAATAAATCATACTACGAGCCCTCAGCATCACAAATCAAATTCGGATGTGGAGAGATTACATAACACTATACAAGAACTTTATAGGTTGCAACGAGATTCGGATTTAAATAAAAATCAGAAAATATTTTATATAACTCATGCCTATAATAATACAATGCACAGTGCAATAAATATGTCACCATTTGAAGTCCATTTCGGACGTAAGCCAAAGCTTAGGAGCTTTGACGACATGCGAGTTACAATTCAACATTATACCGCACAACAAAAGGAATTTGTCGATAATTTAAATAAAAATATTACAGAAAGGTTAAAGGAACAAAAAGATAAACGGAATGAAAGATTAAATAAAAACATTAGGCCGCCAAAACAATTTAAAATAGGCGATACAGTTTATTTAAAAAATAGTATGGCGGATAGACATAAAACAAAACCTAGATTTTTAGGACCTTTTAAAATAGAAGGGTGCGAACCAAATAATAAGTATAAGCTAAATAATGGTAGAACATATCATATAGAAGAACTGGTTGTTACAGAATCGTCATTATCTTCGGATACAAGTTCAGACAATTAAATTCGGATGAGCACATAGTCTTGGTAGAGATGAAACCAACCCGAATAATCGAAGGAAGATGGACGGTTATACATAGATTAGATATTAAGCCAATTTTGTTAAATAAAGACATGGTAAAATTAGCTGTAGAGACTGCAATGTCGAAAACTAAGTTAGAAGATTTTAAAGTTATTTACGATAGGGTTAATATTATAATGGATCATGTAGAGGAAATATGTAATCATTTAAATATACAAGCTAAGACTAGGAGTAAAAGAGGTTTAATAAATGGTTTAGGCTCAGTAATTAAGGCAATTAGTGGTAATTTGGATCAAAATGACTTAGATAATATTCAGAAAGATTTGGAAACTGTTAAAGTAGCTTATAATAAACAAATATCTATAACTGATAGTGCTTTAGAAGAATATAATCATCAAATTAAGAAAATAACTGATATTCAAAATAATGTAGATAAGCAACTTGTATCATTGTCAAATAGTATAACACAACAGAAAGTAGCATTAATGTTGTTATTCCAAGCTCAGAGTTTACAGGATGTTTCAGAGAGATTAACTACAGCAATAACATTTGCCGAACATCATATGTATCATTATAGTATTATACAATCACATCTTTTACAAAAAACTTTAAATGTAATTCCAAGTAGAGTAATGATTTCTAATAACATTAATGATATAGAACCTTTTATAAGAGTGAACAGTAGAATTATACAAAATATTGTATACTTTACTTTGAATATACCATTAGTTAAGCCACAGGTATTTAAGACAAGAAAGATTGTACCCATTATCCAAAACATTCCTACCTGTTCCTATCCTGTGATGCGAAAGGTTACTTTGGCATACAACGAGCTAGAAGGCCTATGAAGTTGAAGATTGTACAGAACTTCGCGAAAATATTTGTCAAGGAAGCATTTTACAAATAAATACTTGTGAAACTGAAATTTTGTGGAAGCAAGAAGAAAATAAGTGTAAATTAGTGCCAGTGAGGTGTCCTGACGAATTGCTTCAAGAAATCACACCAAAAGCAATTTACATCTATACAAATAAAACAAAAGAAATTACAATCAAATGTGACAAACATGAAGAAACATTATGGATAAAAGGAGCTTATTTACTAAATGGAGAGAACTGCGAGCTCAGTGTTTCAGGAATCAAGAGATTTCAGACTAAGGAGTCGGAAGGAAAAATAATTATAACAAATCTGCGATTGAATAAGACAGAGAATATCCCCGATATAGAATTAACTTATGATGCGGAGAAAATAGAAAATAAATTGAAACAATTGAAACGAATCGATGAGTTGAAGACAGAAAAGACTCATAACATAATCCAATATGGATGCATCATAGTTATAATTGTTATCATTATCACGATAATTATGCTTAAATTTTTCAGATCCCAGGTTCGATACAAACCTAGGACTTCAAAATTGGAGGGGGATAGTCAAGCAACCTCAAGTGACGAAAGTCATAAAAATATAATCGTCGCCGCAGACGACGATATAACCCAAACAAACGCAATACCATTGAATTCCTGGAGTTCGACCATTGTGACGCCGTGGACTTCCAAGACAGAAAACACCAGAAACAATAGGGCGTTGGCACCAGCGCCTATATAAGCAAGCTCCGCCAAGACTTCGGGTCTTTTTGCTCACCTCGCTCAAGCAGTAAACACCGGTCTTAGAGTATTGCCGTCGCTATCGACAGCCATAGTTAAAATTAGTTAAAGTTAAGTCCAAATCTGTAAATTTCGAAATAAATATATTTTTTTAAAGCTAATATCGTTTCGAATATTTTGACTCACAAATGCATATTTGCATATGCGAATGCATATAACGCTCTATTTACGACGTTAATGCATATTTTAGCCTTTTTTCCCCAATCGTGCATATTTCGTTTAGGAGCAGGAGGTATGCATAGGGAATTATTTAAGCTAACTTCTATTTAAATCAATAGAAATACTGGAAACAATGATCGAACTCACCAACGTCTTTCCTAATTAAATATCAGAAAAGTTTTGTAAAAAGTTACACGCTATTTTGTTTAAAAAACCCGAGTCTTCACAAAAATTATGCATTATTTCAAGAATAGCTCGTTGTATTTGTAACGTCTTTAATTAAAATACTTACATATACACATATTGAAATTTATTTTTTTATTTTGCATTGTGCATATTTTGGGCATAATAACGGTTTTTAGTCCATATTTCGACCTTTTTTAGAGCATATTTGCATGCATATTTTGGCACTTTTTTGTGCATATAATCCGATGTCTAGTTATGATGTAAATATTTACAGAAGAGTTATTATATAATTTTTAGTCTGTTTTTACTAGTCCGTAGTTTATGTTTTTAGTCCGTTTTAAAAACGTGTTTTTAACAAAGGGTTTTTTTTCAGTAAATTATAATTTTCTGCTTTTAAGTTAACGAGCTAATACAAAAAATCTTAAACCTAAAAACGTGGGGCGCATGCTAAAAACAATATGGATAATACATTTTAAAAAATGCGCCCCACGTTTTTGGGTTTAAAATTTGTGACGGTATAGGGTTATAAATATTTACAGAAGAAATTATATTTTTACTTTTTAGTGTGTTTTCACTAGTCTGTTTTAATGTTTTTAGTCCATTTGTTTGTAATAATTTCGTCTGTTTTAAAAACTTGTTTTTAAATTTTTTTTTTCAGTAAATTATTATTTTCTGCTTTTTAGTTAACAAGCTAAGCCTAAAAATATACCATCTTCTATCGGAGCACTCGTCAAGACGATTCAAACGAGCCCAAACTCGATGGGGTTCCATGGTTTTATTACAGTGTCCCAGTAGCCTTCTTCCGGCTCCATCATCAGACCCTGGAAACTATTTCCCAACAAAGTACTCGTCAAGACGATTCAAACGAGCCCAAACTCGAGGGGGTTGCATGGTTGCATGGTTTTATTATAAAGTTTCTATGGCCTTTCTCCGACTCCATCATCATATACTCGGACACTATTTCCCATGAAAGTACTCGTCAAGATGATTCAAACGAGCCTAAACTCGATGGGGTTGCATGGTTTTATTACTAAGTTCCTGTATCCTTCTTCCGGCTCCATCATCAGACCCTGGAAACTATTTACCAACAGAGTACTCGTCAAGACGATTCAAACAAGCTCAAACTCGATGGGGTAGCGTAGTTTTATTAAAGAGTTCATGTGTCCTACTTCCGGCTCCATCATCAGACCCTGGAAACTATTTTCCAACAAAGTACTCGACAAGACGATTCAAATGAGCTCAAACTCGATGTGGGTTTGATGGTTTTGTTACAGAGTTCCAGTGGCCTTCTTCCGGCTCCATCATCAGACCCTGTACACTATTTTCCAACAAAGTACACGTCAAGACGATTCAAACGAGCCCAAACTTGATTGGATACCGCGGTTTTATTAAAGAGTTTCTGCGTCCTTCTTCCCGCTCCATCATCAGACCCTGGAAACAATTTCCCAACAGAGTACTCATCAAGACGATTCAAACGAGCTCAAACTCGATGGGGTAGCGTGGTTTATTTAAAGAGTTCCGTTGGCCTTCTTCCGGCTCCATCATCAGACCCTGGAAACTATTTTCCAACAAAGCACTCGTCAAGACGATTCAAACGAGCCCAAACTCGATGGGGTTGCATGGTTTAATTACTGAGTTCCAGTGGCCTTCTTCCGGCTCCATCATCAGACCCTGGACACTATTTTCCAACAAAGTTCTCGTCAAGACGATTCAAACGAGCCCAAACTTGATGGGATACCGCGGTTTTATTAAAGAGTTCCTGTGTCCTTCTTCCCGCTCCATCATCAGACCCTGGAAATGATTTCCCAACAGAGTACTCATCAAGACGATTCAAACGAGCCCAAACTCGATGGGGTAGCGTGCTTTATTTAAAGAGTTCCTGTGGCCTTCTTCCGGCACCATCATCAGACCCTGGAAACTATTTTCCAACAAAGCACTCGTCAAGACGATTCAAACGAGCCCAAACTCGATGGGGTTGCATGGTTTAATTACTGAGTTCCAGTGGCCTTCTTCCGGCTCCATCATCAGACCCTGGACACTATTTTCCAACAAAGTACTCGTCAAGACGATTCAAACGAGCCCAATCTCGATGGGGTAGCGTGGTTTTATTAAAGAGTTCCTGTATCCTTCTTCCGGCTCCATCATCAGACCCTGGAAACTATTTTCCAACAGATTACTCGTCAAGACGATTCAAACGAGCCCAAACTCGATGGAGTTGCATGGTTTTATTACTGAGTTCCAGTGGCCTTCTTCCGGCTTCATCATCAGACCTTGGACACTATTTCCCAACAAAGTACATGTCAAGACGATTCAAACGAGCCCAAACTCAATGGGGTAGCGCGGTTTTATTGAAGAGTTCCTGTGTCCTTCTTCGGACTCCATCATCAGACCCTGGATACTATTTCCCAACAAAGTACACGTCAAGACGATTCAAACGAGCCCAAACTTGATGGGGTAGCTCGGTTTTATTAAAGAGTTCCTGTGTCCTTCTTCCCGCTCCATCATTAGACCCTGGAAATGATTTCCCAAAAAAGTACTCATCAAGACGATTCAAACGAGCCCAAACTCGATGGGGTAGCGTGGTTTATTTAAAGAGTTCCAGTGGCCCTCTTCCGGCTCCATCATCAGACCCTGGAAACTATTTTCCAACAAAGCACTCGTCAAGACGATTCAAACGAGCCCAAACTCGATGGGGTTGCATGGTTTAATTACTGAGTTCCAGTGGCCTTCTTCCGGCTCCATCATCAGACCCTGGACACTATTTTCCAACAAAGTACTCGTCAAGACGATTCAAACAAGACCAAACTCGATGGGGTAGCGTGGTTTTATTAAAGATTTCTTGTGTCCTTCGTCCGGCTCCATCATCAGACTCTGGAAATGATTTCCCAACAAGGTGCTCGTAAGTACGATTCAAATAAGCCGAAACTCGATGGGGTTGCACGGTTTCAATATTGAGTTCCTATGGCATGGCCTACCGGCTTCATCATCAGACCCTGGATCTCGTCTCCCATCAGAGTACTCATCAAGACAATTCTAACGAGCCCAAACTCGATGGGGTAGCGTGGTTTATTTAAAGAGTTCCAGTGGCCCTCTTCCGGCTCCATCATCAGACCCTGGAAACTATTTTCCAACAAAGCACTCGTCAAGACGATTCAAACGAGCCCAAACTCGATGGGGTTGCATGGTTTAATTACTGAGTTCCAGTGGCCTTCTTCCGGCTCCATCATCAGACCCTGGACACTATTTTCCAACAAAGTACTCGTCAAGACGATTCAAACAAGACCAAACTCGATGGGGTAGCGTGGTTTTATTAAAGATTTCTTGTGTCCTTCGTCCGGCTCCATCATCAGACTCTGGAAATGATTTCCCAACAAGGTGCTCGTAAGTACGATTCAAATAAGCCGAAACTCGATGGGGTTGCACGGTTTCAATATTGAGTTCCTATGGCATGGCCTACCGGCTTCATCATCAGACCCTGGATCTCGTCTCCCATCAGAGTACTCATCAAGACAATTCTAACGAGCCCAAACACGATGGAGTTGTATGGGCTCATCATAGAGTTCCTGTAGCGTTCTTCCGGCTTCATCATCAGATCAGCTCAATGATACCATACTATTACATTGTCTTCCAATTCTGACCTATGTTCAAAGTCTCAAGTCTCTAGCTCATCGGGAAGCTAGTATTAAATTGTTTGAAAACTTTGTGGACAAATAAACAAATAATTGAGAAAGCAACCTAATAAAAACGTGTTAAATATCTTAAATCTTTATTCAAATAAACTTAATAATAAAGCGGTTTTAAATTTTCCTAACACCCGTTTCAGACTTTTTTTAGGAAGCTTAATGGTTGAGCTTTCAGTATTTGGATACACGACTCAGTCGTGAGCCTTTTTAAAAACAGCTCGAGTCGTTTGAGTCTTGTGAGTCTTTTAAGTCTTGTGAGTCTTTTAACATAACGACTGAGTTTTATTGAAAAGACTCGAACCTCGAGTCTTTATTTTAGACTTGAGGCGCTTAAAATGGAGGCGAGTCCTTTTATTAAGACTTAAAAGACTCAAGTCTTTTCATCACTATTACTGATCCTCATTCTTCACATTGATGAGATAACGCTGGCTTACATGTGGGGCAGTTTTGCCGTGACTCGCAAGTGAGTGTGTCTGGAGAGGCCAGATTTGCACGAACGATGACGAAGTTCCACGGGAAAAGCTACCTTATGGCCTGGCTGTAGGGTACCTCGTCGACGGTAAAAATATCGCGCGTTGAAAAAATCGCTCGTGTGAACGATTGATAATACTGGCTGGCCATACGTGAGTGATAAGACTTATGATATTCTGATTTAAAAAAAAACTATAATTTGAAATTCAAAATTTATTCTTGTTTCTGTTTTGTTTTTTCATTCGTCCTGACTGTTGTAAACATGTTCAATAAATATATACTGAAAATATTTAGGAAATCAAATAAGGTGACATACACTATATCTTTTGAGGCGTGCACATCAGGTGCCTCAGCACTGCGTGTGAGTGAGGGGGGACTGGTTTACCCACTACCAGTAATCTATACTGCTGAAGACATAATCATCTTTATTCAAGTAAACGGAATTCAGAGAAGTGACAAAAAGTACGAGGGGAGTGGGAGCTTTACTTTAGAAGGCATAACAGCACTTGCAGCTAGCCTTGCTGGGCACCACTATACGCCTATAGAGCCTGTATTCCTGACTTTAAAAACAGCATTAGAGACCTACAAATCAGACTATTACCATGGCACAAGTAGTAGCTCAGGGTCAGACAACCCAAGAAATTGAAACAGACATCAGTGTGAATGGTGTACTTCCAACACTAATTTCTAGTGCAACCATACATGCGTCTTACACATGCTTTGGTTTGACAGCCGAAGATGTTCGCACTAGCTATGGGCAAGCTGAATTCAACTTTAGCGAGCTAGAAGAAGAATTTAAAAAGCACTGTAAGGATTATGGATGTGAAGTGACTGATGCAGCCTCACAAGCTATAGACTTCGCTATAAAAATGATTTATGAGGCTGCGCCACAGATACGGACAGAGAAAAAATCCAAGGGAGATAAGGTAATACGTTTTGTGTTCCCGTATAAAAAATCTGGAAGTACTCTATCAGTACACTACGTGTACGTATCGACTTTCAAGGACATTACCTATAGTAGCTTTTCCGATGAAAAGAAGATGGTGCTTACATTTAAGCAAGCTGGGTTGTTGGCCACCAAAACATTATCGCTTGTAAATGAGTACCTATATAACATTGATCAGACAAAATTGCTTACACCACTATGTGGAGCCATTTATGCTAAAGAAGAAGTTGGAGTCATGGCAGAGGAATTGGGCATGCAAGTTCCTACAGTTATGAGCATATTAAATGAAAGTTGCTGTACCGGAGGGCATTACCTCGAAAATTCGAGTATGGCATGTGCAGTTGCAGCCGCTATCAGTGCCACTAGAAAGGTGACTGATAAGAATGTGCGTGACAGCATAATATCTAAAGTGGTTAAACAATACTCCAAGAAGCACAAATCATTCAACGAATTGCTGACAGCAAGTTAAAAAAGCCTCAATAGAGGTTTGTATGAGTAAGTTGTAAGCAACTTAAGGGGGAGTGTTGTAAACTAAATCTCCAAGCCATAAATTTAAAAAGTAAAAAAGTAGAAATGTCACTCTGTTTTTTCCCTCGTTTCGATGTAAGATCGTACTATTTTAAAAGTGAAAATAAAACACATTAATAAACGAAGTTCCATGTTTTAATGATCGTTTCCAAGAAAGAAAAATATAAAACTGACGCCTCCATCCAAATTGCATGTAAATCCTTAATTGAACATGGTCCGCGAAGGCGACGCCAATAATGGAGCCGCTGATCGTCGTGGCATATACAACGTAAGTATTTTACCTTTTTTACATTTTTTATTATGAATGCAAAACATTTTTAGGAACACCTCAGAATCGGTTAATACTTAAGTACAACTTTTTCCTAGAAAAATCTTAGATTAATAGAAATATAATTAAAAAAAAACATTTTATCAATACTAATGAAATCAGCCACGTCAGTAGACTGATTTGTATGAAGAGTCCACACAAAATTTCCATATTTCGAGCCATGTTTCTAAGAGAAAGTTGTTTTACCGATTCTGAGGCGAGGATTCTTAGAGTTGCAGGGTTGTTGTTAGATATTGTTGTTACAAGTTTGAAGCTGGCTCCTCTTGTGCGCGGTACTGTTCTGTGTCAGCATCTTATCAAAGTTTGTAATATCATAATGGCACGTCTTAAGTATGTTATAAGTGTCAATCAAGTCGGTCTCCTATTTGCGATAGGACCTTGATTGGAGGAGCGCAGTCGTAGAGATAGGCTACTCTACGACTGTGGCCATTCAATCCAATTGGTAACATTTACATACTTATAACATTTGAAATTAACACTTTTTTTTGTTTCAGCTATACTGCCCGATATGTAATAAGAATTATATAAAGAAAAGCAACCTCAATAGACACATCAAAGAAAAACACATTGAGGAAATGTCAGTCCCCACTGTAAGTATCCATACCGTGTGAGACTTCCCAAGTAACATTTCATTGGGGCCTAGGTTGTAAAAAATGCCTTTGGGTTCTATTAAGGACTTAAAAAGGTTAATGCTGTGCCTGTAAATATTAAGTACTTGAAAATAATTTTTAAGTCCTAAAACTAATTGTTTATAATTACAACCTTGGAGCCGCTCACAGGAGTTTATATTTACATTATTTTTACCTGTGTTTCAAGAGGATATAGTCCTAGGATCTTGTAGTTCTCGGAGACTCCTGATTAAGTTCTGGAAAGGCTAGCATTATGCTAAAGTGGGAGCTAAAGGTAATTTTTTTAACTTTGATACAACCAAGAAGCTTATACCCGCAATGGAGATTGCACGCCTAGTATCATAGTGAAGATTGAAAAAAGACTCTTTAGTGACGTCACGGCGTATTGCTATCTCTTTCTTTTCGTTTTACAATACGTTTTCGTTTCTCACGAACGAACGAACGACGAACAGCGAACACGTATTGTAACACTAAAGAAAGAGGTTGCAATAAGCCGTCACGTCACTCAAGGACATTTTTTCTATCTTCACCATGACACTGGCCGTGCAATCTCCATTCGAGGGAGCTATAAGCTTCTTGGATACAACCATAAAGTTATGGAATGTAGAAATCACTTTTAAGTTAATTCTATAACCTACATAAAACCTTTAGACTGTTTTAAAGTTGTCTAGGCAAACAAATTAGGACGGAGTGGTTAAAACCCAAACCAGTAAGCTATTTTTATGAGCTGAAGGCATGATTCAAGTCCTACAAGAATATTTTAAAGCTTTAGAGGCATCCTTAAAAACATCAGTTGTATTGCATAGAGATGGGTAGGGGAAAAAAAATCGAATTAGTACCGGATATGTTCATATTTTATCATTTAAATAATAAGGATAGACTGGTGGAGAGATTAGGTGGAATTATTAAATGAGTTGTCCGTTTTTAAACGATCCTATTCAGTTTCACTGCTTGCTATGTAATGGACGATTGACCATCAATACTTGTAGTAAGAAAAAAACAAATTATCCGTATATCCGTACGTATTTAATTTAATCACATATTCATAAAGCACTCAGAATTCTACACAAGAAAATCCATGTTGTCGATAATATAGAATATAAAGTAACACAAATGCGCATGGTATGGAAACGAAACACGAAGCTACGTAGGTATCATCCTCATCAAATTTGCAAAAGAATGCGGAAATATTGATAAAAATCTATGGCTGCATGACTGGTCGTTTCACATGACCACACTAGCCAAATTTTTTCATTACAATTTATTCTATCGCATTTCTTGAGAAAAGTACCTACTCACAATCAAAAGCCATGCCAAATGACTAAAGTCAAGCGCCAATCAAATTAAAATATGGTCTCATTCTTAAAGTAGGTAACCTCTTTCAAACCGAAAAATAAATCATCTAAATCGGTTAATTAATCGATCATCCGTATAAAATATATATATTCATTATTATAGTAACCTAGATTAAAACCATGAAATCAAATGTGATCAACTTGGGAACAAACCTGATATAATAATGTTCGAATCATTTCAATAGGTTCAGCCGTCTTCGAGTAATCAATGTGTACGTTCTTTAAAAAAATATATACCTACCCGACGAATTAGATAATTATCCTCCTCCTTTTTAAGTCGGTTAAAAAGTCTATTTACTTATAGTTTTATTACTTACGGGTCTCAAAAATTCAAAGTTTTGTTAAATTAAATCCTTTTCTATTTACAATTTAACCAGAAAATAATCGGGTTTAGGTACATCCTATACCGAAAGTGGCGACCCGTAAATTTCTCGTAATTTTTCCGGGATTTTTCCAACATTTAGTTTTTTTCCGGATAAAATCCCATCCCTATGCAAGATCAACCGTCACAGGGTCAAACGCAAGTCCTACAGCCAAAACTTAAAAGCTACTAATTATGCTCAACGGTTGTTTTCGCGACTTGCAAGTTTTGAACTACTCCTAGCGACAACCTTAAAGCTGCGAAAACAGCCTTGTAGTTCTAAATAGCTCCGGGAGATTACCTTTAGCTCTTATTTTGGCAAACATTAAGAGCTTTTAGCTGTTACAGTTCTGAAAAGGTTAATTTTAATGTTTTTTAGTAATTTCCTAAAGTCAGCCATGTTTTTTCACTGAAATAAAAAAAATCGAAACAAAAAAGCAATATTTTCATTCTATAGGCAAAATTAAATAAGGGGTGCTGTAACTATTTAAAAAAAATGCTTTTTATATGAATAGACGTTTAATTTTTAATGCAATTTCCCACTCTTATTTTATAATTTTTATTTATTAAAATATCTTTGAAAATTTCATCTTACGAAAGGCCCTTCTCGTATATAGCACTATTATCCTAAAGTATCACAATGAAGTGCCAGTCGCATTATTTTTATCATTTTTCTGGACTTTAGCAAGTTACTTATTTTTTTTTATAAATACAACACTTACTTATCCAGCCATTTTGAAATTTGGTGTAATGTCAGCGAATGTCGCCATTATATGGCCATTATAAACAGTTTCTGTGTAGACAAATCTTACACAGAAACATTTTAAAACTTGAGAGTCCTGGAATGGCATTTATCCAAGCCCATCAAAAAGGTTTTAAGTTGTCATAGAGTTACATACAAGACTTATTTAGAACCTTAAAGCTGCCCTGTAAGGTTATATTAACGTTAAATTAAGGTTGTGAAGGTTATATTTAGGTTCTGTGTAAACACTTAGAATGGTTCTGGATTTGAGCTGTAGGTTCTGCTGCAGCTCTCAGAAAGGTTCTGAAACTGGGGCCCTTTTTACACACAGGAGGTTAATACAAGGTTATTATAACGTTATTGCGCCTTTTAGGACTTACGAGCAGATTTTCATACAAAGGTTCTAGAACCTTTTCAAAACCTTTCTAGAACCTAAAATGTTACTTGGGAAGTTCCTGCTCGTTCGTTCAAGTGACTCCGCAAATAAATAACCTCACGGCACAATACTGCTTTCACGCGCGTGGGTGGATGCGTTCGCGTTCACGGGAGGTCACGTTAGCGGACCGCGAACGCTTTGGCGAGGGTGCAAATACCGACACTGAACGGGGAACAAGGCGTGAACGGGCGCGAAAGCCATCCACACTCGCGGTTCACAGCTTTCACGGGTGTTCATGGCGCGAATGTGGAGCCCTTGACAACTATCTTACTTAAAGCAGCAATATAACTGCGGTTTCAATCGAGAAATTGTTAGCAACAGAGTTACGTAATTAGCTAGCCGGCCTACCGTAAACCAGAGGGCAGATTTTGTAACTTTTTCGCAATCAACTCTGACAGGAATCGCAGTTACATTGCTGCTTTAGTTAAGAACCAATGTGACAACTATCTTACTTAAAGCAGCAATGTAACTGCGCTTTCAATCGATTTCAATCGGAAATCGTTAGCAACAGACTTACGTAATCAATGGGCTGGCGCAAACTTCTGCGAGTGTGGAAGTGTGGGGCAGTTTTGCCGTGATTCGCAAGCGAGTGTGTCTGGAGAGGCCAAATTCGCACGGACGATGACGAAGTTCCACGGGAAAAGCTACCTTATGGCCTGGCCGTAGGGTACCTCGTCGGCGGTAAAAATATCGCGCGTTGAAAAAATCGCTCGTGCCAGTCAGCCAGTATTAGCAATCGTTCATTGCTAATACTGGCTGGCCATATAGTGAGTGATAGACTTATGATTTTTTGATTTAAAAGAGAACTCTTAATTTGAAATTCAAAATTTATTATTTTGTCTGTTTTGTTTTTTATTCTTCTTCCAGCCTCCATACTTGCTCCATCCATTATAGGTGCATTATATTATATAGACTGTTCGTGAGAAATTGGAGAAAATCATAGACTTCTATGGAGAAATAATGGACAACCGCGACAGTGGTGAAAATGCCAATGCCAACAATAATCGACAAATATACAATGTAAGTACCTACATTTTTTATTAAGAATGCAAAACATTTTTAGGAACGCCTCAGAATCGGTAAGTACTTACAACTTTTTCTTAGAAAAATCTTACATTAATAGAAATTAATAAAAAACCATTTTATCCATACTAATGAAATCAGCCACGTTGGTTATCTGATTTGTATGAAGAGTCCAAACAATGTTGCCATATTTCGAGCCATGTTTCTAAGAGAAAGTTGTTTTACCGATTCTGAGGCGAGGATTCTGCGAGTTGTAGGGTTGTTGTTACAAGTTTGAAGCTGGGTCCTCTTGTGCGTTGTACTGTTCTGTTTCAGCATCTTGTCAAAGTTTGGAATATCACAATGGGCACTTAGTATGTTAGATAGAAGTGTCAATCAAGTCGGTCTCCTATCTGCGACAGGAGCTTGATTGGAGGAGCGCAGTCGTAGAGATAGAGGGAGAATACACGATCATGCAGACTGACGGAAGACCGCACTGTTTTTTCTATGAAATTTCATACAAAAAATGGCTTTTTTCGCTAAGGTGTGCAAACTATCGGATGCTCAGATCAAATAAAAGTAAGATGGAGCGTTGCGAACAATGAAGTGAGGCCGGTTTTTGATGGTATATGTGTGCGTACAAGGGGGCGGGCGGGGGCCGCGCGGCAGGGTTTTATATGGAAAGCCAAGGCATAGTTTCGTTACACGTGTGTGCGTGAACTGTGTATGTACACCGCCAAGGCGTAGTTTTACAGGCCTCACCGCTTTGTTCGGAAGACTCCGTCTTCCTTTTTTTATTTGGTCTGAGATCGGATGTAGTAGGTCGCGGACGTAACCATAGACTAATATGACGTCATCGGACGTCCGATAGCTATCTGGC
The DNA here is from genome assembly GCA_928269145.1 of Agriphila tristella. Taxonomy (NCBI): domain Eukaryota; kingdom Metazoa; phylum Arthropoda; class Insecta; order Lepidoptera; family Crambidae; genus Agriphila; species Agriphila tristella. The sequence goes on along the minus strand of OV743448.1, from coordinate 10,022,355 downwards.
ACGCAGGATGTTATGAGAGTGTGCACACTTATCAGCCGCGGCAGTAAGCCGCGTCCATAAGCCGCGTCCGATAATTTGTTTGGACCTTCAGTCTGTATGATCGTGTAATCTCTCTCATAGGCTACCTCTCTACGACTGCGGCCCTTCAATCCAGCTGGTAACATTTACATAATATAACATTTGGATCTAGGACACTTTCGTCAGATTCCTTTTTCGTCAGATCAAAATAAAGGCTGTTTTTTTTTTGACGAAACCGGAGTTTTAGTCAGATTCCGCTTTCGTCAGAAAAAAATTAAGGCTGTTTTTTTTCTGACGAAAACGGAGTTTCAGTCAGATTCCACTTTCGTCAGAATTTTTTTTCTGACGAAAACGGAGTTTTAGTCAGATTCCACTTTCGTCAGAAAAAAATTAAGGCTGTAAAGTGGGGTATGGGCGGCGTAATGAAACGATGGCAGTTTAAACAAACGGACGTTATAATATCGAATACGTACAGTACAGATAGATATATGATGTTGAATACCAATGGACGGACTATACGAGCGGCCCCGAACGCAGCACTAGGCTTGTACTTGGCTCATCTCATAGGCTTCCGTCTCAAAAGATTCCCTACGAATGCGAATACTGCGACGAATGAATGAATCAATGAATGAATGAATCAAAATTAGTTGAAGGTCTTATTAAACCGCGGGCGAACAACGCCACCGCGATGTAGAATCTAACAGCGCCATCTAGTTTGAAGTTAGGGAACTACATATGTTACGAACAAATTAAAACGTCGTGTTACAGTCCCCCCCTTCAGATTCGACGTCGACCCGACGAGAAAGATATTCAAGATTTTCGTGGTCCTCCCTTTGGCTTGATCGGTTTCGACGGTATTTCCTGAATAGGGTTTTTCCTTGGTCGTCCCCTTTTCTTGATTGGCTGTACTGGCAGGGATGGCACAGAGTCATGACAGAGTCTTGAGTGCGATATGCAACCAATGAAGAAGTGTGGTAACATCCTATAGGTTCATTAGGTGGCTCAATATTACCGACAATATAGGACGTTGGACCATGTCGCAGGCAGGCAGGAGTATGCTTAGTAGTCGAGCAAGATGCAGTATTCATCGCAAAACGAATAGAGGAGAGATGTTCCTTGCAGCATCAATAAGCTGTTCAAATGTGTGAAACGCTGAACGGGAAAGCTTCTGTTGCAGTTTTCTTTACTGTTGTACGCCGACCAAACTTTGTCACGACAAATCTTGGATTTGTCGGTTGTGGTGGGTTCTCCTTGGAGTGACGGGAATCCAGTGTTGTTGTTGACTGGAGCGGAGCGTGGTGTGACGACCGACGAGCTTGTGAAGTCGAAGAAGATGCCGAATTTCCACTTCCAGGTGGTCGTTCCAGCAGTCCAGGAGGCCACGAGTTGGGCGCCAATTGTAGGCCACGAGTTGCTGTTGCACGAGGCCCCGAACGCAGCACTAGGCTTTGAACTTGGCTCATCTCATAGGCTTCCGTCTCAAAAGATTCCCTACGAATGCGAATACTGCGACGAATGAATGAAATTCATTCATTCGTCGCAGTATTCGCATTCGTATAATGGATTCCATTATAATATTAACCCTATCGTAAATAACTTTAAAATCTTCTAACTTAGTTTTCGACATTGCAGTCTCTACAGCTAATTTTACCATGTCTTTATTTAACAAAATTGGCTTAATATCTAATCTATGTATAACCGTCCATCTTCCTTCGATTATTCGGGTTGGTTTCATCTCTACCAAGACTATGTGCTCATCCGAATTTAATTGTCTGAACTTGTATCCGAAGATAATGACGATTCTGTAACAACCAGTTCTTCTATATGATATGTTCTACCATTATTTAGCTTATACTTATTATTTGGTTCGCACCCTTCTATTTTAAAAGGTCCTAAAAATCTAGGTTTTGTTTTATGTCTATCCGCCATACTATTTTTTAAATAAACTGTATCGCCTATTTTAAATTGTTTTGGCGGCCTAATGTTTTTATTTAATCTTTCATTCCGTTTATCTTTTTGTTCCTTTAACCTTTCTGTAATATTTTTATTTAAATTATCGACAAATTCCTTTTGTTGTGCGGTATAATGTTGAATTGTAACTCGCATGTCGTCAAAGCTCCTAAGCTTTGGCTTACGTCCGAAATGGACTTCAAATGGTGACATATTTATTGCACTGTGCATTGTATTATTATAGGCATGAGTTATATAAAATATTTTCTGATTTTTATTTAAATCCGAATCTCGTTGCAACCTATAAAGTTCTTGTATAGTGTTATGTAATCTCTCCACATCCGAATTTGATTTGTGATGCTGAGGGCTCGTAGTATGATTTATTATATTATAAGTTTGAAATAACTCATTTATTATTTCACTACAAAATGATTGCTCGCCATCGTGAACTATTTTTGTTGGTGTTCCGATCATAGCAAATATTTCACTTAATGTTTCATAGACTTTGGATTTTTCGGTAGGCTTTATTATTGCATATTTAGAAAATTTATCTATAACAGTTAAATACCATTGCCTCTCTAGAGACATGAAGTCGATATGCCACACCTCCATAGGTTTTTGCGGCGTTTCAGTGAGACTAAATTCGGTGGTATAAGGATGTCTATTATATTTTTCTGTTTTACACGATTCGCATTGTGAGACAAATTTCTTTATTTGTTTTCGCATATTCTCCCAATAATATTTTTCGCGTAACTGTTTGTATAAACTCTCTATACCTGCGTGTCTATTATCCTGTAAATGATAATTTTTTATTAACTTTAATTGTTCTTTCTTATCGTTTATTTCTATTAAGGACTTCGTATACCTAACTGGTTTAAACTTAGTATGATCGAAATATTTTCTATATACTTCCGAAACAAAGTTGTAAAGGTCTTCGTTCGGTATTATAAATGCATATTTATTGTGAGGTAAATATTCTAACATAAATTCTTTAATAGTTTCCTCCTCTATATTTGGGGGAATATAAAAATACCAAACACCATTCTCTCTGACTGCCTTTTTATAAGGAGCCATTTCAAATATTACACGCTTCAATCTTTTCGGCGGGTAAGCGTTAATGATAGGAATTCCTGTATCACTATCATCTTGATTCGAATGTACCGTTTCATCGTCTCGACGCGAACCTTCCGCGGTACTACTTATTGAACTATTAGTTAATGCTAAATCTTCTTCTAAATTAACTTTCATAGAACTAGAACTAGAAGTATCTGTGTTAAATATTTCTACCCTACTTAATGCGTCAGCTACATGATTATCTTTACCCTTTACATGTTCTATAGTATAATCGTAATCTTGTAACTTTAATTTCAAACGATTTAAACGTTGATTTGGTTCCTTTAGTTTAGACAACCAAATTAACGCCTGATGGTCCGTTCTTAAAATAAATTTCCTACCATAAATATAAGGTCTAAATTGGGTAACGGCCCATAATATTCCCAATAATTCCCTTTCGGTTGTATTATATCTTTGTTCGGTGCTACTTAACGTTCGCGAAGCATAAGCTATAGGATGACTATCCTGACTCAACACTGCTCCTAACGCGATATCAGGAGCGTCCGTAGTAACAACAAAAGTTTTATTGAAATCGGGAAAAGCTAAAATTGGAGCGTTTTAATAGTCGTTTACAGGTCTCTACTGCCTCAATGTATTTTTTATCGTTAATATTTATTACTGCACCCTTTTTTGTAGCTTCCGTAAGTGGCTTAGTTATTCTACTCAAATCTGGAACAAATTTCCTATAATAACCTATTAATCCTAAAAATGCCCTAATTTCTTTTAAAGTTTTAGGAATAGGGAATTTCTTTATTGCCTCAATTTTCTTTTGATTAGGCTTCAAACCGTCTTTATTTAAAACATGATCTAAAAATTCTATTTCTTCAGCCATAAAAACGCATTTATTTTTATTTACTTTAAGATTTGCTCGTCTTAACGCTTCAAAAACTTGTTGTAATCTATTTACATGATCTTGCTCTGTTTTTGAATATATTATAATATCATCTAAATAACAAAGACAAATATTTCTATTTATTTCATCTTTCAACACACTATTCATCATGCGTTGGAAAGTCGCAGGCGCGTTCTTTAGACCAAACGGCATCCTAAGAAACTCGTAATGTCCGTCGGGTGTACTAAACGCGGTTTTCTCTATCGAGTCGTTATCCATTAATATTTGATGATAACCCGATGTTAAATCTAAAGTAGTAAAATAATGATTACCTTGTAATTTGGAGAACAGCTCTTCGATGTTCGGCAGCGGGAACTTATCGGACTTGGTTTTCTCGTTCAAGCGTCGATAGTCAATAACCATACGCCACTTCTGAACACCTGACTGATCTAACTTTTTCGATATAATATGTACCGGAGAGGCCCAAGGAGATTCTGAAGGTCTAATTATATTTTCTTTTAACAATTTATCGATTTGCTTTTTTGTTTCCTCTTGTTGAATTTGAGGTAACCTATATGGCCTTTGATAAATTGGTTCACTATCTAACAAAGTTATTTTATGTTTTATTTTTGTCGTTGCACTATTTGTAACGTCCTCCGTAAACAAATCACTATAAGTATCACATAAATCTTTAATATTACAATTATTATCTTCCGTCATATGGAATATTAATAACTCGCGATCGGGCATTATTAACTTTCTTTCCTTAAGGTCAATTTTTGCACCTATTTGTTCTATCATATCAGTTCCCATTAATATATCATACTTATCACTAAAATCATAAATATAAAACTTCATTAAACTATCTCCATTACCGAAATATTTTTTCCAGTAAGGGGTCTCTACTACACCGTTATGTGACGTCACACCATGAGAGGTCTTTACGGTAAACTTTTCTGGCTTGAATTTACTAGCAAAATATTTTTGTTGGACTTTAGTAGTCATAAACGATCTCTGACTACCAGTGTCTATTAGAATTTTTAACTTCGGACAGTCCGTTTCAAAATAAGGTAAATACGATTTCACATGATTGAACTCTATCGGTTTGGCCTCCGATCTAGAGCCACGCGAAAATCCTGAACACTTTCGTTAACATTATCAGCACTACTTAAACGATTCGGGTTTTGGCACTCGAAAGTTTCTAAGTTATTATTATTTTCGAGGTGGAACACTTCCTCCGCCACCAGACCTCGACCTAAATTCACTTGTCCCAGTCTAAGCTGAGGAGCGGTCCTCATGCTTACGTCTTGCGCGTGATACTGCGGCTGCGGTTCAGCTGGTAACAAAGCCCGTTGGTCATTATTCCTCCGGTTGCTATCGAAGTATCCGTATCGCGGTCTATTAAAAACATTGTTTGGGTTAGGTGTCCACGGATTCCGACGATGATATGACCCATTGTTAAATCTTTGTTGATTCTGGCTCGGCTGCCTGTTAATGGGCCTTTGTTGTAAGGGATACCCGATATGTTGCGCTCCCGCGGAATAGTTTTGTGGGAAGTTGTTTTGCGTTATTACCTTAGGCGGTGGAATCACATTCGAGAACTTTTGTCTGATATTATCGAATCTTCCTTCTGCTTCTAGTTCAGCTTCAGCAGCCCGCGCACCAGGGCGAAACACTAGTTATATATCTATATATATAAAAGAGTAAATCACTGACTCACTCACTCACTCATCACGAAATCTCAGAAACTACAAGTGATAGGAGTCTCAAATTTTGCATGGGGGTTCCTTTTAAGAGGTAGGTGCTCACTAAGACGGGATTTCGCGAAATTCAACCCCTAAGGGGGTGAAACAGGGTAGCAAAGTTTGTATGGGGGAACGCGATTCCTTGGCCCGATTGACTTGAAATTTGGCATAGACATTCTTTCACAAAATTAATTGAACACGTGTTTCGTATTTTTTTTATTTATCCTCTAACAGGGTTAAAAAGTAGTAGAAAGCTACTTTTGGGGTGATAGACTTCGACATCGGAATTAAAACTTCTTAGTGCATTTGAATAATAATATAAGAAAAATGAATATCAGTTGTCACTGCACGAGCTGACGCATGACGTTTACTTTTTTGGTGATAGACTTCGACATCGGAATTAAAACTTCTTAGTGCATTTGAATAATAATATAAGAAAAATAAATATCAGTTGTCACTGCACGAGCTGACGTTTCATTTTGGACACAATTATCTTAGCTACAAAGCGTTTCATTTCTAATTTTACCGATTTTCTATAATATTAGTTTAATGAAACGTTTATTATTTAAAAAAAAGATTTGTCGGTAATAAAGCGCCTCCAGTCTGGTTAAATTAGATAGCGCTATGGTTTTGTTCGTTTGAAAATTGTTTTCGTTTGTTTTGATTTGCTTGCATTAGTTTTATTGTTTTCGTTTTTTCTGATTCGTTTCCATTCGTTTTATTGTTTTCGTTTGTTCTGTCTGATTCGGTTGCATTAGTTTTATTGTTTTCGTTTGTTAGGATTCGTTTGCATTGGTTTTATTGTTTTCGTTTGATCTGATTCTTTCGTTCGTTTGCATTAAATCTTAAGATAAAATAAAGAAGGTTTATTCTAAATTTGTATAGAAGAAATTTTCTGATAAATTAAATTACTTATTTGTTTTCCTATTATTGTTTTCGTTTGTTCTGATTAATTTGTTCGTTTGCATTAACTCCTAAGATAAATAAACTAAAATAAAGAAGGTTTATTCTATATCCGTATAGAATAAATTTTTGATAAATGTAATTACTAATTTGTTTACCTATTATTGTTTCCGTTTGTTCTGATTTATTTGTTCGTTTGGTTTAACTCCTAAGATAAATAAACTAAAATAAAGAAGGTTTATTCTATATCCGTATAGAATAAATTTTTGATAAATGTAATTACTAATTTGTTTACCTATTATTGTTTTCGTTTGTTCTGATTTATTTGTTCGTTTGGTTTAACTCCTAAGATAAATAAACTAAAATAAAGAAGGTTTATTCTATATCCGTATAGAATTAATTTTTGATAAATGTAATTACTAATTTGTTTTCCTATTATTGTTTTCGTTTGTTCTGATTTATTTGTTCGTTTGGTTTAACTCCTAAGATAAATAAACTAAAATAAAGAAGGTTTATTCTATATCCGTATAGAATAAATTTTTGATAAATGTAATTACTAATTTGTTTTCCTATTATTGTTATCGTTTGTTCTGATTTATTTGTTCGTTTGGTTTAACTCCTAAGATAAATAAACTTAAATAAAGAAGGTTTATTCTATATCCATATAGAACAAATTTTTGATAAATGTAATTACTAATTTGTTTTCCTATTATTGTTTTCGTTTGTTCTGATTTATTTGTTAGTTTGGTTTAACTCCTTACTTAAAAAAATAAACTCAAATAAAGAAGGTTTATTCTATATCCGTACAGAATAATTTTTTGATAAATTTAATTACTAATTTGTTTTCCTATTATTGTTTTCGTTTGTTCTGATTTATTTGTTCGTTTGCATTAACTCCTAAGATAAATACACTAAAAATAGAAGGTTTATTCTATATCCGTACAGAATAAATTTTCTGATATATTCAATTACTTATTTGTTTTCCTTTTATTGTTTTCGTTTGTTCTGATTTATTTGTTCGTTTGCATTAAATCCTAAGATAAATAAAATAAAAAATAGAAGGTTTATTCTATATCCGTATAGAAAAAAATCTGATAAAAATAAATTACTTATCGATTAGTATTGTTTTTATTTATTTTGATTTGGCTTTCACGGATTTTATAAAAATGCAGTTTGAAGTGATTTACTATAACAACGTGCAAATCCATTGCTGGCTAATTAATATACAAGGGGATGGAGAATGTCTGTTCTCTTCGCTTTCTTATTTAATGTACGAAAATGTATCAATATCTTCTCAGATACGGCTGGAAATTGTTGGTCACGTATCTAAGAATTGGGTGAGATTTCAGCCGTTCACGCAGGACCGTTCAGGAGCTCCATATGGCACAAAAAGTCGATACATTGCCGAAATGTCACGTTCCGATACGTACGGAACTACCAGCGAACTTATGGCAGCAAGTGATATATATCCATACAAGTTTCAGGTATTTCGTGATGGCCATCTAATTCTAGATTTAGGAGAGGTACGGCAAGGTGTGAAGATGCTGCGATTTACTGGATATTTTAGTGCAGGACATTTTGATGTCCTTATTCCGATGATTCCCCTCAATTTAACACCAATCGCGTTGCCCAATCAAGTGGTGAACGAGATGGAATCACCAACTTATACGGAAGAAATTCCTCTTACAAAAATCAAAGAGTCACCGACTTATACACAAGTAAGTTTTGTTCCTGAGATTAAAGAGTCGCCAATCTTTTCTGAGGTAAATACACTTACTGAGGGGTCATCAACCTTTATAAATATCTCACAAAGTACAATTACTCCTACTTCAGAAGAGTCTATTCCATCCATAAGTAAGAAAGGGAAGAAACGCAGGAAAAGGTTCACCGTTGCAATCCGCAATAAACAGCTAAGAACTGCGTCTGTAAAATACGCAAAACATAATCCTGATGTTAATCGAGAAGCTGTGAAACGGTACGCAAAACATAATCCTAATGTTAATCGAGAAGCTGTCAAACGGTACGCAATACATAATCCTAATGTTAATCGAGAAGCTGTCAAACGGTACGCAATACATAATCCTAATGTTAATCGAGAAGCTGTCAAACGGTACGCAATACATAATCCTAATGTTAATCGAGAAGCTGTCAAACGGTACGCAATACATAATCCTAATGTTAATCGAGAAGCTGTCAAAAGGTATACCGAAAAAAATCCCGACGTACATCGACAAGCTGTACAGCGGTATTCCTCTAGTAATCCCCACGTTAATGAAGCTTCTGCTGCAAGATACAGGGAAAGGATATTGTTGCCTTGGACTAATAAACATAATTCAGGTTTTAGTTATGACCATCTCACTGACTATTGCTCGGATAAATCAATTAAATTTGGACCTCGCATTCCATGTACCTGGTGCCGCGCCCTGAAATGGCGTGATGAGCCAGCTGGGTTATGTTGTAATGGTGGTAAAGTTCAGCTAGATCCTCTTGAGCCCTATCCTGAGCCCTTACACAGTCTGTTATTTCATTAATTATGAAATAAAAAAACTTATAACAATAACCAACACTTTGGAGGAAGCGTCTCTCTCAGAATCTCCCAAAAATACGGCAACTGTTTGCAATAATGTTAATATTTTGCCAGATGTCAGACCCACTTTCTCTTTGGGAAAATCATAAAGCAAGTCTATCAGAAGACATAAAGAGACAAATTGAAAGAGAACATGGAGATATTCAAAGTGATTTATCTGAAATAGTCAACAATCGATGCCTCATTTTTCTTGAAGATATTATAATGGCAATGTCAGATAAATCACTTACAGATAGGCTCCTTCACGTGAACAAAACAGTCTGACTGTAAATCGTCTCCTTTTAAGTGAGTTATCCTATAATCCCTATGAATTGACCGAAGTTGTCTATGAAAATGTTCCTAAATTAAATACAGAACTACAGTTTTATTAATGATTTCAATTTTTTTAAGTAGGAAGCTTGCGCATGCGTACAGACAGAAATGCGCTTTTTTCATAAAATATTGTACCGTTTTATAAATGATACAACAATGTTTTCAAAGTTGATAAATAAAAATTAAATTACGTTACCAAAGTACCGTCCAGGGTAGCATAGATTTAGAGGAGGGTCATTGTACAATTTTTTTTCTGCCTACGTCACCTATTACGGAGAAAATAAATTAAAAAGTGATTAAAACTATAGAAGTTAACCTTCTCCTTATTTATGCGATCCTGGTACTTTGGTGATGTATTGCATTAATTACGAAAAATAAGAAAAGAAAGCTATTCAAACCTTCTTTTCTCTTTTTCTGCTTACCTGTACTGCTGTCCTTTTGAGAATCTGTCCTTATGAGAATAAAGGCCAAGGGGGGAGGATGGCTACCAAGCTAAATCAGGGGGCTTATTGTCTAATATCGAAAATCTATCGCAATCGCTTTCATTTGACAGATGGATGTGACACATTGCTGCATTCCTTTGGTAAGTTTTTATTTGTGCCAAAAAGAAGCATCAATGTATCACATCTTGAAAGCGATTGCGATAGATGTTGAAATTAGACAATAAGTACCCTGATCAGTTTTACCTAAGCTACATATGTGCCAAGTGAATTCATCTAATGACAAATTTTGACGTCGCCATACTTGAGTGCCACTACTGACTGGACTAAAGGCTCGTTTACATTATCTTACTCTTTAGTAGAGTGCTTAGTAGCGTGCGAGTAGATTCGAATGCGAGTGCTTTAGTAGTTTTGGTGCCTTTCCAGTGACGGTTTACACGCTTCCAGTAGTGTCATTCTAATACTATATTATTTAATTCAATTACACGTCACGCGTTCACCGGCAAATGCACTCTACTAAAGACGCTACTAAAATGTCGCGATTTACATGCTTCCAGTGCGAGTGCGAAGAAAGTATCGCGCGGGGGGTGAGCGGGCGCGCAGGGGGTGCTACTGGAAAGCGAGTAGAAAGGCTACTAGAACGTTACTCTCTTTAGTCATAAGACGACCGTTTACATGTTTCAACTAAAGCACTCTACTAAAGACCAAGATAATGTAAACCAGCCTTAATAGCCGCGCTCAAATGCCGCGTTGTGTTTGGACACACCTTTAGTGTAACAAGTCACTACTTTTTTTTTAATCTTTTTTTTTTGGGGACTTTTAACATTAGTTATGTCAGTCCCATCATACCCTAAACTATATTACTTCTACTACAATAGCATTATATTTACAAACTAATACTAAATATATTATTATTAAGTCACTACTTAGATAATATTTTTAAACTACTTAAAAAATAGACCTTGAATTTATTTTTTATATTAGTGTTTGTTAACTAATCTGCGCTGAACACTAAGGTTATTACTACGCTCTAAACACTAAGTACCATTACTCCGCGCTTAAAACTAAGGTCGTTACCTGGACTTCGAAGCAAGTTATGTTTTCATTTCCTGTCACTTGCCTGAGTGTGTCTGATTTAAAAATGTGGATGTAGCCGTTTCCAGTTATTGCCGCTACTTCGCTACTCTGTCCATTAAATCTTAGGGCCTGCACGTTTTGTCCTGTCGTCAAGATAATTTAATTAGACCGAATGACTGGAAAAAGGAGGACGCCCATTTCTGACCTCCCAAAATGTTGATTTTATCAATTATCGTGTATAGATAACTAATAAATATTTCTCATAAAATAGCATTGCTATTATTACTCCTAAATTGCTAACTTTGCATTTTTATTGTTATTTATAAAATCATGGGTAATAAAAAGTTAATTATTTTAATAATTATTGTGGTCTAAAAAGTTAATTGAATTTTTTTTTCGATAAATAAATAGTGTTACACCTATAACTAAGACCGATTGATTTTTTCTAAGTATAAGTAGAAGCAGAAATAATCAATTACCTTTTTTTTTATATAGGACATAATGTTCTTAACTAACTTTTTAGACCTATGAATCCTGCTTATGCTTATGAAGTTTCATTAAAATAGGTTCATTTATTTCGTAAAATAAGGACTTGAAAGTTTGTATGAAATGCCGTGACAAAGAATGCGTTTCATCGGATACTTCCTGTGGCGAAACCACAGATTAGATGTTTAACATGGTTTAACTTAACGTCATAGGAAGTATCGCAATGAAATGCATTTCAATTATGGTACTGCCAACTGGCAGTACAAACATTAGTCCCACGAAGTTTGCTTAGTTTTTAGAAGTCATCATTTAGGGGTTTAATCATGAACACCGTGTTGAAGTTATCCCCTGCGGGGTACAGTTTCGGAAAACCACGAATTACGTGTTTGCATACTTGTTTTTAGAAATACTCCCACGAAGTTTCGAGTCAACACATGTCTATTTAATATGTTTCTCCTTACAAAAGTTGAATATCCTTTCACTACTTAGGGGGTTGATGTCTTCGTCAAAATAAATGCCAATTTCGCAATCAACATCCCATGAAACCTCAATAACGACATCCATATCGATTTTTAGGTTTTAACGGGTTAATTTTCGGAAAACCACGAATTGTACCTACGTGTTTTCTTAGTTTCAGAAGTAGTCAAGTAGTTACTACTACGAAGTTTCAAGTCAAAATGTCTATTTAATATTATTTTTCCAAACAAAATATGAACCCTTTTTCACATTGAAACATGGCCACATTGGCCACTATGTTGGACTTCAATATAAATGTCATTTTTGCAATCAAAATCCCATAAAACCTCAATAACGACATCCATATCGATTTTAAGCCTTTTTAGAAATTACTACCACCATTTCATAAAATTGGAAGGCCCCTCCAAGAAAGAAATGGCGAAAGAAAACTTGGAGAGGAAAGTCGACCTCCGTCTTTTATATTTATTAATTTATTTGCAAAAGGAACTAACCGTATCATTAGATCTTGCAGTGTGTGTTTGGGGCTTTAGCTTGTGAATGATGGGATCCCAAGCTAGTCGAATTTTCCAACCATCATCTCTATTGAAATTAGGATATTTATTTATTTCGATAGCTTATTAAATAAATATATCCATTAAATCTTTCCTAGAATGCTCTGCGAGGCTATCGAAATAAATATCCTAATTTCAATACAGATGATGGTTGGAAAATTCCACCAGCTTGGGATCCCATCATTCACAAGCTAAAGCCCCAAACACACACTGCAAGATCTAATGATACGGTTAGTTCCTTTTGCAAATAAATTAATAAATATAAAAGACGGAGGTCGGCTTTCCTCTCCAAGTTTTCTTTTGCCATTTTTTTCTTGGAGGGGCCTCCCAATTTTATGAAATGGTGGTAGTTTCAGTAGATTCTCTCTTTTTAGCATTAATTAAATCACAAAATTAAATTATAAATTAACTTAAACCAATTAAATTTTTTTTGTTAAATATTAATTTCTGAACGTCGTAAAAAATTCATCGCTTGAGGGCAGGCTCACGAGTGGCTTCAGTCCCCCGTGACCACGGCAGCTGCAAAGGTGCCGAAACGTCGGGAAAACCAAAAATCAAACCAAATACCAACTAATTACCAAAGAACTTTCAATAAAACCGCGCTAGTATCCGTTATAAATTGTTTTATTTCAAAATGTCTATTTAATATTTTTTTTTCATACAAACTTTGAACCCCCATTTCACCCCTTTAGGGGTAGAATTTCCAAAAATCCCTTCTTAATGGATGCTTACACTGTATAAAGTATCTTTGTACAAAATTTCAAGTCTCTAGGTCTAGTGGTTTGGGCTGGGCGTTGATATGTCAGGTCAGTCACCCCTTCACTTTTATATAAGATATTCAAAGTCCTGACTGACTGACTGAGATATCAACGCACAGCCCAAACCTCTGAACCTAGAAGCTTGAAACTTTGCACACAGATACCTTACACAGTGTAGGCATCCACTAAGGAAGGATTTTTGAAAATTCTATCCCAAAGGGGATGAAAGTTTGTATGGAAGTCCCTCAGTTTTGAAGCTAGGATCTTCAAATTTTGTATTTAGGCTTATGATTGTAAATTAATAAATACGTAGGTATCTCAGCGTTTTTCAAAATTCTACCCCCGAGTGGGGTGAAAAGAGAGATGAAGTTGTGTTTAGAAGATAATCCTTCGTTTTCGAAGATAATCCTTCGTTTTCGAAGTAAAAATCGCATGGAGTGGAGAATGGGCAAAATGTCCGAAGTGTTGTAGCACTTCCGAGTTGTATATCATTAGAAAGGTCTCATTTAGTAGATCAAATTATTGTATGACAGCAAAGCTGAATTCCACGTCAGTAAAAAGTTACAGGAGTTTGAAGATCGTATAATTAGTATTAAAGTGATAGTGTTTTGTATAATAGTTGACCATCAATATGAATGAAAACTAGTAAAAAAGTAAATTCATACTATTTTAAAAAAATCCTATGAATGAATGAATGAATGAAATGAATGAAACTTTTTTATTAGCACACATCGCACAACAAGAACCAACATAATATAAAAAACATAAAAATAAATCAGAAAAACATTATTCTAAACAAGTATAAAAAAAAAACAAACAAAAATATACAAATCACAGACAATACAAATATTATTACCTACGCTAAATTGTGCGACGGGCCAATCAGGACCCTGCCTCAGCTTAAGCTATTACGACATGAGATCGTCACACCGCAACAGCGCTGGTATTCTGACTGGGCCTGTTCGACACATTTTTAAAGGTTTTACTACACATTTAAAAATTCTTCATCATCATCATATCAGCCGCACGACACCCGCTCCTTAGCATAGGCCTCCCCCATGGATCTCCACGACGATCGATCCTGCACTTCCCACATCCAGCGGCTTCCCGCGACCTTCGCCCTCTTACGTTGGTCTACCTTGTCGGGGGCCTACCCAGGGAGCCGAGTCCTATGCGCGGTCGCCATTCCAGAACCATTCCGCCCCAACGGCCATCGATTCTTCTCGCTATGTGTCCAGCCCACTGCCACTTTAGCTGAGCTATCCTTCTCCGGAATATTTTACGGATCTCCTCATTTCTGATTCGACCATGCAGGGAAACGCCTAGCATTTCTCTCTCCATTGAACTCAACAACTTCAAGTGTACTTATAATGTTCCCAACATGAACTGGAGCGGTTAGGTAGGTACAACATGGGCATTCGACATGATTTTTGGCTTATCCATGATTATTCCGAGACCCACTCTTTGGGAAGTACTATGGATATCTTCGAGCATCGTGTTCAGGTCTTCCAAGGTTGAGACCTTGGAAGACCTGAACACGATGCCATAAGAACTAATCATCGGCAAAACGAAGGTATGTTGTGTGAACAGTTTCGAGAAATAACATCTCCCTGTAACCACACCTCGCTGCAGTTAGATGGGATTTGTGCTCTGATTCTGTACTCGGACCGACATGGTGGCATTTTCGTATAAGTACCTCAACACCTTGATATACCTATAGTCCACTTGGCACCTCTGGAAAGACTGCAGCACCGCCCAGGTTTCTATCGAATCAAAGTTTTTCTCATAGTACACGAACGCCAAGCAAAGTGGCAGATTATACTCCTCGGTCTTCTGTATAAACTGCCACTGCGTAAGGATATGGTCTATTTTTTATGAATAGACTGTCTGCGCGTTTGTCCTCACTTTCACCTGATGGAAAGTGAAGTGGAGGACAAAGATTAAGCACGCACTTACTCTCGCCTTAAGGCTAAGGTCTCTAAAGACGCCTAAGTTATATTGTTCGGGGAATACAGACGCAGGGAGGGCATTCCACATCTTAGCTGTTCGAATTAAAAAGTTGGAACCCAAGCGTTTCGTGCGGGTACGTGGAATATCGACAACATAAGGATGAAAAGCCACCCTGGGTCTTGTAGTCCAAAGATGAAATGGGGAAGGAGGTATGAGGTTGTGTATGTATGTGGTCTATGGAGCTAAATCCTTTTCGGAACCCGGCTTGTTTGGGAGACAGGAAGTAGTCAAACCTGCGAGCGAGAAGATTCGTAAGGACATTAGAAAACAACTTATAAACGTGGCTCAGAAGTGAGATGGTTCTGTAGTTCTTTAGGAGGGACTTGTCATCCTTTTTAAAGAACAAAATCACCTTATGTCATGTAATCCAAGCCTTCGGCTTTCTGCCCTCGAAAATTGAAAAGCTTCTGTAGGACTTTAAGTATCGGCTTATATACCGCCCGGTCTCAGAAGTTCTGTAGTGATTCCGTCGTCATCCCCCGCCTTGTTTTTTTTGTGTATCCATTATACATGTCGGGGTGCCATAATCGCTATGCTTGCATGGCGTGTTGGCGGTCGCAGTAGACCAAGGTTTTTGGAGACGCTGCCACCCATCTCTTGATGGCTGTGCTGCCTTAGTCGCCTTTCACGAAACGCCTGGTTCTCTCTATTGCACTTTGGGTGACTTTGCGTCTTCTTATGAGACTCATCGTTTCGTTAGTGACTACGTTTCACTCCCGTATGTCGTCACCAACAACCCACACTGGTCAAAGACTTTCCTGTTGCGACACTGAGGTACCTAAGGACGCGAGATTTTCCGAATCTTTCCGAATGCTACACATCCGAGCTGTATTCGACGAGAGATCTTGTTCTCGAAATTGAACTTACCTAACTTGTTTGTCGTCTGACCTATAGTTAATGGTCAAAATATTCAAGTGTGGTGTATTTATTGTTGTGAAATAAATAAATAATGGTCAATAAACATCATTCTCTAATTTTCTATATTTCTAAACCTTTACTCGCCACGGTATACTGAAAAATAGAACACTAAGCTCATCATCATCATATTAGGTTGCCTGTCCATTAACGCAAAGTGAGGCAGCAAAGCGGAGAAACGAAGCAATATTACCAATAGGATAGCATAAAATCTCCGCTCCGCTGTTCTATTGGTTAATATTTCTTCGTTTCTCCGCTTTGCTGCCTCGCCCCACGTCAATGGACGGGCAGCTTTATACAGACTACATGGAATAGTGCTCATCATATATGGAGTGTTCTCTCAATGGAGGGCATACTTGTCGCAATCAATGATTGAGACAACGGATTCACCTAAAGTGGCTAACTGATTGTGGATTATGCAAACAAACAAAAAAATACACAGAGCTCATCAGTGGATCAGCCCTGACACCTAGCAGAGAAACCACCGAGGCTGAAATCAGCAAGGAGAGCCTCATAGTAATCATTAATATACACAATACTAAAAAAACTCTGATAAAAACGTAGCAAAAACCGATATTATTTGTTCTTGATGCTATTTTTTACAATTATTTTCAAACATATTTTTTCTGACTTTGACGTTACTTAGAAGAAAATAAATTAATTATATGTGATGAGGACAACAACTTTAACGTTGTCCACATAAATGCTCAGAGCATCCCAGCCCACTTTGCGGATATGCTTGTATCTTTTGATAACAAAAATATACATGCCATTTTGGTGTCCGAAACGTTCCTTAACCCCTGTCTTTCCTCTTCCGCCTATTCTTTACCTGGCTTTCATCTGATACGGAATGATCGTGTAAGTTCCTCACATGGAGGGGTGGCCATTTATCTTCGTTCACACATCTCTTTTTCTATCCTTAGTAGATCCTCTCAACCGCCACCTCCCAATAGCGCCGAGCATCTCTTGCTTGAAATTTCCTTATCTCATACTAAACTTCTTCTCGGTGTCTTTTACAGCCCCTCGCTTCGTGTTGACTATTTTGAGTCATTCGAGCAGATCCTGGAAATTTTTTCCCCCTCTTATCCCCACTCTATTATTATGGGTGATTTTAACACATGTCTGAGAAAAGATGACTTTCGCGCTAAAAAACTACAGTCAGTGGTTAACTCATCTAATCTGCACATTCTTCCATTACAGGAAACTCATCATTTTCCCAATTGTACCCCATCACTTCTTGACCTCATAATCGTATCCTCTCCGACCTTTGCTGCAAAGCACGGTCAATATTCTGCAGATGCCTTTTCATATCACGACCTGGTGTATTTGTCATACCGAATTCGACCTCCGAAACTTAAACCTACCGTCAAACTTCAGCGTAGTTTCACTAAGATCAACCATGACCGCCTACTCGAAGACGCTGCGAACATTGACTGGGCTTCGATATTTGCCACAGAAATTGTAGATGAACAGGTCGCTCTGTTTAATGACCGCCTTACCGAATTATACGATGCACATGCTCCAATCCGGCCTGTAAAAATGAAACATCTTCCTGCGCCCTGGTTGACTGACGAGTTACGTAAATTAATGGCTAGGAAAAACAGGGCAAAAGCCAAATTCAAGTTCGATTCCTCGGAACAAAACGAACGTAGATACAATCGTGTTAGAAACCGCTGCAACACGGCATTAAGGGACGCCCAAAGACGCCACACTCATAATTCCATAGAAAATGAAGAAGATCCTGCCAAGGTGTGGAAATTCTTAAAAACACTTGGAGTTGGCAAATCTCAGAATATCAATAGTCTTAATAATAATCTTGATTTAAATCAGCTTAATATGCACTTCTCCTCGTCTGTGCCTATTGATGGCAACTGTAAAGCTAATACCCTATCCCATCTCTCAAGTCTGCCAACTAACCAAGATTCACTCTTTACTCTTCGTCAATTTGCGGACTGTGATGTTAAGAGAACTATCCTGTCTACTAACTCAAATGCTGTGGGTGCTGATTCCATTAGTCGCAAAATGATCCTTCCCATTATAAATATCCTTACTCCGATCATTACCAAAATCCTAAACACTTCCATTTCAACTAGTGTTTTTCCTACATCCTGGAAAGATGCTAATGTTATCCCGCTTCCTAAAAAACGTAACCCTACTATGCTATCTGAATACCGTCCTATATCTATCCTACCCTTCCTCTCCAAAATCCTTGAAAAACTTGTCTATGGTCAGCTGACTGCCTTTCTCAATGTCAATAATCTTTTTAATCCTTTGCAGTCTGGTTTCCGTAGGGGCCACAGCACCTCCACAGCTTTGGTTAAGATCACAGACGACATACGCCAGGGCATGGAGAATCGCCAACTAACACTGATGACGTTACTTGATTTCAGTAATGCTTTCAGTTCAGTTGACTTCGATATTCTCCTGGGTGTTTTACAGTCTCTTAACATATCTCCAGCCGCTATTGATTGGTTTCGAAGTTACCTGCTAGGGCGACGGCAGCGCATCCGCCTAGGAGATTCGTCCTCTGAGTGGTGTGGTATCAATGCCGGAGTTCCTCAGGGTGGCGTCTTATCTCCTCTTCTCTTTTCTATTTTTATAAACTCCATTACTCACTCGCTTTCAAATTCCTATCACCTTTATGCCGATGATCTTCAGATCTACACACAGGCTCCTCTATCCGAACTCTCTAGTGCCATAGCTGCCACTAATTCTGATCTTGCACATATCTATAGCTGGAGTAAGTCTTATGGTCTTACTGTTAACCCCTCTAAGTCACAGTCCATCATTATCGGGAGTCCGTATTTTGTTTCGAGGATCGACTTCGAGCGGTTACCTCCTGTGAAATTTGACAGCACTGTTATTCCTTATTCTAAAACCGTCAGAAATCTCGGTGTTGTCTTTGATGAATGTTTCTCTTGGAGACCACAGGTTGAGGCAGTTAGAAAGAAGGTTTTTGCTGCGTACAGTTCACTCAATCGCCTACGGAACTTTCTACCTACCAGTACTAAAATCACTTTGGCCCAGTCACTTTTGCTATCCATCTTGGACTACGCTGACGTTTGTTATACGGACCTCTCTGAGGAATTGCTGGGCAAATTGGAGCGTCTGCAGAATATGTGCATCAAGTTCATTTTCAACTTACGAAAATTCGACCACGTATCCTCCTTTCGCCAAAAGCTTAATTGGCTCCCTATTCGTCGGCGCAGGGACTTACACACTCTTACGCTCCTGTACTCAATCCTTTTCCTACCAACTTCACCACTTTATCTTAAAGAATCTTTCGACTTTCGATCCTCTTCTTCACAGCGTACTCTGCGTTCTTTTTCTAATCTTACCCTCGATATTCCCCGTCATTCCACTGATTTCCTTTCCTATTCATTCTCTGTGCACGCTGTCCGTTTGTGGAACGCACTTCCAGAAGGCATCCGTAAAGCTCGTACCTTGACATCTTTCAAAGATCAAGTTAGAAGGCATTTCCTTTCTCCCACCTAATACAACTTTTTTCTCATATCTCCCTTTCTACTTTCATTTTATATACTTACTTTTTCTCTTTTCCTTACTTATGTACATCTATATCTATTGTCCTTCTAGTATTTATGCACCCACTCCCCCTTTTTTCCTCTTCCCCTTAATATTTTTCTACTCAAGGTTGCCTGGAAGAGACTGCTACGTAGCAGTAAGGCCGCCTTTTGTGTACTTGTCCATGTTTATTGTTTGCTTCTATGTAATGTCTTTGTCTAGTGTGCAATAAAGCGTTTATTATTATTATTATTATATATATATAACATTTAAATATATGTCATATATTGCTACAAGGGTTGGGACATTCTTCATATAAAATTGCCCATTCTCTTTTATGATTAAGGCTTATGGATGGAAATCTTACGCAACGTATATTGTTATTTGCAGTATTTCAATCCCTATGGGGGTGAAATGGGGTAAATAAACCTAAAACAAATATGGATGTCGTTTTTGGGGTTTTCTGGGATGACGATTGCGAAAATGACATTTATTTTGAAGTCCAACACGGTGAACATGATTTAACCCCTAAAGGGGTGAAAATGGGGTTAAAATTTTGTAGGGAAAATGAATGTAAAACAGACATTACAACTTTAAACTTCGTAGGAGCACGTCTAAAAATAAATTGAGAAACATATATTTTGTGATTCCGTAGGTATTGAAGTGGTATTGAACAACGTATCACATTGTCGATCTGGCGTATCGTTGACTCGCCGTATTACAATACGGCGCCGTTTACTAAAACAGTTACTTGCTATGTAATGCGGCTAAATATACAATACGCCTGCGACATATACACGTGTTAATGAATTAACGCAAAATGAGAAAACCGTTTCTTCGACCCATCAAACTGAACAACTTTTACTATAGGACCAACTCTGAAATGAACGAAAAAAAAATCAGCTGTTTCATACAAAAATTAATAACGAAAATATAAAAACAGAGTTGGTCCCATAGTAAAAGTTGTTCAGTTTGATGGTCCGAAGAAACAGTTTTCTCATTTTGCGTTACTTAATTCATTATCACGTTGTATATTGGTTGTATAGACCTAAGCACCTGCACTAGTTTTCATTGTTTTATTTTTTGCGTTATATATGTATGTCGTAGGATAATCGTATAAACCGGATCTTTATAAAAATCCTAGGTTGATTGTAAAGAACCGGATAATTGAAATCTATGATAGATTTTCGCAATCATCCGAGAAATTTTTAGGATCTTTGTAAAAATCCCAGTATGTTTCGGACAATTTTATTGTAAACTTAAAAGTTGATTGGATAATCTAAGAGACGATTTATGGTCAGAACATATTGCTGATGGGTTTTGGGGTTATTTCGTTATTTTGCCGAATTAAATTCTTTAATTAAAGTTTTAACAAGGTTTTGCACAAACCATGCACAAACATGTTGACGAGCGCTGTAGAAATTTCTTAGCTCTGTGTAGAAAAGTTATTTTTTGGTTATACTTAACCTTTTAATTGTCTGCACTGATCGAGCCCAGCATTTGTATAATATCCAATTCACTCACTAGGCCGTTGGAAATAGACAAAAAAAGAGGCTAAATTCGCAAAGCGTGATGTAGTGCTGCATTTTTGGTATGTTGTATGGGTCTGTTAGGGTAGTGTGAATTCAAATTTGCAACTTCGAAAAACCTGTGGAAACTGAGAAAATCGAGAAAAACTTGGACTTTTTTCACTATCTGGTTTCCAGGGCCAAAACTATGCATTTTTTGCGAACAATGTTTTCTACACTTATAAATTGTATTAAATTACCTACAATTTGAGCTCTATTGATCCCATAGGAGCTAAGTTATTGCACTTCAAAGATGACCAATTTAAAAAAAAAATGTAATTTTCCGGTTTTACCCACGTATTTCGTGAAATATTGGCAAAACCGCTTGTCTTATGAAGAAAGTTACAAAAATATTTTGTTGTACGTTTATTTAGCTTTAATTAAAGCCCAAAACGAAGTCTCTGAGACTTTTTAGTCCACTCACAATCTCAAAAAACCAAAATAGGTAAATGGGTTATAAAGTCAAAGTCAAATAAGCTTTATTCAAATAAACTTAATTATTAAGTACTTTTGAATCGTCTATATTTTCCTACCACCCGTTCCAGACTTTTTTAGCTGACAAGAAGAACGGGCGCAAGAAACTTATCAGCTGTAACAGCCATAAGTAACGATATTTACAAACTTGAATATATTGTTACCAGATAATTACAATACAACAGGGTGACAGGATTATTGGCAACAACATAGACTTATTATATAACTTCAACAAAGTACTTATTAGCAAGTTATGTGTTACATCATTTCCACGCATTTAGATCTTTAAGATAATCATCTACTTTATAATAACCTTTACCCATGAGCGTTTTTTTAACATGGTTTTTAAATTCATGCAAAGGAAGATCAATCACTTGTTGTGGAACTTTATTAATAAAGGCTATGCCTTTCCCCATAAATGAACCTCTAGTTTTTGCAAGCCTAAATCTTGGAACGGCAAGTTTATTTTTATTTCTTGTATTGAACTGGTGAATATTGCTGTTCTTAGCAAATGAATCATAGTGTTTCCTTACATAAACTAAATTATCATAAATATATTGGCCTGCCAAAGTTAAAATATTTATTTCTTTGAACGTTTCTCTCAAGGTATCTCTCCGCCGTAGATTGTATATGGCGCGAACAGCTCTTTTTTGGAGTACAAAAATATTTTCAATACTGGCAGCTGAGCCCCACAATAGCAGTCCATACGACATTACGCTATGAAAATAACTAAAGTATACTAATATGGAGGCATAAGACTCAATGTATACAGAGTTATTGGAAATTAGACCGGAATCATATAAGGGGTGAAGGGGGAGATCATTTGCAACAATATTGACCCAAATTAGTGTAATGCAAAAGTGAACCGTTTTCAAGATATTTCAAAATATATATTTTTTAATAATACCATTTTCATTCATTCAAAAATTTATTTAAAAATCTTATTTATTCAAATTATTATTTTTTGTTGACATATTTAGAGAGTTATGATATGGGTCTACAATGCACAGTAATAAAACTCGTGTTATTCTTTATCCATACGGAAATTAAAGCAAATGTTTTAGAGAACAAATTTTGTTTTTGTGAAATTTTCATCAAAAAATCCAATTAAAATATTTCAAAAAGGTCTTGCTAATTTCGTAAATGCTTCATTTGAGTAAGATGCTACTATTTCTTGCTATACAAATAAGTAAAAATAATTGCTCTATGTTCTATGTCCATTGCAGAAAAAACTATAAAAGCTTAAATAGGTAGCAGTTTCTGAAAAACTGCGAAGTTTTAGAAACGTTTGCGCTCCAGGGCCAAAACTATGCACTTTTTGCGAACAATGTTTTCATTTTTAATTAATTGCATTAAAATACGTACATTTTAAGCGCAAATGCAGCTCTATCGACCCCATAGGAGCCAAGCTATGGCTCTTCGAAAATTACCTAATTTAAACTTTTAGATTTTTGCATTCACAATGCTATTTTTATATAAGATGAATAAATAATGAAAAATATTAGAAAAAATCGGCTCACCCGTAGCAACTTAGACGGGGTCCCGATTTTTCATTATTTATTCATCTTACCTATTTACCCAAAGATTGAAATTTTCAAGTTTACTAGTTTAGCGAACTTAATTCGCGAAATATAGGAAAACCACTAATCCTATGAAGAAAAGGTACTGAAAATAATTTTTAGTAAATTTAATTAGCTTTTATTAGAGCTCAAAACAAAGTCTGTAAAGCTAGCAGTTTACTTACAATCGCAAAAAAACTAAAATAAGGTAAGATGAGTTATATAGAGACAAAATACTAAAATATACAACGTGTTAAAAAAATACACAGATTTTACAGTCCCCGCAAGAATCGGAGCATTGAAAATGAACACCAAAATTTACGAAAAACCAAAATAAAATAAAATGCAAAGTCCTATTATATTTTTAAAGTTACCTAGTAACATATTTATTTGTACGATTGTGACACTCGGCTCCGCCTCGTGTCACAAAAGCGCCCGGTGACTGCCTCGACGCAGCCGAAATATTATTAACCGAATTTCAAAATTCCAACGAATGCACTTCTCGTCTGCTTCTGCATCTTTTAACACAATTACCATGACGATCGGTCAATAATCATAAAAGCTACATCACTTTTTATGTACGGAAACACCCGTTTTTCTACAATACCAAATCTAAAGGGACCACCTACAGGTCAGAATTATTAACCGATTTTCAAAATTATTTCGCCATTTGGTAGCTAAACTAATACCCTAGGACCCTTTTTTTCATTTTTTCTTAAGTCGGTTTTATTTCCGAAATATTTACAATTTAGTAAACAAACACCCCACAAAAAACCCGGAATTTTTGTAATTTTGCAAAATTCCGAAAAAGTTACCAGTAGATTTTCAAAATTCAAACGTTCACACGTGTCTCGATAAATTCCTCAGCTTTTGGTACTATTTTCATCTCGATCCTCTCAAAATCCTCGGAGATATGGCCAAAAACACGTCTCAGGCGATTTGCATCTGATAACCATTTTCAATGGTAAAAACCCCTAATGCCGCATATGGTAGATAGGGATCATCAAACTTAACAACTATTACTATGGGACCAATTCTGAAATCACGAAAAAAAAACAGCTGTTTCATACATTTTGGTATTTTCGTTATTAATTTTTATAGATAACAGCAGATTTTTTTTCTGAGTTGGTTTCATAGTAAAAGTTGTTCAGCTTGATAGTCCCTATCTACCATATTCGGCATTAGGGTTTTTTTTTGTAACACGTTGTATATTTGGTCTTTTGTCTCTATAACCCATTTTACCGTCTTTTAAACCCATTTTACCGTCTTTTATTTTTTTTGAGATTGTAAGTGAACTGCTAGTCCCACAGACTTTGTTATGGGCTCTAATAAAAGCGAAATAATTATACTACAAAATATTTAAAGAAACTTTTCTGTATAAGAGAAGCGGTTTTGCCAATATTTAACGAAATACGTGAGTAAAACCGGAAAATTTCATTTTTTTTGAAAAATTAGTCACCTTGGAAGTGCAATAGCTTAGCTCCTATGGAATCAATAGAGCTGCAATTAGGCTCAAATTGTAGGTAATTTAATACAATTTATAAATGTAGAAAACATTGATCGCAAAAAATGCATAGTTTTGGCCCTGGAGAGCAGATAGTGAAAAAAGCCTTAGTTTTTCTCGATTTTCTCACTTTCCACAGGTTTTTCGAAGTTGCAAATTTGAATTCACATTACCCTAACAGACCCATACAACATACCAAAAATGCAGAACTACATCACGCTTTGCGAATTTAATGTCTATTTCCAATGGGCTACACTTAATTCATCGTACATTAATGTCTCTTGATTGATTTGAGCACTCAGTTTGTCAGACATCAGGGGCTCTATTTTGAATCGCTCGGCTGGCGTCGAGCGCTTGTTTCTACTGATTTTCGTTCGACATATGACTCTATTGTTTTCTTTTTTTAATAAAATAAGTAAAATTCTAACAAAACGCTGGAAAATATTTGACAATAATAACAAGGACGCAGCAATGTTGCCGTGAGCCAATTAGAGCATCCGTCAGTCCATAACGTTGACATCAGCCAATCAGCGCGCGCAAAGTGATGGATGATCATTGACGATTTACCTAAGATACGCTGGATTTTTGTAAAAATCCTAAACATCACTCGGGCGATTGCAAAAATCTGTCTTAGATTCTAATTATCCGGTATTTTACAATCATACTAGAATTTTTGTAAAAATCCTATTTGTACAATTATCCTACGACAGATACATTTCAGATTTAATTGTGTTTTTCGTAATGGTTTTGTCCAGTCTCTAGGCAGGTCCTTTTCACTATTCAAACATCAAACGACTCAATAATGAAACTGAGTCAACGCCACAGAATAACTAATGCAACGCCGGGACATCTCCTTTGGAGAGTGCATAAAAAAGAAACCCTGTGTGAAGGTTAATTTCGAGTTTGGTAGTCTCATGTGTGGTGAAAGTGGTGGAGGGGTCATGTATGGTGAAGTGATTGTGTCATAATATGTAGGTTTCATGTTTGGTGGTCTCATGTGTGGTGAAATGTATACTGAAGTGATTGTGTTATACACCGTTAATTTTTAAGTATACCTACAATAAAAATGAGAAGGGGATTCAGACCACGTGAATGAACAACTTTTACAATGGGGCCAACCACGGAATCGCGAAAAAAAAATCAGCTGTTCCATACATTACAGTCGAGTCGATGTTGTACTTTTCTATGGAACAGCTGATTTTTTTCGAGATTCCGTGGTTGGCCCCATTGTAAAAGTTGTTCACCCACGTGGTCTAAAATCCCCATTTCATTTTTAGATATATGCTTAAAAATTAACGGTGTATGTAGGTTTCGTGTTTTATGGTCTCATGTGTTGTTATGTGTGGAATTTAATCCGTGGATAGCGGTGTGGGTTGCACGATTATTAATATTAGAAATGTAATAGTTTATAAATAGTATTAATTGTGTCAACTGTTTGTTAGCCCAAATAAATAAAATAAAATAAAATGTGTGGTGGAGGGGTGATGTATGGTGAAGTGATTGTGTCATATGTACCTAATGTTATACTCACCAGCAGGCCCGCCGCTAGCAGTTTGAGCGCCCGCGTGCAAGAGACCAATTTTGCCGCCCCCTACTACAAGTGGGTGATTTCTTGAAAGATGCCTTTATCTTTGTACCTACTCTTTATGTAGAAGTCTACTCGCGGCGTGCGAAGCGCGCCGCGCGCTCCGGGACATATGGCGATTTGACTCTTCCCCTCGCTTAGTTTTTGCAAAATTCTACACAAGTAGGTGGTTTCTTGAAAGATGCCTTTATCTTTGTACCTAGGTACTTCTTATGTCTAGTCGCGGCGTGCGAAGCGCGCCGCGCGCTCCAGGACATGCGACAATTATGTTTGGACAAAATCATTACAATCAATGGATGGTGGAATGATTTTGTCCAAGCGCGATGAAAAATCAGGGGCCCTATTTTTGAATCCTTCGGCTTATTTTCTCATTCATTTGAGTCAAATTTCGAACGAAAATCAGTAGAAAAGAAGCGCTCGACGCCAAAAATTTAACTTTGAATTTATTATATGAATTAATTAATTATAGAATGAATTTAAAAGTAATATTTTATATTTTAAGGGGTAATCTTTAAATTAAATTTGCCAGCCGAAGGATTCAATAATAAGGCCCCAGGTCTTGAATGAAATCCGAGCGCAGTTCGGTTTAAACTCATAAAATCTAGACTAGATCCCTATCTATCCCAGCTGCCAGAACACGATGCGAAGCGGTATAGGCAAGGCAAGAGAAATAAATTACTTATTTCTAATAAACTAGTGGCTCCGTGAGCTGTAGACCTCGCGAAAAAATAAAATAAAATGTCGCCATGAAGTTTTCAAAGCACACAGTAGGTACGTGAGTATTGCAGCTAGATGGTGCTTCTAATTTTGATCATTTTTGAAAATGGGTGAGTATTTTTTTTATAAATTTGGAAAAATTGGCTTGACTGAACAGTTATATATAATTATCGAACCTACTCACAAAATTTCACCAGAATCTGTTGAGAAATGCGACTTGTAGAGGAGATCAAACAGCCGGAAAGCTGGTGTAGTGTGGGACACGATATCGATGACGTGTAATACTGACGTGTAATACTGACGTGTAATACTGACGTGTAATACCAATATTGTTTTTATTATAAATTAATATTCTATTTTCTTTGTTAAAGTAAACATGCAACATGTAATCGGATACCTTTATAAACAAGCTAAATGCCATTGTAAAACATTACGTGTCGACCTATTTGGAATTACTATAAAAACCCTATTTTATCTAAATAAATGAACAGTTAAGAATCTACTTTTCTTGTGTTATTACGTCTCCCGACGCCGCTCATCACATGGCGACCCTGCCAGTCCACTGCTTCTAGGCAGTGCTGGTGCCGTATGGGTTCCGAGCCTCAATAATAGTCGCGGTACGCGTTAACGGCGCGAATTTTTTTTTCCTTCCAAGACCGCGAGAAAATCTACATCAAATCATATTATGGGAGGACAGTCGTCAAAGAACGAAGACAAAAAAGAAGAAATCATCATAGCACAAAATGGTGCAGGAAATAGTGCAGCGCAAGCCACAATAGAGAAGCACGTGCAATCCCTGGTATACATGGTTGCTGTTTTGGTGGCGATAATGTCCGTCGTGTTCATATACCTGGCCTGAAAAAAGTTCAACAAGTGCCTTACGAAGAAGATTGAGCGCCAAGCTGTTGCAGTAGTGATGCGAAAACAAGATATCGTATAGAGCCCCTTGGCTGAAAGGAAAAGAGAAGATGTACCGTGTAGAAAATTAATATTAAGAGGTAAAAACTAACGTTACTAATTCATTGTCTATTGTCAGTATTAAGCTATTTTAAAATTATTATTTTTTTGCCGATTTTTCCTCTCACACACAGACTTTGTGATGACAGAGATTAAAACTTATTTTGATCAAATTACGAAGTTACACGAAGATATAAGAAAAAAAGGGGAAGGTGTAGTGTGGGACACGATATCGATGACGTGTAATACTGACGTGTAATACCAATATTGTTTTTATTATAAATTAATATTCTATTTTCTTTGTTAAAGTAAACATGCAACATGTAATCGGATACCTTTATAAACAAGCTAAATGCCATTGTAAAACATTACGTGTCGACCTATTTGGAATTACTATAAAAACCCTATTTTATCTAAATAAATGAACAGTTAAGAATCTACTTTTCTTGTGTTATTACGTCTCCCGACGCCGCTCATCACACTGGAATGAAATATGGTTTTTTACATATCTCCATCATTTTAACAAATTTCGAAAAACTGTCTTGACAAAAAAAAACTATGTATTTATTAAACCTGCTCACAAAATTTCACCGAGATCGGTTGAGAAATGCGACCTGTAGTGGAGAACAGACAGCGCCGGAAATACGGACCGAAATTTGATTTTTTTACATTATCTCCGCCATTTAAAAAAAAATTAAAAACTGGCTTTACATAAGAAATTTATACAATTTTCAAACCTGCTTACAAAATTTTACGAGAATCGGTTGAGAAATGCGACCTGTAGAGGAAAACAGACAGCACTGGAAAGCCGGACTAAAATATGTATTTTTAACATTTCTCCGTCATTTTGAAAAATTTCAAAAAACTGGCGTGACAAAAAAATTCTACACTATTTTCGAACCTGCTCACAAAATTTCACGAGAATCGGTTGAGAAATGCGACCTGTAGAGAAGAACATCCAGCGTCAGAAAGCCGGACTGAAATACATTTTTCTTACATATCTCCGCCATTACGAAATATTTAGAAAAACTGTCTCAACTTGAAAAAATCTATATGATTTTCGAACCTGCCCACAAAATTTCACGAAATTCGGTTAACAAATGCGACCTGTAGAGGAGAAAAGACAGAGCCGGAAAGCTGGACTGCAATATGTTTTTTTTTACATATCTCCGTCATTTTGAAAAAAATCGAAAAAGTGGCGTGACAAAAAAATTATATATCATTTTCAAACCTGCTCACAAAATTTCACGAGAATGGGTTGAGAAATGCGACCTGTAGAGTAGAACAGACAGCGCTGGAAAGCCGAAAAACCTGTTTTTTAACATATCTCCGACATTTTGAAAAATTAAAAAAATCTGGCTCCACAAAAAAATTCTATATAATTTTCGAACTTGCTCACAAATTTTCACGAGAATCGGTTGAGAAATGCGACCTGTAGAAGAGAACATACAGACATACGAAAGAATTTTTGCCCAAGCTGAAGCAGAGACGCTTCGCTCGCACTTCGTGCTCGCTCGGTCAATTATTTAGCTATGGGTCATTCTCGGCATAACCGCACAGAGGGAGATAGAGAGCTGCATGTAGCTCGCGAGCCGCGGTTTGCCGCTTCTTCACAAGTGGGTACAAGGATAGATACCTACATCTTTCAAGCTTCTTGAATATTACTGATCTGGCGTCGTAGCTAGGTTAGGGGCTGACAAGGGGGGGCGTCTGCCAGAGGCGCAACCCTCAATTTGCTGACCCATAGCTAGAAAATACTCTATAAGTCTCGGGACGCAAAATTCAAATCTTGCCAGGGGCGCTCATTATCCTAGAAATTAGTTTTTTCAAAAATTCTAATCTTGCAAGTGTCACTCAAGATCCTAGAAATAAGCCTTGGGGCGCAAAATTCAAATCTTGCCAGGAGCACTTATGAGCACATGATATGTCATGACCCTTCTTCGACCTTCGATTTGCCGCCCCCCTAGACGTGCCGCCCGCGTGCGGTGCACGCCTTGCACGCCCGCTTGCGGCGGGCCTGCTCACCAGCACGGCTTATTTAATGGCAAGTAGCGCTACGTAGTGGTGGTGAGGTGTGGGTAGGGCTGCCATCTCTAAAGCCTGCCGGCCAGGACCGAAAGCGTAAAAACCCCGGACTTTGGAGCCTCGACGCCGGACATTACATATTTTTATATTAACTTTTAGCTTGGTTAAAAAATACATTTTACCCAATACTTGAATAAAAAAAAAATTTAATTTTAAGCCTTTTTTCGCATAAAATACTGTGTTTTACTAGTTATGATGTAGAACTGGGGTGTCTAACACAATTTTGTGAAGGGCCATGGTCCAGGTTTAGTAGTTTTGCAACCGTAGTGGGCCAAAATAAATGCCCAAATAGCCAGGGCGGCTCGTTAAAAAAATGGCCGCGCAGCGCGATTTTTAGTCATTTGCATTCACTAACCTTGTAATCTTGCTTGTTTATATTTAAAAAATCAGCCGTGCAGCGCGATTTTTTTGAAGTGCATGAGGAAGTAGTGAGTGAGTGTGCTGAATGACTATAGTACTTTTTTGAGCGGAGTTTAATCCAAAACCCGGACTTTAATGATAGTCCGGGTTTTACCCGGACTACAATCAGAACCCCGCCCGGACGCTCCCCGGACGCCCTCCAAACTAGGACAAATCCGGGGAAACCCGGACGGATGGCAGCCCTAGGTGTGGGGGGCGTGCGCCATAGCGCTAGCTTAGAGTCGAGGGACCCCGCGTTACTAAGAACTCAACCTCGTCAACTTGTGGTAAGTATTGAAGTATAGGGGTTAGGGGTCATATATAAGTTAGGTAGAAGGGCTACATGTAGTGTGGTAGAGAGGTCACAAGACGTGAGGCGGTGGTTTCGTATTTGGTGGTCTCAAGATGGTGGTCAAGAGGCGATGTTTGGTAAACTGATTGTATCATATTTATATAGGTTTCGAATTTGATGGTCTCATATGTGGTGAAGGCGTGATGTATGGTGAAGTGTTTCGAGTTTGGTGGCCTCATGTGTGGTAGAGAGGGCGATTTCTGGTGAAGTGATTGTGTCTGGAAGTATAGGGGTCATATAGGAGAAGGGCTATAGAGTGGTCAGGTGACGTATGGCAGAGGTTGCGCGTTAGGTCATATGTGGTGAAGGTGTGATGTATGGTGAAGTGTTTGTGTCTTGAGTAATGTTATACTCACCAGCGTAGCACTCTCTGACATGAATTGGAGCTACCGTTTGGAGCTCAGATGTGTGCGTCGAGGGCGCGCGCCATAACGCCAATTTTGAGTCTGCTGAACCTGACAGCAGAAACTCGTCGTCCAGCCATTGTAAATCCTGGATCTACCGGCAAATTATACAGGGCGTTTTAGTAATAACATTTTAAAGCCTAATATGGTAGATAGGGTACCATGCACACACGGCTCAAAATATTTGATTGAAGCAGGCGTCACTTGGCGGAAGTCCCAAACAATTTTGAAAAAATAAGAAATATATGTAGCTTACTTCCGCAAATAGTAGGTATGAACGTCTATACAAAAAAAAGTTGGGAGTTACAAGTCGTGATAAAGTTTGGCCACATGGTGGAAACTGATCTGTAGGCTGTTCCTAACTAATATTGAGCTGGGCCAAACTGTCCTTACAAACCATTCCATACGGCGGCGGGTTAAAAGCGCTCTTTTCCCGGCTTCATTCTAAAAATTATAATTGTCTAGGTTTAGCTAATAGGTCTTTATTTAGCAGTTTTTGAACACAATAACCAAAATTTTCAAACTTTTTATTTTCTTTTAGGTATTTGCACTTGTTTCAGTATTTAAAAAAAATACCTTAAAGAAGCTTTTTTCAGGTTGATTTTTCATATTATTTTGTAACCCAAGTAGTTTAAATCCATTGTTTGCAGCACACAGTACAGCACAGTTTGAGCAAATACCTACTATAGAAACAACTCTGTTCTATAGTATTTGGTTTGAGGCACAGCTAGTCAAAAATAGGCATTTTTTCGCGAAATGGAAGGGTTTATCGTTTCGTTTGGAAGCGTTTTTCTGGTTTTTTGTTCATATTTCCGTAAAGAACATTAAATTTTCTACAATTTAAGCCTAATTTGAGTAGTCTAGGTTTATTGGTTGCGGAGACACAGCTGGTCAAAGATGAGACATTTTTCATTTATTTCGAAAAAAGGCCCATTTTTGACTAGCGATGTCTCTGCAACCAATGAACCTAGACTACTTGGGTTATGCTCAAATTGTAGGAAATTCAATGAACTTTAAAGAAATATGAACAAAAATCCTGGAAAACGTTTCCAAACGAAACGAAAAACCCTTCTATGTCGCGAAAAAATGCCTATTTTTGACTAGCTGTGCCTCCGCAAACAATGGATTTAAACTACTTGGGTTAGGTTCAAATTGTAATAATATATTTTAGTTACCATAACAAAAGAATATGACAAATCAACCTGGAAAACGCTTCTTTAAGGTATTTTTTTTTAAATACTGTAACAAGTGCAAATACCTAAAATAAAATAAAAAACTTTGAAAATTTTGGTTATTGTGTAATTTTTCAAAAACTGCTAAAATACATTGCATTTTTTTATACCAGAAATGAATTCCACATTATTGATTTATCCGAAAATGATACCACATTTCGCACCCTCCAAATAACAACGTTCTAACTGAAATATTATTATTTTGGGTCGTAAATCAAAGACATGTTTACGGTAAAACGGTCGAGTCTTTATTGAAGTAAAAGGAATATTTTTTTACAAATATTGTTTCCCATGGAAACGCATGCGTAAAGGTCAAGCCACACAGCGGGCGTGACGGGGCGCGGCTTGACGGGGCGCGGCGCGACGGGGCGCGACGGGACGCGACGGGAGTTCACACTGCGGGCGTGATTACGCCTTCCGCCCCGCCGCTAGACGTGGGCGTTGAATGAACGAACAGTTTTTTTAGACTGTTTATTGGGCATCAACTGTTCAACTAGTTTATGGTCTACTGATAAACTAGTTTATGCGTGAACGTAAGTTGCCAGCGCGTTGCTTGAACGGTCCGACGCCGCGCGACGGCGGCGAGGCGACCAATACGTCTATCTCTGTTCATCACGTGCGCTCGTCTCGCTCACTCGATAAAACGACTGACGACACTGTGGGCAGTGTTTTATTAAAATGAACTTTAAAATTAAGGGAAAAGAGATTCAAATCTATTAATTTTTTAAATGTTTGAACTTTGTTTACCTATGAATGACATTATGACAATGAATCTTGATTCTAAATAACAAATAGTTGATTATGTACATAAAATGAACTTTTAAATATGCCAGGCGTGCTGTATATTATTATTAGTTCCTATCATATATTATTGTCAACTAGCGGCCGCCCGCGACTTCGTCGGCGTGGACAGTTTTTCGCTATCCCTCGAGAACTATACGTTTTTTCTGAATGAAATTTACTTTATGTCCTTTTCTGTACCCCTGACAACGTGTGTGCAAAATTTCATGATGATCTGTTCAGTAGTTAGGACGTGAAGACGTAACAAACAATCAAACAAACAAACGGACTTTCGCATTTATAATATTAGTAAGGAAGCCTGCCACTCCTAGGCCTGGAAAAAGAATGAAGGGAAGTTCATTTTCACCGCCCACAAATTTACTGAATCGTCATCGCGTCGATTACCAAGCAACAACATTGTCTAAACAGTTTATTATGAAAGTAGTTTAATAATAATCAATCATTTTAATGAACTACGACAACTAAACTACTTTTCCGTCACAGTTTCATGTTCAGTTCACTGTTCTAATCTAGTCGAAAAAAAAACAGTTTATTAAACTAGTTTACGGTAAACGATAAACAGTCTCGTTTCGTTGATCGAAAAAGCGTCGACGACCCACCCCTACCCGCCGCGCTTCGGCACCCTGATTATCTAAAAAGAAACTATTTAGCGACCGGTTTCATTTGACATACATTGCCACTTTTCTTTGGTATGTTTTTTTTTACCCAACAAGAAGTAGCAATGGATCACGATCATCTGTGAACTGCAACCAGTCGCTAGGTGGTTTTTAATTAGATAATCAGCCCGCCGATCTGTATTCACGCTCGGCGCGACGGCGGCGTGGCACGACGGGACGCGACACGTCGCGCCACGCCGGCCTGTGTGACGTCGTCTATAGTACCTAGTACATTACAACTTCTCAGCGTCGCGTCGCCGTCCCGTCCCGTCACGCCACGCCCGCTGTGTGGCTTGGCCTTAAGTGCAATCGTACACGCCGCGGCCGTAGCCGTGCGAACGTGTATGTACTTATGATTACGTTACAACTCCCCCGAAAAGTATAGGGTACACACACACCCCTATTATATTGAAGAAAAAAAAATGTTATAACTAACACAATTACATTATAAAATTCATATTAAGTAAACACATTTTTTTAAACACAATGTAATCGCTTATACTAATTTCCTATTATAACACATCACATTATGACATAAACATTATAACTTGGACTAAAACTAAATTACTTATGTAGTTTGCTAACAAAAAAATATTTTGTATTATTATGTAGGTACATGTACTTACAATTTCATGAATAATAAGGTCTCGTATTATTTTTGTGTATTAACAATTCTTTGTTATTTTTTATAATTTTAACATTCGGTGTTATTTCTTGTATAACTCTAAAGGGACCTTCATAAATACAATCTAGCTTATTACCTACTTGATTTTTCACTAATACTAAATCTCCTGACTTATAACTAACAGAATTACATTTTTTATTATATTTAAATTTTCTTATTTCCTTACTTTTTAACAAATTTTCCCTAGCATCTAGTTGCGCTTTTTGCAAACGGTACTTTAATTCTTTCGGATAGTCATCGAAGTTGTATAAAGGATCGATGCCCTTGGTTAAATTGCTGGGTAAGTTACAAACTTTACCAAATACTAGCTCGTACGGGGTGTACTTCGTTTCGGAGTGAACACTAGTATTAAACGAAAAACACCAATAAGGGACCCATTCGCTCCAATCGGACTTATTATTTTCACACTGTATTCTGGTGGTTAATTCGTCCAAGATTCTGAGATAGGCGGCTAAGTGTTTATGACTGTTTTCTACAGGGTCATTTTTGGACCCCTTTTCAAACTTTGTCAGGTCATTCTATAACAGCAGTACAATCAATTTTTGTTTGTTCCTGCGGGCTAGGTTGTCTCTTTAATTAATGACACCAAAATTGATAATTTCGCCGGCACAGACCATTTTGGCATGCTCTAGGATTGGGTAATAAGGCACTAAATATGAAAATATCACTAACAGCGGATGGGAAAATTAATCCTAATAGAAATAAAATAAATTACTTTGACTAATTTCCTTTAGACCGACGGTAATATCCAGCAAAACAGATTCGGGACAAGCCACCTGACTTTGAATTTCGATGTAAAATAATTTTTTTCTAGCTACTTATACATTTTATTCAAATTATATTTATGGCTTGGTATGGATACTAAAGTAAATTTTTAAGAAAAAAAATAAACAAAGTTCTGTCTTTGAAAAACAGTACGATTCTCAGCCCGGACGCATTAAAATTACGCTTGAGATATTCACCCATTTATTATTGTATTATTACTTAAGCAGAAAACCTATACAGCCACTGTACTTAAACAGACTGGAAGAAGGCTCTTACGGAACCTTAGGATGTTTGCAATCAAATAAACACGGATGTTTAGACACTAAATTAATAAAATTTTCGCTTTCGTCGTCTGTCAACACGTCCATAATGTTAAACTTCAACGGCAGTACCTACTGTGTTTGTGCCGTAGTGCCGTCTGCCGCTACGAGTCAAAACAAGTGACGTCCTGTCGCGCGGCAGTTGCAGTCGTATGTCGGACGGAATCGGTCTCATACAAATTAATACTACAAAGTAGTGCCGTGCCGTCTGCCGTTGCGGCACATGCCGTCGTCACCTGCTGTTGCCGCCTGCCGTCTGCCGCGTCCCGCGGAATCCTACCTTTAAACGGTGTTGATGTGTGTAGTACGCAAACCCGATATAGTACAATGCTATATATTATAGTAGATACGGTTGGCAACCCTAGCTGGGGCCGCTGCTCTTTCATCCTTTTTGTTTTCCATGCCACCCTCTTCACTTCGTTGAAAGTTGAAATTTTAATTGCCGCTATTACAACAATTACTAAACACAACAACAAAGTTGTATAGATAATGGTAAGGAAAGGAAGGAACCCTTCGTGCGCGAGTCCGACTCGCACTTAGCCCATTTTTTTCCTTTTATTATAAACTTTATGTAAAACAAATAATATACCTAAACCTAAACCCTCCTCATGAATCACTCTATCTATTGGTGAAAACCGCATGAAAATGCGTGCAGTAGTTTTTGAGTTTATCGCAGAGGATTTTATTATGTAGTAATTCAAAGTCAAATAAGCTTTAGACTGTGGCCCCAGACCTACCGTTTCTCTGCCTAGAACAGCAAAGCAAAGAAATGAAACCGGGAGGCTAGAATGCCATAAAAAACGTACTACTCGTCACAGACCTATCGACCCAAACCGGCAAGAACGCCCGGTCAGCAAGCCACCGGCCGACATCGCCGGTAAGAACGTCTTCACCGGTAAGAAAGAGGCGTAGCCTACGTGCTCGCTCCGTATATGGTCACACACAGCCCGGTTGCAACTAGGCTGCCACCTCTCCGGGTTTGACCCGGAGTCTACAGGTTTGAGTAGTGGATGTCCGGGCTACGGGTTTAAAATCGGAGTCTCCGGGTGGCGCGAACGAAAGTCAACCGTACCTAGTGTTACCATCTGACAGGGATTTGCCGCATTTGACAGACATTTTACGGCTTAAACAGGCGTGCGGCCGGCTGTATAGGCATTTTTAATTTCGCGGGTTCGCTGTTTGAAAGCTCGCACATGTTTCAATCACGCAAGCCCGCAGCGAGCTACCTCACTACCCGCCCGCCCGGTTGAAACCACAGATTACAAGATTAGTGGATGAAACTGACTCAAATCAAGCTGCGCGGCCGTTTTTTTTGCTATAAACAAAACAAGCAAGATAAGTGGATGAAACTTACTAAAAATCGCGCTGCGTGGACGTTTTTTGCTATTAGCAGGCAAGATTACACGGTTAGTGGATAAAACTGAGCAAAACTGAGAGAAAATCATTCTTCGGATTATTGTTTTAATCGATGCGGTGTCCCGCAAAGTAGTGTGTTGGGGCCTTTGTTATTTTTACTTTACATTAACGACCTTCCGAATGTAATAGACCAGAAGTGTATCTTGTTTGCGGACGATACAACAATTATTATAAAATCTAAAAATAAACAAGAATTGGCGGATGTAGCTAACATAAACTTAGGTAATATTATAAAATGGCTGGAGTGCAATAATTTGCATATTAATTTAAATAAAACAAAATACGTACATTTTAAGACCCGTAACACATTAGATATAAATCATGACATTCATTATAATGGTAATAAAATAGACAATGTCAATAATACAAAATTTTTAGGAGTGCATATTGATGAAAATTGCAATTGGAAAGCTCACATAGAAATGCTAGTTAAGAAAATTGATAGGTATGTATACGTCTTAAACAGGATTAGACAAGTAGCCTCTAGAGAAGCAGCCCTCCTAGCATACCATGGATATGTTTCAAGTATGCTACGGTATGGGCTCATACTTTGGGGCAACTCTGTTGATGTGCAGAGAGCTTTCAAAATTCAAAAGAAATGTGTAAGATGTATATGTGGTGCAGATTATTTAGATAGTTGTAAGCCCTTATTTAAAACATTACAAATATTATCCTTACCCTGTCTTTACATTTTTGAAATAAGTCTATTTGTAAAAAAATATGACAACTTATTTACCACTAATTGGCATTCACAATACAGAGGTAGACAAGGAAATAAGTTGCTAATACCTAATAAAAGGCTTAGACTATATTCTAAAAATGCGTATTGTATGGCAATTACCATTTATAATGAATTACCCAACAAAATGACTCAATTGCCGTTTAATAAATTTAAAACAAGTCTATTTAATTTTTTACTAGATAAAACATATTATTCTGTTAAGGAGTTCTTAGAAGATAAACTGACTACTTAATTGATTTAAATAATTATTTGTATCCCTGAGCTGGTTATAGTAAAATTGTTAATTATAATTATTATTACATAATTTCACTTCTTGACATTTTCATAATAATATTTATCTTTATTTGACATTTAATTTTTGAGATTTCATTGTATTGACATTTAACTTTTGTATGCATAATGATTTTTGTTGACATTTTTGTAATCATAATTTTGAATGTTTGACATTATTAAATAACTTAATTATATGAATGATAAATATTTGCACGTCGACAATCTCGACAAGTCATGCTGTACTACTATTTAATTTGTAACTTGTATTTTTACCATGTCTTGGCAAATAAATAAATAATTATTATTATTATTATTATTAAAAAACGCGCTACGCGGCCGTTTTTTGGTGAAGGCAGGCAAAATTACTAGATTAGTGCATGAAACTGATTAA
The DNA here is from genome assembly GCA_928269145.1 of Agriphila tristella. Classification (NCBI taxonomy): domain Eukaryota; kingdom Metazoa; phylum Arthropoda; class Insecta; order Lepidoptera; family Crambidae; genus Agriphila; species Agriphila tristella. Next base: position 9,983,774 of record OV743448.1, on the reverse strand, counting down.
AAATGGCGCTGCGCGACTGTTTTAATGTAGACAGGCAAAATTACTAGATTAGTGCATGAAACTGACCAAAAATCACCAAAAATATCAATTTTAAAAATCTTTCATGCTATTTTTTTTTACACTTATGCCAAAAAAATTTGGAAAAAATATATATTAAGGTACTTAAAAGGTACTAAATGTTTACAAAGAGATAAATTAGTTGTTTAAAATTATAAAAAAGTGGTCCATACAACCTGACGTCAGAATGTCTGGCTAAGTGGCCAGAGAGTGTAAAGAAAGTATTTTACACGTTTTGTGGTTGTTAATCGAGGTACTAAATATTTAAAGTTAGGTACTAAAAAGTAGCAAAAAAGTATTGCATTTCGGTATTTTCTAAACATTCAATATCGCTTTTGGTCCAGCGGTTCTGACGCTTACAAATCGCCGGCACCGGCGCACAGTGGGGCCGGAGACCCTTATTTGTACCATCAAATCAACTAAACCAGTTAGACCTTCTAAAATGGATCGGGTGTTATCAAATACGTGTTTTTAGATATATAAACTCAAATATGGTAAAAAAAAAAATTTTTTCTTTTAACAAGGCACATCACATTATTATTTCAATTATGTAATAATCTAACTAAATTCCTAAAACCTCCAAAGTTCGTCGATACAAACAATATTGGATTATTATTGAAGAAGCGTTAATGTATCATCATCGTCATCATCTTCATCGTCATCCTCATCATCATCAGCACTTTCACTAAAAGATTTAGTTAGGGATGGAGCTTTCAACATGAACAGTGCCTTTTTGAGGGATATTTTTAGAAATGGCAAAAAGTGGCAAAATTTGTAAAAGCCTATAAAGTACAGAATATTTTCAGATAACAACCATAGCTTAATATTGCTTTGAACCTAAACAAAACATCGAATTTATGCAAAGTTTCCAAGAATTTGACTAAGTCACTTTATTTGTCTCGGCTACTAGAAACTATTTAAGTAATGAAGAAAAAAAAACACACTAAAACATTGCTACATACCTGAGGTTGAAGGTTACATGTCTAAATAACGCCAAAAATTGTTCAGTTTAATAAGAAATCGCTCTCAGTTGCACGTAAATTCATCATCATCATCATTATATCAGCCACACGACACCCACTGCTGGGTATAGGCCTCCCCTAAGGATCTCCACGACGATTGGTCCTGCGCTGCCTGCATCCACTGGCTTTCCGCGACCTCCACCAGATCGTCGGTCGACCTTGTCGGGGGCCTACCCACGGAGCGTCGTCCGGTGCGCGGTCGCCATTCCAGAACCTTTCTGCCCCAACGGCCATCGGTTCTTCTCGCTATGTGTCCCGCCCATTGCCACTTCAGCTGAGCAATCCTTCGAGCGATGTCGGTTACTTTAGTTCTCCTGCGGATCTCCTCGTTTCTGATTTGATCACGTAGGGAAACGCCGAGCATGGCTCTCTCCATTGCACGCTGAGTGACCTTGAGCCTCCTTATGAGACCCATAGTTAGCGGCCACGTTTCACTGCCGTAAGTCATCACTGGCAACACACACTGTTCATAAACTTTCGTCTTGAGACACTGAGGTAAGTCGGACGCGAAGATTTTTCGAAGCTTCCCGAATGCTGCCCACCCGAGTTGGATTCTACGAGAGATCTCTTTCTCGAAGTTGGACCTACCTAACTGGACTGCCTGTCCTAGGTATACATAAATTACGTAAATTAGGTAAGGTATACATATATTAGCGCGTAAATTATTAGCTCTAAATAGCTTATCAACAATATGATATGTTCACATCTCATTTATAAAAAACTGAGTACGCTATGACGCATTCCAATACTGCCAAATTATACCTTGGTTTATGTTCTAATTAAGTGATAGAATGAAGGTTCCCTTCCCTGAAATCACTTTGAGTTTTTGAATTTTCGGTACGTTTTGAGGGTAACGGCCCCTATGCAACCGGGCTGTGTGTGACCATATACGGAGCGAGCACGTAGGCTACGCCTCTTTCTTACCGGTGAAGACGTTCTTACCGGCGATGTCGGCCGGTGGCTTGCTGACCGGGCATTCTTGCCGGTTTGGGTCGATAGGTCTGTGACGAGTACGTTTTGTATGGCATTCTAGCCTCCTGGTTTCATTTCTTTGCTTTGCTGTTCTAGGTAGATCAGCAAAGAAACGGTAGGTCTGAGGCCAGCCTTATTTAAATTAATTATTAAGTACTTTTGATTTTGCGCACTTACCTTTTTTATATGGCCTTCGCCAATACATACTGCACCGAAACTAGGCAAATTATAAAGCGCCAGTTCGCTGCAGTTCTTTCCATTTGTCGCTAGCAAGGATCTGAAACAAGTTAGGATTACTTTAGACAAATCTGCCCACTAAGGTAAAGGGCCAAAGGGCCATACATAGTCTACTCGTGATAGGTAGTACATTATTACGTGAGTTTTGTTTCTAGCGCGGAAAATAAGATAATTAGAAGCTAATTAATTAACAACGCATACTTTTTTTTGCGCGCGCAGCAGCAACCGACTCCCTACCTCATTCAGTACAAAAATGGCAACGTTGCGCGCACCTCGCTACGTACTAATTTGTTGCGTTTATTTCATTCTCCTCACCTCACCTCAAATGAGGGGTACCTCGCGAGCACCTCACGAGGTAAAACGAGGTCCTCCCTCATCCTCAATAAAAAAGAGTGAGTTACACAACAACGCTATCTTGAACGAAGAGAAGATGAATATTTTGTTGTTGTTGTATGTATATTAAGTGGAGATAATTGAAGAACACCGATGACTTCCTTTTCCTTGACTTCCTGATAAAAATCAAGGTAAAAGTGCACGAAAGAGGAGTGGAGTCCCGGAAGCTAGGGATGTTCGATCCGATCCGATACTTGCGTGGATCGATACAATGGGATACGATCCATTCGATTTTTGTATCGATACAATAGCATTCGATCCTTTGGTGGATCGATACACATGCATAGAGGATCGGATCAAAAGAATCGTATTATGTATATCGTATTAATAAAGTAATTACTCAGAGAATATTTTAAGTTCAACGGAATATTTAGTCAAAATCCATATTACGATATTTAATAAACATTCCTCTAATTACTTGGACACTTTTTGCGAATGTTGCCATATCATATTTCAATGTACTGTCAACTTCGTCATAAGTCATAACAAATATATTGTTTAGTTTGAGAAGAGAACATTTTTATTTCGTTAGGATTTTTTGTTTGCTTTGAACGTTTTGTTTGCTTGGACCACTAGCAACTTTTAATTTTGTTTTTGGGTACTTTAAAATACAGTGTGTTTTTTTAACAGTGATCAAATTTCGTGGTGTTGCTTAGATCATCAAACTGGCCAACTTTGTCTATAGGACCAACTTAATCGGAGCAAAAAATAATCAGTTGTTCCATACATTTTGGTCGAGTAGATACCTATTGATGTTTTCTATGGAACAGCTGAATATTTTTGTGATCTGATTAAGTTGATCCCTAGACAAAGTTGTTCAGTTTGATGGTCTAACTAAGCTAAACCACAAAATTTGATCACTGTTAAAAAAACACACTGTATTATATTGCCATTATTTTTTAATTTACCAATACACCGTTATTTTTGAAGTATATCTAAAAATGAAAAGGGGTGTTCAGACCACGTTAATGAACAACTTTTACTATGGGGCCAACCATGAGATCGCGAAAAAAAATCAGTTGTTCCATAGAAAAGTGGTGGAAACGTGGTCTGAACCCTTTGCTCTCTGTATACCTATTCGTTTTCATTTTTAGATAGTGTATATTAGTCACTTATTATCATGTTTCTATTAAAGTGATTAAAAATCCGACTTTTCGAAAATATATAATTCGATACTGGATCGATCCAAAAAATCGTATCAATTTATTAAAATCGATCCATGGATCGATACAATGGATTACGATCCATTGCGATCCGGAATATCGATACAAGGCACCCGGATCGAACATCCCTACCGGAAGCCGTTCCAAGTAGTACGCGACACCCGGAGGCAACAAACCCGATTAAGATTGACATGACAAAATTAATTCCGACTACTTAAAGAACTAGATAAAAATCTTAACACCGCGGGTCAGACCATGATGTCAACAAACCCACTAACTTAACTCAGTCATCTTAAGTTAAATACATTGCTTTCTTACATTATTTTTCACTCCTCTTGCTCAAAAAGTCCGTCATTGTAACGTACAAAAGCCAGGACAAAATAGCATATTTAGCCCTAGGGGATAAAGTTTTTTCTTTTTTAATGTTTGTCTATTACTAATGAGCCTACTAAAACCACAGAATAGATAATAGTACTAGCGTCTAAAACGAAAAAGTTTTTTCACTCCTCTTGCTCAAAAAGTCCGTCATTGTAAGGTACAAGAGTCAGGATAAAATATCATAAATACCCCTAGGGGATAAAGTTTTTTCTTTTTTAATGTTTGTCTATTACCAATGAACCTACTAAAACGAAAAAGTCTTCATTCATAATTACGAATAAAAATTCGCTCGATTTTTGAAAATGGAACTAAAAGCAGCGATCTCTTCGGTGAAATCATAGACTTTTTTATACTCTGTGGCTTTTAGTTTAAAATGCGTGCATTGTGTTTCTTAGCTGCTACAGTAGAAATTAAAAAAGGCACTGGCGCGAAATCTTTAAAGTTTTTCTCTAATTCCAAACTGATTGAATTGTGTGACTGTAAGTAAGTAATAGGATAGAAATAATTTTAATCTTTTGCCGTCAAGCACAAATCATTTATTTAAATACTGTATGAAAAGTTTATGAAGAGGAGGATAGAAAAACGAGTGGATTCGTTTACGGAAGTATAAACTATAGGTATTTAATATTGGATTTTATTTTTTCGCAATCGTAGTGAAAAGTAGAGTGTAACACACGACGCTAAAACCCATTGTAACTCGGTTTCTATTTATTCCCTCGCTAAAGCTCGGGAATAAAACTACCTCGTATGCAATGGGTCATTTTAGCGTCTTGTATAACAATCTACTATTTTTTAAGAAGAAAAGAAAAAATACTCTCGACTTCAGGATAATAATCTTTGTTAAAGGATAAATTTCTCAAAGTAAAAATGTTATCGTGTTAATCGAAAACTAAGATTACGTTGTTTCAAAATTTTAGTATTTCTCTGTTTAAAACACAATTTCCATAAGCCGAACAAAATCATTTCTCAGAACAAGAAATACAATTTTGTTTTTGTTAAATTAAATATTAAAATCGTACTCCAACTTATTATTAAATTATTTTGGGCCAAAACTGCATGTCCAAAAGTTAGACCGAATGTTTTGATTGAAGTAAATCAATTTCTTATGCTAGACCTTAAACGAAAAAAAAATTATAATGAGCACACATTTTATCTTAAATTAAATATTATGTACTTCATAAACAATAAACATTCTCTTAATCGAAGAAAATGATTTTTTGAAAAAGGTTTATCTAATTCCAAGTAACTTGTAGTTGATGCAAGAAGATGGACATTTCTTGATTTTAATTAAGTCAATTTAATTGATATAAGTTTAAATAAGCCTTGAAACAAAAATATTTCTCTTAATCATTAAGAAAAATGTTGTCTGAGTAAAAGATAAGCACTATTTTTGTTTTAAAAATATTGAATTGGTTAGGTAAATATATTTGTAGAATAACCAAATATTTCAAGAAATTGGTCTTTCTTATTTAAAGAAATCCTTTTTTACTGTGTACGAATGAGCTCAAGATTAGGAAAAAGGGAACGGGTATGAGATCCTTGGGGCGAGTCGCTATATCTTGTTGCCCATACCTCGTAGGCCCGAGTTCGGGTTATCTTTTTTGGGTATGAAATAGGGAAGTGGGAATATGAAGGTCTGGAATGTAGTGAAGCTGCGGCTCCAGCAGCTGTGTCGGCCAAACAGTTACCGAGGATCCCCGCGTGTCCCTTGACCCAGCAGAACTTGAACTTCCCATTTGGAAGATGCTGAGAAATTACCCTGTGGGTACAAGATACTAGGGATTCCGAGCTGCTGCGCTGGCCCAAAGCCTCGAGTGCGGAACGTGAGTCGGAAAGGATGAGGGTGTTTTCGTAACTTCTTTCAGCCGCGAGTTGACATGCCCTGTAGATCGCGTAAAGCTCGGCTTGAAACACAGTGCACGCCGAGTGAAGCTTATATTTATGGATGGCAGTGCGTTCATTTTCCGGCCGGTCGGGGTCAATGCAAACGAGTGCCGCTCCCACTGAGCCATCCTCTTGTTTGCTGCCATCCGTAAATATTTGAACGCTGTTATGTGTGCATGCCAAGTCAATACGCTCCTGCGTTTGGGTCAGTTCGAAACTGATAGTGACGCGCTCTGCGGGGTGCAGCATCTGAGGGAGGGGTGTAGGAGTTTCATAGGGGATGGTGGATGGAAGGAACGAGGAAGTGTGGGTAAGTCGGGTCCTTTTAACCTCTTTCACGCGCGCCACTTCCAGGTCCAGGGGCAAGAATCTGGCTAGTGCCAGGGCTGCTGTAGTAGAAATTGTCCTGTCCCCACGGATGGCTCTTATAGCGAAGCCTCTGTGCGGACTCCAGGATTTTCCTGACATTATTTCTACTCACAATGTGGCCCCAAATACCAGCCGCATATGTGACGGTAGGCACAATGACGTACCGGTAGATGGAGTCAAAATAATCAGGATGAGCGCCCCAAGGGGCGGACGAAGAGGCATAACCTATTAAAAAGGCGGGTGACTTTGCCAATAATGTACTGAAGGTGGTTAGTAAATCTCAGTCGATGATCAATTATTACTCCCAGGAGTTTGAACTCCTCGGAAAAAGGAATGTGAATGCCGTCCATGTAGATGTCGGCGACCGCTGCCTTTTTGGAGAAAGCCAGTGCTTTGGTCTTACTTGCTCCAAAGGTGAGCTTCACCTTCCGGCCCCATGCGGCTATTTCATCTAGCGCCTTGCAAGCGGCAGTTTGCAGTGAAGTAGCGTTTTTGGCAGTGGCAAGTAGGAGAACGTCATCCGCATAGGCTTGTATGTAGCAGCCCTCCGGGAGCACCTGATCCAAGAGGTCGTCCAGGAGCAGGTTCCACAAAGCAGGACCACAAGCAGACCCCTGCACGCAACACCTTTGTGTTGACACTGACTCCAGAACTGGGTACTTATTGTCTAATTTCAAAATCTATCGCGATCGCTTTCAAGATGTGATACATTGATGCTTCTTTTTGGCACAAATAAAAACTTACCAAAGGAATGCAGCAATGTGTCACATCCATCTGTCAAATGAAAGCGATTGCGATAGATTTTCGAAATTAGACAATAAGCCCCCAGGTCGCCGTTCCGTCTATGTTAAGTAACTACAACTGAAAATGGGGAAGAATCGACACAGAAGGGGAGAGTAGGGTATTACCGCGCGGTTGATAATTTCGCGCCCCTTGGTTTTTGAAAAACTGACAACTCTATGCACCTAATATGCACCCAATAACAGTCAAATCTTAGCTCTAAGCACCTCTAACTTCGCCCGCACACCGTCAATTTCCGTCGAACAACCAGAGCGGAAGGGCACGCGCTTTTAGTTTTTCCACGCGCACGATCTACTTCTTCTGATATTTTAATAAGAGGTGAGTCAATCAATATTAACTAATGAGTAATAAACTACATACATTTATAACGTAAAAATTATGTAGAATTTGTGTGCAGAATTATTTTAGAATTGTTTTTGTTTGTGAGGTTACAAATTAAAATTACCTTGTTTGTTAATTTCGCGCGCAGGGCGCGACTAGGGCATGGAATACCGGAAAGATTTTCATACCGGTATTGATACCGGTATTGAAATTTCAATTACCGGTATACCGGTATTTCGGTATTTTTTCGGTATTTTTTTTAATACTGCTAGTTACTGTTTAAATGATTCCAAGAACGATAATTAAGTCGTATTTGCGGAAAGTGATTAAAACTATATGTCAGAAACACTTAAACTATTTACCAACTCCCATAATAAAATCATTTGATACGTACATAATAAAATCATTTGATCCAAGAACTATTTTATATCAGGTCATTCTGAACTTACCATACAAATTTCAAGGATGTGTCCATGTCCAGTCCACGAAACTAAACAACTTTCTCTAAGAAACATGACTGTGTCGAATTCACCACAAAATTTTGATCATCCCATACTACATTGACCACGTGATCTCTTCGATTTGAGTCTTTTTTTTACATAATTTCGCCATGTGTTCCTTAGAGGAAGTTGATTGGTTTCATGGGCTGAACACATCCTCAAAATTTTGATGGTGAATATAAAATGACCCTGTGTTGTTTCATTGGTACAAACAAATATCGCAATAAAATCCTAGGTATTAAAATCATAATAAGAAAATTATAAGAAAACATGTTACATAGGCGCAATTCAAGTACGTTTTTTTCTTTTTTTCTTTGTAAAGGGTGATGTGTCCCTCTTAAAAAACTACAGACTCATCTCACTTCTGAGCTATGTCAATAGCGAATCGTCTCGCTTGCAGGTTCGACGAATTCTAACCTCCCGAACAAGCCGAGTTCCGAAAAAACTTTAGCACTATAAGCCACATTCATACGCTGCGGCAGGTCATACAGAAGACCGGGGAGTATAATCTGCCACTTTGCTTGGCGTTCGTAGACCATAGTCCACATCACATTAACATTAACGTCATAATCGTGTTCCAATCAATGACTTTTTTATGAGAAAGGGATATAATAATGATATATAGAAACCTGGGTGTTCTGCAGTCTGTCCTAAGGTGCCAAGTGGACTACATGTATGTATATCGATGTCTTAATATACTTATACGAAAATGCCACCATGTCGATCCGAGTATAGAACCTAAGGACAAATCCTATTCAACTGCAGCGAGGTGTGAGACAGAGAGATGTTATTTCTCCGAAACTGTTCACAGCTGCGTTAGAGGACATCTTAAAACTTTTAGACTGGAAAGGACTCGGCATCAATATTAATGACCAGCACTTTCGTTTTACCGATGATATAATTCTTATGGCTGAAACCTTGGAAGACCTGAACACAATAGTCAAAAATCTTCGTAATGCTTCCCAAACAGTGGGTCTCGGGATGATCAGGTTGTACCCGCTTTACTCATGTTCATGTTGGGAACACTACACTTGAAGTTATTGACCATTACGTATACTTAGGACAGTTAGGTAAGTCCAACAATCCAACTTCGAGAAAGAGATCTCTCGTCGAATTCAACTCAGATGGCAGCATTCGGGAAGCTTTCAAAAAAATCTTCGCATCCGACTTACCTCAGTGTCTCAAGACGAAAGTCTATGACCAGTATGTGTTACCAGTGATGACTTACGGCAGTGAAACATGGTCGCTATATGGACCTCATAAGGAGGCTCAAGGTCACCCAGCGAGCAATGGAGAGAACCATGTTTGACGTTTCCCTGCGTGATCGAATCAGAAATGAGGAGATCCGTAGGTGAACTAAAGTAGCCGACATTGCTCGAAGGATTGCTCAGCTGAAGTGGCAGTGGGCTGGACACATAGCGAGAAGAACCAATGGCCGTTGGGGCGGAAAGATTCTGGAATGCCGACCGTGCTCAAGACCACCCAAGAATACCCACGGGACATATCCCGTGGGTAGGCCCCCGACAAGGTGGACCGACGATCTGGTGAAGGTCGCGGGAAGCCGCTTAATGCGGGCAGCCCAGGACTGATCATCTTCCCGGATGGGATCCCGGGCAGAATTCTTCCTATAGCCCTGGAACATTTAGGCGATCAGGTCAGAGCCCTCTTCTCCGCCTGTTTACGGACGGGACAGTTCCCTAAGGATTGGAAACGTGGCAGACTTTGCCTCCTGATGAAGGATGGTCGCCCCCCGGAGTCACCATCCGCATACAGGCCGATAGTCCTACTGGACGAAATGGGAAAGATGCTGGAGCGGATAATAGCAGACCGCGTTGTCCAGCATTTGGACACGGTGGGGCCCAATCTCTCGGACAGACAATTTGGCTTCAGGAGGCAAAGATCCACAGTGGATGCCATCCTTACCCTCAAAGAGGAGTCGCAGAGGGCAATTAATAACGGGGAGAGAGTCGTGGCGGTGTCTCTCGACATAGAGAACGCCTTCAACTCCTTGCCCTATAGTGTAGTGATGGACGCGCTAAGGTACCATGGCATCCCCCATTACCTCGTCCGTATCATAGGGCACTATTTAGAAGAGAGGGAAGTCGTTTTTCTCGCGCCAGACGGGCAGCTAAGGATTCGGCAAATGGCGTGTGGAGTTCCGCAGGGGTCGGTATTAGGACCACTCCTGTGGAACTTGGGATATGACTGGGTGCTTCGTGGTGTACTACTGCCCCGGCAAGGTGTCATCTGCTATGCAGATGACACGCTCATCTATGCCCGGGGCAGAGATTTCGCGGAGGCGAAGCGCCTAGCCATGACGGGAGCCAATTACATGATTGGCCGAATACGGAACCTGGGACTTAGAGTGTCTGTGGCCAAAACTCAGGCCATCATGTTCCATGGGCCGCGTCAGGGCCCTCCTCCGGGGGCAGACATCGTGGTGGATGGTGTGGAGATTCCACTACGCTCCACCATGAAATACCTAGGGCTGGTACTGGACGGGCGGTGGTCCTTCAAGGCCCACTTTGAGCAATTGGCCCCAAGGCTCGTGAAGGCGGCGGCAGCACTGGGCAAGCTGTTGCCCAACGTTAGCGGCCCCAACCAAAGCTGCAGACGGTTATACGCGGGGGTCATCCGTAGCATGGCCCTCTACGGAGCCCCCGTATGGGCAGATGCCCTTACGGAGCCGAATAAGGCCGCATTAAGGCGTCCACAACGGGTGGTGGCATCACGAATGATACGTGGATACCGCACGGTATCGGGGACGGCGGCGTGCGCACTGGCTGGTACGCCTCCCTGGGAGCTGGAGGCTCCAGTACTAGCGGAGGCGTACAGACAGAGACGGGAGCAACGGGCGAACAATGTCCACCTGGCCCCACAGGAGTTCTCCGCGGCGATGCAAGCTGCGGAGGAGCGCTGTCTCACGGAATGGGAGAGCCAACTTGAGGCCCCAACCGCAGGAGTGAGAACCGTGGAGGCGATCCGTCCAGTCTTAAGGGAATGGCGATCGAGAGCCCACGGATCTATAACATACCGGCTGACACAGGTACTCACAGGCCATGGCTGCTTTGGCAGGTACCTGTGTCAAATTCAGAGGGAGGAGTCCCACGCGTGCCACCACTGTGGCGCGCCACAAGACACCGTACGCCATACTCTCGAGGAGTGCACGGCGTGGACGGTGCAGCGCCAGGAGTTGGTCGCTGCAGTTGGGCCGGACCTCTCGCTTCCTAATATCACAGTTGCGATGCTGCGAAGCGAGGGGGGATGGCAGGCCGTGGTCACCTTCTGCGAGGACGTTATCTCGCAGAAGGAGGCTGCGGAGAGGGTTCGCGAGGCGAACGCTGCAGCGAGCCAACTCCGACGTGCGCGGCCGGGGAGAAGGAGACGCCAACGTGCGCGTCTCGTTCTCCCCTGATCGCAAGGGGGGGCGCAGTAAGGCCCTCTGCCCCCCATAGGGTGGAGCCCTAACGGGCCACTCTCCCTGGGTCAAGTGGAGCGTGCCACCGCGTACCCACAGACCCGGTGGAAAGGCGCAGGTCTTCGAGAGGAGTTTAGTTGGTAGTGGTGACTCCTCCCATTCACCCCATCTGGCCTGCCCACACTAGTGGGTAGCCTTATGGGGAGTCTAGGAGGAGCCTTCCTCCCTCTGCCCGGTCCCCTCTCGATCTTTCGAGATCGTTAGGGGGTGGGACAGGGGTGAGAACCGCCCGGCCCTGACACGAAGCCTATTAGGCTTGGTGGGAGGGTCGGGTGCGGCGAGGGACATGCTCGGGTTTCCCGAGTATGACCGAGTCCAACACGCCGTTTGGTGTGCGTAAAGATTGCATTCTCCTCTTGATACAACAAAAAAAAAAAAAAAAAAAAAAAAAAAGGACTGATCATCTTGGAGATCCTTAGGGGAGGTCTATGCCCAGCAGTGGGTGTCATGCGGCTGATATGATGATGACGAAAAGATTTCAACAACTGAAAGCAATATCATTAAATACTACCTAGATTCTAGCTAGCATGCAGTGTTTGGCAAAGGTGTTTTTTCTTTAATCGTGATTATTCGTGATTTGTGTCATATGAAAACTTATCTGCAGTATAAACAACACCATAAACTTTAGAAACCGAGCGTTTTGCATAGTCTTTAAACACCGTTGCAAAAAATATATAACTTTTATCGAAATACCGAAATATCGGTATTTTAACCTCAAATACCGGTATCAAAATACCGAAAAAATTTACCGGTATACCGGTATTTCGGTATACCGGTATACCGGTATCCATGCCCTAGGCGCGACTAAGAAAAGAACGAAGAAAGAAGGAAAATGGCTGATCCTCCTACGAAGTAATTGCATACTAAAGTAAAAGCATTCCGAAAATGGATTGTTGGTGGTTCTCGTCGTCTAACAGGTCGGGCAGGGTGAATTCAATGATGAATTTATTTTTGAATTTAAATATGATGATTTATTACGGCAAATACAATTTTGCATAAAAATGTGAGAAAAATTAAAAATATGTATGGTCGCGTCGTCTGCGCGAGAGATGTGTGTCAAGCAAGATGGCTGCCCCCCGCCGCTCCTTCTCCTCGGGTATTGCCGTCGAGCGTCGGCCGCCGTCGTGGTTGTCGCGCGCGAACATGCCCCCGGCCTTGGAAGCGTCCGTTCCGGTTCCAATGAGAACGCAGCGCAAGTGTGGATGAGCCGCGGATAGCTATGCGGCAGGCAGCAGTGGACATATGCGTGAGAATGCCCGCTGAATCTCGCCGGTCTCGGTCTTGATACTCGCAACTCGTGAGATGCCGTCCTTCCCTGGGTAGGTCCGTAGTACACGTCCGAGGCGCCATTTCAGTGGCGGCAGGTTGTCGTCCTTTATCAAGACTAAAGTGTTTGGAGTTAAGGTATCTTTGTGTGTCTGCCATTTAGTTCGCTTCTGTAGCTCGGAGATGTATTCCTTGGCCCATCTCGCCCAAAAGTGTTGTCGCATTTGCTCCACCCTGTCGTAGCGGACGAGTCGTTGCGTAGTCATCTCGGTCAAGTCTCGGCAGGCAGGCGCGGTGAGCGGTCGGCCAATTAAGAAATGAGCGGGACAGAGAGGAACTAAATCATTGGGATCTGTGGATAGAGGTGATATGGGTCTGGAGTTAAGGACTGCTTCTATTTGTGCCAACGTTGTGCTTAATTCCTCATATGTGAGGTTTGCGTTACCTATAACACGACGTAGGTGGAACTTACATGACTTGACCCCTGCCTCCCACAAACCACCAAAGTGAGGCGAATAAGGAGGTATAAAAGTGAACTTTATTGAATTATTAGTAGCGAAGTTAATAATATCCGATTAATTATTATTTAAAAATGTATGAAATTCTTTTGCGGCCCCTACGAACGTCCTTCCATTGTCTGAAAATATTTCAGAAGGTTTGCCACGTCGAGAGAGGAATCTTTTTAATGCAAGAATGTATGCTTGTGATGTGAGACTTGTAACCAATTCTAAGTGGATTGCACGAGTACTAAAACAAACGAATAAACAAATGTAACATTTTTCTAATTTCGCGCCTTTTCCTTTGAGGTTCAGATAGAACAATGGTCCACAATAATCCACGCCACAACGTATATATGGGTAACCTTGTTCGATTCGTTCAATGGGTAAATTACCCATTTGAACTTGGTATGGTTTAGCGTTTAAGCGAGCGCATCTAATGCAAGTACGTACTGTTTGCCTAGCGAGATCGCGCCCTCTGAGAGGCCACCAACTATCCCTGATTGTAGCTAGGAGCAACTGAGGCCCAGCGTGAAGCAAAACTTGATGATGATGACGGAAAAGCAGTTTAGTAAAGCTATGTTTGCTGCACAGTAATAATGGATGTTTCTTTCCGTAAGCAAATGACTCCGAGTTGGATAAACGACCACCCACTCCAATTAAATCGTGTTCATCTAGAAAAATGTTTAAACTTGAAATATTGCGTGGAAAATTAACCACGCGTTTATTTTTTAAATCATCGTAAACGTTAGAGAACGATTGTCTTTGCGAAATTCGCGTTAATATTTTTGTAGAATCATCCAATTCATCCACAAGAAGCGGACCAAAGCGTTTTAAATTTTTATTACGACAATTGTTTATGAAGCGCAAAATATAAGCAATTGTGCGTACTAAACGATTGTAAGAAGAAAATCGATCAAATGGAAAAGTGTCCGATGGACTTAAAATTGTCATGGTCACCCTACTTTGATTAATTTCCGGTAACTGATCACAATTTAATGAAATATTATTGTCGCTTTTTTAGGTTCGTGTAAAAATGACGGTCCGCTCCACCATAGGTGGGAAGAGGACAAAAGATCGAGATGCATTCCGCGCGATAACAAGTCGGCCGGATTTTGTTTACCGGCGACATGTGTCCACGATAATTCGCCTGTCAAATCATTAATTTCTACAACTCTATTTTGTACGAATGTTTTTAACATTGTAGGCGGCATCCTAAGCCATCCTAAAACAATAGTAGAATCAGACCAAAGGTAAATGTCGTCTTTAAGTCTTAGTGATTTTGTGATTTGACATGCCGAGGAACAAGTTAATTTTGTAAATAATTTTATTTATTAATTAAAGTCTGAAATTCATTTATTGGTGCATCGATCTATCTTGCGCTCGAGCGCCCGGACCCGGAACCTGTTTTCGGCCGCAGTGAATGAGTCGTCGCCTCGCTCGTCAGCTGACTCGGACAAAGGACTGCGCACGCAAAAACGGCCCGTATTGTCACGCGTAGTAGTTTCTTTAAATAAATTTTCGCATAAACGTTCTGATTTCGATAATAATTTATCTTTGTTATTCAAATTAATTTCTTCTAGCTCCCAAAAACGTCTAAGGTTCGAGTCTAGTGAGAAATTACAGTGAACTTGATTAATGCGTGAATTATTATAAACGGAACCTGAAATGATCCAACCCAATTTTGTATTTTGTAGGTACGGACCACTTGGTAAACGAATTAAACCCTTATTTAAAAGACCCCAGAATATATCTGCGCCTATCAACAAATGTATTTCGTTGGATAAATAAAAGTTCGGATCTGCGAGTTGTATATTTTCCGGAATTTGAATATTACGAGTATTTTCTAGTGACGGTAACCTAGCCGTAACACAATCCAAAACAAAACAACTAATGCGCGTGTTGTATGAACTTGTTTTAGATCTTAAATGAATTTCACATGATTGTGTGCACTGTGTTACGCAATTACCTACACCTGTGATTTGAACAGAGGACTGTATCATTGGAACGTTTAATTGTTTGCATAGTGAATCGGAAATAAAGCAATGCTGACTCCCATTGTCCAAAAGCGCTCTAAATGTGTGATATTCGTTATTTCTGTCTGCAATTTCCACTAAGGCAGTTGACAGTAGTACATGTTGTGATAATATTTGCGAATTACACTCAGTACCATTATTTTTCAAAAGCGAATTACTAGCCTTATGCGAAGCAGTATGAAGTATGTCTGATGAATCTAAACTACCCTCGCGCGGTGACTCCGTCTGCGAGGTTTGTGTGACGGCCGGTGACGATAATGACGATGCACCTATGTCAACACTTTTTTTGTGTAATAAAGTATTGTGCTTTTTATTACATTGCTTGCAAGCACCAAACCAACAATCTTTAATTGCATGGCCGCCGCGCAAGCAGTTACTACAAAGATTTTTATCGTTAACGTATTTAAATCTATCTTCTATAGACAACTTAAGAAAAGCTTCACATGCATAAAGTGGGTGATTCGCTTGGCACAAAATACACGTAAAACGCTTTGATAAGTTGGATGAATTGGACGGCTTACTAAAATCTTTTTGCGTAGAAACATTACTGTGTGCGAGTTTACTATGATTCGACGACGGTGATTTCCTATAACTACCGTGATCTACGTGTTTGCTCTGGGATGCTTGAATTGTTTCCAGCACGTCAGCCCTATCTTTGAGAAACTTTATTAAATCTGATAACGAAATTTTTTCGTTACTATGCGTAATTGAACTTTTGTGAAGTTCCCACTCCCGTTCCGTAGACGAGTCTAATTTTGTGACGATGATGTAGACAATTAAAGTGTCCCATGCATCGGTAGTCTCACCTAACGTTTTGAGAGCGCGAATATTTCTCAAGATAGTGTCGATTAATTTGCGAATTTGGGATGCTGATTCCTTACTAACTGATGGTGCAGAAAACAACGCTTTACAATGATTATGTACTAACAAACGGTTATTGTTATATCTATTCTCTAATAACTCCCAGGCTGTGAGATAATTATCGGAAGAAAATTCTAATGATTTTATTACTTGCAAAGCGCTACCCCTTAACACTGATCGCAAATAATGAAATTTCTGTACGTTATCAAGGTCTTTGCAATTATGAATAACGGATAAATACGTGTCGCGAAACTCGAGCCAAAAATCGTAAGTACCGTCAAAGCTAGGCAAAGAAAGGGTGGGAAGTTTAACAGAAGATCGATTGTTATTACTAGATGTGCTTTGAGATGGCTCAGATTTTTTCAAAATACACTTACATTTGGTTACAAGTGAATAAAATTGATTTTCAAAGGTTTCCCTCTCGGTTAGCTCCTTTTCTAGCTGACTTTCGGAAACTATCATGTCTAATTCATCTTGAATAGAAGAAAACTGATCGAACAAAACTTGCGACCTATCGAAACGTTCTTTCAATTCTACTTTATTCTGTTCGGTTAAAGAAAGCTCGTTCAAAGAATGCACGTATTTCGTGAATAATGTAAATTTACCCTTAATGACACTTCTCCTTTTAACTAAATCGCGAATAATATCCTCATTAGATACGGTATCTACACAAGATTGCCTCCTTTTCGTCATGTTGTGGTGTGTTTGTGTGAGACAAAAGCAAGTACTTACAGTTCCAGAAGGTTCTCGAAGTCGCGGTACACAAAGTTGCGGGTATGCGCGGGCCACGGGTCACTAGAAATTTACACAAACGTTAGCACAATAATAAAAGCGTTGGGAAAGGGGGTGATGAGGTGATGATTTGCCCGACCACTCGTTGCTCCTGGTACCGTCTTTGACGCTGGTTCTCACGTGATGATCCGGCTCGAAGGACCAGATGTTGGTGGTTCTCGTCGTCTAACAGGTCGGGCAGGGTGAATTCAATGATGAATTTATTTTTGAATTTAAATATGATGATTTATTACGGCAAATACAATTTTGCATAAAAATGTGAGAAAAATTAAAAATATGTATGGTCGCGTCGTCTGCGCGAGAGATGTGTGTCAAGCAAGATGGCTGCCCCCCGCCGCTCCTTCTCCTCGGGTATTGCCGTCGAGCGTCGGCCGCCGTCGTGGTTGTCGCGCGCGAACAGGATAATTATTTTAAGATTAATTAGTTTTTAAAGTAGAAAGACATCTTTTGTGTAACATACAAAAGATGTCTTTCTAAATCGTTTAATATGGAAACTAAGGGCTACCGCACACAGGCGACTTTTGTCTCCGCAACTATTTTGTCTCTCACATGATTTGTATGAAAAGTTGCCGACGACTGCGTCGCTTCGTGTGCGCGCTTCCATTTAAACCTGTGGACTTGAGACAGAGACAAAACAGTTGCTGGGCGACTAAGTTGCCTGTGTGCGATAGCGCTTAAGAGGATAGTCAAGCGCGCGGTCTCCATACAAACGGCGATAACGTTTCCCACCCCCTAAACCTTAACCTACAGCAAAGAATTTTTGGTATGTTTTTGAAATGCCTAAAAACTAGGGCTCTACGTAAATATTCATTATAGATTTGAAAATATTGGCACTTTTTTGTTTTGTATGAAACCACTAAAATGCTAAAATTTCAAAAACTATTACAGATATTTAAAAAATCAAAACGTAGAGCCCTAGTTTTTAGGCATTTCAAAAACATACCAAAAGTTCATTGCTGTAGGTTAAGGTTTAGGGGGTGGGAAACGTTATCGCCGTTTGTATGGAGACCGCGCGCTTGACTATCCTCTTAAAAGTTTATAATTTTGAGACTGAGTTGATTAATGAATATTGTTGGAAAATATCAGAAACAATATTACATTATATTAGGTATTCATTTTATGCAATTGCTACTGCTCCATCCATACTAAACTTGTTGGTAACATTTGTGTATAATCTGTGGCACCTATTTTGTCGTTATAAATAAAAAAAAAGTTAGTTGATTTCGTACAGCATTCAAGTGGTTTTATTATAGGTTATGGGCTATCGTTTCGCTAATATTTCGCAGTATTTAGTAGTTTATAACGAGAATTTTGTATATTTGCAAATGTTATAAACAGTTTACTAAGCGTGATAACCTGCTACGTGACAAATAGAACAGTAATTTGTGAACTTTCATGCATAGTGACTGACCGGTGTGTGGCGTACTGTGTGAAAAATGGCGTCAAATTACATCGTTAATGTGCCGAAATTACGTGGACGAGAAAATTACAGTGAATGGTGTTTCGCAGCCGAGAACTTTTTAGTCTTGGAAGGCATGAAACATTGTGTTTTTCCAGTGACAGAAAAAAAAGTAGATGAGGCAGATGACGAAAAAACAAGAGCAAAGTTAGTAATGACTATTGACCCGACCTTATACGTCCATATAAAGACAGTAAAATCATCGAAAGAACTGTGGGAAAAACTGAAACAATTATTCGATGACAGTGGTTTTTCGCGACGAATTAGTTTACTACGGAATTTAATTTCTATACGCCTTGAAAGCTGCAGTTCGATGACATCATACGTTACTCAAATAATTGATACATCGCAGAAATTAAGTGGCACAGGCTTTGAAATAAATGATCAGTGGACAGGATCATTGCTATTGGCGGGTTTGCCGGACAGATTTGCGCCTATGATTATGGCCATTGAACACTCGGGTATTCCAATAACGGCCGATTCCATCAAAACGAAATTGCTGGATATGTCGTCACCGGAACACGAAGAAAGTAAAGTTAATGGTGCGTTCGCAACTCGTAACAAGTTCAATAAAAAGAAAAACACGAGTTTGTCTATGGCAAAACATAGTGGCAATGTTGGCAGCATTGATTCATCTGTCAGTCAAATCAAATAAAATGGTGAAGTGTTACACATGTAAACAAGGAGGCAGGGAATGGAATATTTCATTCCATTCTCCGACATACCGCTCGATCACAAAGCCCGACCATGGTACAATGCGGACTGTGCTCGTGCTGAAGCTCGTAAGCAGTCTGCATACCAAGCCTGGGTGCAAGCTCGCGATCGCAAGGTTCGAGTGCGAAGAGTCCGCGCCAAAAAGAGAGCATTTAATTTAGCCGCAAAATCTTGCAAAAGGGTGTTGCGTAAAGCTAGGTTCGACCATGTCAGCCGCATAGGGGCGAAACTCGCATCCTATCCACCGGGTAGTAAGCGATTCTGGTCCTTGTCGAAGTCGGTCGAGACTAACTTCTGCCGTCCCACATTGCCTCCCATGCAGAAGCCCGATGGGACGCTGGCTCACTCCGCAGTTGAGAAGGCGAATCTATTTGCCACTCTGTTTGCGAGTAATTCGCGTCTGGATACTGGCTCTACACAACCACCAACCCTACCTCGCTGTAAATCTTCGATGCAGGAGATTACAATACACAACAAAGAGGTCCGTAGAGTCCTACTTAATCTAGACGTGAATAAGGCCAGTGGTCCTGATGGCATACCAGCAAGAGTGCTGAGGTGTTGTGCGCCTGAGTTGTCACCTGTACTGACGCGTCTGTACCGCCTTTCCCTTCTGTCCAAAACCGTACCGAAGTCTTGGAAGCTTGCCAATGTGCAACCAGTACCTAAAAAGGGTAGTCGTGCCGACCCTGCCAATTACCGACCAATCGCCATCACTTCCATACTGTGTAAAGTTATGGAGAGAGTACTGAACGGTAAGCTGCTCACTTACCTAGAGGATAACGATCTCCTCAGTGATCGTCAATATGGCTTTCGCCGAGGACGATCAACTGGGGATCTTCTTGTGTATGTGACGCACTGCTGGGGCGAGGCCATTGAGAAACACGGCGAAGCACTTGCTGTTTCGCTTGACATCTCAAAGGCTTTTGACAGGGTTTGGCACGCAAGTCTGCTGAACAAGCTTCCAGCGTACGGAATCCCTGCTGGCTTTTGTAGCTGGGTAGCTGACTTCTTGAGTGAACGGTCGATCAGAGTAGTCATTGACGGCTGCTCCTCTGACCTCATGGCGATTGATGCCGGAGTTCCTCAGGGGTCGGTGCTCTCTGCGACGCTTTTCCTGCTACACATCAATGACCTACTAATATCGGGCATTGTTGGCTATGCGGACGACAGTACCGTCATGGAGAGATATCTGTCCAGCGCGAATACCGGTGGAGATGAGGTAAAAATAATGAGAGAGGCCATGATTGAGCGATTGAACTTGACGTTAAGTCTCGTCTCCCAATGGGGTGATGAAAATCTCGTCAGCTTCAATGCCTCTAAAACGCAGGCATGTCTGTTCACCGCGAAACGGAGTCCATTTACCTTAACTCCTACTTTCCGAGGTACATCTATTCAAGTAACCGATTCTCTCCAGCTTCTTGGCATGGAGTTATCTTCTGATCTCAACTTCGGCACCTCCATCGAGTCCAAGGCTCAAACTGCAGCTAGGAAGCTGAGCGTCCTAAATAAAGTCAAGCGGTACTTTACGCCTGGGCAGCTTTTAACACTCTATAAAGCTCAAGTCCGGTCTTGCATGGAGTACTGCTGCCACCTTTGGGATGGCTCGGCAAAATATCAACTTGCTGCACTGGACTCGGTGGAACGCAGAGCCAAGAGATTAATAGGCGATGAAGAACTGGTAGCAGCTAAGCTTAACAGTTTAGCTCACCGCCGAAAAGTTGCTTGCCTATCGGTTTTTTATAGATTGTACTTCGGTGAGTGTGCTCAAGAACTGCATGAACTCATTCCACCTTCTCCTTTCTACCATCGGACATCCAGACGCACTGCAGGTTACCACCCGTTCTTAGTTGATATACCTTTTCTGCGTACCAAACGCTACTCATCATCTTTCATAATGCGCACAGCTATGGAATGGAATTCCCTGCCGGCGTCTGTGTTTCCGAGCGCATACAACCTGACTCTATTCAAGGCCAGAGTGAATAAGCACCTTCTGGGCAAGCTCGCTCCATCGTAGACCCTGTCTTTGCTTTCTGGGCAAGACTGGGGTCAAGAGCAAACCCATTCAATATATAAAAAAAAAAAAAAAAAAAAAACAAACCGGCCATTACCGTAATCAATGCCTATTCTAAAATTAAATCCTAAATTCTATATTCTAACTTCTACTAAACTTCTTCATAAATATTCTCTATCTTCTTCTCATAAAATTATTCTTCTCAAAACTCTCGCTCCTACTTAACTTCTTCAATATTATAAAATTACTCCTTCTTCTACCTCTTCTATATAAAATCTCCCTCTCGACATCTTCTATAAAACCTCTCCTTCTCGACATCTTCTGCATAAAACCTCTCCTTCTCGACATCTTCTGTATAAAACCTCTCCTTCTCAACATCTTCATTAAATTTTCCTACTCGACATCTTCTTTATAAACCTTTACTCCCACTCAACATCATCTTCATTATAAAACTTCTTCTATATTTCTCCCACTCGACTCATCATCATTATAAAACTTCTTCTACATTTCTCCCACTCGACTCATCATCATTATAAAACTTCTTCTACATTTCTCCCACTCGATTCATCATCATTAAAAAACTTCTTTTCTCCCACTCGATTCATCATCCTAAAAAACTTCTTCCTTCTTCATCATCATTACATTATAAAACCTTCTTCTTCTCAACTTCATCATCATATAACTCCTGCTCGACTATTCTTTGCCTCCTGCTCGACCTCCTCCATCATAAAATACTCGCCAAAAAGACTTCTTCAAAATAAACTTATTCCAAAAAACAGTTCTTCACAAAATAATAAAATTTTCCATAACTTTCTTCACTTTCATTTGTTTCACCGTCACTTGTTCTACCTTCGTTTGACTGTCATTTGTTTTACTATCTCTTGTTTCACCAAAACTTCTATTTCCTTCTATTTCTCCATCTTCTCGACACCCTTCATTCCTATCTGTTGAATTTTAACTTGTTTCCTCTTCTCTTGTTTGTTCATCTTCAGTCTATTTATTCTCACCATATTTTCTTCATCATACTACTTTCCACGGCCAAAAGTGTAATTTCAATTTTTTTTTTTTTTTTTTAATTCAGATAAAGTTCACCTTCATAAGATTTTCAGCAGCTTAATCATTTCATAATTTAAATCATCCAGCATTTTATTTTATTTGTAATCATTATTTATCTGTTGACACTTTCATTTCATTGCCCTTAGCAACACTATTTTGTCAACATACTCCGTTGCTAAGGCCTCTATCCAACTCTGTCAGTTATATGTTATTTCAAAATAATCATCTCAAATGCAAAACTCACTTTTTCTCTTATTATTTTCACTCCCGGTCTCTATAGGGCCACAACCTCTAGCGTGTGGCCCATAACCTGAAGGGTTGTGGCAATGAGACCAGGAGACTTTTATACAGGCGTTTATTAAGCATTCTCACACTTTATATCATTGATTCATCTGTCAGTCAAATCAAATAAAATGGTGAAGTGTTACACATGTAAACAAACCGGCCATTACCGTAATCAATGCCCGTTAAATGAAAATTCCTCGTCTAATTCGAAGAAAAACATCAAGATGCAGTCGAATGCTTTTAGCGCAGTGTTTTTGAGTGGGAATTTCAATAAACACGAGTGGTACATCGACTCGGGCGCAAGCGTCCATCTCACAGCAAATGAAAGTTGTATTATGAATGCTAAATACGATCAACACAAGGAAATTATTGTTGCAAACAATGAAAAAGTGCCAGTTTTATGTTCAGGTAATGCGAGAATTACCACAAAAACCGACGAATGCGAATATGATATCGTGGTTGAAGACATATATTGTGTTCCAAGTTTGACAACGAATTTGCTCTCTGTCAGCCAACTAATAAACAAAGGAAATAAAGTCTCGTTTACTACAAATGACTGTAAGGTTTACAACCGGGACAACGATCTTGTGGCTACAGCATCGTTAGTCAATGGGTGAAGGGTTGTGGCAATGAGACCAGGAGACTTTTATACAGGCGTTTATTAAGCATTCTCACACTTTATATCACATTATCACACTTCAACAGATAGTTTTCCTAATATAACTCTATGACAACCTTTCGATACCACGGCTTTACAATGAATACGTCAAACTACAGATGTGCAGGCAGATTGACATAATCAAACTCACTTGAATTCCGAATGTACCATAGAGCAGAGCATATAGGTTAGAAACCTCCCTCAACAATGGGGTCTACAAAGTGAATCTGTCCAGTCAAGCGAATCTCGTCGCATCAGCAGTGTCGGCGGTAACATGGCATCGCAGATTGGGCCATGTCAACCAGGACTACTTAAAACACATGAACAATGCAGTACTTGGTATGTCAATTGGCAATAAGATTGAAAATATAAGCAAGTCCTCGTGTATTACGTGCTGCGAAGGTAAACAAAGTCGGTTACCATTCCAAAGTACTGGCCAGAGAAGCAGTGGTTTACTAGAGATATTGCACACAGACATCTGCGGACCCATGGAACATACTTCTATTGGCGGCTCCAGGTATTTTCTATTGTTTATCGATGACCATAGTCGCATGACTTTTGTTTATTTTTTAAAAAACAAAAATGAAGCCCTGAAGTACTTTAAACAGTTTAAGGCTGAAGTAGAAAATCAAACAAAGAATAAAGTCAAGATACTAAGAAGCGACAACGGTCTAGAATACTGTAACAAAGAATTTGACATGTTTTTAAACAAAGCTGGAATACTTCATCAGAAGACTAACCCATACACGCCAGAACAGAACGGATTATCAGAACGTTTTAATCGCACAATCGTAGAGAAAGCTAGGTGCATGCTTTTTGATGCGAATTTGGGAAAAGAGTTCTGGGCAGAAGCCACCAGTACAGCAGTGTACTTGCAGAATCGTACTGTGGCAGCATCCTTGGGTTACAAAACTCCATATGAGATATGGAATGGCACCAAGCCGGATATCAGTCACATCAGGATCTTCGGTAGTTTAGTGATGGTGCATATGTGCTAAAGAAAAAAGGAAGAAATGGGACAAAAAGTCAGAAAAGTGCATTCTTATTGGATATCCAGAAAATATAAAAGGATATAGACTTTTTAACCCCGAAACCAAAAAAGTGTTAACCAGCAGAGACGTCGTGATAATTGAGCCGGAATCAAAATCTGAATGTCAAATTGAAGTACAAGGTCAGAGTTTTGATTCAGTGGCGGATGGCTCACAGGGCTCAGATCCAATCAATGTCGAGGAATCCAACCAGGAGACCAGTGTAGAGACGCCCAGTCAAGATAACACAGAGTTCCTAGATAGTACACTAGAAGGAAGTGATGAATCATATCTTCCTAGTAGTGACTATGAAGATGCAGAGACTAAGCTGGAGAATGTCACATATCACACTCCCAGACCTACGCGAGAGAGGAAGAAGCCAGAGCGATTTGGGTTTTCTAACCTCTGTATGAATGAAGAAACCTATGATGATGCAGCTGGTTTATCTCTGAGTGAAGCATTGCAAGGTCCTGAAAAGGAGCAATGGAAGGAAGCTATGCGGGAAGAATTACAGTGCTTCAAAGACAATTATGCGTGGGAGTTGTGCGAAGCTCCAACAGACAGCAGAGCTGTACAGTGCAAGTGGGTGCTACGAAAGAAATATGATAATGAGAATAAAGTCCGTTTTCGTGCGCGATTAGTGGCGAAAGGTTTTTCGCAGGTTGAAGGTGTGGACTATACAGACACTTTTTCTCCCGTAGTGAGACACACCACGTTGAGATTATTATTTGCTCTTTCTGTTCAGTTGGGTCTTGATATAACGCATCTTGATGTGACCACAGCTTTCTTGAATGGCACTCTTGAAGAAACCATCTTCATGCAGATACCAGTAGGGTTTTCTGATTCGACTCATAGTGGTCAAGTTCTTAAGCTGAAGAAAGCCATATATGGCCTAAAGCAATCTTCAAGAGTGTGGTACAAGAAAGTGGATGAATGTTTGTTGAAAAATGGTTATTTTAAATCTAAATATGAACCATGTATGTATCTAAAAAGGATAAATAAGGAAATTGTCATAGTTACATTATATGTAGATGATTTTTTCATTTTTTCAAATAATCCGAAAGAAACACAGTTTTTGAAAGATATTTTGTCTAGTAATTTTAAAATCAAAGACTTAGGTGAATTAAAAAAATGTCTTGGTGTAAATGTCAGTATTGATAAATGTAAGAAATCTATATCTCTCAATCAAAAAGACTACATTGAGAAGATTTTACATAAATTTTGTATGAGTAATTGTAAAACTGTTTTAACTCCAATGGAGACTAAGTTACAGCCATCAAGTGACAGTTATGTTGGTAATTTTCCATATCAACAGGTTATAGGTTGCCTTATGTATCTGGCAGTGCTCACCAGGCCTGATATTACATTTGCAGTAGGTTTCTTGAGTCAATTCAACAATTCTTATACTAAAGAACATTGTACATATGTTAAGAGAATTCTGAAATATTTAAAAAAGACTAAAGACTTCGGCTTAGTGTATTCTCATGATGGAAATTCATTGTTAGAAGGTTATGTTGATTCTGATTGGGGTGGCAACATCATTGATAGGAGATCGTATACTGGCTATTGTTTTACCCTTTCAGGCTGCATAATTTCTTGGGAATCTAAAAAACAGCAGACTGTTGCATTATCTAGTAGTGAAGCCGAATATATGGCTATGACTGAGGCTTGTAAAGAAGCCATTTATTTAAGGAATTTACAATTTGAGATAACAAAAACAATGTATAGTATTGATCTCTATAATGATAATCAAAGTGCTCAGAAGTTAGCGTTTAATCCTGTATTTCATAAACGGACCAAACACATAGACATAAGATATCATTTTTGTAGAGATTGCGTATGTAGAAAGATTGTAAATTTAAAATACATGTCAACAGCTGAAATGCCTGCTGATCTGCTAACAAAAGCTTTGTGCTCAATAAAACATCATAAGTTTTTAAATAAATTAGGAATTCAGATTGTTTAACCGTGTTGTTAATATTGTTTAGATATAGTGGCGGTGTTGGAAAATATCAGAAACAATATTACATTATATTAGGTATTCATTTTATGCAATTGCTACTGCTCCATCCATACTAAACTTGTTGGTAACATTTGTGTATAATCTGTGGCACCTATTTTGTCGTTATAAATAAAAAAAAAGTTAGTTGATTTCGTACAGAATTCAAGTGGTTTTATTATAAATATAAAAAGAAATAAATATCTATAATTTTAATTTTTCCATACGCTGTAGTAATAGTTATCATCAGTTAGGGGCACGATATTATCAGACCAGTTTGTTAATATCGCGTTTTCCCATTTTTTTTGTTATTTGCTCATATTTTTGTTTTGTGTTTTATTTTGATGATTTTGAAGATTAGTTAGCGTAGCTAGATAAATTCCCCATCTATATTAGTCATATTTAGTTTTTATGGACTCATTAATTTCAATGGACGGACGCCAAATTTTGATCACTCCATCAGTTCAAATAGGGATGTAGCGATTATACAAAAACATCGAAATCATAAAAAAATGACCTTTAAACAACAGGATTTTTAATTAATAAACTGTATAAAAAGAGATTAAAAAGAAGAAATAAACTTTTCACGCAGACGATGTCGCGGGCGGTCGCTAGTCGACTAAAATAGGTATAGGTACCTAAAATACCTAAGCACATAGTGTTGCCAGACCGTGGGCAATTGCCCATGCCATGGGCAATTTTAGGACTTTTTTGAAAAAAGGGCAAAAAGGGCGGAAAGGTCTTGGAACGGGTAAAATATGGGCAATTTTGGGTATCACGGAACTCACTTACCAGAAACCACATGAAAACACCTAGCACAAAGTACCAAAACCCAAAATCACAGCTTAGGTTGGGTATCCATAGAGGTTTCTTCCTATAGAACCATCTAGGAACGAAGCCCAGCACCTGCGTTTAAGATTTCGCAGATAAAAACAGTTTTACCGATGTAAATCGACTCGGCCCTAACATTTTTTCAAAAAAAATTCGGTCGGCCATAGTCACCCAGACGTTTAAATGGCTATAGGGCGGGAGCTTTCGAAAAATTAAGATTGTTCTAGGTACAAAGCGTGTCAAAATACGATAGTTTCCCCTACATGTCGTTGTTTTAACGATTATGGGCGATTTTGTGTCGGAAAGGGCAATTTTAACAACCTGTGTGGGCAAGAGTTTTGATCGGGTCTGGCAACACTGGTAACCATGTCGGAAGAAATTATTCTGGAGATTAGTGCCCGCAGCGTTTTGTTCTGTCTGCACCATGGTGTGCAGTTATTACAAGTTACCATCATCCACCACTTTCCTCAGGAGGATAACGAATATTTGGCCGTTTTTGATGTGCCTTCGGGGAACTCTTTGCTGGACGATGAGGACCCCTTTCCAAACCTGCAGCTGGTGGTTACCAGTGAGCTGGGGCTCCAATACTCAAGCGGTGAGCACATCACGCTGGTCGAGCTGTCATCGGACCATGCTTACTTTTACGTGCGCTGGGTGCGTTTTAATGTGGACGACATCGAACACTTATTATAGACTTTAAGTGAATAGTGTGTGTGTGTGTTTTTTTTTTATAAGTAAGTAATTTTAGGTAATTATAATTAAATTTCTTTGTCCTATTTTTGTGTACAATTATTTCTTTACCTGAAACTAATATTTTGACATTTACACCTTGATCTTCAATAACAGTATATGGTCCTGAGTATACTGGATCCATCTTATCTCTATTTTCCTTTTTTACTAATACTAAATCTCCTATTTTATAATTTATTGAATTAGTATTTAAATCATATTTTATTTTTCTATTAATTTTTGTTTCAATCAAATTATTTCTAGCATCCTCTTGGGATTTTTGTAATCTATACTTAAGTTCTATAGCATATGAATTAAAGTTATACATTGGATCTACTTGACTAATAATATTACTTGGTATACGACATAGTTTACCAAACACCAATTCATACGGTGTATATTTACTAGCTGAATGTACAGTTGTATTATAGGAAAAACACCAATATTGCAACCAATCTGACCATTGATGAGCTTGATTATCCGTTTGAATTCTTAAAAATGCTCCTAATGATTTATGTGAATTTTCTAAAGCACCAAGGCTTTCGTGGTGATAAGCAGTTGATTGCAATTTGTTGATTTTTAAAATCTTACATACTTCTTATATCATATTTTACAAATTTAATAATGTCATTGTCGATTCCTGGTCAATAATAATAACGCTTTACGTTATTAGTCATCCTTCGAATGCCTGCATGCCCACTGGTCGGCAGTAAATGAAAATCATTTAATATTACTCGTCTATCATCCTTACTATTTATTTTCTTGACACCTTTTACTATACATAGTCGTGGTCCGGACCTTGACCTATATTTATTATTTATATATTGAGCTAGCTCTGTTATAATACAAGCGGTGTCATCATTTTGTAGTATGCATACTTCATTTATCTTTTGTGTCTTGCAAAACATATCTAATTCTCTCGCGAGGAAATCTCGTTTCGTACGCGATCGAAAACTAGGGGTGACACACAATGTTAATAAGGATGGCGAGTATATTATAATTTTATTTTGACTGGAAATATAGTCTTTTTGTTTTAATATTTTATAGAAGTCATTTTTGTTAAAACTTAATTCAGGCAAACTATTTGGTTTTTTAGGAACCCCAACTATGTTCGGTTGATCAGTCTAGTGATGGGCCAACTCGAGTTCCAACCCGGGTTGACTCGAGTTGCAGTTGTATCAGGTCAACTCGAGTCAGCCCGTTAAGAACTCGAGTCAGCCCGTTAAGAACTCGTGTTGTGTACATTCGCTTCCGCCATGCTCAGCCCGGCCCGGCGGCGGAGTTGGCCGATCTAATCCGAGTTTAACCGTAGCACCCGAAATTATGTTTTCTTACTACCGGCGAATTTTTATATTTTACTGTTTACTTGTTTTGTTTCTTTTAATGTTTGGATAGACAGATATTAAAGTTCGGTTTTTATAAGCTCTTTTTACTTCGTAATTGTTTTGAGTGTGTGTTTTGTGTTGTGTTCAACTTTGAGACAATGTCATCCAGTCGGAAAAAGAAACCTAACCTAACCTACTTAGCTAGTATCTAATCTATGAACAAAAAGGTAAAGGTCTCCACAGTTGCTGACCATCTGTGGTCGGTTCCGAACCGAGTAGGCAACTCCGTCTGACTCGCTTACAGCTACGGAAATTCGCGTAACTCAGTTTCAATTCAACTCGAGTTAGCCGACCCGAGTTGGCTAACGGGTCAACCCGCTACGACCCGCTAGCCAACTCGGGTCGGCTAACTCGAGTTGAATTGAAACCGAGTTACGCGAATTTCCGAGTTGACTCGCGGGTCGTAGCGGGGTGACCCGCGAGCTAACTCGGGTTGGCTAACTCGAGTTGAAACCGAGTTACGCGAATTTTGAAACGGGTTGACTCGAGTTGGAAATAAATCGAGTTGGCCCATCGCTAGATCAGTCCAATCACAGCTAGAATCCATGGAAACAGAATCATTTGCCTGTTTTTGCTCTTCCATTCGTTTCTTTTGTGCTCTAGTCATTACTGACATTACATTCTGTGTCAAATTTTTAAGTTCGTCACTAGTAATTTCAATCCTGGATAATGCATCTGCAGCTGCATTTTCCTTACCTTTCAAATACTCTACCGTGAAATCGTACTCTTCTAGGCACAAACGAAACTTAGTGCGCCTACTCGATAGATTATTCATCTTAAATAAATAAATCAAAGGGCGATGATCTGTTACAATCCTAAAGCTACGTCCATACAAATATGGACGAAAATATTTTACCGCCCAAACGATTGCCAACAATTCCTTTTCTATAGTTGGATAATTTTTTTCAGCCGAATTTAAAGGTCTGCTTGCATAAGCTATCGGCAAACCGTTTTTATTTGATAATACGCATGCTATAGCTACACCCAATGAGTCCGTGTGTAACACGAACTCGTTATCGCTCGAGAAATGTGGGTATTGTAATAATGGTGGACTGCTGATAGTTGTTTTTAGCCGATAATAGAATAAACTATGTCGGGATTTACACCATGTACCTGTTTATTTTTGAGACTCCGATATTTCGGCGCAGTTGCATGCACCATGATCACGGAAGAACTGTCGATAGTTGCGTGCGGGTAGATGTTATTGGCAGACGAATCGGTCTACCCTCCGTCTAGTTCTTTTATTATTACGTTCGATACCTGTACCACTGTCTGCAAACTCACTATTCACTCGAATTTGTTCTCGACACACGACACTCACTGTATCTGTACGCGAAACGGCACTTTTTTTATTTTTGTTGTTTTTACACAACCGGACTACTGGATTCCAGACACTTGACAATTTAAACCCATCCTCACGATTGACATTTTTGTATTTGGTAATTTCAATTGCTTCCCTGACCATTCTTGGTA
This sequence comes from Agriphila tristella, assembly GCA_928269145.1. NCBI lineage: Eukaryota > Metazoa > Arthropoda > Insecta > Lepidoptera > Crambidae > Agriphila > Agriphila tristella. The sequence continues at coordinate 9,953,119 of OV743448.1, read as the reverse complement.
TGTAGTGGCGTTCTGTTGAAATAATCTGGGGGTGAAAAATAATCTATTCTATTAACGTCAATAACCATGGAAATTTAAAACAATATATTGTTTTTAGCCGTTCGAAAGCTTTATTACAATTTTTATTCCAATTAAATTCTACATTTTTCTTTAATATTTAAGAGTAGGGCAGTTTCCAAAAAATGGGGAATAAATTTTCTATAATAATTTACAAAAGCTACAAAACGCCTGACCTCGTCAGTTTTTGGCACTGGGTAATTTTGCACTATTGAAACTTTTTTTGGATCTGGTTTTATTCCTTCGGGAATTTCGGGAGTTACCACATGTCCCAAATACAAAATTCCCTTTTGTAAAAAGTTACACTTCAAGGGATTTAATTTAAAGTTTACTTTTCTTAATCTTGTAAAAACATCTATTAAAGAATTTATTCCTTCGGGAATTTCGGGAGTTACCACATGTCCCAAATACAAAATTTCCTTATGTAAAAAGTTACACTTCAAGGGATTTAATTTAAAGTTTACTTTTCTTAATCTTGTAAAAACATCTATTAAAGAATCATGGGCACTCTACTAAGGAAAATGGACGTTATCCAACAGAAATGAAAATATATTTTATGTTTCAGATACCATGCCTAGATCATGTGGATATAAATTTTATTTTGATTAGCCATTGGGTTATGGAGATACTACCACGCGCTAAATGTGGACAGTGTGGCCAGATTAGGCGATTTGTCGCCATTTAGGCTACCTCAAGGGGTCTAATGGCGACCAAAAAATCCGATCGGCGACCAGTAGCCATTTAGGCTACCTAGGAAAAAAATCCAGTCAATTTAGGCTACTTGGATAATTCCATAAAATACGTATAACGAAACGTAATTTATACACAGCGATCGTACGCATGAGCGGTTTTTTAACGTGCGATATTTTTACCGCCGACGACGTTCCAGGTAGAGCGTCACATTACTTATTTCTCAGCTGTGTGCTCGCACTTCGCACGGACGATGACGAACTTGCACAGGAAAAGTTACCTTAACGATCTGGCCATAAGATACCTTTTCCCGTAGAACGTCGATGGCGGCAAAAATAACACACGTAGAAAAAATCACTCGTGTGAACGATCGCTAACCACTGACGTCCATTATACAAGGCGTTTCTTTTAAGGTGTCAAGCCAATGCGAGGCGATAGCTGAGTACTATACCTATCGATTGAACCCCTATGTATGTTCCGCTTTTTTTTGTAGTTTAGGAGTTATAATTTTTTTTCATTATTTTTTATGATTTAAGGTCTGAACGGCTTTAAAAAATTATATCTTTTTTTGGGTGAGCTTTTCTCGGTATTTGTTTTTGCAACACAATGCCTATTAATTGTTGTTTTATGAGTAAAATAATCACCTTCCTTACTTTGACACTAGTTGCAAAAAATTTGATCGATAGTAAAAAAATTGGGAATAAACAAAACAGAATGGAATCTTCAACTGTAAAAATAAATTAATTAAAGATTATTCCATAGCTTCTGACTAACTTTAAAAACTGTGCGACAGCCTAAGCTTTCATAATAGTACAAAAAAATATGTACTTTATGGGGTATTATTTGCTGAAATCGGGCCCTGATGGTGGTGAATCGGATATTTTGTAATTTTCATATTTTATGATTTGTTATTATTTTCGCATATTTTTGTCATTTCAAAGATTAATTATCCATTTAAGTTTAAATTGAGCTCAGTTTATGGTAATTTTATCACTACTACTAAGTATCCAATAACCATCTTTTTCATAAAAAACCTATAAATAGAGTTACGTCATATTGACATTCATTATTCATAAACATTTCTAAGAAAAAGCTTTTAGCGTTATTATGTGGTCGTTCTGACGAATCCATAGACAAAACAGGCAAATCTACTGACTGATATCGAAATTTTAATTAAAAAAAATGATATCAGTCAGTTTAATAAAAAACCGCAAAAATAAAACAATCTGTCATTAAATGTCAATATGGCGTTTAATAAGCCGCATGTTAGCTAAAATTGACTATAATTCTATTTATAGGTTTTTTAATGAATAAGATGGTTATTGGATACTTAGTAATAGTAATAAAATGACTGTCTTTACCATAAACTGAGCTCAATTTAAACTTAAATGGATAATTAATCTTTGGAATGACAAAAATATGCGAAAATAATAACAGATCATAAAATATGAAAATTACAAAATATCCGATTCACCACCTTCAGGGCCCGATTTCAGCAAATAATACCCCATAAAGTACATATTTTTCTGTACTATTATGAAAGCTTAGGCTGTCGCACAGTTTTTAAAGTTAGTCAGAAGCTACGGAATAATCTTTAATTAATTTATTTTTACAGTTGAAGATTCCATTCTGTTTTGTTTGTTCCCAATTTTTATACTATCGATTAAATTTTTTGCAACTAATGTCAAAGTAAGGAAGGTGATTATTTTACTCATAAAACTACAATTAATAGGCATTGTGTTGCAAAAAAAAATAACGGGAAAGGTCACCCAAAAATAAGATATAATTTTTTAAAGCCGTTCAGGGGGCCAATCGCGCTAATGTTTAGATCAACTGGACCTCGACTGAACCGCGACCAATCATAACTTTTGACGTATTCCGTATCGCGCTAACGTTTTGACAGCTAGTTGAGACAGATGTCGTGCGCAACTGGAGCGTAACTTGCCGTCCAAGACAAAGTTAAAAAAAGGATGCTACTTTTTTGGACTAGTTCTCAACTATTTGGTGTTTACTCTCTCAATTTTGGGATATTTATTCAGTCTAAATGCAAAAATATACAACGCTTTTATTTTTATTGTAAGAAGATCTTCTGTAAGAGTGCTAAATAATCTAAATTTAATTGATGAACTGTGAAGAGTCATCAAAAAGTGTATTCAAATGTCCAATCGGCAATTTGTAAAAATCTACAACCTATCAAATCATTTAGTTTGTTTACTTATGAGATATGAACACCATAATTACGCCAATTGGGATGCCTTTGGTGTGGCCAAACAAGATAAAGGTAAGAAAACCATACCTAACCTAAAAATTTTCACTGTGAATAAATTTCATTCTTTCTTTGTTTTTGTATTACTTAATAGGTACCTAGATTTTGATGGTATTAGCCATAAAATGCCTTTAGAATCTAAGTAAGTATTACAATTTCAATTTACTCACCCTTGTCCATACATACAACTAAAATATTTATGAGTACCTATTTAGGTAATAGACTAAGAACAATGTTATTTATTTTAAAATTTATTGTTGAATCATCTATAGTCCTTTAACTTTTAACATGTTTTGTTTTAGGTGCCAACGAAGATAACCAATGCATGCTGTGTGCTGCATTAGACATATAGTACAAAGAGGCAACACTTTGTTCACTTTGGCATTCACTCTGTTGGTGGCAGACAGAAGCGGTGGCTCTGAGCATAGACTGAGGACTAGTGGAAGTGTAACATGCTAGCTAGGTGTGGTTCTCGCTGATGCTCTTGACAAAATTAAGAGTCGTTTACCTAATTCATCATCATCATCAGCCTATTATCGTCCGTCTGCTAAACATAGGCCTCTCTGAGTGCACGATCCACGGCTACACTCATCCAGTTTTTGCCAGCCACCTTGCGAAGATCGTCGCTCCACCTTGTCTGTCCCACACTACATTTGCCGATATGTGGTCTCGTTTACCTAATTGTTTTGGGGTAATAGGATAACTGAATAATAATAATAAATTATTTTAGAAAACTTTATTAATGTTATTTTTTATTGATTATTAACTAAGCTGCTATCTCCTCCTATTGCATCTCCTTGTTGGCAATACTAAAACAAAACATAAAAAAATTGTTAGTCACTTTTATAACATAATTGTTTAAAAAGAAGATTGGCAGAAACACATGGTGTTTGGGTACCGCATTTAGACGACGCGTTGGGTAATGAAAATACTACTGATTTTTTTTGCCTTTAATAACGTAACAAAAAACTTCATCGCATCATATCTCTAGAAGTTGGGAGTAAAAAGATAAACACATAAGAAGTTATCAAATATTGGGATTAAATGACTAGGACGCGGGGCTATGAAATCAATAAGAAAAAAAAGAGGTGACAATTGGATGACATTTAGTGCATTCCAGCAGAGTAACCGCTGAGTCATCGATTGCCATAGAGTACATTTTAACCATGGCAAGTAAAATACTGAACAATAAAAATAAGTGACTTTCCATGGTTAAAATGTATACTGTGGAGATCGATGACTTAGCGGTTGGCCTTCTGGAATGCACTCTTTGACACTAACAAGAACTGTGCCAGCCAGCTGCCAGCACTGCCAGCTGTTTCCATGTAAAGTGTAATATGTATGCCATGCCTTTTGGATTTTATTATTATAAAATATTTATAAATAACAGTGTTATCACCAATAATAGGAAAGAAGAATCCTTGTTACAGTACCTGTATCATTCGGATTAGCGCAACTCCTATTTCTAACCTAATTACTTTTCGGAATACAAGACTATTTATTCATCTATTATTATAGTCCTAGACCTTCCAAAATAATATATAGGTACTTACCTACATACATACACCTTTCCCACCCCACCCTGACCTTCCCTAACCTACAGGAACTTGAGCATTATTATAACACTCCAAGCTTAACCATAATCCTAGGCAAGATGTTAGATTTGGTTTAATCTCCCGCTAGATCATCATAATAATAATCTATCCGTCTTACTAAGTTCATTGAATGTTAAAAATCCTGTTATTTTATTATAAATGTTACAGTCAAAACTCATTGCCGGTCAAAACTACTTTTGACTGCAAAAATCAGGCAAAAGTGGTTTTGACTAAGGACGTTGGTCAAAACCACTTTTAACCGGGTTTTTCAGCCAATAGTGGTTTTAACTAAGGACGTTGGTCAAAACTATTTTGACCGACAATGTGTAAAATAAATAGGTTTTGGTATTAGTTAACAGTCCATGAAGCGCCAGAAAATCGTAGTCTTCTGATGATATAATTGATACTGCACCGCTTAGTAGAAAAAAATATATTCGTCTTGGCGCATCGATAAATAGACGCATCCTTTCTATAACGACAGTAAAATCACAATAAAATTAACATGAAACTTTCCTGCTCTCGTCTTTTACACACATCACCCGGCTATGCATTCAGTATTGAATAGAATACTTAGGTAAAGTATAAAATAAATAATAATTCATACATTAATGTCTGATAGTCTGAAACCGTAATCAGGTAAAACCACTTTTAACTAAGAACGTTGGTCAAAACCACTTTTGACTGCGAAAATCTGTCAAAACTGTTTTTGACTAAGAGCTTCAGTCAAAACTACTTTTGCCTGATTTTTGCAGTCAAAAGTGGTTTTGACAGGATATGAGTTTTGACTGTAACATAAACACTGAAGTTCAAAATTATTTATTATTGTTTATGTACCTACTTAAGAACAATCTATTCATTGTGTAATCCACATTAGAGTTTTCATTTTAGTTTGATGAACAATAATTAGTGTTGTAATGATATTGATATTATACTCCTTTTATAGGTACCATAGATTGAGTGAACGTCTTGTCAAGATTGTCAATAACGCTATTCCCTGTCACATATACTGTCGTAGTTTATTTTAGTGAATTAAAGCATTAGAGAAGTATGTTTTCAGGCATTTCGTGTATTATTTCAGATATAATTATTAGTAGCCAAGTTAAAGCCAATCTTGTCATGTAATCTTTTCTTAGTGGATAACAAATTGACATTTTGAGTGTTCATAGCAGAATGTAGACTAGTCTCCAGAAACAAGATTACCTACTTGTTACCTCCTTCCTACCCTACCTTCCATGTCATTCACTCTACATTGACAAGCCATTGTTGCTTACCTATATAAGTTTAAACCTGCTTTAAAGTACTACTCGACCACTATATAAGACGCATGAGAGCTAAGTTCATGACACCATTATGGTAAAATAAAAATAATTACCAGAATGGCGATTGATACAATATAGTAAGTATAATAAAGTATTATGATATTCTATCATTCCAATATTACCAGAGCCAGGATCCCTTAACTTGCTATGCACCTAATTGTAGTGGTCATGTAGTATATAGTTCTATAAAAAATAGAACCATATATCTGTCTTCTTCACTGGGTGATGTTGTTCTATAGATGGTTAAGGAAATTAACAAATAAAACACGAACATATCATAATATCATTTATAATTGGCATTTTCAAGTTTCTAATCTTACAAGTATTCCATCTAGAACATGTGCAGGTGGTGACACATTATCTAAATGACGGGCATGACCTAAATACCAAATGATGCTCTTTACGTGTGAGCAACATCCGACTGTCCTAAGGCCGACAATGCAGTTACAACAGTAACCTATGATGGCACGTCTACCAACTTGCGTTCTATCTAATGCAATAAAAACAAAATATGTTTTTCTTGATATATGACGGGATTTTATTTTTGCTCTAATAAGCATGGGAGCTTCTCCATCTAACTGAGAAAGATCTACTACATCCTCCCGACATACTTGTGTTTCATACACCCCGTGAAACCGTAATTGTTCACCAATGTAGGACCTCGCTTGTCTTATTTGATAAATCCCACATGCAAACAAAACTAAGTCTTCCATTGTAAGCTGTGGAAATGAAATGTCTGCTGTGGTTATATCATTGAAATATGTACTACGCCTATGTAAATTCTGCTCCTCAACAATATTCGCTAATGTATTGGTGAGAAAAAGTCTTTCATTAACTATACTAACAATTTCATTAGCATGGACAGAATCGGTAAAAGGAGTAGCAAATGTATTTTACAGAGCAGCTGCTATTTTAAAATCTTTCATTAAATGTGGCCCAGCTCGATTGAAATACTCTTGGCGGAATATTTTATAATCTCGTTTCACTCTGCCATTCACAGCTTCTACAACCCATCGATTTATTGTGACACATCGGCTTTTATTGCCCTCTAGTGTAGTGAGCTGGTAATGGTGAAGTGAAACTGTTTCTGGGATATGAGCCTCAAAACCGCAGTCATGTATTTTGTCTATACAATCCCTAAAGCCACGATCTAAAATAAATATATCTTCTTCTTTAAAAAACTCTAATACAGCAGCTTCATCTATCCATGATGACATAATTGTTGCATCATTTGTAGTCGCTGGAAATGGGCCCAAAACATCTAAAATGTGTCCATCACAGCAAACAATCATAAATGGTTTCACGAGATTTCTATATTTGTGCATAGAATATGTGGATTTTTGAAATAAATAGTTAGAGCTTTTTTGAGTATAGATATACGTGCCATCACATATTACTATTGCACGACGTTCTTCTAATGGAGACTCTGGATTTCCAAATATACCATTGGCAATTATGGAGTTTTTTAAAGCTACTTGGTCCCTTGTTATGTGTTGTAGACCTAGGTGCCTCGGAACAAAGTTCAAGAATAAATACTCTCTCGCTATGTCCATCAATGTTTCCATAGTTCTCCGAGGCACCTCGAATAATGCAGATAGCCTCTCTCCAGAGTCTCCAGTTCGCAATTTACAAAGCAATGCAGTTAATGCAAATCCTCCTCTTCGTACATTATTCAATCCAGATTCACACTATCTGATTATGTTGTACTTTTGTTAGGCCTATCCAGTAATGTAATAGGTGATCCGGAATACTGGTCACGTCTTCAAAGTTAAAGTTTTTTGTGTTTTCTATTAAAATGAAGATCAGATCTTCTATTTGGCTACTGTTAAAAGTATCAAAACTATTACTTGACGCATATAAATCTTCGTACCTACTGCGACCTGAATGATAGCTACATATTCGGGCACTTTGTGGTATATAGTAATTATATTCTTTGACTACATTACCACGCACAAGATCCGGAACACGGAAACATTCAATATTAGTACAGTATGGAAAAACACAATGTCTTGTTGTTGCGGCTGCTCTTCGTAAACTGGGTAATGTTATTACGGTATTGGTATTATTACGGTCTTGAGGGTTATCAACCTGTGGTGGTTCATTAGGCAGTGGTAGATCATCAGCATGTGGTAGGTCATCAGCCGGTGACGCGTCATTAGCCTGTGGTTGGTCAGCAGCCTGTGGTAGGTCAGCAGCCTGTGGGTCAGCAGCCTGTGGTGGGTCAGCCGCTTGTGGTAAGCCTATTGTGGGGTCCTCTTGACCACCAGTTTGTGGTTCAGAATTTGAGTCATCTATCAGTTCAGGTTGGATTCCAGACTCTGGAGATTCATCACCCTGCCTTGCTTCATTTGCGAGTTGCCAACAAGGTTGGCAAATATAATCCGTGCGGTTGACCTGAAAATAGAATTTAATTTAATAAAATCACTATGAAAATATGTTTTTATTCGCTTTGCTCTATTTTTTTAATATACTTACATTGTTTGGATAATTCCAACATCTAATCATATCAACCAGACTTTCCTCTTCATTTAATAAAATATGGCCACTTCTAGGGGACAGCTCTTCATTGCAGTTGACGCAGGTTATTTCTTCTTCAATATCTCTGGTTTCGTCAACCACTTGATGACGCTGTAACACCCTCTTAGCCCGTAACCAGCAAGGTACACAAGCTTGATCAGTTGAAGTAAGCTGAAATATAATGATGCATCAGTTATCAATGTATACTACAATGTGATTAAAATAACAATGTGCACAAGTGTGACGTCAATATGTCATGCTGTCAAACTTCAGTACAATATATAGTCAACTGACAAAATGACATCATACTCATGCACATTCTTATGTTCATTGCATTGTATGAAGGAACAGTTCACCAAACAAACAAGATTGTATTCTACTAAAGTGGTAATACCTGTCTTGGGTGTATCCATCTTGATATAATATTGATAATCTGGCTATCTTCATTGCTGACATTCTCTCTTATAATCGTGCGAGAATCTCGTCGCAAAATTGAACGACCACATCCTACACAAATGTGGCTATGTCCAATGCCCCTTTCATGTTGCTCCAGAACGTTGTTTGCTCCAGTGGCCTGAGCAGTTCCGAGCTTCCAACAAGCCTGGCAAATGTAGTCAGAGTTTGTGACCTGAAACCAAAACAAGGTATAATCTATAGTTTATCTAACCATTCTGTCTTCATATTCAAGCAAAAGTTATCGGAGAATGTCACCTATCTGTTAACCTAAAATGTTCCTACCTTTATTTACACTTTCAATCTGTAAGGCATAAAAGCCAGACATACCACATCATTTTCTATTATTCATAGCCTAGGTCAGGCAGGGATGACGACCTTGATGTATCAACGTGCCATTTTTCTAAAATGTTAATGTTTAATGAAGTCATAGACGTGCCATCAAATCGTCGCGTAATGGATTTTGTGATCAGTGACGTGCCCAAAATATTGTGTCACATCACATGCCATTGGTTTGCCATCCCTGGCCTAGGTCTTAAATCTGAATTTAGAGTTGTAATAAGTTCAATAAGTACATAAAATGAATGAATGAAAATGAATGTTGCTTTCTTTACTTGTGTGCTTTCTTGATTTTTTCTAAACCAAACTATAGATAAACAATTTAAAATATTGGGTGTTGGATGCCTCTTCTATGAGTACTATTAATTGTAATAAGCCCAAAAGTTTTTTTTTAATCACAGCCTATGGTTTTGATTTAACTACTTAGGTATATACTCATTTATTAGCAAACGTATAGTTATTTCCAATCTTAAGATTTTTGATAGAATAGGTAGATCTCTAGCTAAATAGATATTTAGATGTAATGGAATAAACACTTACCTCTCTTGGATATGTCCACAATCTAATAACATCTCTAAGAGCCTCACTCAGTGAGACGAGATGTCTTCGAATTCGAGTTACTCGAATATTGCAATTGATACAGCGAAGCGACATGATGTACACAAGCTGGTCACATTACACTATGAAGCGTCCTTTCGCAATTAAACACCGTCTTTTCGCTAATAATGTACCAGGACAGTACTAAAGAGAAGACCGAAGGAGGCATTGGCTGGTGCTTTTAACTCGACGGATTTTCAGCGTCCTTTCGCTAGAAAAGTACCACAACGTACACGACAGAAGTAAAGAGGAGACCGGAGGAGGCACTGATGCTCTCAACTCAACGGATTTTCACTTTAAACCGTATACCAGCAGACCGAAGCGATAGAACGACGACACACCGACAACGAACGCAAGCGCACATTGACAAAAAGTGTCAAGTGTGAGAGTAGTGTAGTTGTCACTGTCAAATGAATAACAGTGACAGCTGTTTTTTTAATCTAACAGACTAAGGGATTAACGCTTATACTGCCAGAATTGACGTTTTCAATCGCTGTAGACTTTATTTGAAACGAGATTAATCTATCTATTGAAAGAGTTATGCTTGATTTCATTATTACATGATTTCAGCGGGTGTCTTAGGACAGTGTTTTAAGACTTAAGCGACCTCTCGATGCCTCAATGAGTTGTGTGTGATCACCCTTATAGTGTGTTAGATTATTGCGTTTTGTTATTGCTTGAGAGTTATGCGTTTTGTTATTAGAAAGTATACTTGTATTTTTCTTTTTCCTCCAAACTTATAAAAATGCAATAATTAACGAAATACAAATGAACAAGTGTTGTGTATATAATAGCAAACAGTCAACATCCTACGCTATCTCAATCAAAGGGTACCAGAACTGCCAATCTTCTTTGATTGTGTTTCTTTTCCGGGCGTTGACGAGCTAATATCTAGATTAGATCAAAATAATAATACCTTTGTGGGGTCGTGCGTGTATCAAGTTACGCACGCTAAGTACCTATGTAGAGAACAAGCATTTTTGTATTTAAGTTTTCAGTCGTGTATGCGCAGTGACACGTATCGGTCGCTGACGCAAATAAATAATATAAATTCCAACAGTATTTTATTTGATGTACACGAGGTGAGTCCCCTGTCCTCACAGTGGTGACCCCGACGTGATATTAATAAATCGTCACCAGTGTTATAATAAAATATTCCTACGGATCCGCCTAAAACCCGCTAGAGCCGGAACCGCCGTCGCCAGCGCCAGCACTCGCGCCGTCAGCCGCCCAGTACGCCGCCGCCGCCACCGCTAGGGCGGATAGCGAACGTCAGCCTGACTCTCCGACCCATACAAATAAGTGACAAGATAATGGAAACTATGACGCAGCCACAGATTTCCGAGCTTTGTACCCCTGAGCAAAACAAAGGTAATGACAAAATTTTAGCGGAAATCGCAAAATTAAGTGCCAGAATTAGCAACATGGAAAGGTCTCGCAGCAAATTCCGAGAGCGCAGCAAGAGCCGTTTCAGTCATCGTTCCCGTTCTCGTTCGAAAAACCAACCGCGACGTACTCCAGAAAGTGAAGACTGGCTATGTTTTTATCACTTCCGTTTCAAGGAACGTGCAAATAAATGCGTACAACCTTGCACCTGGAAGAAGGAAAACTAGAAAATGTACAGGTAGGAGAGGCGAATATCTGTGCAATTTCTCCAACCCATCGCCTTCGCGTACGTGATCATAATAGTGGCTATAGTTTTTTAATAGATACTGGCGCAAACGTGTCTGTCATTCCAATCTCAGTGTGTAAACGCGGCTATCACAATAGTAAATGTTCAGACTATAAACTGTACGCAGCGAACGGTACCGAAATAAAGACTTACGGAACGAAATCACTTGTGTTAAATTTACGTTTACGCAGACCGTATCGCTGGGACTTTATAATTGCCGATGTAAAACAGCCCATCATAGGAGCTGATTTCCTAAGTACTTATGGATTATTAGTGGACTTAAAAGAACGGAAATTAATAGATAAGGTAACCAATTTAAACATTTTAGCGCCCATTGTAAAGTGCAGGTTATCAACTGTAAACACTATCGACAAAAGTCATCCGTACTGGGATGTAATTAGTAAGTACCCGGATATTACCAAACCTATTAATTTTAAGGATAGTCCCATTAAGCACAATGTTTACCATCACATCGAAACGACAGGTCTACCCGTACACGCCCGTGCGCGCCAACTTCCTCCAGATAAGTATAAAAGGGTCAAGGAAGAATTCAAGGTCATGCAGGAAATGGGGATCTGCAGGCCATCCAAAAGTCCGTGGTCCAGCCCGCTACATATCGTACGTAAAAAAAACGGTGAAATTCGATCGTGCGGGGACTACAGACGTTTGAATGCCATAACAAAACCCGATCGGTATCCCGTACCAAGGTTACGCGATTTTACATATCTATTGGACGGTAAAACTATTTTCACGCGACTTGACGTAGTTAGAGCTTACCACTGTATACCCATATTTCCTGATGACATTGAAAAAACCGCAATTACGACACCATTTATTTGGCTTATTCGAGTTTCCAATGATGACTTTCGGATTGCGTAATGCTAGTCAAACTTATCAACGTTTTATGGATCATTCAGTACTACAAGGACTTGATTTTTTATTTACTTTTGTATATGACGTGTTAATTGCTTCTAATTCTGAAATTGAGCATAGAGAACATTTAGAGAAAGTTTTTGAACGTTTTAATCAATTCGGAATTTCCATTAATTTGAGCAAATGTTGTTTTGGCGTTTCTAAAATTGAATATTTGGGATACGAAGTATCTAAAGAAGGCATCCGACCTTTGGAAAGCAAAATTGAAGTCATTAAAAATTATCCTAAGCCGAAAACAGTCGAGGAATTACGACGTTTCTTAGGAATAATAAACTTCTATCGTTCCCACATTCCTAACGCAGTCAAATATCAGTTAGTATTGAATGGCTATTTGCGCAATGCGAAGAAAAGAGACAAAACATCCATAACATGGACACTTGAAGCTGACGAAGCTTTCTCACGGTGTAAGGCGAGTCTACAAGACGCCGTCACGTTATCGCACCCACACAGCGAAGCTCCAATTGCACTTATGACTGACGCTTCGAATTCTTGCGTAGGAGCAGTTTTACAACAGTTTGTTGATAATAAATTGAAAACCGACGGGTACTCAGTGACTGACATCGAATTCCTCCACCTCATATACGGAAACCAGCAAATGATCATAGCTGCACAGCAAATTGAAATACATCTCAATCCTGAGCAAGGTAAGTCCATCCGGAACTACAAAGCCAATATTGCTGGGGCCCGCATCAATAAAAGCACGGTCAAGCAACTACTACATGCTCGAGATACTGCCGGCTCAATCGTTCTCACAAAAGAAGAGGAGGAAAAGCTGATTGCCTTAGGAATAAATGTCCAAGAACTTAGAGACACAGCAAAGAGGGTCCTTTCCGCCGTTGCTCGAAGAAAGAGAATTGAACCCGCGAGTGATGAGGATGATGAATTTTGATTAGCAACAGGCAAGTATATTCAATCATGTATTATGTCTTAAACTTAGTTATAAAAAAAAAAAAAACGGTATTGCTTGGTCTCAGAGCAGCTGTTCGAACTGATAACAAGATAAGTGCTGCCGAGATGACTTATGCTCAAACTATTCGCCTACCATCCGATTTTAACGACGAAAAATCAGTTAATTCATCTGATGATTTCACATACGTTCAAAAGTTGCGTGGCATTTTGAACAGTTTTAGGCCTAGCCCTAAGTCACATTCAAACAAATCATTTTTCGTTCATCCTGATTTACGGGATTGTGAATTTGTTTTTGTTCGTAACGAGGTACATAAACCTTTGAAACCTACATACGACGGTCCATACCGCGTATTAAAACGTGGAACTAAGGTTTATGAAATAGAACTTCCTAATCGTAAAGTTAATATATCCATCGATCGGTTAAAACCCGCGTATATGTTACAGACATCAAATTCAGATATCGAACGTAATTCACAATCGACCGATTCAGATCCAGCACAAAAACACGCTCAGGTCGTGTTACGAGGAGACCCGTACGTTTCGTTGATTAAAAAAATATTTTTAAGTACTTCCCTTGTTTAAAATAATGTGTTACTGTATTATAAGTAAATATTGTTTAGACTAACGTTGCCAAGCAGTGTGTGTATAAGTGCCTTAAGTGGCCACAATTTTTTTTCCTGTGTTTATACCATTCAAGTTTCGTGTGAACTTAACAACGTAGTATTATTGGTAATGTAGTACCTAATAAGTAATATGTTTGTTTTAGTTATGATGAAAAATCTCTATGTAATTATTATAGATTCTCTAGTTTAGTAACGTTTATGTACCTACCTATTATGTTTCTAACGTATTTTTGTAACGATTAAGTAAAAATATAAGTAAGTAGTAGTAATTGACTGAAAAGTATAAAAAATATAAGTGTATAAGTTAATTTAATAGATAGAGATAAAAAGTTTAAGATGCTCTACCTATTTTAAAATTGTATGATCCTTTTCTTTTTTTTCTCAATTAAAATGTATTTTTTTTAAAAAAGGGGGGAATATTGTGGGGTCGTGCGTGTATCAAGTTACGCACGCTAAGTACCTATGTAGAGAACAAGCATTTTTGTATTTAAGTTTTCAGTCGTGTATGCGCAGTGACACGTATCGGTCGCTGACGCAAATAAATAATATAAATTCCAACAGTATTTTATTTGATGTACACGAGGTGAGTCCCCTGTCCCCACACCTTTTTATACATAAGGTCTCTGACTTCCGCCTTCTGCAAACATTTTAAATCTCTGCAAATTACAATGTTGCTCCATTTTATCTATTGTAGAACCAATTTTTATTTATCTTAATTTTGTATTGCACATTATATTCTAATACCTGAAATAAAAAAAAATAGGGAAATTACATAAATAAATACCCTTTGGAGTCGGAACTGATGTTATTAAATATTGAATGAAAAAGGGCACACTAATAATCAAAGGGCACAAAATATAAGTAGGAAGTTGAACGGAAGAAATTCTAAATTCTATTTATTGTTTCACTAGTACTTTTTACCTTTCTAAAACAGATAATAGGTTTTGAGAGTGATAACAATTAATTAATTATAAATGTCCCTATCTTACCGTTTGTCATTATACATAAATTGCCTCTTCATTCGGTAAAGAAGCAATATTCCTCTAATGCTGTTATACATATATGAAAGCTGCATCTTGATGGCCGTGTATCTTCTATTTCTTTGGTCAGCATTATGCTCAATTTTGATCTTGCTTTTCACTTCTGTAAAAAAATACATTTTCATTATTACTCCTACATCTTGGCATAGCTATAAAAAGTTCACTGCTAATACATAATTACATACCTTTGATTATTAGGGTACCTTGTTGACTGGGCCTCGGTATTATTTTGTTTATCTTTACACTTCAAAGAGTGGTGGGATGTTCATTTGTTTTATGACTATATGTGATCGATTACAAATCACAACAAAATACTAATAACTTAAACAATCGCTTCGTTTACAAAGATATTTGTTCGTTTAGCAGCACTACAATTCACAATATTAAATTTTAATGATCTCAATAAATAACTCTCTGTTATGAAATTATTACTTTAAAATTGCTTAAAAATAGCTCATTTAATATTAATTCTATTTGTTATAATAACATAACCTCTGTTTCTCAACTCAAAACAAACACTTAAAAAAAGAAGCGTCAAATTACACCTAGTGATGTGGTAAAATTGTTAAGTCGACCGTCGATTGCTAAAAATATCGTATGACATCCCTAACGTTTCAACTGAGACAGCGGTTCAACAATAATAGTAGTTTGGTTGGCGGTGGAACTTTATGGCGATACGGTTTTTCACCACAGTTGGATCATTGACAGAACTGGAACTCGAGCAGCCTAATGTGAACCTTTCACGTTGTAAATTAGCGCGATCGGCCTCCAGACCTTAAATCATAAAAAATAATGAAAAAAAAAATTATAACTCCTAAACTACAAAAAATCGCGGAACATACATAGGGGTTCAATCGATAGGTATAGTACTCAGCTATCGCCTCGCATTGGCTTGACACCTTAAAAGAAACACCCATAATGGACGTCAGTGTCGCTAATAGATAGATCCATCAACTTAAAGGTGCGGGCACATTTGTCTGACGCCACGCGTTAACGCGCCGTCAGATGACATCGGTTTTCATAGCTAATGTATGCACTAGGTTCACACTTATCTGATAACACGTCCATACAAATACGGCGTGTTAAGACGTGGCGTCAGACAAATTTGCCCGCACCTTCATTCTTGCGTTCAAAAATCATAAAAACAAGACTTGCAGCGTGATCCTTGTTCTTCCCTACGCTCGCTTGCTAGGATTAAATAGTGTTCTGTGGTCTGTTGCGGGGCGTGACTGTGCCAAGAAGGTTGTCTGTGCTGTGTGCTGTGCTGTAGTGTTCTGTGGTGGCTGACCACGTTGGAAAAAAGTTTCAAACTGTGAAGAAAAGTTTCTCTCTTACTTTTTCTCTCAGTTTCTGAGAATTATTCTGAGTGGGATTTATGTAAGTAGGTGTACTAAATATTGTGGTGGGATAAGTGTATATTGTGGTGATGTGGAAGCATGGAAAATATGTGAAACACTATCGCGACGAGTGGGAGAAAATTGCATATTTCAAAAGTAAGTGTACACATATCCTATTCCTCTCTTAATGTTACTCTATCTCATGCTTTAGTATTTGCATGCAGGTATGCTTTTTTGTGCAAAAATTATATGGCATTCAACTAACAAACTATTGGCCGGTTCCAATATTTAATACAACCACGACAACAGATTTTTTAATTTTCAACATTTTCATACACATTTGAAAACAGAATGTACCTAATAAGTATGACAAAAGCGATCGCCGGTGGATTGGATTGAAACCGTCCTTAAATTATTTTTCCTTTATTTTCAGTAGATACCTAGTTATATTTCGCGCGCTTTTTGTCTTGTTATTTTGCTCATCGCACGCAAGGTACCTAGGTACTTTGTAGATAACTTCGTTATAAGAGCAAGCAAACCATAGAGTTTAGATTGAGATGGGGGCGCCCCCTGCCGCCATTTTCTTTCTCTGTGATTGCGAAAAGTCTTGTACGATTTTAGTGTTGCCAACTTGAGAAAATATACAGAAATAGTTCATTTTTTGGAATTAAATACCTGATTTGGTAAAAATGCTTAATTTGATTATAGATTGGCTAACAAATGCCCCAGAAGAACTGGTTAATAATGGAAAAGGGGAAGCGTATTGTAAATTATGCAAAACACCTTTACGAGCTCACAAAACAGATTCAGAGAAACACATGAAAACAAAAACACACTCTGAGCGCGAACGAAATATGAATGTGAAGAAACAACCACGTTTACATGCTTTTGGTAAGGTTTTTATTCAAAAGTATCTTTATATCCCGTTTCAGTACCTACAATTATGAAATTAATTAAAGTTGAAGATATTTCAGTATAAAAGGTCACTAAATATTTATGATGAAATATTTGCTTAATGTTTTTTTACCATTTCAGGCTACTCGAGTGGCGAGGATGATGACAAAAAAAGAATCGACATAAAATTAGCAGCATATGTTGCAACACACGGTACTGTCAGAAGCGTCGATCATTTGGGAGAGGTTCTCAAAGACATTGGAAAAAACAGCCAATATTATAAAAAACATTAGAACCTGCATTGTGCTCTCAATTAATAAAAGAGGTAGATGATCAACCGTTTTCTATTATCTTGGAAGAGTCAACAGACGTTTCATCGGAAAAAAATATGGCCTACATGATCAGATATTATAATAAGAATGAGAAAAGAATTATGGTGGATTTTCTTGGTTTCCAAGAACTCTATCGCACTACAGCCGAGGCACTTTATACTGCTTTCAAAGAGTTTATGACTAAGCTAGGCCTCAAATTAGAACATCTTATTGCGATAGGCACAGATGGAGCCAGCAACTTGTGTGGAAACAGGAATTCACTGTACACACATTTGAAAGCCGAATATCCACAAGTGCAGTTATTGAAATGCGTGTGCCATTCACTTAGTCTCTGTGCCGCAAAATCTTGCGAAGATCATTGGAATACATGCTAAGAGAAACAAGAAATTGGTTTTCGCATAGCCCACTACGCGTCAAAAAATATCAAATGCTGTACTTAACTTTGAACGATAGTAAAAAAACCCCCAAAACTAACGCAACTATCGGCAACAAGATGGCTGGCATTCCACGCAGCAGTAGATGCCAACATAAAACAGTGGATACCACTTAAAACTCATTTTAACTTAGTCGCAAATTCAGGGGAAAAATGCTATCAAGCCCGCGAACTGGCTAGTATGTACAACGACGATATCCATTTGTTATATCTTGTATTCTTGGGATCTCTACTGAAAGACGTCACGGAAGTGAACCTCATTTTTCAAGCAGAATCCGCCAATATCTCAAAAATCTATGACGATCTCCGAGTCCTACTTATGTCAACAGCTAGAAGAATTTTTAAGCCAGCTTCCTTAAGAGCTCCATTCTATCAAACTGAAGACCCAATGATCCAGCAAATAGAGTCTGTGAAAACAGCGCTGTCTAAAGCATACTCTGAGTTTGAAAACTATCAACTCTCATTGACAGACGTTGACTTTGGACCCATGTTTGAAAAAGTAGCCGAAAAAATTGATCCAAGGAAAGTAATAGAAGTGCGCAAAAAATGTGCAGGTGTTCTGGTGCGGATGTGTCAAGAATTAGTTAAAAGAGTTCCAGAAAACGCCAATATTATACAAGGAATCAGCACATTTGATGTTTCTAATGTTTTTTCGCCTGATTTTGTAAATATGCCATTGCCTTGGGCACTTGCGCCACCTAACGTTGAATCCAACGTCAAAGTAGGATAGTGAATGTCCTCAGACCAGAAGACATTATGGACCAAAACACAGAAAACTTGACCCCGGAAAAGCTGTGGATACTTCTTTTACACAAGCAAAATGCAGGAGGTAAGCTTGTATGTAAAGAGCTGGCTGAGTTCGCTTTACGCTCACTGTCTATGCCCATCAGCAACGCAACCGTCGAACGCGTGTTCAGCATAATGAACATAATAAAAACTAAAATGAGGAATCGCATGCAGTTACCAATGCTCCAAGCAGTAACTCGGGTGCGTTTATACTTAGGCGTCCGCAAAATTTGCTGTAAAAAATTTCAACCAAGTCCAGATATGGTACGGATGCACAACTCAAAAAATTTATACGATCCTAAAAAGGCAACAAGTGCTTCAACCTCTTCGGCCCCTGAAGATGATGGAGGAATTCTCGAAGAAGTCATTCTCCTTGTCGATGAAGATTGAAGAATAGGTTCGTCGCGCACAAACCTATTCATTCTTCAATCTTCATTGACTAGGTTTAGTATATTCATTCTTCAATCTTCATTGACAAGGTTTAGTATAGGTAGGTACCTATTAAAAGTAATTTTATTTGAAAACATTTTTTTATAATTTTTATTTTCCTTTTATACATAGCATATGGTAGGTATAAAATTGTGTGGAATGAGAAAACTGGTGTTTTTGGGCTACATGGCAAAAATTTTGGGCGACTTAGGCTACTGTGCGAAGAAAAATTTTGGGCGACTTTAGGCTACTTGGCATGGCAAAACTGGCGATTTCACTCGGACAAGATCTGGTCACACTGAATGTGGATAAAAATATTTTTATAATTCAGTTAACTTTTGGCTTCAATAACTAGTGCATAGATATTTTTAAAATAAGTAATTACCTATTTTTTACGTAATAAGGTATACATTATAAGCACATAATACAACATTTCACATTGGTAACCCCTGACCATCAGCCATTTTTTTACTTTCCCCACTGCTGGGGCACGCACAAGCCTTCCTTATTGTAATGAGTATGGATTAGGGAGACAGTCAAACAACGGTGATGTGCTAACAAAGACTGTTTTATTTTAACTCTTTACCTACCTACATATACAAGTCTACCCACAACATCTTTCTCCTTATATAGGTAGTTTTTCTAAAACAAACAATAAGTATAAAATTCATACTTAGCCTATAATGAGCTATAACTTTACCCACCACCTTTATTAAGTATAATTTACATGGTATTCACCTACTATTACCTACTACTACTACAGATGACAGATGAAATAACTATTTATTCCTGCTTCGGTAGTTTTAGTTAATGTTACAATCGTAATAGGTATCTATGTAAGTTATCTATTTAATTACATGTTTTGTATTATATCACTAAACCTGAACTAACTTAGATTCTTTATTTTACATAAAAGAACCTTGTTATTGGTATCTAACTGGTGGGCGCACCTGACGTCCACTTTTCGTTATGTAAAAAGGGGAGTCAAGCGCGTCACCAGGCGACGCGTCGCGTGCGCCGGTCGACGTCGACGCCGCCGCCGCTGGCGCTGTCTGCGCTAGGGGCAAAGACATCCGCCGCCTGTCGTTTAAATTACTACAGTCTCTCAGGTCTACGGAGCAAGGTGTCAAACCATTACTAGTTAGATTATTCGTGTTACCGTGTTGACTTCCTTTAGATTGTAATATGTGCGTTCTGTTTCTGCGGTACGTCCCCCCTCTCTCAGTCGTCACCCAGTAAGAACGGTCTCCTCGCGCCCTGCTTTTGACCTTGGCCTTCACCCAGGTGTTTCCATCTCGTACGCGTACAGTGTCTCCAACTCTGAGTTCCGGTAATGGTCTCGTGCCACGGTCGTGGTAACGCTTCATTTTAGCAACATTTTCCTCACGTTTTTTTATAAAATTATGTGCCTTTACAACACCAGGCTTCAATAATGCATCCATTACTGGCAATCTTGTTTTTAATCTTCGACCCATCAGTAATTGCGCCGGTGAGTACTCTTCATCTGCAATTGGCGTATTTCTAAAGTTTAAAAGTGCCAACTGCCAGTCAGTCCCTGTCTCTTTAGCCTTTAGTAATAATTTTTTCACTGTTTGTATGTTCCTTTCGACTAAGCCATTTGACCTTGGATACAAAGGTGAGCTGGTTTCGTGATCAAATTCCCATTCTTTAGCAAATATCCTAAATTCATCAGACGAAAATTGGGGACCATTATCTGACACCAGTTTCTTTGGTATACCAAACCTACTAAAAATGTCCTTCAAATTCACTATTACCAATTTCGCAGTCATTGAATTACCTAACGGCGCAATTTCAAAAAATTTTGAATAATAGTCAACAAGCAACAGGTAGTGTTTCTGATCAAAATCAAAAATGTCGACAGCAAGCACCTGCCAGGGCAACTTAGGGACGCCATGGGGGCACAGCGGCTCACGGCGCTGCGCACCGCGATGGCGCTGGCACGCGTCACAGCCCGTCACCATCTGCTCGATCTCGGAGCCCATGCCCGGCCACCACATCACCTCCCTGGCACGTCGCTTGCATTTTTCGATTCCCATATGCCCCTCGTGGATTCGTACCAGCATCTCTTTGCGCAAAATTTTAGGAACAACAATTTGACTGCTTCGAAACACAATGCCGTCGATAACGTGCAACTCATCCTTGAAAGTCCAATATTGTCTAACTAACTCGTGGCTTTTATTTTTGCTTATTGGCCATCCAATTCTATAATAATATTGTACCTGCGCCAAAGACTCATCTTTTTCTGTTTCTTCTCGTATTATTTTAATTTTTTCTTCGGATACGTTTACATTTTCTATCACCATATTAACGTGTATTCTTACGTCATCATGTACCTCATCATTTGAGCCATACTCTGTCGGAGCTCTTGACAGTGCGTCAGCTATATGCATAAGCTTCCCCGGCTTATATCTTATCTGAAATGTATATCCATATAACTTTATCAACATTCGCTGTAGACGGGTAGGTGTACTATGGAGTGTTTTTTTAAATATGGACTCCAGCGGTTTATGATCCGTCTCAACAATAACGCGATCATGTCCATATATGTACTGATGGAAGCGCGTACATCCATAAACTATCGCCAGCAGCTCCTTCTCGATCTGAGCCTAGCGTGTCTCGGCGGGTGTGAGGGTGCGCGAAGCGTACGCCACGGGCCGCCCGCCCTGTAGCAGGCACGCGCCCAGCCCCTGCGAGCTCGCGTCCACCGACACCGTCACTTCTTCTTTAGGAGAGTAGTACCTTAAAATAGGTGCTTCGCTAATCTTTGTTTTTAAGCTTTTAATAGTCTCCCTGTGATTTTTATTAAGTACAAAATCTACATCACTTCGCAATAATTCTCGTAAAGGTGTGCTCACACTTGAATAATTCGGTATGAATCGCGATAAATAGTTAACAATGCCGAGAAACCTTTCTAATTCTTTTTTGTGCGTCGGTTCCGGCATTTTCAAAATAGCTTCTACTCGATTACTATCCGGACGCATTCCTTGATCACTAAAAATATGACCTATGTATTTTAACTCTTTCACTCCAAAGACACATTTTTCTTTATTAAATTTAACGTTGTTAGTGATTGCTTTCTGAATAACTTCTCTTAAACGCTCATTGTGCTCCTCTTGAGTACGTCCATACACTAAAATGTCGTCAAGGTACACGGCGACCCCATCTGATTTAAATATCTTGTACATTTCGTTGTGAAATATCTCAGGCGCACAACTTATACCAAAAGGCATTCGAAGGTATCTGTACCTACCGTATGGAGTTGCGAAGGTACACAATTTCGAGCTATTCAAATTTAGTTTTAGCATCCAAAAACCTTTGTTTGCGTCTAGTTTTGAAAAGTAAGTAGCTCCATTGAGTTCACTTGCTATTTCGTCCAAAGTAGGCAACTGAAAGTGGCTGCGACGTACCGCTTTGTTTAAATGAAATGGGTCAATACACAACCGCAATGACTTATCGGGCTTTTCGACAACCACTAAGTTTGACACCCAGTCCGTTGGTTCATCCTCTCTTACAATTATACCTAATTTTTCCATTTTGTCTAATTCTTGCTTTACTCGTGGTCGCAAACTAATTGGTATTTTTCTACTGGAGTTTACAACAGGTGGCACAGCCTCATTTATCGATATGTTCACTATTGTAGGTAAACTACCTATTCCCGTAAAAATAGTTTTGTCTAAATTATATTGTACTATTTCACTAACACGCGCTATCAAATTTAAGCTAACACATGCCTCTCGTCCCAATAAATTATTACAATCCAAATCTAAAACATGAACTTTTTGCTTTGTTAAAACAATTGAATTATATTTGAAAGTCGCATCTATGTATCCTAGAACCGGCAATTTATTTTTGCTCACTTCTTTTAAATCAGATATTGGCTTTTTTAACATATTCATAGTGAAACCGGCCTTTAACAATCTTTTCTTAGACATAATCGAAGTGTCCGCACCACTGTCCAACTTAAATGAAATCAAAACATCATTTAAGTATACCGATTCAGTCCACGATGATTGATCGACCGAGTCAATAGATACATTGTTTATGTATAACTCACCAACGTCCACTGTGTTCTCTGCGTTATCGTCACTGCAATCCAACATCTCACGTACAAACCTCGCATTACAACACTTTGCAAAGTGACCCGCACGGTCACACCGATAGCACATTACACCATAAGCTGGGCATCGACCGCCCGCACAATGCCGACCACCGCACTTTGAACACAAAGGCAAACGCGTCGCGCCTCCAGCTGCGCCGCCGCCGCTCGAGCCGAACCGGGCAGCAGGCCCGGCGCCGCCGCTGCCACGGCCGGCCCCCCTGCTCCCGCGCGCTCGCCGCCGCCGGCCTCGCGCTCCGCTCCACGCGCCCGCGCCGCCACCGCCCGCGACGTAAGCCACCTCCTCGATGCGGCTTTGGCCGGGCGCGGCTGCTGCTCCGCTGCACGCCGCCGCCTGCGAGCTCGCGCGCTCAGCAGCTCTGCAGCTACTCACAGCTTCATCCAAAGTCAGCGATGGTTTTGCTAATAAGCGCTCCTTTGTATACGGATCTCTTATTCCTCGTATAATTTGTGTCAAAATTAGACTGTCTCGTAACGTTCCAAACTCGCAACTTTTGCTTTTAAGTTTCAATTCACTTATAAACTTGTCGAACTCACTATCTTTCTGATAAGTTTCAAAGAAAATATGACGTTCAAAGTTAACATTCTTTGCTGGGTCAAACCTTTGCTGGAATTTGTTTACCAATTCATCATAGGTTGCGTCACTCTCGAGGTCAAATTCCTGATGAATTTCGCGACCGTATTTACCGATTATATGTAAAAAAACGGCGATCTTTTCTTCTGACGATATTTTTTGCCGTCCTGAGGCTATGATAAAATAATCAAAGGCTGACTTCCATTCACGCCAATTGACCGCCATGTTCCCGTGCTCCTGCATGGCGGCCGGTTGTTGTATAGCCGAATACATCACAATTTCACTTGAATTTTTTAGTGCTCCTGGTTCTATTACAGATAATAAACACTATCACAACCGATGATAAGTAATTTCACGCAAAGTAGCACACCTGACACCATGTAATGAGTATGGATTAGGGAGACAGTCAAACAACGGTGATGTGCTAACAAAGACTGTTTTATTTTAACTCTTTACCTACCTACATATACAAGTCTACCCACAACACTTATGGGTGAATAAGGAGGATGGGCCATAACCCACCACGAAGGCCCAATGCGGATTGGTGGGTGTTAACGACTGCAAATTCAGCCGGGAACAATGGTTTTACGTGGCTTCCGCAGGCGCTAAACTACTGCGCCATCGAGTTTCTCTGGTAACTCCTACCAGCTCGCTGTTATTATTGGCTTTAGGCCTGATTTGTCTACAGAAAGTGCTATCCTATGCCTCAAGCAGACTGTAAAGTACTAAACGAGCAGAAACACCCCAATTTATGCGTGTTTTTCAGATCTTTCAAAAGCATTTGACCTTGTGTCATATAAGGATCTGTGGCTGAAGCTTAGGTGTGAGACAACTATTCCTAATGAAATTACATCTTTATTAAAATTTTGGTACAGTCACCAGACAAACCGCGTAAAGTGGGGTGGAGCTACCTCGGAAGAATACTGTCTAGAGTCTGGCGTAAGACAGGGAGGGATAAGCTCGCCTAAATTGTTCAACTTGTTTATGAACGGCCTGATTGTGGAGCTCAGCGGTACAGGCATCGGCTGTCATATTGATGGCGTATGTATAAACAATATTAGTTATGCCGATGACATGGTGCTGCTGAGCCCATCAATCAGTGCTTTGAGGAAGTTGCTATCCATTTGTGAGCACCATGCTATGGCCCATGGACTTACATACAATGTAAAGAAAAGCGAGTTACTGCTATTCAGGGCTGGCACTAAATCTTATTCGAGCCTGTAATAAAACTTTGTGATATGGCCCTGAATGTGGTGACTAAGTTTAAGTATTTAGGTCACTAGGTCACCGAGGATCTCAAAGATAACCAAGATGTTGAAAGGGAACGTAGGTCTCTGGCTGTTCGTTGTAATATGTTAGCCCGCAGGTTCGCACATTGTACAAAATCCGTAAAGGTTACACTTTTCACGGCATACTGCCAGTCCCTTTATACAGCCTGTGGGTCGACTACACGCAGCGGGCATACAGCGACCTGCGTGTGCAATACAACGACGCCTTCAGGGTGCTAATGGGACTCCCGCGTCGCTGTAGTGCATCTGGTATGTTTGCGGAGGCGCGGGTTGATGGCTTTTCTACCATCATTCGAAAGCGTTGCGCGTCTCTGTTAAACAGAGTAAGAAACAGCGACAATACCATCTTGAGGGCGTTGTTGGTCGAACATTGCCCAAGTAACACGTAATCTGTATATTCACTGAAGTAAAGACTGATTTACGTTTTAAAGTCTGACTATCACTTTAAATCAGTTTTGACTTAGTTTAAATGCTTTTGAGTAGAATGTGGTAAAATTTATAATGCATGAAGCTATTGTATGGTTTAAAAAATAAAGTTAATTGGCTTATAATCATACTAAAACATTAAATACTTCTAATATACAGCACCATAAACAGCATTTACACTAACACAGAGGTTAAGACCTTATATTAGTAAATAAGAAAACCTAATACTTTAAATAAACGTTGTCGAAATATGTTATAGTGAAGTAAGATATATTAACACATTTTTAAGATTAAACGCATTTTTATGATCTTTTCTTATGCTTATTTACAGCTAAGCATTAGCCAAACATTTACTAAAGTTGTAGCTCTGTTTTCTTCTTATTTTATTGTTACTTTAAAGCTTTCAGCACTATTTACATAAATAAAAATGAAATTTTATTACTATAGGTCATAATTTGGCCATAAAACCATGAGTCGTATGATTATTTTCATTTGTGCGTTATTATACTCATTAGTAAATTTATATCGCACGTGTCACGTTGTTGTCATGAATAAACAGTGGAAAAAGACTAAGAGAACAGGTGGAGTAAAGAGAAAGATAAAAACGGAATATTCAAACTTTATATCTGGTCTAAATAATGAAAAACGTGTTCCAAATAATGATACTCTTGATACACAAAATACAGAACAATCGGTAGTTGTGTATGAGCCAAGCACTAGTCAAGAAGTTCCATCAAGTGGTTCCGTAGTACATTCAAGATTTGAAAGTGAAAATTCTTTTGCAGAAGTGTTATCAGAAGGTACTACTGTTATATATATTATATATGTCGGAGCGTCGAGCTCTCGGACGGCATCAAGATGGGTGACCGATTATTATTTATTATCGGCTAAGATTTGTGGGCGAAAGGGAAACGCTAGCGAATGCTTAACAACAACATCAATTTGTTTAGATTATTCTATTTTGAAATCAACACTAAATTAATTAAGGTATTGGAACGGATAACGAATTCGTGGGCCCCGCTCGATCTGCTCCACGTCTCAGCAAAGAATGCCCAGCTTCGGGGTTCATATCGCATGTTCCCGTTTATAATAAATGTCGCATAAACAATTACGTCACAAAAGCGGGCCCACGACTACGTCCAGTGAAGTATGCAAAAATCACCGTCGTTCCCAGACCATAAATCAAAATGATTTAATTAGTTTGACTATTCAAACATAGAAGCCCGTCTCAGTATTTTGGGCAATAAGCTAAACTTTAATAACAAAAGAGTATTAAGAATTATTTAATTATAAGCGACAGCCAGGCGCCGACACGGCGATCCTGACTCTCACACGTCCTCGTGTGGACCAAGATTCCACCCTCAAGTTGACCTCGTTCTCTCATCAAAACCGTTCGGCCATCCAAACAAACGGCACAGTTACAGAATGTCAGATCTCCATAGAATACAGGCTAATTTTGACCAGGCAATAAATCAGATATGAGACTTTTCAAATCAAACTTATCAGTTTCAAATACGTAGTAAACAAAAACGTTAATATGACTAACCATCGGAACTCATCCCGAAAACCATTGGCTCACATCGGCCACACCATTGGCACACACGGCCAATCAACATCGGAACACATACGACACATCGGAAACCACGTCCGATCACCACCGGCACACAGCCAGTCACCACCGGCACACAGCCAGTCACGACCGACACACAGTCAGTCACCACCGACACACAGTCAGTGACCACCGGCACACAGCCAGTCACGACCGACACACAGTCAGTCACCACCGACACACAGTCAGTGACCATCGGCACACAGCCGATCACGACCGACACACAGTCAGTCACCACCGACACACAGTCAGTGACCATCAGCACACAGCCGATCACGACCGACACACAGTCAGTCACCACCGACACACAGTCAGTGACCATCAGCACACAGCCGATCACGACCGACACACAGTCAGTCACCACCGACACACAGTCAGTGACCACCGGCACACAGCCAGTCACGACCGACACACAGTCAGTCACCACCGACACACAGTCAGTGACCATCGGCACACAGCCGATCAGCAGCTATCGAAACACATTCGATCAACTGCCAAACCCACCTGCCCATTACTTATCATCGCCGCGTAGTCTCCGACCAGCTAAACTGGGTTAGGAATATGACCTACAGTCAACAATAAGAATAGGCCGTGAGTACTTAGTCATGTTAACTGATACTGTAATTTTCACTATTACAACACGCCATTTCAATAACTACTGAAAACTGCAAAATCAATCATATTACCGCCGACAATGGCTAAATCTGACTTTCCACCCGTTTTTTTTTCATGTTATGGAGACAACATTCTGCCACAGTTCCAAATCCATTTCAACCATTCCAATTTTCAATGAATACTATCTAGTTACCTATTGAATTATCATCATGAAATGATGAAATCAATCACTTTTTTTTATCGTCATTTTATTATTTGAAATTATTTCACAGATTCACACATTTTCAGATTCATCCGATTCATTCTTATAAAAAGGAAACAAATCCTTTACCTGCATTCTGTAATCTATTATTTTTAATTAACACTATCAAGTCGTGGATTCCATATTTTCTACTTATTATGGAGGAAAAGCAATACATTAGATTTTTTTTCATAAGATTGTTTGATACAACATTGTATCGAACACAACACAAGGATGTTACAAATGCAAAGTCTCAAGGTCCATATGTGACCATCATATAATTTTATTTCGTCCAGTTCAAATTAAAACCAAAATCATTGGTCAAAACATAATTCCTGTTACTGTTTCTAAACAGTTTGTACTTTGAATACTCAATAAATCATTAACGACCCTGAAAACTTATTATTTTCACCACATTGTTAATGTCATAAACTTCAAACTAATCGCAATAGGTCTGCATTCTCAACACAACACGTCCCGTCACTAAGGCCGCGCCACTTGTAACATAGCGCACCCGCACCCGGGATTGCCACACACTGTCACACACACGCGCATCCGCTCTGGGATCACATTCGCATCGCACGCACACCCCGCACGAGGTCGCAACACAGCATACCACGTACACATGCTCAATTCATTTAGTGCAGACGCCGATTTTTACGAGATACAGCTCCTATATGCCCCAGATAAACATAAACGCAAGCTATTCAAATATACAGGGTTCTGACTGACCCCCAAACTCAAAACTCTGATCTGAATCGTCAATGTTTTTTTATCAACATGAGCACACATTATTGTATGTACGTTTTGATTTAAAATAAACACAATGTTAACTCAAGATAGCCAGTTAAAACCTCAAGTTAAATCTCAAAATGTATCATGATCCTTCAAATCAATTACCAATTATTTTCTTTGAGTGTTTGTTTTCTAAAAATTATTTACAGAGAATTTGTTCATAGTCTTGCTTTATTATTATCAAATCATTTTCAGGATAACACTTGGTACTTGCTAGCTAATAGCAGTATCTCAGGATGTAATCTTTTATCATTCGTTACGTTTGTTGCATTAAGAAATAAAATTGTACGAGAATTAGTTCTTTACTAAAAATCTTTGTACGATACACAAACGACTATAAAAAACTAAGATATTTTTTTTGCTTGCTCGTTGTTGGACATTAACCCAGTTAGCACTTGAGATCGACCCTTTTTTTAGTTCGACAAGTCATAAAGAGTAAAATCGATTTGCCTATAGAGCTATGACAGTGTTAACATTGCCGGAAATTGTGAAGAGTGTTCACTTCAATCAACCAACACGTGTTTCGAAATTAAAAGTGCGGTCCTGCATTCCACAGGCCATTTTTTTATCGTTACCCATTGTGTGTCACCATAAAATAAACGTTGCGTTTAATGCGTAAACACTAATCGAATATTTTAAAAATAGACTCTCTAATCAATAGTTCGAGATTTAATAATTTCCGAGCCAGCTTGTACCTATCATGGGAAAATATTCAAACGGTGTCCAGCGGGTTATTATTCTGATTTAACTGTAAAACCTCTTTTTGTTTTAATCTTAATTAAAACCTAGTTTCGATTACTCATAATCGATTTCATTTTACAGTAAGTAAGTCCAAGACTAAAAATCCGATTCTTCTATTTATTTAAGAACATCGTATAGTAAGCTCAGTTCACCTAGGGTTACTAGATCTAATAATGAGATTTCCTGAGCTTTTCTTTCACTTTTCAGTACATAGATTTCCTGACATTTTGTACACCTACACCTACATTCTTTACTTAGTTGACGTTTGACATTTTTTTTTCTCTCTCCAAAATGATTAACAAATCATGTGTTTTAAATTTTCATTAAGTACCTACCTACGTACTTACATCTTTTGGGATATCAAAAATCCCTGACAACTACAATTTTCCCTGTTTTCCTGACAGATGCCTTAAATTCCTGACATGTCAGGAAAATTCCTGTCATCTGGTAACCCTAACTTCACCAAAGAAATCTACCGTAATCCTCGGTTCCGTTTTATAAACTTAGTTTAAACAAAATGTTTAAAAGACTGTTCTTCTTCAATATTCACGTAAAAATTAAAGATTTCATTACCTAGCAAAAATGTCTAAGAATTAAAAAAAATCAATTTTACAGGATCGACAGTTGTTTGGAATCAGTTCTCATCATCAGACTCAAATGTTTAGTTATTTCAGTTCCACAAAGTATAATCAAGTTACAAGTCGGCTAAATTCAATGTTATAATATCTGAAACCACTCACGGGACGTAACTAATTACGTTAATGTAAACAAAATGTACCAAGCGAAGCGGTTCACAGAAATGAAACTCTACGCGCCATGGTCACTGTTATCAAAAGTTCTAAACACATTACGGAGGCCCAGCATAGGACAAAGCTCGCCGCTGTTTCTTGACTCGCGGCCGGTACCTATATACGCACGATACTCTGGTTGCCAACATAACAACACAATATCTCTCCTAAATGATTAATCATGTTTCGGGTAATTTCCGATTAAATTACTTGACAGATATTCTCATATGATTTACCACAAAGCATGTAACATTAGGCTTTCAGTAACTACCTACCTAGTTTTCAGTAGTTTTCACCAACCGCAAAACTTCCCAAATTCTCAATAAATACTTTCATTATTTTATTTAAAATTTTATTTCAGCACGTAAACTTTACTGCATTTCCCTTTACGATTTTGTAGAGTTAGGCACAAATCAATGAAATAATAACAACATTTTGACTGTTGGTTTAGAATCAGTAATTTTCTTTTTAAATGTGCTCAAGTAGTTTAAAGACAAAAGACAGTCTCTAAAACACCTTTAAAACATAAAACAATTATCGCCTCGAGATTTTTAATATCTTGAAATTTCGTGGAAATAATAAAAATAAGACTCAAACAGTATAGACTTTCTGGTTCATCATGTTATCATACTTAAAACGGTATGACATCAATTAATCACAAAGTAAATAAAAATTAAAGTGCTCTTTCTTTCACCATTATATCAAAGAGACACATTACCAAAATTTAACAACATTGGCAGCCTTATCACTGAAAAGCAATTTCTTCCAGACACACTTGTTATACCACTCATTTGGCAAACAAACAACTTTCGTCATAATAAAAAAATATCAGTCCCTTAAAAGAAATAAAAATGTAACGACTGACCGGATTGACCAAGGTGAGATGCTGCAACTGCAACACAGGAGATCGCCTCCAAAGCATCAGCACTCTTACGCACATACAATCACAGACATCTACTTTAAGACTTATAGTCCCGCCAATGCAGATCATTTTCAGTGTCCATCCTAACATTGACCTGCATGGCATGCAACACCTAGACTTAGCACTCGCGGCGTGAATCCCGCACTTCTGATGTCGGAGCGTCGAGCTCTCGGACGGCATCAAGATGGGTGACCGATTATTATTTATTATCGGCTAAGATTTGTGGGCGAAAGGGAAACGCTAGCGAATGCTTAACAACAACATCAATTTGTTTAGATTATTCTATTTTGAAATCAACACTAAATTAATTAAGGTATTGGAACGGATAACGAATTCGTGGGCCCCGCTCGATCTGCTCCACGTCTCAGCAAAGAATGCCCAGCTTCGGGGTTCATATCGCATGTTCCCGTTTATAATAAATGTCGCATAAACAATTACGTCACAAAAGCGGGCCCACGACTACGTCCAGTGAAGTATGCAAAAATCACCGTCGTTCCCAGACCATAAATCAAAATGATTTAATTAGTTTGACTATTCAAACATAGAAGCCCGTCTCAGTATTTTGGGCAATAAGCTAAACTTTAATAACAAAAGAGTATTAAGAATTATTTAATTATAAGCGACAGCCAGGCGCCGACATATATATTTAAACCTTGTTATTTTATGTGTAAGAAATATTGTTTATTGAGGTGTTTTTAGTATTTCGGTACAATTGTTCAAATTATATAAGTTTACAGAATATATTATTTCGAATTAGGTATAAACGTGTCACTTTAATATTTTTAGATGATAGTTCTACTGATGACGAAGAAATTTGTACCGAATACATGAAAAATATGATTTTAAAAGATAAAATAAGAGAATGGGCTCTTGTTAAAAACATACCTCAAAGTGCTTTAAAAGACTTATTAACAATATTGAATGATAGATACCCGGACACTTTGCCCAATGATCCGAGAACAATACTTAAAACCCCGAGGGAAGTACACATTGAAGTGGTGGAACCTGGTCTATACTGGCACAATGGCATTACAGGTCCACTTGAAAGAATATTAGCATCCGAAACTCTTGAGCAGAT
The DNA here is from genome assembly GCA_928269145.1 of Agriphila tristella. NCBI lineage: Eukaryota > Metazoa > Arthropoda > Insecta > Lepidoptera > Crambidae > Agriphila > Agriphila tristella. The sequence continues at coordinate 9,920,682 of OV743448.1, read as the reverse complement.
AACTCTGAATATAAATATGGATGGTTTGCCGATTTTCAACAGTTCTAAGAAAGAATTTTGGCCAATACTGTGTAACATTCACGAATTAAAAGAACAACCTTTTGTAATAGGTTTATATTATGGAGAGCAAAAGCCGAAAAATTTAAATGACTACCTAAAATATTTTATAAGTGATGTAAATTTATTGCTAAAAGAACACCTTACGATTGGTCATAAAGTAATTAAGGTGGCTGTTAGATGTTTTATTTGTGACTCACCTGCCAGAGCTTATATAAAGGGTAAGTTAGTAAATAATTCGTATTTTTTATGTTTTATTAAAACAGCTGAATCAAAACAAATTTTATATTTGCAGGAGTCTGCAATTTCAACGGTAAACATGGCTGCTTGAAGTGCGTAACTGTTGGGGAATATTCTCATCAGTCTCATACCGTTGTTTTTCCTGACAGTAGATGTCCGAAAAGAACAGATGATCATTTTCGCAAGAAATTGTACGGATCGCATCATAAAGTAGATTCACCATTACTGCAGCTACCCATAGATATTGTTGAAGATGTTCCAGTGGGTGACTCCTTACATTTATTAGATCTAGGTATAATGAAGAGGCTTTTGGTTGGATGGCGTGATGGTAATTTCAGTAAAAAAAATACCAAACTGTACTCACGTGATATAGAAAGGGTATCAGCTTTTTTGAATGAAACTCGTCTGCCATCAGAAATCCACCGATCTATGAGAGGTTTGAATCATCTTGCTCACTGGAAAGCATCAGAATTCAGAACGTTTTTTTATTATTTAAGCATTATTATTTTGCCACAAGTTTTGAACGCCGAAGCGTTTTCTCATTTTCTATTTTTATTTTGTGGTATAACTATATGTTCCCATGAAATGTATAAAACGCTTTTATCTTTGGCACAGGAACTTTTACTTTATTTTGTTGAAAATTATAAACATCATTATGGAGCTGATTATATCACTAGCAATGTGCATAATTTAGTTCACGTGGTCGATGAAGTTCAACGGTTTGGAGCACTTCACACCTTTAGTTCTTATCCTTTTGAAAACAAGTTATACTTGATTAAGAGAATGCTGAGAGAAGGGAAGAACCCATTGGCCCAGGTAGCAAAAAGACTAAGTGAATTAGATGGAATACGGACATCCACTAACAAGAACAAAAAAAGTAATTCTGTTTTAATAAAATGTAAAAACAAATCCTTTGAGATACACTTTGAAGATTTCAAACTGTCTACTAAAAACAAAGATAAGTATTTTATGAGTAAAGATAATGAAATTATTGAATTGAAGGAAATTTATAACAATAACAATGAAATTGAATTGCATGGATTTCCAATTAAGGAGCTTGAGAATATGTTTGAAAAACCTATGAAATCCTGTCATTTTCACATATATAAATCAAAAATAAACCAAGGAGGTGTGCGAAATTTAAAATGTTTAAGACCAAAAGATGTAAAATTCAAATATGTTTGTACTGCATATCAACACGAGCTCTATTTTGTACCATTGTTACACACTTTAATGACTAGTTAGTAATAGCACATTAATTTTAGCATTAATGATTTTATCTGTTAACGGTAAAACGATTGGCCCCACTCAGACAAGTGACAGTAAGTGTCCGTAACATTTTAATTCACATGAAGTATATAATGAATCTTTTTCTGCCGTTCAATTAATTCCCTTGCTATCTATTAATATTACACAAATTGACACATTAGTAACTTCTCTGAGTGTGACCGTAAGCAAATTAATTGATATCAGCTATGAGGCATGCTCAATCATTTATTATAAATAAAATAAATTTTGCTTAATCAGAGTATATTTATTTTGTACTTGTCACAGGTAGGTACATACATTATTTTAGAATTTTTACCAGGCAAGACATTTTACAAAGTGAACTTTCCAATGAAATAATATAGCTATTATAACAAAATATACCTACACGGTGTAATAAAAAATCAGTATCGATCCAGTAGAGGATTGTTGTCCCCCTATCATAAATATAAAGATGGTCAACTATATATGAATGAAGCGAAAGAAGTGTGCAAGGATCGTAGCAGGTGGCGATCCATAGTCTCTGCCTACCCCCATGGGAAACAGGCGTGAGTGTATGTATGTATATGTATGTATGTATATGTCAACTATATATTTCGAAATAAAAATCAGCTGTTTCAAACATTATAGTCAATACCAATATACCTACTTATTCAAAATGTACGAAACAGTTGTTTTTTATTTTCAAGATATATAGTTGACCTCACAGATAGTCAAACTTGTTCAATTATAGACAGCATAGGATACAATAAGATAACATAATTAGCATAATGTCAATGTACTTAATACTCGTAGTACTTATTGTATTTTGTTGTGGTAAGTGCAAAAGTTTTAAGAAATATTACAAAAAAACGGGCAGTCTAGCTGCTCGCAATTAATAATCACTAAATAATTCAAATCAGAGAAAATAAACTAAATAGCATTGTTATTATGTCAACATGATTTGTTGTCAGATATAGCTAAAATGAATAAAGTGTAAATTTTATCCTCAATAAAAATCAACAAAAACAAAACAAAGTCAGAATGGTCGGTTTAGAGTTCACTAGCGCCATTTCATAAAAAAATCATTGCATGAATTGAATATGTTGGTCTCCGATTAGATTTTTTATATTTTATATTTATTTATTCAAACATGTCTTAAAAGCTAACAGACGTCTCCATCCAAAGCGCTTATAAGATTAGATTACAAGGTATATAACATGCTAACATATATTTTATTAGATTAGAAGTGGCGCTAGTGAACCCAAAACGGATCACCTTTATCAAAAAAGCTTTATCATAAAATTGTAAATAATATTAAATTATATTTTTGAAGCCATTCTAATCGTTAGTTTGGACATTATTTCTTGTAGCATCTGGCTTAAGTCTCTTTGGTGGCGATTGGCCTGACTGACCATCATGATCCAATCTTTTTTTTTTTACTGCCTTTGGATTTTGTCCTTTCGGTGACGCTTGAATTAATTGTTCTTCATCATCTAAGTCTTTTTTTGTAGCGGTTATTGACTGTTGCTTTTGCAGTACAATATTTGTGTCCTTTATTTTTTTTGCGAACATTGACGTTTGTTTTCTTGGTAGATATTGGCTTGATTTCTTTTTCACATATATGTTATTTAGTTTCTTTATGATCCCTGCATTTTTTATATACTTTGACTCCCCTTTTGTGTTCTCTTTTTCATTTCTATTGATTTCTCTCGTGGCCTTTTGTTCAATTTTTTCTTCAATATATTTCTCTTTCTCAACTTTTTTTGTATACATTTCCTTGACTTTCTTTTTTTCCATTTCTTTTTTAATACACGATCGCATTTTTATTTCTTTTTCCATGTCTTCTTTAACATCTATATCTTTCGTCGCTTCTTTGTCAGCCTGTGCTTCGATATCTTCCGCTATCACTTCATCTTTCTCAACTTCTTCAGCCCTTTTTACCTCTTTAACAACGTTTTCATTCAAGTTTTCGGGGACATCTGTAGAGTCTTTTTCCATTTCATTATCATCTTCCACTTCTTCCATCTCTCTTCTCTCTTTTATTATTTCTTCTTCCATATCCGTCTCATTTGTTGTTTCTTCTTCCATATTTTTCTCATTTGTTATTTCTTCTTCCGTATCGGTCTTATTTGTTGATTCTTCTTCCGTTTCTTCTTCTAAACTGTTCTGATTCACTGTTTCTTCTTCCACCTCTTCTTCCATGTCTATTTCTTTCACTATTTCTTCTTCGACTTCTGCTCCCATACTCGTTCCAGCTTCCGTTTTACTGCCTGCGTTTTCTGATACTGTTGCAATAATAGTTTCTACTCTCTTAGCCTTTTTAACTTTTTCGGTTTGTTTCTTGCTTGAGCGATTCCTTTTTGACGGTTTTCGCAAGTTTTTAAAATTTTTCCTTTGCACAGCATTTCGTAAAACTAATTTAAAAAAATTTTCATTGTCTTCAAGGGTATAGGATTTGTCCCAGGAATATATCAATTTGAAACAGAAATCTAAAATATTTTTATATTTTTTCAAAGGTAGTTTGATTGTGTTTCCCCTACTGCCTCCAGACCATGAACATTTGCACAAAAATTCTCTTGTGAATAATAGATCTATCAATTTATATGCACATGTTATCCCATGTCCCTCTGCAGTTGTGCACACGACGGAGTACATTTTCATCAGTTTGTTTCTTTCTACTGGATCCAATAAAAGTAATTCTAAGTTTTCTAAATCATTAATGCTGTCGATTGGTTTTAGCTTGAAAGAAGAATTTTCAGCTGCATTTCTGGCATCTCCTAAATTGACAACAGATTGATCAAGATGGCGGCTTATTGTCCTTGTAATGGATTTTTCAATTGTTGTTTCTATTTCAATTATGAAATTGCTCAATCTGTAGGAAAATTTATTTTGCATATCCATGATTTTGTTTTGGTTTTCTATAATTGTATTCAATTTGTGTGTGTCAGGCTGAGATGAAATGACTGGCTCCGAATTTGCTGCTATTTCATTTGGGTCGCCTATAAGCCAAATAGTATCTTCTGCTATTGGCTGCTGCTGTATTTGTGTTACAGCGGATGAATGTGGTTGTGAATGGATTATCTGAAAACAAAGAAAGAGCGGTTTGATACATTGATTTTTTTAATTTAATTTGATTTTAAAAGCGAATGTCTTTATTCAGAATATAAGTATTGCAGGAATAATAAGTTCAAGTGGTTTGAAATAAATAACAACCTTAAATGCAAAAAAAGAACTGATTTGTCGTGAAACTTAATTTAAATTATATTTATAGTTTTTTGTATAATATACCTCATTCGACATACGGACTGTAAAAATTCAGTACCAAATATTTAGGAGGTTATTGTACGGCAGCGTCAAATTCATGTTAGCTAATAAAGTCAAAATGATCTAAAAAACATAATCAACTTCATATATGTATAAGTACCTACCTAGTTCGAATTATATTGTTGTAAATTGTGTTCAAAATTATTTTTTATCATTACATGTAAACTGTCAGGGTAAATGATTAGATATATTGGCTACTCTGAACGCATACAACATTATGCATACTGTAACTGCCAATATACATTTATGATATTTCGTCCATAAGATATTTTTTTCTACTTATGATGCTTACATCTACAAGGTGTTTGGTAAAAGCCTTATAAAGCCGAATATGGTGGATAAGGACCATCAAACTGAACAACTTTTACTATGGGACCAACTCTGAAATCGCGAAAAAAAAATCAGCTGTTTCATACAAAAATTAATAACGAAAATATCAAAATGTATGAAACAGCTGATTTTTTTTTCGCGATTTCAGAGTTGGTCCCATAGTAAAAGTTGTTCAGTTTGATGGTCCCTATCTACCATATTCGGCTTTATAAGGCTTTTACCAAACACCTTGTATATGATGCTGACTGTACTCATAAACAAGAACTTAATAGGGCCAATATCGAATCATGCAAAAAAAACACAGAATGAGGATCAGTAACGATTTTTGTTTAGTGGCTAATTAGAAAGCTTATGCCAGCACATAATTAACTGTGAAAAAATTTTTACGATATCTCTTAAACCTGAGAAGATATAAGAGCCAAAACACTGTTTTTTTTTGGGGGTCCCTATGACTTCATCGCGACGTATGCGAACCTTATGTCGTACGTGATAAAGCACATATTGCCTTGATCTTGGCATTTCTTTCAAACCCTTTTAACTCAACCATTTCTAAACAGATTTCAAAAATTCTTTCACTAGGTTTCATAGCTATCAATATGTGTTTATAGTATACCAATAAAACTATAGGATTCAAATCTGTTACTGACCCTCATTAACCCCATAGTAAAAATTGATCATTCATACTTATGGGTACAACCACTCCCTGAAGTTTCCGAACTGATTTTCCATGCACCCTGTGTATGTAAGTTACAAGAAATTAGTTATGTACTTAAGTACTTATATCCATGTGAATATTTTTCTTCTTCTAGAGAGCAATCGGTTACGGGAATAAAACTAAGTACCTACAAAGTGCAAAGAAAAAAAGTTTGAAATCATCATTTCAGGACGTCCACAACTAAATAAATACCGGCCAAGTGCGAGTCGGACTCGCGCACGAAGGGTTCCGTACCAAAAAACAGCAAAAATCGCGTTTCTTGTATGGGAGCTCCCTTTGCATATTTATTTTATTCTGTTTTAAGTTTTTGTTGTTATAGCAGCAACAGAAATACATCATCTGTGAAAATTTCAACTGTCTAGTTATTATGGTTCATGAGATACAGCCTGGTGACAGACAGACAGACAGACAGACGGACGGACAACGGAGTCATACTAATAGGGTCCCGTTTTTACCCTTTGGGTAGGGAAACCTAAAAATTGCTACTACTTACTAGTTGGTCGGCCATGTTATTGAAATCTGGTAATTCTAGCTGGGTTTCTCTGTGGGCCTCATAAATGGCGGGGCCGGTATCTGTGTCGCTATGCTGCATCATAATTGACAATTCCTCTTCAGCATCGGCATATGTTAAGAAACCCGTCCGTTTCACTTTACAAGGCAACACTGGCCAATCTGCGCGAGGCTTGGAATTTTCATTCCTTACTAATGGAGACTCATTAGGTTTTTTTGGATATCGCAGTTGACGCTGAGTTTCCCATCCGCTTGGAACAATGAACAGTTTAGTTGATCCCCTTTCGGTCGTTTGCACTATTTTGAAAGGCATCTGGAAAAAAAACAATTGAGCTTATTAGGACCTTAGAGTGTAATTATTCTAAGTTTAGGACTTAATAGAGAAGGTAACCTGAAAACTAAATAAGTACCCGTATAACACGTGCCCTTAGAAAAACAAATTTACAAAAAGTTCCTTTAAATATTACGATTACTTACAATGTGCGAAAAATAAGATAGCTATATCGTGTAACAATTCAATAGGTAGGTATTTTTATGTAGTGGCACGCTTAGCGTAAGAGTATATACTACCTATATATAATCTACCTTATTATTCCTTTCCTATACACACTACAACTAAATAGGTACCTGGTACCTGTAAGGGATCGTGATCACGCCGGTGTTTAAATTAATTCAAAAATAAAATACACAATATTAATTAGCAAATGAGCGCGCGCCGTCACAGTGACAGGAATCAAGTATACTAATACTAATGAATGAATGAAATCAAGACCAAGACTGCGCAGCGCAAACTATCCTTCTCACTCCCACCCGTCCCGTTCGTTCGAGTTCGTTACGCCAGCAGGAAAGTAGCTTCTAGAGCAGGGGTGCCCATACTTTTTCTTAAGGAGATCGACCTAGCAAACATTTTTCTCTTAAGATCGACATTTTGATCTTAATACCCACAAAATATTTATCAAGAAAAAAAAATTGCATAAGTAAAACTACATTAGGTGCAAAGTGTCAAATCTGTGCTTCTTGGCGATCGACTTTAAAACCTCTCGCGATCGACCGGTCGATCGCGTTCGACCGTTTGGGCACCTCTGTTCTAGAGGGAAGCGAGTTTGATGAATAATTTGTGCGTAATTCGGTGTAAATGTGCGCCTTATAAAACATTTTTGGGGGCCTTATACTTTCAGAATAAAACGGGAAATACGAATTCTGCTGGGGTAACGGTACTCCAACAAAAAGATTCTAAACTAATAATCAGAGAGAAAAAAAAAAGATATATGGGCAGGTAGCTTTATACTAGCAGGAAATGTGCGCTAAATATAAAATTTGTGGGCCTTATAGTTTTGGAGATATTTGATTTCCTGCTGGCGTAACGTTTTGCTGGATCCCAGATCTCGGAAACTACTAAATGTGCAATCTTACAGTAAACACATATAAGTAGCCCCTAATTTGTGCAATTTGTGCGGTAGAAAACATTTCAAAAATATTCACAGATTTTAAAGTAATCAGGCATTTTCTGAAAACAGAAAAAAATTTAGCGCCTCTACTACATAAATAAAGAAACCAAAAACGGTGTTCTATTCTTCTTATTATTTCTCATTACCATAAAAATTTTGAAAACCGCACATTTACGCGTTTTTGAATAATACCTACATAAAGTTGAGACTGACCATGTGATGACTTTGACGGTCAGCAGGATAAAAATATCAAAGATTATTTAGATCCTGGCCCAATGGATAATTTGTGCAGTTACTGAAGTACATGCTCTGAAAATTTCAGCTTCAAATTCTTCGTATTAAAGGAAATATCAATTAAAATCCAAAACAACTGTTAGTATTTCGATTAACCGACCAAATTCCATAGATCACAAAAATACGACGCATTCATACATATTGATGACCTCCTTAACTTTGTTGTCGAACAGGTTTGTACCCGTCACGTCTACATACATTTAAGTGAAAGTGACTTGAGTGAGTGCTCTTATTTAAATAACGAATGAAGTTATTTCTGTTTAAGTTCATTTTTACTTGAATTGAAAGAATTTAAACCATTATCATCATCATATCAGCCACATGACACCCACTGCTGGGTATAGGCCTCCCCTAATTATCTCCACGACGATCGGTCCTGCGCTGCCTGCATTCACTGGCTTTCCGCGACCTTCACCAGATCGTCGGTCCACCTTGTCGGGGGCCTACCCACGGAGCGTCGTACGGTGCGCGGTTGCCATTCCAGAACCTTTCTGCCCCAACGGCCATCGGTTCTTCTCGCTATGTGTCCCGCCCATTGCCACTTCAGCTGAGCAATCCTTCGAGCGATATCGGTTACTTTAGTTCTCCTGCGGATCTCCTCGTTTCTGATTTGATCACGTAGGGAAACGCCGAGCATGGCTCTCTCCATTGCACGCTGAGTGACCTTGAGCCTCCTTATGAGACCCATAGTTAGCGGCCACGTTTCACTGCCGTAAGTCATCACTGGCAACACACACTGTTCATAGACTTTCGTCTTGAGACACTGAGGTAAGTCGGACGCGAAGATTTTTCGAAGCTTCCCGAATGCGAGTTGGATTCGACGAGAGATCTCTTTCTCGAAGTTGGACCTACCTAACTGGACTGCCTGTCCTAGGTATACGTAATGGTCAACAACTTTAAGTGTAGTGTTCCCAACATGAACTGGAGAGGGTACAACATGGGCATTTGACATAATTTTCGTCTTAATTGAATACAGGCTCAAACTAACTATTTAAATGTTAAAACACTATTTACTGACATTTGCCAATAAGAAGTTATGAACGCGACTGTACAAAATTTTTATCCTGCTAACCGTCAAAGTCATCACATTGGTCAGTCTCACCTTCATGTGGGTATTATTCAAAAACGCGTAAATGTGCGGTTTTCAAAATTTTTATGATAATGAAAAATAATAATAAGAATAGAACACCGTTTTTGGTTTCTTTATTTATGTGGTAGTTTAGGCGCTAGATTTTTTTTTTGTTTTCGGAAAATGCCTGATTACTTCAAAATCTGTGAATATTTTTGAAATAATTTCTACCGCACAAATAGCACAAATTAGTGGGTACTTATATGTGTTTACTGTAAGATCGCACATTTAGTAGTTTCCGAGATCTGGGATCCGACAAAACGTTACGCCAGCAGGAAATCAAATATCTCCAAAACTATAAGGCCCACAAATTTTATATTTGGCGCACATTTTCTGCTAGTATCAAGCTACCAACCCATATATCTTTTATTTATCTTCGATCATTCGTTTAGAATTAGTTTTTCCCGTTTTATTCCAAAAGTATAAGGCTATGTTTACATTACACCAGCAACTCGGCCCAGCAAACATTCCAGTAGAAGTACATTACGTGGTGTGTTTGACGTTCATTTAAATAATTGACGCACATGCCAGGCAGTGTACTTCTACTCGCTACTCGACCGACTCGATCGTCTACTTGACTTAATGTAAACATAGCCTAAGGCCCACAAATGTTTTATTTGACGCACATTTACACCGAATTTCGCACAAATTATTCATCAAACTCGCTTCCCTCTAGTAGCTACTTTCCTGCTGGCGTAACAGACTCCATTCGTTCTATTCGGGCACATGATTCAGGGAATTCCCCAACCATAGCCTTCTCTATTGTTCTACAAGCCATGCTATTAGGTTTGGCAACGTTGCGCGTGAACCTATCGGCTATTGATGTTGATTTAAGATGGTCAAAAAAGCACCATGACTTCTAGTAAACGGCGTCTTTTTAATTTGTCTAGTTGCTATAAGTCGTCTAGGTCTATGGCAGATTTGTGTCAAATCGGTTCACGCATAATACCGAAATGCGACGTTGCCAAACGTAATAGCATGGCTTGTAGAACAATAGAGAAGGCTATGCCCCAACTCATTTATTGTGACACATTGTGATAATGATTTTATACTTACACTTGTCAAATTACCTAACTGGAGACAGATAAAATATGAAAGACGTAGAGTAGGGTATAATGGTATAATTTGATTAAGGGATTCTAAATTATTATTTCGGTACCCTGATTAACACCATAGCAATCTATTTTTATGACGTTTAAGGGTAATGAACATTATAATATGCCTAAAAAGTGTTACAATAATGCTAAAGATATCACTTAGATATTTTATATGTAGGTTGAATAACTTAAGCTATTTTTTTTTACTATAATAAGACTAATAACATTAAAAGACACTAGTTGAAAGTTTAAAACATTAATATTATCTGACGCCATTTGCTTTCTGTTTTCTCTAACATAAAAAATAAAATTATAGCACATAATTAATGAAATACTACTTATTATGTTTTTCTTATAAGCGAAGTATCGATAGAAGCAATTTTATAAGTTAGAATTAATCAAATCGTTAAAAAAATTACAAAAGGTGTCATATGTCGATTCTAAATTTGTCCTTATTTTTATTAAAAAAGCATTTCTGTGAGGGCGCGTGAATTATAAACCACAAACACATATATATTTTCACATAAAACTAATACCCCCAGCTCATAATTGCATTCAAAACAAAATAAAATTGATACTTACCTTATGATAAATAATTTTCAATGAGGACACATTAAAACATCTCCGCACAACACCAAATGCACTGGAATACACTAAACGAAATAATCAAATCCGACATAAGTTTCGATAAGTTTTTTCAAATACTTTTATACAAAAAAAATAAAACGTTCAGCCTTAGAATAAAACGTAACTTTGGCATTGTAATTCAAAAAGCTGTTTAAAAGCTGTACTAACCTCTAAAAAAATGCTTTTCATATTAGAATATGCTGTCTAACAACTTTACTAATGTCTGTCTTCAATAACATTATAAGCGCTGGTTAGCAGCATTAATAATATTTAATAATGCTCAAAGCCGTATTATTTGGGGCCCAAATTGCACTTATAAGACATTTATAAACTTTTGTACGGCTGATATAGTGCTAAATATGCTGCTCATATACTGCTTTGCACGTAAGTCCATGCTGTTGTACGCTTCTTATAATGTTGTTTTGTGTTACTTGGGTGGGACTGTCTTCCTGAGCCTATGGACCAAACGGCATGCTAACATAGCAAAATTTAATGTATGAATTTTATTGTGTAATAATGTATGATTAATTTAATGTATTTTATTTTTACTTTAATTCAAATCAAATCTGTATTCTAATTACTAACTTAGTTTTTAAAGTAAATTGTTACTAACACTATCTATGGACTTCGTTCCGAAATAAATGATTTATTATTATTTTGTTGTTTTCTAAATTCTCAGTTCAAACTGGTTATTATTATTATTATTCACATATTTTTATATACATATTGATTTATCTTACTTGCTTTTTACATGTTTGTACGCTTCAATCTTTTTTCTCCCGCGTCCTAGCTACTTATTGCCATACAAAGAAATAAGAGTATAGATTATTATCTTTCAAATGATTTATAATTTGATACTGTTGGTTCAACGTCCAATTTGACCAATATCCTTTTTATTATGCTGATTAAGGTGACGGACAATGACAATAATGTCGTCTAAATACACTATACATTGCAAATATTTAAGACCGGACATAGCTATAGTCATTGCTCTACTAAACGCCTTTGGACTTGTCTTTAAACCCATTGGCAATCGTTTCATTTGATAATGTTTATCCGCAATGAATGCAGTGTACTTCCTGCTTTCGGGGTCTAATTTGATTTGGTAATAACTTTGATTTGAATCTAGCGTGCTAAATCTCCATTTCTTTTCTCCGCTTGAATCTGTCTTTTTAGGAATAAGTAACAATGGACTTGCCCATTCTGACTGTGACTCTTCAATAATATCATTTTCTAACATTTGTTTTATTTGTTTATTTATTTCCGATTTTTGCGCTTGAGGTAATCGATACTATAAACTGGAGAAGTATTAGGTTTCAACCGTATATTTTGTTCATATAAGTTAGTTGTATTTATCCAGTCTCCCTGTAAATAAAAAATATCTTCAAATTTTGCACATATTTGCAATGGTATTTTTTTCTTCTGTGTTTAATTAAATTATTTAACTTTAAAAGCGAAAATAATAATTTCACTCTATCTGCATTGTTTTGACATTGTTCAAAAGAAAAACAAAAATAGTTACTCAATGGTCTTATCTGTGGAGTGAAGCTATTTAAAATTACATCTTCGTCACGAGTGTTTAGTATTTTAATAGATTTTTTTCCATTCACGCAAGGTGTTATGGTATTCGCTACAAAGATTCCTTCTCCGATTTCACTTGACAAAACAACACAATCACCTTTGTAATTATTAAATTTTATTATCGATTCACACCGCGCAGGTATTTTTATTTGATTTGTGTTTATACCTCTGTTTTTTAATTTTAAGTTCAAAGGTATATTAAAGAATTGATCATTATGGTTCAAAGTAATTATCTCTTTTTCAAAGTTTATAACACATTTGTATTTAATTAAAAAGTCTTGACCAATTATTCCATCTACATTTAACGGTAAGTTGGAAAAAACATGAAATGATTGTTTTGTTATGCACTCTAGGTTTAATCGAATCGTACCGTAAGATGTAACTTTACCTCCTATACCATCTATGTATATGACCTTCGGCGTAATGTTCTCGCCCGTTGATAGTGCGACGTCACGTTTAACAGCACTTAGTGACGCGCCTCCTGAATCGCGTCCTTTAATAATAACCACGTGCTGAGTGCTGATATAATTGTGTTCAGCCTTTCGTTTCGCAATCCTTTTGCGAATCTATTAATGGCCGTTTTCTCATTTAAGGGTTTTAGAACACCATAGGCCTCCGTATTAGTGTCCGGGCACGAAAACGGCGGCGGCGGGGCGGCAGCGGGGCGGCGCGACAGCGGAGCGGCGGCGATGCATTCAACAGTATGGCACAGTATGGAGCCGCGCACGAAACGGGCGGTGGCGGAGCGGGGCGACGAGCGATGCACGGGCGGGAGGAGAGCGACGAAAACAAATGAACAAACTTGTTTGATTTGGTAGCCCGCGATTGCAGTAGTGTTGTGTTGAAAATATAATAGTGTCTGTTTGATTACTAAGTAGGTACCTATTTATTATTGTTTATTATTAATTTATTTATTACAATGTGAACTTACAGCTAAACCAAAACATTCACATTGGGCAATTTACTTAGATAAAAAATATTTTAAAATAAATATATCTAATAGGGTTAGTATGGATGTCGGCATCTTGGACATCATTTAAAAAACACAAGATGAGCAAAGGATCCGATTTTGAAACTAGTTAACGCCTATAGACCATTTTTTCGAACTAAATAACATTTTTAGACATAGGATCATAGACTTATTATATTACTATATATATCGTCCTTTGAATATTTTTCGGTATTGATTTAACAAGAAATTGTTTCCATAACAACATCACATTTGACACATCAATAGAAATAAAAAAACTTTAAGAAATTTCTTTAACATACAATTTAGGTTAGTCACTACGATATTCTAAAAAGCCCTAGTCTAGTAGGACCACGAATACATAGTGGTATACCGTGGTCCTACCAGTAGGTCAAATTGGTAGGTCCACGGGACCTTAATGGTATTTAGCCCATCTGTCACAACACTACTAACGCGGCTGACCGACCGCTATGTTTCGTGCCCACGTTCTCATCGCCCCGCCCCGCCGCCGCTCCGCTGCCGCGCCGCCCCGCCACCGCTCGGCCGCCGCCACTTTCGTGCCCGGACACTTACCGTTAGTCTGCGAAATTGTAAGGTTTACAAAAAGACCTTCAATTACTTGACCGAATTGTTCTTTAGTTTTACTTCCTTGTTTAACCATTATTAATTGTTTTTGTAATGCGGTATCCGACTTTTTGGTAAGGTGGTGCATTTTCATGTCATCAACCATTTGTTTCACGTTATCGTAAGTACTTGACAATCTTAATTTAGCACTTTGCGACAACCTTGTTTTTAGCACAAAATTAATTAATATCGTAGAATATAATTCTACCGCATCAATTAATTGGTTTGGCTTTTGAGCCATTCATGGTTGGCAGTAACGAGACTGCCGTCTTGAAATCAAAACCGTCTTTTGAAGCCATTGTTTCCTCTTCGTAAAAAGTTAATATTTTGTTATACGTATCTGTAATTTTTATGTAATAAGTTTGAATTAACTTACTATCCTCTACCGATACTTCAGATTTTTCTAGTTTATTACTATATTGAGATATTTATATTTTTCGATTTGTTCATACAAAGTTTCTACCTCTTCAAGTTTCTTTAGACCTAACGCTTCTTTCCTACGATTTGGACCTAGTTTTCTTATATCTTCTTGTAACTTCGTAATTTGATCAAAATAATCTTTAATCTTTGTCATAATAATAAAAAAAAAGCAACTAAAAGTTTTTAAATAAACTAAATATACAATGAAATAATAATGTTAGTTTTACCTCTTAATTTTAAATTTCTACACGTTACATCTTCTTTTTTACCCTTGGCTCTATACCATATCTTGTTTTCGCATCACTACTGCAACAGCTTGGCGCTCAATCTTTTTCGTAAGGCAAGTAACTTGTTGAACTTCTTCCAGGCCAGGTATATGACTATGACGCACATTATTGCCACCAAAACAGCAACCATGTATACCAGGGACGGCACGTGCTTCTCTGCTGTGTTTTGTGCTATGATGATTTCTTCTTTTTGTCTTCGTTTTTTGATGACTGTCCTCCCATAATATGATTTGATGTAGTTTTTCTCGCGGTCTTTGAAGAATAAAAACTTTTTTCCACGTTGTTAACGCGTACCGCGACTATTACTGGGGCTCGGAACCCATACGGCACCAGCACTGCCTAGAAGCAGTGGACTGGCAGGGTCGCCATGTGAAGAGCGGCGTCGGGAGACGAAATAACACAAGAAAAGATATTTCTTAACTGTTTATTTATTTAGAGAAAAACAGAGGTTTTATAGTAATTCCAAATAGATCAACACGTAATGTTTGCTTTAAATAAGAAAATAGAATATTGAAAATGAAAAAAATGAAAAAATTATTTATTTCCACCAAAAGTTACATAACAATTTATTAGGTATACAAATCAAAAATTCTGGGTAACAGTACAACAATTGATGGACTGGAGCCCAAACTAGGACAATCCTGTATTTCGGGACTCCAGGCCTCTCACCCGTGGTGAAAGACAGCGATTGGATGTGGTACTATACGGTACGGTAAGTGTGTGTGAGGATATGTATGCTGTGGAAGTGTCTGAATTTGGAGAAAGATAAAAAAAAAATATATAATAATAATAAAGAATTCGAGTATGTTTTGTGTGTGTGTGTGTGTGTGTGTGTGTGTATGTGTGCGATTGTGTGGGTGTGTGGGTATCTGTGTGTATGTTTGAGCGATCGAAGTGTGTCAACATAAAATAGTAAAAAGTGATTCTGTCTCTAAATAATTCAAGTTCATTATGTAGTCAGTAACTGTTCGCTTGCATTGATATAGTGTTTTTGGGTAAATATCTAATGTAGAGTTCAATTTGTTGAATACGTACGGGGCAAGGAAGCATGTTTGTCTACGCAGGAATACAGTATTGTGTTTTTTTTGTTTTACAGACATTTTTCTTTCTGCGGGTGGTGCTCTGTATCGCTGTGCTGCTGTATATTAGTTGTTTATGCTGGCGTAAGGTGACTTGCAGGACAAATAGTTGCCTTACGGTCAAAATTTTTGATTCCTGATAGAGGCTATCCGTCGGATATCTGAACGGCTTGCGGAACATCACCTTGAGCAATGATCTTTGAGCGCGTTCTAGTTTAATGATTTTTGTCTTGCACGTCCCACCCCAAGCTGTTATACAATAGTTTAGTATAGATTGGGCTAAAGCGTAATAAACCGTTTTTAAGAGGGTTGGCTTAAGGATGTTTCTAAGCTTTTTGAATATCCATATCAGCTTTCGCGTGCGTGCAGACAAAAGGTCTATTTGTGGGTCCCAAGATAAGTTTTTATCTAGTTGAATGCCCAGATACCATGTGATCAGTTTGTTCCAAAGTTAGGCAGGTACAAGTTAATGTGTTATTGCAGTTGTGGACTTTTAAGGTGATATTGGTTTTAGGCTGAGTGGATTTGTTGATGGAGAAAGTTAGATACTGTGATTTCTTGATATTAAGTGTTAAAAGGTTTTTACGTAGCCAGCAGGAGATTTCATAGAGACCCTTCTCCGCATGAGACTGCGCCTCTGCCCAAGTCCCTCCCTGGAATACTAGAGCAGTGTCGTCGGCATATGAAATAAAATTTTAATAAAAATATTAATTTATAATAAAAACAATATTATCATCGATATCGTGTCCCACACTACACATTATTGTCAACTTTATTTTAGGAGGATAGCTTTTCTTAAGCACTATAAGAAAAGGACGTTGATAGCCTATTATCTCTTATTAAAATGGCGAAGGGACTATATCGCTCAGTTATTCGGTATGTTTCTTTAGTTCAAAATATTAATATTTATTATTACACTGAAGATCAAAGTAATTATTACAAACAATACTATTCAAAATATTCAGAAAAAGTGACAATATCAATGCAACGGGTTCTATGTTTTGTCCGTTGATTTTAAAACTGGTTAATAAGTCAGTAAACGTTTATTTTTATACATAGTTCTCTTAACAGCCAAAAAAATTTTCTATCCGTTCCCATCTCCCAAAAAAAATCTGATTGCCATACTAGCACATCGATTCGTGATTGGCTCAGCAACTTTAACTCTTATGAAAATATTAATTCTATTTCTGATTTTAAACTTGAAAGATCACAAAAAGTTTTGGATCTCATTCGCTGCTCTCATCTTAATAAAGAAGAAAGTAAACAACTTTTAGACTGTTGTTCCGAATACACAGATATTTTTCACTTAGAGGGCGAGCCTTTATCTTGTACAGATGCAATCGAATCGAACACTCAATTGATACAGGAGATGCGCCGTCTATTCATGTAAAATCTTATCGCTTCCCTGAATGTCACAAGGACGAAGTTGGCTCTCAAATCCGAAAAATGTTAGAGAAAAAAATCATCCACCCTACAGTTTCATTCTGGGGTGCCCCAGTCCCCAGGTAGTTTTTAAGAAAGTGGATGCTTCCGGCATAAAGAAATGCGAATACTTAGTCATAGACTATCGCCGCCTCAATGACGTCACTGTTTCAGAGACCTATCCTTTCTTTGCCTCTCATCACTGATATCCTTTACCAGATAAGTCATTCCTAATACTTCAGCACCCTTGACCTCACCAGTGGCTTTCACCAGGTCAAGATGAGCACCAAGGACGCGCTAAAAACAGGATTCACTGTCAACACCAATCCTGACGTCGCCGGACATTACGAGTTTACTAGAATGCCATTTGGGTTAAAGAATGCTCCTTCTACCTTCCAAAGATTGACGAACACCGCTCTTTCTGGTCTACAAGGTCTTCATGCTTATAAATATCTCCTCTCGGACCTTAAACAAAATCTTAAGGAGACACCAAAATCAATTACAGTAGTGTCTTTCTCTGTCAAAAAAGGCTCCAATAATTTTATTAGGACGTCTAATGTAAGTGCCGTTGCAATTTACCCAAAGAATAAAGGAAACTCAAGCGAGGAGACAAAATCCTTAGTCTAAAAAAATATCTGCCCCGAAGAGATGAAGCTGCAAATTAGAAGTCTGCGCAAAACTAAAAACGGGGGTGTTATAATAAGAACTGAGACTAAAGTCGATATTGGAAATTTGAAAAGATCGACTCGACTAGCAAACTCGTGGCCTTTTAGTCGATTAACTCTATAAGCGGTAGCCCAGAATAGTAGTTATCGGAGCACTCGTGACCATGCAAGAAAAAGAGGTATTTACTTGTATTTACCAACAACATTTGGCTGACCAATTGTAAAACTCGAGCCTCGAATCGTTCCTGACCTCGATTAAACTTAGCTACAAGTCTGGCAAGAAGGAAGCCGAGACTTGCAATTATATCATAGAAATGTCTGCCAAAATACGAAAAGCCCTTATATCGAAAGAGAGGATTTTCGGTAAAGTGTCTGCACGCGGCGACGCAGCCAAGTCTTGACGGGAACTAATTTACACCTGCGGCCATTGTGGTGAACAGGGACACACAATGTGCACCAAGAAAGCTGAAGAACCAAAATGCGCTATATGTTCAAGGTTCGAAAATCCTAATGGCCATAACACAGGTACCGCGATTACCCTGCAAAATGTTTAGCTGAAAAAAGGTATATAAATTCCATCGACTATGTAGGCTCCTACGAGCGAGCCCTTTTTATTTTAATTTTATTAACTTTTTCTTAAATCTATTTTTGTAATACACTTCTCACAGCTCACTCAAAAAGAAATTCAACTTTCCATCACTGCCCTCCCTCCAATCTCTGGAAGAAACTTGTATTACACTACAGAAAATTTCTGAGATGAACAACAATGAAATATATATAGAACGCTTAGATGAAATTGGAAACAGAGGGTACGCACCCCCTCCGTCTGGAGTGAGGTGATGCCCCACATACCAGCCCTGACTACAAAGTACTCCCGATGCCCTCTTTGCCAACACTAGTTGTCTCCATGGATCCTAGGGATGCCGCCTCACCAACAATGTTTGTTTGATTTATAAGATTGAAAGAAATTTTAAATATTGACTTGATCTAAATCAAGACAAGCTGTCCGATTAGGTTGGACAAGCTGTCCGATTAGCGTGAAATGCAACCATATCTCATTGAAGAGAATCGAAGTTGATTTACGCTGGGTTGACTTTTTTCGAAATCGAGAGACAAAAATCCCTGTCCTAAATTGACAAACTTGTCACGTTTGTTCTTTCTAATTCTGTGTCTAATGCTTCTTGCGAACGTGTATTCAGCATGATGGAAAAAGTTTATATATTATATATACTTTTATAATTTTGTGTTAAAAACTCTCAAATACTAGATGCTGCTCGAAAGCAATGTAAATATAAGAGACCACCCAAATGTGTATCTTGTGGTTATCTTTCCAGCATGAATGTCATTGCCATTCTGTACCAGCTCTAGTGCTGTGAGTAATTGTTCAAGGGGATGGAGTAAAAATAAAAACTAATATAATAACTATAGTTATGTAATGGTAACCCTCATTGTTAGCTCATAAGTTATTAGTAATAGGTAATTAGGATACCCAGCAGTGGATGTCGTGCGGCTGATATGATGATGATGAGGATAAGAATAAGCTTTGTAGTTTAAGGTTTCATGTAATCTTTTGATAGACATTCACAAATAAACGCCAGTTCTTATCCTGGCTTCGCACCTTATAGACGTTGTTTTTAAAAACTCCGATCCCCCTGCTGCCAACATAACTCTATTTAAGATTTTTTTTCGAAACTCCTTAAAAGTATTTTAAGAAATCGGGGGCAGGGGCTAACGACTACCGTGGGCAGCCTTTATTAGTTAAGTAGGTAGGTACATACTTACCCAGAAACTTAGGTAATAATGATGGATGACTTACGCACTGTATTCCAAAGCCACTTTTTCATAACTGGGTTTTTTATAAAGTCACAATACGTACCTACTCATTTGTACAAATTCTGACAGGTGACAGTCCACTAACATTTACTCAAAAAATTCATTGGTTATTCACATTTTATCACACACAAATATAGTACAATACAATACGGCGCGCCCCGTACTGTTTACATAGACAACGTTTTACGCCGCTAAATTACGGCCGTAATATGACGACACCGTCATCCTAGGAAACTCTAGCTTTAGCCAAGGTAAGTGTAAATTTTGTTCTTCTTGAAAATATTATTATAAAATATTATTACTAAATATTATTACACACACCAACACAATGGTGTGATACGGAGGTTAACTACTTTATAAACGCTATTATATCAAAATAGATTATATTAAAATTATATCAAAATGTACCAAAGAGTCCGAGACCTGTTCGGCTTGGTGAGCGAAGACGACGAGAGCTTTGCTGTTGAGAAGTCTCAAATTCGAAGCGCAAGTGGTCAGAAGCTGGGCAGCAGCGTGACAACGAGAGTAGCCAACGGTGTGGTGCGGCGAGCTGCTGAGCTCGAGGGGGCTTATTACATAGAGGTGCACAACGAGAGTAGCCAGCGGTGTGGTGCGGCGAGCTGCTGAGCTCGAGGGGGCTTATTACGTAGAGGTGCACAACGAGAGTAGCCAACGGTGTGGTACGGCGAGCTGCTGAGCTCGAGGGAGTTATTACGTAGAGGTGCACAACGAGAGTAGCCAACGGTGTGGTGCGGCGAGCTGCTGAGCTCGAGGGGGCTTATTACGTAGAGGTGCACAACGAGAGTAGCCAACGGTGAGGTACGGCGAGCTGCTGAGCTCAAGGGGGCTTATTACGTAGAGGTGCACAACGAGAGTAGCTAACGGTGTCGTGCGGCGAGCTGCTGAGCTCGAGGGGGCTTATTACGTAGAGGTGCACAACGAGAGTAGCCAATGGTGTGGTACGGTGAGCTGCTGAGCTCGAGGGGGCTTATTACGTAGAGTTGCAAATCGAGAGTAGCCAACAGTGTGGTGCGACGAGCTGTTGAGTTCGAGGGGGCTTATTACGTAGAGGTGCACAACGAGAGTAGCCAACGGTGTGGTACGGCGAGCTGCTAAGCTCGAGGGGGCTTATTACGTATAGGTGCACAACGAGAGTAGCCAACGGTGTGGAGCGGCGAGCTGCTGAGCTCGAGGGGGCTTATTTCGTAGAGGTGCGTGTGTACAGCACCTCCGAAGTGCTCAAAACACCACGAGAGCAGCGGTACAAGAAGGCGTTGGTCACAGTGAAGGCCCGCAGGCTGATTATCTAATTAAAAACCACGTAGCGACCGGTCTCATTTGACAGATGAATGTAATGCATTGCTACTTCTTTCTAGGGTAAACCAAACCAAAAAAAAAGTAGCAATGTATCACATTCAACTGTGAACTGAAACCGGTCGCTAGGTGGTTTTTAACTAGATAATAATCAGCCTGCCGGCTGGACCAGACTCGAACAAGTGGTCGGACTTTCAAAAATTTATAAAGCGCACAAAATTATTATAATTGACGACAAAGAGCCAATGTTTTATTCTAATAAAATACATTTTAAATAAGGTCTGATTTGTATCTCTGAGCAGCGATTTATTCTAATAAAATACATTTTAAATAAGGTCTATTTGTGTCTCTGAGCAGCGATCCATTCTAATAAAATACATTTTAAATAAGGTCTGATTTGTGTCTCTGAGCAGCGATTTATTCTAATAAAATACATTTTAAATAAGGTTTATTTTTGTGTCTCTGAGCAGCGATTCATTCTAATAAAATAGATTTTAAAAAAGGTCTGATTTGTGTCTCTGAGCCGCGGTTTTAGCGCTGCTTTTAGCGCAGGTAGTAGGTATGTTTGTTTACCACATATCAAATGTGGCTCTGGTAATTTCAAGTCAAAGTTGCTTAAAGTTTATCTTTAAGCAACTTTTGTTCGTAGAAAAAATGTAATGTTCAAATGTATTAAGCACGAAATTTATACTCAGACGGTCAATAAGATAGCTTTGTCTAACACGGATAATAAACGTTTTATACTAGCTAATAAAATTTCCACAAAAGCCTTAGGGCCTTTATTATAAATTAAGTATCATTAGTTTAATACATTTGAGCTGAAATAAACATTTGAATTAAAACATTATGGTTTAATTAGGGTTTCAGTACGTGCTAGCTATTATTTTTATATAAGTACCTGGCTTATGTCAAAAAAATTATAGATTTATTATTTTTAATGTATTTTGTAATCTATACTAATATTATAGAGGAAAGATTTGTATTTTTGTATGATTGTAACGAATAAACCTACCTACTTAATTATGCCAAATAAGTTTATTTAATAATGTATTTTGTAGTATGGGCACGTATAGGTTAGGTAGGTAAATAATACTTAAAAAAAATACAAACACAAATACAAATCATTTATTTGTTAGAATGCAGTGTTACAATAATTAATTGTGATAATAAGTTATTTTATAAGTCCATGATACATTCTAAACATGGCGTACAAATTTATAAATACTAGTTGAATTGAAAGATTTCGAAATATAATATTAAACAAATAAGCAAACAAAAAAAGACAAGTCAACTGAAAGGATGGAAACAAGATTAAATATTAAAGGCAACATAATAACATGCAGTCGGAGGCATGCATAAAGTGACATTATGAATTATTTGAATTATATGCCTCCGACTGCATGTTATTATGTTGCCTTTAATATTTAATCTTGTTTCCATCCTTTCAGTTGACTTGTCTTTTTATGCAGGCGGGTTTTTTTTTTTTTTATTTTTTTTTTATTTATATCTTTTTAGTTATTACATATTACGGTAATGACATACCTTTATGAAATCCTTATAATAAACCCTTTAATTTGACACCCATATTGTAGTATTCTAAAAAAAAAATTTTTTTCCACTACGTATAATAGCACCGTACAGCCGCCATGTTGTTTTTTTTATAACGCCACCTTCTTAAGAACACTTGGGCTGACGAGACAAATCGAACGATATCTTAATAACAGAGATCCATTCAGCCGTTTGAAAGATATGAGGTAATAAAGAATATTACATACAAACACACAAACATACTTACATACAAGATACGCGCGAAAAACATAACCCTTTCTTTGCAGTCGGGTAAAAATAGTACTAATATCAAATGTCAATCAACAACCAAAAATTTAACTAATGTCATATTATGTCATAAATAATGAGCAAACAAAAATAGTACTAATATCAAATGTCAATCAACAACCAAAAATTTAATTAATGTCATATTATGTCATAAATAATGTCAATACCACCAAATGTCAATTTTTATTTTCAATACAAAATTCATCAAATTCTTTTATGTCATAAAAACTGTGTTCCATAAGCCATTTTGATAATTTCTTATTAAAAATTTGAACAGGAAGATCTTTAAACGAATTAGGCAGTTTATTAAATACTTGGATTGCGGTATAAAATGCATTCTTTTTGGCTAAGTCCAGTCGACATCTTGGTGTATACAATTTATATGGATTCCTAGCCACAACCTGCCTTTTAATGATATCTGTGTGTCTAGGAAAATAGTCAGACTGTTTTTTTACAAACATGCAAAGTTCTTTAATGTACATACAAGGTAAGGGTAGAATGTTAAGCTGCTTGAATAATGGTCTACAGCTCTCCAGGTACCAGACACCAGCGATAGCCCTGACAATTTTTTTCTGAACCCAAAAAGCCCTAATCATGTCCACAGAATTTCCCCACAGCAGTAACCCATAAAGCAGTAGTAATAGTATGTATGTAAGTTAAGTTGTTGTTATATTCTGAATCTAATTACTTTTTACTATCTTACTTCATAGCCACCGAGAATTAATAAAATATAAATGACAAAAAATAAGTTCTAACTTGTCTAATTCTGAATGCATCGCGGCACGTGTTTGCCGCTTTGTCAGCAATACGTTTCCAATTACATAAAATTCACAATATAACATAATAAATAAGGTATCGACATCAGGAGCAAGTTCTAACTTGTCAAATATTAGGAGCTGTGTCAGCTATAGGTTAAGGCACCCATTACACGGTCAGTTTAACCACAGTCACGGGCTGTGACTGACGATTAACCTACCGTGTAATGTAGTGACTGATGGTTGCATGATGTGATCAGTCAAACGTAATTCATGACTGATGGAATTTGACTGACGCTTGCATGACCATGTAATGGCTGCCTTACATACAAACTCACACGATCACAAATCTGTTAATTGCAAATGTTTATTGATTTTCATAAGAACATCAAAGTTGGTAAGTTGCTTTTTAAATATAAGTTGTATACAAATATAGAAATCTGTTCGCTTTTAAAATATATGACTCATATTATTTATTTCAGGCCATGTCAGTGAACAACGAGTATCTCGTCGAAGACCTACACCCACCATCTCCCGTCTAACAAGAAGCCCAGGACCCGCTAGAAGGATGGACACAGATGATCCCGCCTTGGGTTGTAGTGTAGAGCCACAACACGAAAAAACTCCGTTGGAGCTCAAAATCCGAAAGGCGGCGTATAACACGCAGAAGAGGAAACGAAAGAAGAGATCGTCCTTCCTCAAGCACTTACATAACACGCAGCAGTCGTTAGTGATGAAAAGTCCGACGAAGAAAAGACGACGTCTCATCAAAATTGAGATAATAGACCTCGAACAAAAAGCGCTGGGGACTCGTCGGAGGATGCCCTACTGTCTGCGCAGTATGTGGTGTCGGAAGACATGGACCAGATTATGGACTAGGTAGAAGGTCTCATAAAATATATAGAATAGAATAGAATAGGCATTTATTGACTCTCACATTACAGAATATAAGAATGAAGAAAAAAAAAAGAACAAACAAACATAGGCAACAGAATAATTGAAGACAATAAAAAAGGTACTTATGTAATAGGTAACAGAAATAAACAATAAACTGCCACGTGCATGCCACGTTGTGAAAAAGCGATGCCACGTAGAACCGCATGGTTACAATTACAATTCGTGGAAAAGTGCTTCAAGTGCCACTTTGTAACGAGGATGTATGATAGCTTGCCTCGTCGGAAACTGGACACAAAATGTATGGCACCTACGCCTAGCCTGACGTGAAGAGAACCGAGGTAAGTTAAGATATTTACGTCTTTATTTTTTGCAACTTCAGAAGGTGGTTTCTGAGATGTTTCTTGAAAGTGTACTTCGTTTTAGAATCACGCATCGGAGGCGGGAGGTCGTTCCAGCACCGAGAGGCAGCAAATCTAAAAGAGCCGCGGAATGCTACAGTACGATGAGTCGGGGTGCAGAATATAAAAGTACATTTTCTTTTCGAATACCGGCTACATTCCTGCGCCCATACCAGCTTATCTAATAGATATCGCAGCTTTCCCGTATTTATTACTTCAAATAATAGTGACGCAAGATGAAGTCTTCTGCGAGCTTCCATCTTCAGAAGATTAGCAGAATTAAAAAAAGGGGTCACATGTAAGCGAGGCGGCACCCGAAAATAAAACCGGGCGCAGGCATTTTGAACGCGCTGTATGAGATTTTTAGTCCGGGCTAGTAGACATAGCCCATACACTGTGTCACAGTAGTTAAGCTTGGAGAGGACCAATGATTCACACAAAGTAATTCTAAGCTTTTCACACAAGTAGGGTCTTATTTTATAGAGTAGCTTAAGGCGGTAAAAACAGTTACGCACACATTCACTTACATGTGTCTCAAAATTAAGGGAACTATCCAAGACCAGCCCCAGATTTCTAGCTTTTTCCACACGTTCAATAATTTCCCCATTTAGAAAGATGGTGAAAGCAGCACAGTTCTCATCAAGACTCTTTAATTTATATCTACTTCCGAACAATATTAGTTTTGACTTTTTGGGGTTGAGGGTTAGGCAGTTTGACTCGCACCAGGCAGCCACCTGTACTAGGTCCTCGTTTAATTTGGCCTCAGCTGCAACATGTTCCGATGGTGGGAAGGAAATGTACAGCTGCAGATCATCAAAAGCATAACACACTGTCATCATCACTTGTATGCTGATACAAGTGATGATGACAGTGTGTTATGCTTTTAGTGATGTCTGCGCTGAACAAAATGAAGAGGATTGGCCCCAAAATGGACCCCTGAGGGACCCCGCGAGTGACCGGGAGGGGGCTAGATTGTTTTTTGTCCCCATTCGCCCCAGGAAGCTCAACATACTATCGCCTATTTGAGAGGTAACTATCGAACCATTTGATTGCTTTAGCGTCAACTCCATAGTATGACAACTTTGATAAGAGAAGTGCTGTATTTATTGAATCAAATGCGCGTGAAAAGTCGAGCAGTACCATAGCGCTAATCATACCTTGATCCTGACTTGCCAGAAGGTTGTCCACTACGTCCGCAAGGGCAGTAGCAGTACCATAGCCTCTGCGGAACCCAGATTGTGTACGAGGCAGGATATCATGGTCTTCGAGGTATTTGGTTAACTGGTCGCAGACAACCCTCTCCAAGACCTTGGAGACACATGAAAGTAGACTGATGGTCATTAACAGTTTCAGGTTGGGTAGTCTTCGGGAGTGGCTTGACGACCGCAACCTTCCAGTTATCAGGAAAGATACCTTCTTCTATTGATTTGTTGATCAAGGTTGTGATGGATAGTGATTGAGGCAAGGTCAGTTGTAACATCTCCAGAGATATGCCATCGTCCCCCTGAGCATTTGACTTAAAGCTGTTTATGATTTTTAAAACGGTGTCCTGACTGACTTTTTGCAAAGAGAAGGTTGCAGCACTGAAACGGTGATGTTCAAAGAATAAGAATAAGAATAAGAATATTTTATTTTGCTCGAAACACGGTGTGTATACATGTCAGTTGGAAAAACAGTTATCGATCTACATGTTTCGCTGATTGTTCATTCAGCATGCAAAAAAGTACAAAAAAAATATAATTAATGGAATGTCAATCTAAATAATACAATTCAAAATGTCAATAATTAAATATAAATCAATTAATGGAATGTCAATCTAAATAATTCAATCAAAATGTCAATTAAATTAATTACATCACTATATTATAACAGTCAATCACAAGTCAATTTAAATTAGAAATAGCGTAACAGTATCATATTAATATCATATTATAATTATTATAAATTAATTTTTATATTATATTCTTTACTTAATCTTTATTTTCCATGAACTCTTTCATAGAGTAGAAGCATTTATCAATAAGCCATTTTGTAAGCCTGTTATTGAAAAAATTAAATGGCAACTCCCTTATATTTTTTGGTATCCGATTATATACTTGTATAGCCATGAAATAACAATTATTATGATAGAGATGGCTAGCACTCATAGGGACCAAAAGCTTACTTGGGTCTCTACAGCTTTTTTTCTTGAAATCGACACTTTTTTGGAAAAGTTCTGAATGTTTTCTCACAAAAACTCCTATTTCCAGAATATAGAGTGAAGTCAATGTTAATAATTTGAGTTTTTTAAATAAAGGCTTGCAAGACTCCAAAGGACCAGCACCACATATTGCACGGACACATTTCTTTTGCGCTATAAATACTTTATTAATGAGGGTAGAGTTCCCCCACATTAACAAGCCATATCTTAGTACAGAGGCAACATAACCATGATATGCGACAATGGCAGTTTTTTCACATGCTAGTCTTTTCAATTTTCGTAACGCGTAAACAAATCTGTTGATTTTGCTACATACTTGTTTTATGTGTGCTTTCCAATTGCAGTGCTTGTCAAGTACCACGCCTAAAAATGATGTTTCAGACACCTCCATTATATGTTCGCCATTACAGGTAACATTTAAGTTTTCTCTTTTATTATTATAATTAGAAAATTGTACTAATTTTGTTTTCAAAGCATTAACTTTTAAACTATTTTTGTCGAGCCATTTCACAATAGATTCCAACAAAGAAAGTTAGTTGCGATATTGAAACTCCGTTGTCACCTGGAACATTTAGAAAATGAGTATTTATGATGTTTGGGTCATCTAAAAAGGAGGGTAATTCCAACATACACTTTTTATTAGGGATTACAGTGTCTTTT
Source organism: Agriphila tristella (assembly GCA_928269145.1). Lineage (NCBI taxonomy): Eukaryota > Metazoa > Arthropoda > Insecta > Lepidoptera > Crambidae > Agriphila > Agriphila tristella. The sequence continues at coordinate 9,892,722 of OV743448.1, read as the reverse complement.
AATTTTTTCCATAATATTTTTGAGTTGCTAATATTTTTGTTTATTTCATTTTAAATTCGTTAATTAAACGAATTATTATTAAATAATTCGTTTAATTTTAAATCGTTCAATTAGCGGCCTAGCCTTTTCATTGACAGGCGCCATTAAATCATCGGCCTAAATAACATCCCGGCATTTAATTTAACGGCTAGGCAAATGTCTTGGTTCGATAACGTTTAACCACTTGCCTAGCCAAGTCATTGTAATTTAGTTCAGAATATGACCAATACCATCAAAGTGATTGTTTTGTTTTTTTTTCGTAATTTATTGTTTGTTCCGTTGTTTAAGGTAAACAATGTTATTGACAAGTTTAAATATGAAAATAATTTGTGTTTTCTTTTTAACATCTCACCGTAAACCTTGGAGTTTAGACATTAGAAAGAATCTTATTCAGAGCATAAGAATAAATATTTATTCTTATGGTTAGAGGTTATATACTATCCCCGTCAATTGGTAATGCGCTGGAACCTCGTCAAATTAACATACACATCAACATCATCCGCAACTCAAAATGACAAAAAACAGTAAAATTCTAATAGGTATTATAATATATTAATTATTTCATTCTTATTTTCAATAAGAAAGAGTCTAGGTAGGTATATGAAAAAAATACTGTTGTTCATTTTTGAGGTTAAAATTGGTCAATTGGTCCATGGCGCCTGGCGGCCATGATGGCCGCCAGGCGCATTACCAATTGACGGGGATCCCATCAGCCATTTTTGATCACTGCTGGGGCACAGGCCTTCCTTATGGGTGGTAAGGAGGATGGGCCATAACCCACCACGCGGGCCCAATGCGGATTGGTGGGTGTTAACTACTGCAAATGCAGCCGGGACCAACGGCTTAACGTGCCTTCCGAAGCACGAAAGAGCTCGAGATAATAATTTTTTGGTCACCCATCCCATGACCGACCCTTGCGATCGTTGCTTAACTTCCGTAATCGCTGGGCCAGGCGCTAAGCCACTGCGCCACCGAGCTCCTCCTGAAAAAAAATCAAACGCTTAATGAACCTAAGTACTAGAAAATGAAAATGAATAATTCTTATTCTAAGAAACAGGTAATTAAGTGCTTTTGAATTTTCTTTATTTTACTACCATTCGAGACTTTTTTTAGTTGACAAGAAGATTTCTTAAAATGTGTTTTATCCTTCGTTAAAACTCAGCAGTTAATATTGCGAAAGAAAAAGACAAAACAAGCACCTATGATATTAAAGTACTAGCCTCCGCCCGCAAATTCGTTCGCGTGGACATTTGAAAAATCCCTAGGGAACCTTTGGCTGAGATAAAAAGTATTTTATGTTTTAATCCAGGCTATAAACTATCTGTGTGTCAAATTTTATCCAAATCTGTTCAGCAGTTTTTCCGCGATTGAGGAACAAACATCCAAACCCACAAACTTTCTCATTTATAATATTAAGTAGGATTTTACTTAAATAATAATAAAGAATTCAATATCAAAATATCTCATTTTCTATTCGTCACGACGGTTATCCTATTCAATCAACGGCCTTAGCATCTGCCAGCCCGTTAATTAGATATTGTTTTGAATGTATTGGCTGGATGTCATTTAGGCTGCTGATGAAACGGCGACGTTCTATGAAAAGGCTAGGCGGCTAATTGAACGGCTGATTAAGCCAGTTGCCTGCGACAACTATATGTTTCATTTGCTTATAACTCTCTTTCCTAGGTGATGAATTGTCAACTTTAACATTTTTGTGATAATCGTCCCTAATGCGCATCATATCCTTAACTGTGTCCGTTATCCATGGGTGAGGAGGATGTTTGAAAATTTTCTTTTTAGTGGGTGCATGGAGATCAAACAGCATTTTCAAGATATTAGTGAATGCCTCCGCTAGGGTGTCAACATCCAACTCACAAAGTTCAGTCCATTTAACACAGCTGAGGTCCCTTTCAAATTGCTCCGCGATAATATTTTTCATAGGCCTGTAAGTAACATACCGTGGTCTCAGTTTGTCCTTTTTAAATTTGAACTCTGCTACAACCATTGCATGACCGCCCAAGTCTGGAGAGTATTTGACATTGACGTGAATGGCTTGTGCGTCTGTGCAGACTACATCTATCAGACTTTGGCTGTGGTCTGTGAAATGCGTTGGTTCTTCAACCAGCTGTGTCAAGCATACAGTTTGTAAGAATTGTATGAATTGTTTATACTTACCGCAGCTAGGGATGAGAAGATCAATATTGAAATCTCCAAGTAAGATTATCCTGTCATGCTTAGCCATCGAGATGACAGAACAGGTGACAGCCTCCAGAAAGGTATTTACGTCCTGAGAAGGTGGTCTGTAGGCGGTTCCAACGGCTATGTCCTTACCGTTCACATGCAGACTCAGCCACATCTGTTCAACCGCTGCAGCTATGGGGTGATGACAGGTCCGAACGTTTATGCCCCTACGAATGTAAAAACCAACCCCACCACCACGGCGGCCGTCAGACCTCGGCAGTGGCGGATTTACAGTCTTGGCCGCCCTAGGCCGAATAGTACCAGCCGCCCCTTTCTCAGCTCCCATCATGGGGGGGGGGGAGGTCGGAGCTTCTATATATGGGAGAATGCTTGTATAGGATAATAGGATGCACAAAACTACAGTAAAAAAACGAACGCGCGGCGCGGTTTTTAGTCAGTTTCATCCACTTATTATCTTGAAATCTTGCCAGTCTAGCTATAGTTAAAAACCGGCCAAGTGCGAGTCGGACTCACGCACGAAGGGTTCCGTACCAAAAAACGGCATAAAAATCACGTTTGTTGTATGGGAGCCGCCCTTATATTTTTTTTTTTTTTTTATATATTTATTGTTATAGCGGCAATAGAAATACATCATCGGTGAAAATTTTAACTTTCTACCTGTTGTCGTTATTAATATCGAGCTAAAAACGGCAAAAACAACATGTTTGTTGTATGGGAGCCCCCCCTTAAATATTTATTTTATTTTGTTTTTAGTATTTGTTGTTATAGCGGCAACAGAAATACATCATCTGTAAAAATTTCAGCTGCCTAGCTATCACGGTTCTTGAGATACAGCCTGGTGACAGACAGACAGACGGACAGCGGAGTCTTAGTAATAGGGTCCCGTTTCTACCCTTTGGGTACGGAACCCTAAAAATCAGCCGCGCGGTGCGATTTTTAGTCAGTTTCATCCACTTCTATCTTGAAATCTTGCCTGTCTAGCTATAGTTAAAAAACGGTCTTTTTCCGTGAAATACAAAAATACCTGCCTCACTCAGCTTAGTGTCAGCCGCACGCCAGTCTAAACCGTAACACGCCTATCAAATGCAACAAAATCTTGTCAGATTGTAACTCGGATCCACGTTGTCCACGTTTTAAGATTATTAAAAAAAGGCAAAAAACGACCGCGCATCGCGATTTTTAGTCAGTTTCAACTACTTATCTTGTAATCTTGCCTGTATTTTACAAAAAATATTGCCGCGCCGCGCGATTTTTAGTCTGTTTCATCTTCTAATGTTGTTAGTGGTTTCATCTGCGAAATTAAAAAATGCCTGTCTCTGCTTTAGTGCTAAAGTGCAAAAGCCTTTCATCAGTCCTATCATCAGTCTATTTTTCGCCTCGCTTGGCCGCCCCTAATATCTGGCCGCTCTAGGCCCGGGCCTACTTGGCCTTAGGGTAAATCCGCCACTGGAGCTCGGTACGTGCATCAAGCGGTAACCCGGCAGCCTAGGCGCAGTGTCATCCTGCCCCGACCCTAACCATGTCTCATTAATTGCCATAATATCAGGGGCTAGTTCTTGTATAGCTACTATAAACTCCTCATGTTTTGTGCCTAGAGACCCAGCATTGAAAATACCAATCCTTAGGTTTCTAGAACCCATCGGTATTTAATAGATTAAATATATTTGTCTGACAAGAAACTGTACATAAACTTAAATTACTATAGATAAAGATATTGTAAATAGTTTGAATGTGCATTTGATGTCTGAAAACAAAATTCACTAATTTAGCTTCTGTGTGTAATAATAATCCTAATGTATGAAAATGATAGTTATTTACAATTAATATTTTGCTAAGGATGAAAGTAATTAAAATTGTAATCCTTAAAAGATATGAATATTCCAAACATGTAGAAAACTGAAAATATATATGTGGCAACAAAAATATAATGTACATTGACCCTCTCTTGATTACAGTTATCAAAAAATAAATATTCAGTGTCAAATAACCATTGTTATTTGCTGTACCCATACCCGAAAAACTGTGACACATAGAAGACCTTACATAAAACAGAAAGATTTGTGATTTGGCTGATATAAGGAGGAAAACATTGCCGCGCTTATTAGGTAAATATATGGAAAAAAGCAAAAACAAACATAACAAGTAAGTAGTAAGAAACTTAGTAGGTTTTTTAACCGACTTCACAAAAAGGAGGAGGTTCTCAATTCGATTGTTTTTTTTTTTATCGTTGTTCGCGCATATCTTCGTCATTTATGAACCGATTTTGATGATTCTTCTTTTGTTCGGTCGAGTTTTCTTGCGAGATGGTCCCATTTAATTTTTTTTCATATCGGTTCAGTAGTTTTTGAGAAATCCTGAAAATACTATGATTTTGCATCAACTTGACGACTTTGTTATTTATGAACCGAGTTAGATGTTTCTTTTTGTTGGGAAAGGGGTACTTTTAATGTAGTCTTTTTAACCGACTTAAAAAAAAGGTTCTCTCTCAGTTTGACCTGTATGAATGTATGTTTCTCCGCGAATATCTCACGTTTGGCTGAGCCGATTTTTCTACCCAATAATATACCTATAATAATATACCTAATATAGAAGGTACTTACACTAAAAATAAAAAATTGTTTTAAAAAACAAAAAACCGACTTCAAAAACCTGCCTCTAAAAAGCAAGAAATAATATTCAAATCATTAGATACGCATTATCATTGTTATAATAACAACACGTCTATTGAAGTCGGGTGGGGCTTTTAGAATAAAAAAAGGAAGTTGTACTCCAGCCCCACCCGACTTCAATAGACGTGTTGTTATTATAACAATGATAATGCGTATCTAATGATTTGAATATTATTTCTTGCTTTTTAGAGGCAGGTTTTCAAGTGAGTGTTTATATTTCAGACCATTTTGCATCTGATACCGGGTGGCCAAAGGCGCGAACGAAGTCCTCTTCTGAGCGAAATTGAAAAAAAGGCTGCCCCTCACCCTGGCGGGCGAAGATACGACCACGCTTCGTCCAGGAGTAGCGCCACTGGAGTCGCCGGCACTCTTCGCGGACTCGATGGAACAGCTGGCGATTCTGGCGAGTCAGCCGCTCGTTAACAAAGACGCGGCCTCCCGCGGCGTCGGTAGCGGTGCAGCGCACGCGCGCAGCCTGCAGCAGCTCGTCGTGCAGGTGGCAGCGCTGCAGGCGCACCACGACGCGGCGCGGGCGGCCCCCCGCCTCGGTCGGCGGCGCGCCCACGCGCTCCGCGAACACCACGTCACGCTCTTCCAGCCGGACGCCCAGCCGCACGGCGAGCATCGTCACCGATTGGACGACGCTTACGCCCTTCTCCTCCGGCAGTTGCCCGATGTCCAGGTCAGCCAGGAGGGCCTCTTGGTCGCGGTCGTTTAGCTCCCGCTTGAGGTTCTCGATGGTGCGCTCGAGCTCAGAGGTACCCCCGGCTTCAGGGCCTCGCTTTTCCAGACTATCCAGCCTCCGCTCGAAGTCCTCCATGCGGGTCATCAGCGCCTCGCGGAACTGTGCCATCTCCTTTCTGAATTCACAAAATTCGGCCATAAATATGGCGAACTCACGGTCTCGGTGGTCTTCGCGACGGTCCTCGTGCTGCGGTGAACTAAATTCGTTGTCATCCTGAGGTGGCGTACCATATGCCCCTTTTACCGGTGTTTGGCTATTGTCATTCCGCTTAGCACCCTTTTTACAGTTGGGGCAGATCCAATCCTTGCTAAGGTGGGCCTTCTCCGGGAGGGCCAGACATCCTTTGTGGTATTTGGTCTGACATATAGAGCAGCATGCACCACTCGACGCCGACAAAAATTTTCCGCAAGTGCCGCAGTTAACCATCGTTGTATTCTACTCTATATATAAAAAAATATGGTTATAGCTATAGTTTTTCAAAGCCATGGAAAGAAGCGCTGGGCGACTCGTCGGAGGATGCCCTACTATGTCTGCGCAGTACGTGGTGTCGAAACACATGGACCATACCTTATGCACCGGAAGGTTATGGACTAGGCGGAAGGTCTCATAAACAATATATAAAAAAATGTGGTTATAGCTATAGTTTTTTAAAGCCTTGGAAAGAAGCGCTGGGCGACTCGTCGGAGGATGCCCTACTATGTCTGCGCAGTAAGTGGTGTCGAAAGACATGGACCAGATTATGGACTAGGCGGAAGGTCTCACAAACAATATATCAAAAAAATATGTGGTTATATAGCTATACCCCCTTACTAATAAAGATTTTATAGCAGATGTATAGTTACACAAGGGTTACTCTCTGTCAAACTATTTAAATTTGACATTAAAAAGAAAGGAACAAAACACTGTGTAACTACACATCTGTTATACACTCGGCGTCAGAAAAACCGCACCTTTTCTTCAAAGTTAATTTAATCCCATATAATTTAATGATAAGTGTTATTATATACTTCTTCCCCTTCGGACATAGCCAACATTCTTTAGAAACCGTTGGAATACTCGTCGAACGGAATCAATTACTGAGATTGAGTTTCCGAGCACATTACATTGCCTATTTTTTTGCAATATTTGAGTAACTTCATGGGCAATAGTATCCATCTTGGGTATTCCTTTTTTTAATTGAACTGTTGAAGTGTGTTTTCTCCATCATCTCGATAGCGAATTTACCCGCATTTCCTGAATTGACCCCTTTTATTTCCCTTTTGTGGTGGCGCTAGCAATAACGCTTTAATCGTTTAATTATGGTAACTGTTATGTTAACTAAATCAAACAATTATCAAAAGAAAGCTCATTAAATGAACTTTCAATAGATATCAACATTTACACAATAAAACGTTAGCTAGCAATAGGATGGCCAAGTCTAAACTTAGTGTCAAAGAGGTGCGGTTTTTCTGACGTCGAGTGTATAATCTTTAATAGTACCTACTTACTAATTAAGGGGTAAGTCTTTAAAACTATGAATCAAATTATTATTGTAAATTAAAGTTCTCATGTAAGTTTTATGCGTCACATCTCTAGTTACTTATAAACCTATAGAGATACATTTAAAGATAACACCTACTTACATTTATAATCTTTGAATGAAATTGAGATAATAGACATCGAGCAAGAAGCGTTGGATGACTCGTCGAAGGATGCCCTACTGTCTGCGCAGTATGTGGTGTCGGAAGACATGTACTAGATTATGGACCAGGCGGAAGATCTCATAAACAATATATCAAAAAAAATGTGGCTATAGCTATAGTTTTTAAAGCTATAAATCAAATTATTTTTGTAAATTAAAGTTCTCATGTAGGTTTTATGCGTAACATCTCAAGTTGTCAATCAATTTTCTTTATCTCCCACAATAACATCTAAAGAGTGCACTTTTTCCAGACAAAAGTATGAGATAAATCAAAGTTTAGGAGGATATCTGATCTCTGTGGACAAATGGAGTGCCAATTGGCGTGGTCCGTGGCCTCAACCTAAACCACGCTCAAAAAGAGAAATTAAGTTAGACATGACTACCCGGAGATTTTTTCAGTTTATTACAGCCAAAATAGGGATAAGATTTAAGAGGGAGACACATCCTTGGGAATTTGACTTGAACTTAAAAACCACTACAGACTATGCACAGTTGAGGTATGAGCAAAGTTTCACAATAAAGCAGATTAATAGAAATCTCCAACTTGTACAAAAATCTATATTTGAAAGCCTTTTGACAAAGTGGTACACCTTGTCTCCCCCCAACCTATCAAGAAAGATTGCATGGTACTTATCCGGAACTCCTTATGCAACAGCAGAGATGAGATAGGGGGTGTACCAACTTCAAGCTACCTCTCGCTCTCTTAGAGGATGGTCATTGTCATTTCCTCTCAATATCACGTCGGGGTCACCAGTTGTGGGAAGTTTGGGTGTTGGTGATGTAATAAATAAGCACGACTTTCTATCTTTTCGGTTTATTTACCAACACTTCTCACACAAAACGTAGAAGGAGCAAACAGAATATTGATACCTATAAATATGAAAAATAATTAGAAAGAATTCCTTGACAAACGTAACACGTCGTGATAAAGTTTCGACTGACATTATATTTTCTTTGACGCGCGGAAACAATGAAAATTTAATACGTGCCCACAGACTCACGTATAGTATCACTCCCTGATCTAGTACGTCTACGTTTACTTTTCGAAACTTTACGATTACGCGATCTATAACGTTCTCGACTAGGAGTACGTGTACGTGAACGCGAACGCGAACGCTTTGATTTGCCCATAATTAGTAATTACTTTACTTCGCAACACAAAATTATTAATTACTTATTGCCAGAATGTACGATAAAATTAACACCCTTGTGGAAAGTGTAATTCTATCCCACTTCTGATAAAATATCTAAGAATAGAAGTAAAATTCCTAAAAATAAACAACTATGATATTGAAACAAATTATAGGCACATCAAACAATTTATTAAAAAGTAAAAATATAAAAGTACTTACAACTAACGTTTTCACCTAACTTAAATACTAATCAGTGTCCATTCTATTATCGCCATCACACGATCGATTCACACACAATGCACAGCACAATATCGCAACCTTTGTCCTCGAAGGTACCAGTAAGAGTGGGAAGCTGGTCATGTCCCGCTGCCCGTGACGAAGGATGTTTATATTTCATGAGGAGCGGGTCATCATTCCTCTTACACTATAGTATTTATTATAAGTAGGTACTACGCAAAAAATTGCAACTGTACATAAGCAATAAAGTAAAATTAATTTGATATTTTGAGAATGGTGATACTCCGTGATACTGCCACTGAAGATAAAATGGGGGACTTGGTTGCGAAAATGACAGCGTGTTCTGTATATCTGATTCAATACGCAAACATTTTAATTAAAGCGGTTTCAATAACTTACCGAAGTTATCTAACACGATAAATAAATAGTAGTGGCTAAAAGTGATGAATTAAAGAGGAATCTAAAGAAGAATTAAGAGAGTTGAAGAGTAATTGACAAAAAATTTCAGTTTCTTTAGAGGAATTGACTTCTACACAAAATCGGCGCTATATAAATGTTAATGTCCAAAGCTCAAATAAAAAAACGTGCTTTAGGAATTTGGTCCTGGTAAGGATTAGGTAGTGCAACAGCTGATCACTGCGTAAATATTTTGCGAAATAAGCTTGAAGCTTATGAATTAAGTATAGATCATGACAGCATGTGTTGGGACTGACGGTGCAAGTAGGGCTGCCACCTCTCCGGGTTTGACCCGGAGTCTACGGGTTTGAGCCCGGATGCATATAAGCAAAATCTAACTCTCGAGTTTTGATGGTGATTTCTGATTGGTCAAGAAACTCAGTAGTTAGGTTTTGCGCGCAAACTCTAAATCCCCAGTTTCGCCCTAGTTCGATAGTGATCTCTGATTGGTCAAAAAACTCAGTAGTTAGGTTTTGCCCGCAAACTCTAACTACTGAGTTTGCATCCACCAATGAGCGGGCTTCAAAATTCAGTTGTCAACTGTCTTGAACACGACTGTGGTAGCGTATTTTTTTTAAAATGACTTCTAATCTTCCAAATTTTTGCGAATATAATCCAGTAAACCGAGATCTGAACGCAGAAGTTCCTTTTTCTGCTAAACTAAATAGTTCGGAGGACTGTGGTGTGTAGATATAAACTGATAGATATTCATCTCTAATTGGACAGACAAAAAAATTATTTCATACAAAACATGATCAGGGGGCCTAGACAAGTGGCAACAAAGCAAACGTTAAGCGTATACGCTCAGAAAAAATGTATGGGATTGACAGTTATCACGTGATCTAGTCGTAACAAATTGTGCATTTGGTAGCCAAGTGTCATTTCGTTCAAATTCGTTCGCTGCGTACGCTTGTACAGTACAACAAGGCGGTTTCGGCACTCGGTTGACAATAAATGGTGGCGCCACTTTCTCTGTTAAAGATATATTCTTATTGGAAACTGACCCTTATTATTTAGCTGCTAAAATTAGTTCCGATTTTCGCCATTGCCAAAACAGCCTTGGCGCACTGTATTCTGTGGCGAAGAGTCGTTCGCGAAACACGCACCGTAAACTACAGTTTTTTACTACTCATAAGCGAACGCCAAACCCTTGACGTTAACGAAACGATCGTGTGTCGAAATAGCGAGTTACTCCGGTGAAAACTTAGTTTCAAATTAATACCTAATCAATCAAAATGCATACATTGCGCCTCCTGTGGGCTGCGCATAATGAAGAAGTGTGGCTCGGGCGGCAAAGGCGAAACCAGCGACGTAGCCTTCTAGAAAACGTCGCTGAAATGCGGGAGAGTGTCTTTATACAGTATTTTAGGTTGGACAAATCGTCGTTTTACCACCTATGCTCTGACTTAAGAGCTCACACACCGCTAAAAGGCACTCAAGAAATTCCTCTGGAAACAAAAGTAAGTACCTACGTACCTAGAATTAATTTTAATGAGTGGAAAAGTGGCAAGTGTAAATCAAATAAGTAGGCACTAAAAATCTTGTGTAACTCCTTTCTCCTAATTATAGGTTCTTTGCACCCTGAGTTTTTTGGGCACCGGCTCCTATCAAAGGATTGTGGGTATTACACAACATTTGACACAACGCACAGCAAGTCGTTGTATCAGGCAAGTTGTGGATGCCCTCAACCATCCATACATGTTGGGCAAATGGATAGTGTTCCCACAAACTCGGCAAGAAAGGTCAAGAATAAGACAAGAGTAAGTGATAGGTATTTCATTCATAGTAGGTAGTTACTTTTAATACTTGTTTGTAGTTAAGTACCTACCTACCTGCCTATTTACTTTTGAGAAACACAAAAAAATTATTAAGTATTTTATAAGTAAGAAAGAATCTATGAAGTATGTAGGTAGGAACTTTCCTATATACCCACCTATTAGATTTATTAATTATTTACATTCATTTGAGTTTAAAATACCTAACTGTTTTAACGTTAAGAAAAATGTTAATAATTGATCTTTTGCCATGATTTTTCAGGTTTCAAAGGAGGTTTCATTTACCTGGAATTGTTGGAACAATTGATTGTACGCACATATCAATTGTGCGGCCAAATGATGAAGAACATCTATTTTTTAATAGAAAAGGATATCACTCAATAAATGTGCAAATGGTAAAGTACCTACTTAAGCCCTACCTTTATGTAATTATTAATTAAATCAAAGTACCTACTTAATAAAAATAAGGAACGACCCGTCTAAGGAGCTGGCAAAAGTGGTCGAATATGCTAACGAACACAATGCCGAGCTACTGATCGGGTGTGACGCCAACGCCCATCACACCAACTGGGGCAGCACTGACATTAACGACAGGGGTGAGTTATTACATGAATTTGTCCTCGCAAACTGCTTGCAAATAGTCAATAAAGGATGCAAACCGACCTTTGTGACTAAATCCAGGCAGGAGGTTCTTGATGTAACTTTTTCCACTAACAACCTAGCCAAAAAGATTAGCGGCTGGCACGTTAGTGACGAACCATCTATGTCAGATCATAGACTTATTAGATTCGCACTAAACACAACCAATATGTGTGAAACAGTAACTTTTAGGGACGCAAAAGCCGCAGACTGGAGTTTATACAGACAAAAACTACAGGAAAGGCTTCAGGACATTCCTAAAAATATACGTTCCGTTGAGATACTGGAATACGCTGTTGACCAAGTTACTGAAGCCATTACAACCTCATACGAGGAAAGCTGTCCTCTTAAGACCTTGAGGAACAGCAGCATACCATGGTGGAACAAACAGCTCAGTAGACTAAGGGAAGATGCACGTAGGCTGTTTAACAAGGCTAAATCGACCGGCAACTGGGATCGGTATGCAAAAGCCTTGACAGACTACAACAGGGAAATACGAAAGGCGAGGCGACTTTCGTGGAGAAAGTTCTGTGAGGGCATCATTGATGCGCCCCAAGGAGCCAGAATCCACAAAGTCTTGGCCAAATCGCCTTCGAAACAACTGGGACTATTAAAGAAACCAGATGGGACCTTCACTGAAACAGTGGAAGAAACCATAGAACTCTTGGCGTCAACGCACTTTCCTGGATCAGTGCCAGACGCCAATGAAATGAATGTTCCTCAAAGCTGCCTCGCTAGGCCTAATAATGAGGACTGGAGAAGAGCAGCAAGGAACTTCAGGCCAAACAAAATTGAATGGGCCATTGATTCGTTCAAGCCATTCAAATCAGCTGGGGAGGACGATATCTTTCCGGCTCTCCTACAGCAAGGAAAGGAAATCCTCATCCCCATTTTGGTAAAGATCTTCAGGGCAAGTTATGCCTGGGGATATATACCAAGCAAATGGACTACAGTGAAAGTCCGCTTTATTCCAAAGGCTGGAAAGAAGGATTTCTCACAACCAAAATCCTTCAGACCCATTAGCCTCACCTCATTCCTACTCAAGAGTATGGAAAAGGTAATTGATATGTACTTAAGGGACGAGCCACTGCGCGAACGTCCCCTACATACAAAGCAACACGCTTATCGTAAAGGAAAGTCCACTGAAACTGCTCTGCTAGAACTAACAGACAGGATCGAAAGGGCCCTAGAAGATAAACAAATAGCCCTATGCGCTTTTCTTGATATTGAAGGAGCTTTCGATAACGTCACCATCGAGACCCTATCCAGGGGAATGAGTGACAAGAACATTGACAGCACAACCATCCGCTGGATCGAAAGTATGCTCCTTCATAGAACTGTAAACGTCAGTTTACATGGAACTACTAGAGGTTTCAAGATAACTAGGGGATGCCCACAGGGGGGCGTACTATCGCCCCTATTGTGGTCACTTGTTGTCGATCAATTACTGATTGAAGCCTCTAAAAAGGATCTGGATATACAGGGCTATGCGGACGATGTGGTAGCCTGCGTGATAGGTCCCTGTCAGAGCACTGTATCCTCCATACTTCAAAGATCTCTCAATGTCATCAATAAGTGGTGCACTGAAAACAGTTTGTCGGTAAACCCGAACAAAACAACAATAGTCCCTTTCACTAGGAAGCGTAAGTTGGACAAACTTAAAACGCCTACTATCAAGGGAACTCCCATACCATTTTCCACGGAAGCCAAATACTTGGGCGTTACAATCGACCAAAAGCTGACGTGGAATACACACATAGATAATGTGATCCAAAAGGCCAAAATTGCCTTAGGAATTTGCTGTCGTTTGGCGGGTGCAAGGTGGGGCCTAAACCCCAAGATTGCCCTGTGGATGTATACTGCCGTAGTCAGGCCGATGATAACGTATGCCTGTGTAGTATGGTGGAAAAAAGCAACTCAAACGACAGTTATAAACAAGCTAACTAGCTTGCAAAGATTAGCTTGCCTTATGGCAACGGGGGCCATGTCTACAACACCAGGAGCAGCACTAAATGCTCTGCTAAACCTACCGCCACTTCACCTGTTTATTGTGAAGGAGGCGAAAGCAGGGATCTACAGAGTGGGCAACACTGGTAAAGTAGGTTGGCACTCTCAAGCACTGAGATCTTTACATGAATCAGTGCTTGAACTCAAACCGCTTGCAATGACATCTGATGTCATGCTTCCACTCTGTAACTTCACTAGGAATTACTCTGTGGAACTACCTAGTAGAGAGATGTGGTCTGATGACCAAAGCTCCTGCAAGGCTGGAAGCCTGGTCTGGTACACGGACGGCTCCAAAATGGGTCATGACGTAGGCTGTGGTATTCATGGCGTAAGACCAAGAGTCAACCTTAGTGTTAATCTTGGCAAATACGCCACAATATTCCAGGCAGAGGTCTATGCCATCATAGAATGTGCAGAAACCAACCGCCAACGAAACTACACAAATCAGACCATTTATATCTTCTCAGATAGCCAAGCAGCACTTAACGCCATAAACTCGAACGTAATACGATCGAAACTGGTAAAAGACTGCGTAGACAAACTGAATGAACTAGGACAAAAGAATAAAATTATTCTGAAATGGGTCCCTGGTCATTCAGGCATCATCGGTAATGAAAAAGCCGACGAGCTTGCTAGAACTGGAGCGCGAGGCCAACAGATCGGTCCAGAACCTTTCTGCGGTATCTCGAAAAACCAGGCTATGCAACTCCTTAAAGACAATCTCTTGGACGAGTCAAAAAATTTCTGGCTGAAACAACCAGGACTAAGACACGCCAAATCCCTAGTAGAAGGCTACTCGCGAAAACGGACGAATGAGCTCACACAACTCAGTAGATCGAACGTCAGCGCGACTGTTAGAGCCTTAACTGGACACTGCAAACTAAACAGACACCTGTTTCTTATGAAATTGAGTGATACTGACGTCTGCAGATATTGTAATGAGGAGCAGGAAACACCCAAGCATCTCTTATGTGACTGTGGACCTCTAATCCACAGGCGTAGCATCCATCTGGGACGACACATAATCGACCCGGAGGAAATAAAAACTCTCAAAACCAGGAAGATTCTAGACTTCTTGGAAGCCGTTGGGCTCAAAGAGTTATTATAACTAGGTGGCGAGTCACAATAGATCTTTTAGGTCGCAGTGACTACAGCTTCATTTTGAGCTGCATAGCCCCTAAAACTCAAATAATAATAATAATAAAAAAAATAAAGTTAATCACAATAATTTTTCTAAAAAATTAAGCAGCACATTAATGAATGTGTTTATAACTATAATAGTAGGTAGGTATAATAGTAGGTAATATTTATGATATAATTAGAGTGAAATCTAACAATTTAATAAAGAAAATAAATAAGTAATTAACGGAGTTATAGGTAGGTAGGCAGATAGTGCCTTAGATATTAATAAATGTATATTTCATCCGTATGGTCTTATTCATTTCTAAATTTTATTTTAATTTATTTACTTACATAAATCATCATGATCATAATATCTCATTCCAATAGGTAATGATAATAAGTATATTTTCAGATTTGTGACCCTGACCTAAAAATTACCAATGTTAATGCCAGATTCGGAGGAGCTACGCATGACTCTTTTATTTGGTCTTCAAGCCAAGTGGAACCATACATGCGTACACTTCACCAAAATGGTGAACTAACTTGGTTATTAGGTAAGCCATAATTGTATAGCTGTACAACTACTTAGTAATCTGTGCCTACACTAGCTTTTCTTGATCTTATAAAGCGGATTAAATCATGCATAGGATCAAATCATACTTTATTTAAGGCGACTCAAAAGTGGCGCCCTCATCTTAATTAAATTTATTGCTCGCTAAGTACATAATACATAATGTATCGAAAATTCATATGTACAGATTAAAGCGACAGTTCAATAAGTAGTTTATTTACAAACAATAACCTCAGTAAAATATAGTTTGTTCTAGTAGTAGTTAGTAAAGTGCCTGTAGTGGCCACTTTTTGCTCTTTGCTAACTACTACCTAATACTACAGTGAACTATAGAATCTTAGCTTCAATCTGTACATGTGAATTTTCGATACCTTAATGTACAGTCACGAGCAGTAAGATGTAGACACTTTAGAACTTATGTCATATTACGTTATTGAATAACATTATTTAATATAATATTGAATGACATTTTCACACTGAGAGTTGAATGTGACATAGTTCAAAAGTGTGTACATCCTATTGCTCGTGACTGTACTTAGCAAGCAATAAATTTAATCAAGATACTGGCCTTAAGTATTATAAATGCATTTTTACCTATCAAATTTTATTATAATAAGTACCTACCCTATTGTTTTAGGTGATTCTGGATACCCTCAGAGAGCCTGGCTTATGACTCCTGTATTAAATGCAGCACCTGGCTCTCGAGAAGAAGTATACACCACACGTCATGTCCAAGCCAGGAATTGCATTGAGCGATGTTTTGGCTTGCTGAAGGCTCGTTGGCGGTGCTTACTAAAGCATAGGACACTGCACTATCATCCTCGTGTTGCGAGTCAAATAGTCCATGCATGTAGCGTACTGCACAATATTGCACTGCATGCCCGTTTACCACCACCAAGTGATGTCACGCAACATGAAGAAGATGATGCTAGTGATCCAGTTGCTCCATCTGTTCCGCAGAGCCAAAATGAGCTCATACGTGGCAGAGCTATGCTAAGCAGCTTGATAAACAGAATATAAACAATTATATATATTCTGTTAATCAAACTTTTTAGATCTGTTTTTATTACTTAACTTTTTTATTTTATTTTATTTGAAAACCAACAGTGTTACAAATTTGTTTAACTACTTTTTTAGATAGAGGTCATTAAACTTCATTGCTGTTTTGGTGCAACTGGGTAGGGATAAAAGATATAAGCCTTAATATGGGTAGCTTTAGTATGTCATGCTCTCTTGAATCATTTCTGCAGTGGTGTGGTGTCGTGTGAGGCGGGTCGTTATGATTTCTCAATATGGTTGAGCAAGCGATGGCTGGTTTATGTCATACTCATGAATGGATGCTGCCAGTGGGGATAGATCTGCTTCTGACTATGTACTATCTTAATGCACATTGAAATGTAAGAATTGCATTCATATTTTTTTCAAAAACTTAATAACAACCAATGAGCAGTGTGTGTGATATCCAGATTTTATTATTACTTGCCTACTGTGGTCCCTAGTTAATTTTGATTTAGTTAGGTAGTTATACTAATGGGTGAATGAAACCAATAAAACATTACTTGATGATTGTTTTTATTGAGTAGGTACTTACAATTTTTTTATAATAAAATTCACTGTTAAATTGTTTTTTTATTTTATTTACAAAGTTGACACTATCGACCGTTCTTACGAAGCTTTTTCTGTTTCTTCTTGATAGGTTATCCTTATGATTAGGTAAGTATTAGTGTCTTTGTCGCCAATAGAATTCAAACTTTTGACTGACACAGCCGATGATCTCTCAGTTATGTATTCTGTGTCTCAGTTCTCAGTTGACTGGGTTTGTTCACATATTAAAGCCATTTTCTTTTAAGTTGATAGTATCTGAAACCAATTGGTATAGAGATTAGAAAAAAGTTACATAAAAAACTTTTCTACATCAAGTGGAATTATGAACATATTAAATTAAGTACTTACTGGCATATTATTGAGAACATTTTATTAAAATAGTAGGTAGGTAATTATACCTATGTACCGCTGGAAATTTTCACGTTTTTTTATGATTTTATTGAAACGAAATATTTATTTTATGTAAAGGTCAAAGTCAAATTCATATATTATGAATGACATTGACAATATTGACTTAAAAGGTGCATGCATTCCAGCAGACCAATCGCTAAGTCATCGGTCACCCACCACTAACATTTTAACCATGGAATAGTATTCTATAATATAGTACATTACAGCCAAGAACGGGAATATAGCAATGTAAATTGCTCCCCGCACAAGGACCCTATTTTTGAATCGCTCGATTGGCGTCGAGCGCTCGTTTCTACTGATTTTCGTTCGACATATGACTCTATTTCGAACGTTTGAGCCATATGTCGAACGAAAATCAGTAGAAACGAGCGCTCGACGCCAATCGAGCGATTCAAAAATAGGGTCCCAAGGCTTCTGTAGGTAGTGCTTTTCTCAAGAAATGCGAGGAAATTCGATTTAATAAAACAAATAATTTAATAATATTTTGTAATAAAATTATGCACTTATGTGTGTGTACCAATAATGTATGTGAAGTAAAGTATGTGTAGGTATGCATGTGTGTGTATGTAAATATTGAAAAAAAAATGTTGTTACAGTATTTTTTGTGACAAATTATATAATTTTGGAATGTGCTCATCAAGACTTTTCATTTTATACCTGACCCTTGATCACGTAAGTCTGTTGCTAACAATTCACGATTGAAAGCGCAGTTGCATTGCTGCTTTAATTAAGATAGTTTGTCACATTGGTTCTTACTAAAGCAGCGATGTAACTGCGATTTCTGTCAGAGTTGATTGCAACAAAGATACGTAATTACCCCCCTGTTGTGGCTAATACGAGGGTGGATTGATAAGTTCATGACTTTTTAATGAAGAAAGACTTTTTTTCGGAATATTTTGTTTTATTTCTGTACATAATCTTATTGTAGCTCTGCGTATTCAGTCCAACGAAGTTCCTACCTCTTTAATCCATTATTTTTTTCTTTCATCGCCTGAAAACTGGTAACTGAAATAAGGGCCCATTTCGGACATCACCTTTTGGCTTGATGAAAATCTTTGCCCGCCAAGACATTTATCAAGAAGTTTATTCATGTTTGGTAGGAGAAAATATCTCAATGGTGTTGAATCTAGAGAATAGGAAGGATTCGCATCTTCATTCGATGAGTTTTGATGTCATGAGTGCCGCCGAGAGGGTTGACAGGGTCATTAAGAAAAGTTAGAACTAGCTTGAGCTTTTTTGTTTTCAAAAGTAATAATCTTTTGCCGAATTTGAAAAAAATGTAGTGTAAAGATGCCTTAATGAGTTTCTTTTTAAGACACAAAAATAAATTATAAAAAAAAAGTATTTCTTCTTTTCAAACTCATGGACTTATCAAACCACCCTCGTACATAACGAGGCATATATAGTTAGATCAACGAAAGATGAGACTCGGTTGGAAATGGAATTAATTTTACGCCTTATTTTAAGGTACAGATTCCAATAACTGAATCTCTAAACGTTAATTTAACAGGGAAAGTGGCTGGCGCCTCCATTTCTGGTTCATCTTTCATTGACCAGCCTGTATCTTGAATTTTTTTTTTCGGCGGAGTAGGGATAAGTTCGTACATGTGCTCTTGTGAGCGACCAATAGCGCGCACCGCTCTCCTGCCGCCGGCGCCGCCCTTACCGCTATGCCAGAAATACGCTTTCCGCGCAATCCACACCCGATTACATGATATATGCCTCGTACTTTACCCGAAGTGCGGCTAAATCTAGTTCTAGCCAGCTAAAACTAGGTGTAGCCAGCAGCGGGCCAGAGGTAATAACCGCCCGGCCTTGACACGAAGCTTACTAGGCTTGATGAGAGGGCCGGGTGCGGCGAGGGACATACTCCTCGTAGTATGACCGAGTCTTGACACAACAATAAAAAAGTGTAGCCGGCAGCTGGTGGCTAAACCTAAGTATAGCCGATTTGCTCGCGGCTAATACTAGGTGTAGCCGGCTAAAAATAGGTCTAGCATGGGGTATTAAGAATTATTATTTCTGTTTTCTGTTAAAAAAATACATCAAGGTATTAAATTACGTACTTTCTAACTTATAATTGGGACTTATACTCGTACACCTAGTTTTAAACAACAGCTATCGGCTACATCTAGTTGTAGCTGGCTAGTATCAGGGTTTCGCCGCACTTCGGGTATTAGCCGTCGTAACATACCCCATATTAAAAAAAAACAAGATAAAAAGGGAAAACAAAAAAAGTATAGTTCCCTGTCGATAAAAAATTAAAAACTTCGAAAAAAGATATAAAAGATTCATTGAATTACCTTTAAAAAAAGAAGAACAAGACAGAAAACAATTTTTTTTGGTTCGTGTACCAACTCACGCACTTCCCGCACTAGTGCGGGAAGCAAGTATTGAAATTCATTTCCGCATTTGCTGAACCTGTTACCCAGGGGAATGTAGAACGCCCCGGCCCCGCATTCCTTTTCAAATGGAATGATAACATTACAGAGCATAAATGAGAATAGTAATTTATTTTTCAATACATTGCTCAAAAAATTGTTTTAAAAAACAAAAAACCGACTTCAAAAGCCTGCCTCTAAAAAGCAAGAAATAATATTCAAATCATTAGATACGCATTTATCCTAACCTAACACGTCTATTGAAGTCGGGTGGGGCTGGAGTACAACTTCCTTTTTTTATTCAAAAAGCCCCACCCGACTTCAATAGACGTGTTAGGTTAGGTTAAATGCGTATCTAATGATTTGAATATTATTTCTTGCTTTTTAGAGGCAGGTTTTTGAAGTCGGTTTTTTGTTTTTTAAAACAATTTTTTATTTTTTTATTTTTAGTGTAAGTACCTTCTATATTAGGTATATTATTATAGGTATATTATTTGGTAGAAAAATCGGCTCAGCCAAACGTGAGATATTCGCGGAGAAACATATATTCATACAAGTCAAACTGAGAGAGAACCTTTTTTTTGAAGTCGGTTAAAAATACTACACTAAAAGTACCCCTTTCCCAACAAAAAGAAACATCTAATTCGGTTCATAAATAACAAAATCGTCAAGTTAGTTGATGCAAAATCATAGTATTTTCAGGATTTCTCAAAAACTACTGAACCGATTTGAAAAAAAAAAAATGGGACCATCTCGCAAGAAAACTCAATCGAACAAAAAAAGAATCATCAAAATCGGTTCATAAATGACGAAGATATGCGCGAACAACGATAAAAAAAAAAAAAAAAAACATACAATCGAATTGAGAACCTCCTCCTTTTTGTGAAGTCGGTTAATGACGTGAGCTTGCAGTACGAGGCATACCTATATCTTAGAATTTTTTCAACGGAGTGAGGTTGTTCGCGCATGTGCTCTTGTGAGCGACTAATAGCGCGCGCCCCTCTCCCACCGCCCGGGCCCCTCACCGCTACGCATGCCCAAAATACGCGTTCCGTGCAATCCCCACCCGATTTCAAGATATGTGCCTTGTACTGTACCATGACAGTACAGCGTGCGGTAAGTTGTTTTTGTTAACGGTTTAGTAAAGTGTGAGGAAAGTTAACGCTACCGCACGCCGCGCCCGTATTTACGGCTTAGTACAGCGTGCGGAAAGTTTATTTTACCGCACGTCACGCCGCCCGTGCGTTTTTGTTTACGGTTTTTTTAAAATTTCTATTACAATTTTAGTAGGTACCAATATTTTTTTCTCGCTAATGTATTGAAAAACGATGTATTGCACACGGTTGTTAAGGTTTTTAAACTCGTGACGATTATAAAAACCCTTGCCTGCGGCTCGGGCTTATAAAACGTCAACTCGTTTTAGAAACCTCCTTACCAACTTTTTATAATAAACTACAATGTTATTGATCAATTTTATTACTTTCCATTGTTAAAATGTACTAAATGGCGACCGATGACTCAGCGATTAGTCTGCTAGATTCACAACACAAGGTCACAAGAGAGAATAGAATGAGCGTTGGCTAGGTCGTTTGTCGTTTTGCCACTTGTCTAGGCCCCCAGGTGTTCGCAGTGTTCGCACATTTTTTCTGTTTTCGGAAAAGTTGGAAAACAAAATGTTGTTGTTTATGATGTTAGTTATCTAATCTTTCGAGGTTGTTAGTGTTTTACAAAAAACCTAACGTCAACATTTTTTAATTTAACAGGTCGGCGAACAATAAACTTCCTTTACAAACCTAATACCAAAATAATTTGTAATTTTAACAAAATTAACTATTGTGATGTTAACAATAGGTCTTTGTAGAGGGTTTTAATTAATAAAAAATCCAATACCTATACAAACCAAATAAAAATTAACGTGACTTACAGTTTTGTCTGAAAAAAATGTAGTTGGCATTTATTTTGAATTAGGTAGGTAAGTATTTTGGATTTAAAGTTCATAAATTACGGAGTTCTACGGTAACAGATATAATAAAAATACGTTTTTACCTACCCACAAGCCACAATTTAGAAACGTTATTTGATATTACTCCACTTTTATGACTTTCTGCTTTCCAACAGACAAATATTCTTAACCGTTTTCAAAAAGGGAGAGGTTCTCATTTTGGTTGAATGTTTGCTACCGTAAGTCGAACTGCGTCATTTTTATGAACCGATTTGGAAAACTTTTTTGCATTGGATTCGGAATAATCTGTTGTCGTGTCGTCCTATAGATATTAATTTCATATTTTTTAACGTTTATTTGTAATAATAAAATAAATAAAAAGCTGGATTATATTCGCAAAATCTTGGAAGATTAGAAGTCATTTTAAAAAAAATTAAACATTCTACCACAGTCGTGTTCAAAGACAATTGACAACAGAATTTTGAAGCGCGCTCATTGGTAGATGCGCACTCAGTAGTTAGAGTTTGCGGGCAAAACCTAACTACTGAGTTTTTTGACCAATCAGTGATCACTATCGAACTAGCGCGAAACTGGGGAGTTAGAATTTGGGCGCAAAACCTAACTACTGAGTTTCTTGACCAATCAGAGATCACCATCAAAACTCGAGAGTTAGATTTGCTTATATGCGGCCGGCCCACTGCCACTTCAGCTTGCTAATCCGGTGTCCTAAGTGTCCGCAGCGATCAAGCTCAAATTCATCAAAATCGGTGACTTATGCATATTCCCTATTGACAACTGAATTTTGAAGCGCGCTCATTGGCGGATGCGTACTCAGTAATTAGAGTTTGAGGGCAAAACCTAACTACTGAGTTTTTTGACCAATCAGAGATCACTATCGAACTAGCGCGAAACTGGGGAGTTAGAGTTTGCGCGCAAAACCTAACTACTGAGTTAGGTTTTGCGGTGATCTCTGATTGGTCAAGAAACTCAGTAGTTAGATTTTGCGCGCAAACTCTAACTCCCCAGTTTCGCGCTAGTTTCGATGGATAAAGTAAAATTTATGATAAAACCATATGTTATAAAAGGTAAAGAAGAATGTAATAAATTTTTGAATGAATATGCACGAAGTTTTTGTTCATATGTAAAACATGCTGAAAGAGGTAAAAAAAATAGATGAGCAATTGCATCAGGATCAGTAGCATTGAGGTTGCACTTAAAAGTAATTGAAGAATTTCATCTAGCATTGTCTAAAGAAATACCAGGGAGCACAATTAGCATTGGAGGAGAGGAAAAGAAGCGCAAGATAATGAACGAACTACAGATGTCCTCACTAAAAGAGACTTTTACTCAAAGCTATAGTTTACAAGCCACAGAGGACGCCACAAAGTGGAATGAATGTTTGAATCCCTTACAATTTGCTATTGTCCACAAGTCCACAACTTCCACCACCAACAGATGAGCAATCTACATTCGAAAAGATTTCAAAAATTGGGTTCTATTATTTGTTAATAAAGAAAATACATTTAGGGATTGGTTTCTTACTAGAAAACGAACGCTTCTTCACACGAATTCCTCGGTGTGATACCAAATTAAGCATGTTAAATAAACACAATCAAGAGTGGTATAAGGAGGTTCAACATAAAGTAGACAGTGAAGATTACATTCCTGCATCGCCTGGATTTCTTATGGGAATGCTCAATGCCGCTTCAACAACAATGGGATTAGTCGCAATAGGGGGAGTTGATGTACCCAATACTATAGTAAAGAGACTGAGATCTAGTGATGATTTCATGACAGTATTTGTAGCTGATTCTAACCTATCATTATGTACTTTGATTGGTTTGACATATAGTGTATACAGGTTATTTGGAATTAACCCTAGCAGGGAGAAAACTATTTTATTTCCAGAAGCATGTGGTGAATATACAAACTGGTATCAAGATGGTAGCTTTGAGGGGCAGTATGGAGTGGAAACAAGTTCTCTCAAACCCATGGGTAAAAATCCCCAAGATGATTTTAATTCCATATCATCAAATACCATACAATTGATGAGAACCCATGTCACCAATGTTGGATGTGAGGAATCCTAGCAAGGCGGACCACGCGAGTGGAAGTAAAAGAGAGTATTTAAATTAAACTTTTATAATATTGAAAGGCGCGTTTACAAGTTGAGTGCGCGATGACGACTGCCCCGCACCTACAGTTACACAATACAAATTGGTTCGGTAATAGGAACCCGTAGGAACATACTGTGTCCCTACACTAAGTAATACTTATATGATTGTGTCAAAGGTTTTTTTTTATTTAATCAGCCGGCCCAGATACGAAACAGCCTAGTTGCGATTTAACTAACATTTCAGCGGTCAATGATGACCGACTTAGTGAAATGCAAAGTTACATTTCACACGGACAGCTCACTAGTTAATAAGTATAGTAGTGTGTGTATAGTAAAATTAGTATTTAAGGTCATGAAACCTGACTCCTTGCAACACTCTATCTGTTACCTTAGGTCTCCTGGTAACAGATATCCTGTTGTATTTATATATTTATCTATTCACAATTTATGATAAGGTAGGGCTGTAGGAACTATAGGGACTTAGGTCGTAGGAATCTAGGGAACGTAGGGAATCTCTCAACCCCTTAAATTGTTCATATTCAGTTTGCCAGTGCCAGTAAAACAATAACACAGCTACTCACTAACACTTACATTTTACAGACAACAAATTTACATTTAACATTGACATTAGTCGGCAAGCTGTTCAAACGTTAAGTAATGATTCAATAAAAGAATTAAATATAATTTGTTGCAAGTAAAAATAATAATGCACTTATAAAGAATTTATTTTAATTTGATTGTTATATTTTTATATAGTACTTTTCTTTTGTATTTATTTACAGGTTTAATCGATTAGGATTTGTTGCTGACGATTAGTTAGATTAGTAAGTAATATTCGGAGTACGAGAAAATTTTCGAAGATAATGTTTTAGGTTTGTTTTCTTAAAAAACTAAGTTTCTGATTTATACAAGTGATTGCACAGAAAAAGTAATTTTTAGTGGTGTAAGTATTAATGTTTGTTTTTATTTTACAGTAACTTTGTACGGAGATTGATCGTTGATAAAGGTAACTCTAATTTTACCCTTTTGGTTTGACGTGAAATATAAATTATTATGTATATGGACTTATTTTTTCGGCAATACATCTTTCTTTAGATCCTAGCATTTTATTTCGTTTCGTTCCATCATATGGCGATCCTTTTAAAACTTACAATTATTTAAATAGCGTGAAACAATATTTACATGTAGCAGGTGGGAGTACGCCGCAAAATGTTATGTAATCATTGAGTAAATTAGAAGGTAGAGCAGCTCTAATTGTATCTATGATAGCGCATAACTGAAACAAAAGTTTTTTTTATAAAAAGTAAGTTATTTGATAAGTATAATAATAATATTACATTAGTTTATGAGGTCATGGAGGCTTACATTAATACTGCACAAAATGCATTACGAAATAGTGCTACGGAAAAAAAGGGGAAATAGTTTACCTTATCATGACGAAATTCGAGTCCAACCAATTGTAGTTTTAACGAAACGGTTACCAAAATTTTGCGATTAGAAGCGGAAGGAAGGATTGACAATATAAGACAAATGTTATTCCACTGCCTAAAGTAATTACTCAGAACAACTTCCTACAAAATTTTTTTTGGGGGAGCACACCAAATGGGGAATCCCGATACAACAAAGATCCATTATCAGGCAGCCGAGCCAGAATCAACAGCACCGGTATAACCGACGTAATCCTTTGGTGCCAAACCCAAACAACGTGTTTAGTAGGCCACAACATGGATACTTCAATAATAAACGGAGAAATAATGATCAACGAGCATTGTTGCCAGTTGAACCGCAGTATCGCACGCAAGATGTTAGTATAAGGACCGCTCCTCAACTTAAACCGGGTAAAGTAAATTTAGGTAGAGGTTTAGTGGCTGAAGAGATGTTCTACCACGAAAACAATATTAATTTAGGTATCTTGGATTACCAAAATGATTGAGGGTGTGATAGTGCTAGTGGTACAAGTGAAAGTGTTCAGGATTTTCACATGGATCCAGATCAAAGACAAAACAGATAAGAGTTTAATCACGTTAAATCTTATATACCATATTTCGAGATGGACAATCCAAAACTAAAAATATTAATCGATACTGGTAGTCATAGATCTTTTATCACTACTAATGTGCAACAAACTTATAGACGATTCAAAAGTACTTAATAATTAAGTTTATTTGAATAAAGCTTATTTGACTTGACTTGACTTTGACTTCAATGCTGCAGTTCTGGTGTCTGATCGACCATTTATAAAACTATTGTATAGTCCTCAACAGACCAAGGTTCTTGCATAGGGAGAGATTCCCATTGGTGATAGATGTGGCATATGCTGTGGCAAGTTACATGAGACCCAGCTTCAAGAATTACCGAAGAGCAGGTGGGGATTCAAGCCAGAGAATCCACAGTGAGGTGCTCCGATACATCAAAGCACTGGCAGAGCGCCAGGCAGATTTGATGTTGGCGACAACATTCTCGGGGCTGTCTGATCGATTGCTTACTGCCACTGAAAGAGGGCAGATATTTTACTCTCTTTCCAGATGATTGAGGCATATTCCAAAATTGATCTCACGAAGCAGTTAAACAAAAGAGTTAAAGTAGAGCATCGTTTGGAGTCCCTATCAATTCTTAGAATAAAACCCAACATCCGGAAGACTCTTTGAGGTTATAGTTTCAATATGTCTACTAAATAACAATTTAGCATCGAATAACTCACCTCAGATACACGATTTAAAGACTAAATGTCTAAAGTGGTCTGAACAATGTTGATTGTTTAATATTGCTTATTTGGTGTTTTTCTTTTTTAGTTTTTGTTTTTAATCCAACAAATATATGGAGGTAATTAGTTTGTTTTTCTTTTATTTTTCCGACACGTGGAAAGAAGTGAATTTCCGTTCAAGTATGATGTTGGCAACCCTTGTGTATTTCGCAAAATCAACAATTATTTACCAATAAAATTGGAAACAATTCTATCAATGCTTCGGAAGTGCATCGCGCCTTGTGACGTCTTAATAATCGACGTGAACTCTCACTCCTACGCTACACCTCAGTGCTCGTGCTTTTTTTTTCTGAGTGACTTCCACGTATTAGCACTATGTGAGTAATCATTATATTTTTCGTTGAAAGACTTCGTATTTTTTTTCAGATCTTACTTCGGTCTTCGGTCGAGTAGAGTCCATTTCTTTCTTGGCTGTGTGATTTTAAATTGAACGTCTATCTTTTTAAATCAAGATATAGCACCAAGAAATCGACTCACTCACCAATTTTTACTCGCTTTGTGTTATCCGTATATAATAGGTATTTTTTTTCAAGTCAGAATTTGACGATGTTTTCGCGATCCCTCCCACGAAGGCGAAGGCGCGAACCGGCGGCTGCTCGAAACTCAAGGTAAGTTAGTTATTTAGTTTAGAACTAGGTAGTCCATGTGCAAACGTAGGTAAGTGTTGGTTGCCGTAGCTAACGTCGGTCTGGGTTTGAATCCCAGTGTAGATGAAATTATGATTGGCTGATAGATAAGCATGATCATTTTCGTTCACTGGTCATCAGTTGTTAGATATTTATCTGGGATTTATTTACAAAGTTAATGAATTATGGTCCATAGTACGGTTTGTCTGTTTAGTTTTAATTATACAATAACTCTAACAAGTCTGAAATTATTCATCTTTTTTTCCAGAACCGACTCTGACGTTGAGACACAGCATTTTCGAGACCCTAACAGCAATCAGCAAAGCTATTACTACTACCAGCTAAACGGAAAGCGACGAGTCGGAATGCTTTTAAGTTATTTATTATGTATCATGATAGTTTTTATGTTAAAAAACGTGCATGTTTGTAATGATCATCGCTGTAACAAACTTATTTATTTTTATTTCAGAACCGCTTCTGCTGCGAAGAAGAAAAATATGAAGGAGCTGGACTTGTTCAGTTTGGGGTTCGACGACGAGAAGCCTGCAGTGAGCATCCCACGCCCGCATTTCAATCAGCTCCAGAGCAGCCTGTCGAGCAAGGTTGCAGACGGGTGTATAATCAAATCAGGCGCGTGCAGCACAACGGCCTGTACTACGCCGAAGTTCGCGTGTACCTGACTAAGGACGCGCTTGACACCCGCCCGGAGCTGCGCTATACTAAGGTTCTTGCGACCCTCAATCAAGCTGCAGCTGGACGAAGACCACCCCGAGCAGAAGCAGCTGCAACCTGCTGCAGAAGGCGTTCAAGAAACGCAAGACCGCGTTTTTCGTGGAAAGCAAGCCACTCTTTTACGCTAATAAGAAATAAATTTAAAATTATAAACAGGTATTTCTTTTAAGTTCTCAAGCCGTGTGAGGTGAAAGCTGAGTACCATACATATCAATTGAACCCCCATGTATGTTCCGCAATTTTTTGTAGTTATAATTTTTTTTTTCATTATTTTTATGATTTAACGACTGAACGGCTTTAAAAAAATATATCTTTTTTATTGGGTAAGCTTTTCTCGGTCGGCTTTAAAAAAAAATATCTTTTTTATATACACAAGATAAAAAATATCGATAGTTAAAAAAATGGTATCAAACAGAACAGAATGGAATCTTAAACTTTAAAAATAAATTGATTAAAGATTATTCAATATTTTCTGACTTTAAAAACTGCACGATAGACTAAGCTTCATAATACAAAAAAGGATGTACTTCATCGGGCATTGTTACCTGAAATCGGCCTCTGAAAGTAGTGAATCGTAAATGTTGTAATTATCATATTTTATGATTTGTTATTATTTTCGCATATTTTTGTCATTCCAAAGATTAATTATCCATTTAAGTTTAAGTTGAGCTCAGTTGATGGTAAAGAAAGTCATTTTATCACCACTACTATCCAATAATTACTATTAGTATGGTGCAATTAGACCCAGACCTTGGCATCCAAAGTAAAAGTATTATTCTAGCTCTAAATTGTTCAATACAATCCACTTATTGTTTGGTAAAAAGTTACACCATTTTCTGCGTCGGGTTTGGGGGGGGGGGGGGAGGAGAGTGAGGGAGAAGTTGGGTATTATCAGTTTTTCTTAAATATTTTGAAAACTTTGCGGTTTAGCGCAAAAGTGCCAAAAACAAAAATAATCTACATTGAATTGCAAAAATGGTCTACAGCATAATCTTGCTAAAGTGTACGGTTCCAGAGTTACCGAGAGCGTAAGCTACTGTTCGTTTTATTAATTTTTTTGAAAAATATGACATTATATATTACGAGGAAACTATTTTTTTTATACAGTATTGTGTTTTGTAAAACAAATTGCGATTTTAGTGGCCAGTGGTATGTTAGTGATAAGCCCTTGAAGAAATGACAACCTCACCACTTTTTGAGGGAAAAGAGGATACCAAAGACCTAGGACATATACACTCGACGTCAGAAAAATCGCACCTCTTCGAAAGTAAGTTTAGACTTGGCCACCTGCTATTTCTAGCTAACGTTTTATTGTGTAAATGTTGATATCTGTAGAAAGTACATTTAATGAGCTTTCAATTAATATTTCTTTGATTTAATTAACATAAAAGTTACCATAATTAAACGCTTAAAGCGTTATTGCTTGCGCCGCCATAAAAGGGAAATAAAAGGGGTAAATTCAGCAAATGCGGGTAAATTCGTTATCGAGATGATGGAGAAAACACACTTCAATACTTCATTAAAAAAATGGAATTCCCAAGATGGATACTATTGCCGATAAAGTTGCTCAAATATTGCAAAAACTTGAGGCAATGTAATGTTGCTCGAAAACTGAATATACGTATATCTAAAGATAAACCGCGACTTCAAAAAGCTCTTGTTTGTGGAGAAACAACACAAAATGCTGTTCCCGTAACAACCCAAAGTAAGAATACGAAAGTTCCAATTAAATATATTAAACATCCTCCGCAGGTACGTTCTCGTAAGAATCTTGATGATCCCCAGCCAGGCTCTTCGAGTCGACCAAATTAATAAGAATCCGGGAATCTTATCCGGAACTAAGGAAGGTCAAGCTGTAATATGGTAAATTACACTATCACGTACTTAAATTATGGAAAAACAACGTCTTCCCTAATCTTCAAGACATCCTTCCTTGTGGCACGTATCTTTAGATAGTGATTAGTATTTAAGATTTTTGTATCTCAGACAATATATGTTAATTCTACACAAGACATTGTTTGTTTCGGGTCTCCGTCCCATCGCCAATGCATGGCGACCGAGGCAGTGTCACTAGTCCGCGCCGCGAAATCGCAGGTAGTCCGCGAAGTCTACAAAACATCGGAAAAATAGTGCTGCACGGATCTACTAGTCAGAAGAAAATAAAAAGGAAAAACTGTAAGTTAAAAATTGCCATTACTATGGCAAACCCACAATTCAAAGATAACATTATAGTAAGTCAATCACCAACACAGTCAGCGGCAGCGTCAACTCTCTCTCCAACATTGGCCGTTGGGATTGAACTATCGTAAATCCTACTACCGGCCATCGTCGTAGTACTGGCAGGCTACGTAGTACTTCAATAGGAAGTTGAACGCCGAGCGGTTCGACGGGCAATTGGACCAGCGTAGAACGTGTAAGCCAGCACCATTTAATAGAACTATGCCGTCTGGAATTTGAGTGTGCGTGAGTGTTTTTTCTTTTCTAAAATGTGTTACACATGGCAAATCTGCCGGAACTCTTGAGTGAGTTTAAAGCTATTAGAAACTCTATTATTCAATTAAGTAAAGGCAAACGTTATTCCACTCAGGGACAGAATAAGCTTTTAAGGGCAAAATAAATTAAAAATAATGTGGAACAAATATCTTCAGAATTATAAAAAAAAAGGGATAGATGCTGTAGAATTACAAATAACAAAGGCAATCTCGTCAAAAATTGTATGCCTTTTTGAGAAAATCGAATTGCTTGTTAACTCCGATTATCCAAAAATAATAACAAACATGGCCCGTTTGTTATTATTTCTGGATAATCTGAGTGCGCGACTTTAAGACCGACTTAAAGTCGCGCTCACGCTCCTCCCAATAGTAGATTGCGACGAAACGCAAATTAACCAACTAATAGACGGAATAGAATACTACAGTAGTGCCCTTAAAAATGAGGATCAGCCTCTCTTAATTAATTTTGTACTTAAAAACCCGTCTTTCTAGCAATGCTAAAACAAAAATAATAAGTTCTGTGTCTGTGGCAGACTTAATTCGATTAAGTCGTATACAGCAATTTTAGGATGAATGCTACGATGTAGACAAGGAAACCGGACCATAGAAGTGTTCGGTAGCGAAATTGAAAGAATGACCAATGACTTGAGCACAGCTCCGGCTAAATGTGACGAATCGGCATATAATTTATTAAAGCCGATTAACGAAAAAATGGCTATCTAGCGTTTCGCTGACGGTCTGAACTGAACAATGCGCGTACAGTATAAGCATTATAGTCGCGTGTGTTTTAACAATTTTAAACTTCTTAATAATAATCCTCTTGAGCAATGTAGTATTTATCACCTGTAATGAGATTGAAGAAAAATCTTCATCAGTGATCATCGAGACCCACAATCCTATACTTAAGGGAGCCTTAATCGACGACTATGAGGATGATGCCTTGATCATCAAACTAACTCCTCCATCTCGCATGATTTCTGTTGCATGGGAAGCTCTTGATAGAGAACTGACTCCTCAGGCTGTACAGGATCAAATTAATAAGCAATAAGTGTCTAGGTCCGCAAGCACAGTTAGGCAGGCGATTACTATAGCCGGCCGTGAGCACTTTGGATGCGTTTTCGTACGAATTTTACTCGCGCGAATACAAAAACGATTCCGACCTTCCAATTGCTATGGGAGTGCCCAATACTTGGTGCGAGTTAGTCGTACGTAAACTTCCGACGTCCGAATACAATCCCAACATGTTGGGATTTGAAAACACGTTCATGCTTTAAAAAAGTTTAAAATAGATGTAGAAAAGTTTATTACTTAATTTATGAACACAAATGTTTCTGGGACCAGAGTGATTTAAGCTAGCATAATGCAGCCTCCACATTCGCGGCGTGAACACCCGTGAAAGGCGTGAAGCGCGAATTTCGGGCCCGTCCGTAACTCGAACGAAGTACGTGACTCGTAGCTACCACGAACTATTTTCGGATTCATGGGTTTAGTACGGACGCATAGACAAGTTACGTGAATGAATGATTGAAAGAGGTTTGTACGGTAATGACACTAATAATTAAAATTATTTGTATTTAAACAGTTTTGATTTATTATAATACAGTAATAATCATCGGAAGGCTGCCTATGTTATTAAAACTGCCAATTTTCAACAAAAACCTTTTGTTATTACACTTTAACGCGCCATGTCGCCCGGGCTGTTTACTCTGTGGCGAAGTGGCCCCCGACAGGTGATAAACCAACCTAATCGAGAAGGTCACGTTTCACTAATAACATTTTGATGTTATGGGGATATTTCTTGTTGTAGCATTACACACCTAAAGCTTTTGCTGATTTTGTTTATTTGCGTTTCTTGTGATTACATTTCTAAAGTGTTTCGCCGAAACTTTCGGAGTTATTTTTTGCTTTTGTTCAAATGAAGTTATACTTTCAAGTGTTTTCTACGACTCGCACCTCGCATCGAATTCAAGTGTTCTAAATCAATTAAGCGCAATAGTTAGTAATTTTTTTAAGTGATAAGTGTTTGCTATATTTCATTTAATAATGGTAAACTCAAATAAAAAGGGACATTTAACCATAGTTCTCCTTTGGATTTAGTGTGAATTGGTTCACTTCACTTTCATGTAAGTAAATTGACTTTATTATTCTTGTCTCTATTCCATGTTACTATCTTTTCTGTAACTTTAAACTTTGAGTTCTCTTAGAAACAAAACCCAAACTGATATAAAATTGACGATAATTCACTTATTTCTGGAATAAAATGTATATCCGAAACTCTTACGGTAGCACTTGAGTTCTCGTGAGAAGTGAGGTTAAACGCCCGAAAAACTGTATGTCAAAATCGAATTTTCGTGTCGGGTTCGAGCGATCATAGTAAGCTATCCGTAACAGCAAACGTCAAACTCCGGTCTCGTGCCGTTGACGGGCCCGTAGTATTTTCGTGGTAAGAAACAGCCCGAAATTACGGAGTTCGTTCGGGTTTCGTGTGTTCATTGTAGACCTCCTGTTCACGCCTTGTTCCCCGTTCGGTGTCGGTATTTTCGCCCGCTTCAAAGGGTTCGCGGTGCGCGAACCTCCCGTGAACGCAAGCGCATCCACACTCGCGCGTGAAAACAGTATCGCGCGAGACTCGGTGCCGCGAGGTTGTCAATTTATTTGCGGAGGTGCGTCAAAATGAGCGTCACTTGGACAAACGAGCAAGAACTTGAGCTAATTGAATGTTACCATGCCGAACCCATTTTATGGGATCCTAAACATAAAGATCATAAAAACAAAATGAAAGTACATGACGCATGGATGCGAATAAAGGAAATAATGAACATTGAAGTGACTGATTTAAAAAAAAAAAGATAACCTAATGTCCAGTTATAGGAATTATAGGAAAA
Organism: Agriphila tristella; assembly: GCA_928269145.1. Taxonomy (NCBI): domain Eukaryota; kingdom Metazoa; phylum Arthropoda; class Insecta; order Lepidoptera; family Crambidae; genus Agriphila; species Agriphila tristella. The sequence goes on along the minus strand of OV743448.1, from coordinate 9,859,492 downwards.
AGGTGAAGGATTCTTTTTTTTTTTTTTTTTATTTATTTATTTATCCAAATAACATTTCAATTATACTAACAATGGCTTTACGCTTATAAACCTACGAGGTTTGTCCAAGCGTTGCACATTCGACTCGGACGATAACATTAAAATAAGAACAATAACAATGCGTCGACAGGAGTCGGCCGCACGCACACATTAATAAATAAAATACAAATAAGTTGCAATATTGCGCATGAGTGAAATAGTTTCGTGTGCGTCCACCAGTTACCGAACGAACAGGTTTCTGGTTCACGCGATATAGGATGATCGGAGAAAACTGATTGAACATTAATTAAATAAAATTGTTGTTTATTACTTATGTTTTTTTATAGGTAAGTAATTTAATTTTATGGTAAGTAGTATGACTTTGTGTAACTTTATTTAAACGAATTATGTTGATTTAGAAACTACATATCTGAAACTAAATTATCTATAAAATATGTTTTTAATTTTTGCTTGCAATTTATTTCGTTCAAATTGTTTATAAAATTTTGGGGCATATCATTTGCTATGTTAGGGATTAAACAACACAATCGTCTGGGACCATAGTAATTGTTAGAATATGGTTTAATGATTATTTTTTGTGTCGCTTTACGCGTTTGTATTTTATGATTAGTTATAGGTAATTCTGGTATAGTATGTAGGTTTTCTTTTATTATGTCACATTTTAGTTTATCATTTATTGGAAGTATTTTGCAATATTTGAATAGTTCTTCATATTTATATTTATTTGTTACTTTTTTACCAGCTATAACTTTAAGTATTCTAAATTGTAGGTTGTAAATTTTGTCCGTGTATGTTTTAAAAGTTCTACCGTAACTAGTTAACCCATATGTATATATGGGAGCTACCATGGCATTGTATAGATTTATAAGGACATCATATGGTATTTTATATTTTAGAATATGAAATTTGGCTAGCATTACTCGCATTTTGGTACATACGGATTCTACATGTGGTCCCCAGTTGAACGTATCGTCTATGATTAACCCCAAGTATTTATGTTGAGGTACTTGTTCAATAGGTTCACAGGTACAATGTGTGTTATTTTTGTGCAAACAGTCATGACTATGTACTATTATTTTAGGTTTCTGATTAGCATAGATGTAGGGTGAATGAATTCAAAATTCAAAAATTCAAAATTATTTATTTGTGTCTAAAAATTTTAACAAAAATCAGATTAACGTTAATAACCACATTAGTCATAGACTGTGTCGCAGCTATTAGCGCCCGCCTCGAACTTAAAGAATTCTAACAGTTAAACACAAAATAAATTTACTGAATCTAAAAGGTTACTATTATATAAAAGAAAATTAGTGTGTGTGTGTGATTGTGTGTGTATGTGTGTGTGTGTGTGTGTGTGTGTGTGTGTGTGTGTGTAAAGTGTGTTGAATGTCATTCGTAGTTGTTAACAAGAGACTCGATATCTTCATATTTTAGGCTAAAAAGCCACTCATACAAAAGTTTCTTACACTCGCGTTGAGATACGTTGTAAATATGCAATTTATAGTTAATTTTATTATATAAGATTGGGCTAAGGTATAAATAATGTCGTCCCGCCAGCTTGGTAGAACAGCTCTCCACTTTAAAGATTCTATTAGACATTCTAGTATTTAAAGCCAACTCACGATCGAAGGTACAAAACTTGTGTTTACGTAGGATAACATGTAAAACGAAAAGCTTACGCACAGAAAGAACCTTCCATAACTCATAAAGCTGTTCAGTTGGATACCAGATGGGTTTGAATGCCATTACTTTCAGAACCGCTCGCTGAGCCCGTTCCACGACGATGAGATTGGTTTTTGTCGTGGAGCCCCATACAGTGATACAATAACTCAGTATCGATTGAGCTAAAGTAATGTAGGCCATCTTCAAGGTGCCTTCATCAGCACTACCTCGCAGTTTACGAAACACAAAAATCAGTTTTCTGATACGAGAAGATACTGACTGGACATGCTCATGCCAGGACATAACACTGTCGACAACAACACCCAAATATTTCACATGGTTTACACGTTGGATCTTAAAACAGTTGCAAATAGTACATTGGGGATTGCCCATAGTGGGACAAGACGTCTCATGCACAGATATATGAAATGTGCTGTCAGGTTGGGAATTAAGTCTAGGAGCGAAAGTCACGAAGCAAGTCTTTGTAAGGTTAAGAAGGAGGTGATTATTCGAGAGCCAAGCAATGACTGTTTTTAAAGCATGTTCAGCATGTGCACGAGCCTCTTCCCAATCCTGCCCATGGACAAGAAGCGCTGTGTCGTCAGCGTATGTCAGAATTTTACAATTGGGTAATGACAATTGACACAGCCCATTGATAAAAACAAGAAACAGTGTAGGCCCGAGCACACTACCTTGGGGAACCCCCGATGTGACAGGTCTCTCGTCACTTGTAATACCATTAATTGTAACACTTTGACTTCTGCCGCAGAGGTAACTTTTAAACAAATTGAGCGCCAAGCCGCGGATCCCCAAGTGTTCAAGTTTGCATAGTAAGATTGGAACGGACACAGTGTCAAAAGCCTTCGAAATGTCCAAAAACAGGCACAAAGACTTTACTTTTTTGTTGAGGTTTTTAACTATAGACCCAGTTAGTTCGAGAACAGCATCCTCTGTTGATTTTCCTACTCTAAAGCCAAATTGGTTTGCTGAAATAATTTTTTTTGGTATCAAGAAAGCTAATCAATCTTTTGTTTATTAATTTTTCCAAAATTTTAGAGAAGATAGAAAGTACAGAAATGGGCCTATAGTTTGAGACACTGTCCCGCTCACCATTCTTAAAAACAGGGTGTACAACTGCTTTTTTAAAAACACTTGGAAATACTCCGGTTGTAAGACAGAGATTGAAAACATGGTTTAATATTGGGAGCATGACAGGCCTAGTGGCCTTTAAGAGAGATGTAGGAATACCATCCCATCCAACAGCACTATTTAATTTGAGACCCATGATTATCGAATCTATTTCCGATTCATCAGTTGCGAATAAACCCATAGAATCCTGGGAAGATATCTCAGAATTACAATCAGGCTGATATGAGGAAAGGTTAGCTGGCCTATCACCAACACCGATAAAAAACTTATTCACAGCATCAACCGAAATTTGCGGATCACCAGCCAAGGATAAGAGAGCATCGGAGGTGTTCTTTTGTTTTAAGTTAGTAATTGTTCTAATTACTTTCCAGGTTCCCCTAACACTGTTTTTATTTTTGTCGAACTGTGAGCGATCATACTCACGTCTAATTCTTTTCAATAAATTGTTGCAGAAATTTTTATAGCGTTTGTATGACACAGCAATAATATTGTTGGTAGGATCTTGCCTAGACTTGCGAAATAGCTTGTCTCTGTGTCGGATACAGCGAAGTAAGCCTGGTGTAATCCACGGCTTGACAATATGTTTTCTAGATGGAATAGTAACTAGATGAGAGTTGGTTTGAACTGTATTCGATACTATATTGACCAACAATTTAGCAGCATTCTCAGCATCGGATTCCTGTAAAACCGATGAGAAATTTGTATTTTCAATGTCCCTAATACAGGCTGCAATATCAAGACGGTTTATTATGCGATTTCGGTTTTTATTGTTGACGTCACAATTGTATCCAACGAAAAACACTACTGGTGCGTGGTCAGTAAAAAGGGAATCAAGTACCAAAGCGACAGCCGTTCCATCAGTTTTAAGTATCACATGGTCTAAGCAATTATGGTTTCGTGTGGGTAAGTAATGACCAGGCAACATAGCGTGAGACGCCAGCATATTAAGGTATTTTTCGGCATCACTATCATTATTTTCGGGAGTGATATGTATATTTATATCCCCAATCAGTGCAACTGTTTTAAAGGACTGAAGTGAAGGTAAAAAACGGTCAAGGGAATCTAAAAATGTATTTTTGTTTGTGTACGATGGTGAGCGATACACGGCAATAATGGCAATTTCTTTAGATACTTTTATGACCAGGCAGTTTGACTCGTCCAGTTGATGCTCCTCAACAGATGCGTTAATGCTGCTTTTCAGATACACGACAACCCCATCGTATGTGTATGAGTTTTGTTTTTTGCGCGTTTAAAACTAAACCCATGTCATGCGACCATTTGGTAAGTAGCGTTATATCGTGTTGAAGTGTTTGCTGAGCAGTTTGTAAATTGCGATCAGCTGCTATGAGACAAGTGTCATCAGCGAATTGATACACTGTACTTTTTTTTATTAAATTGTTTAGATCATTGACGTAAGCCAGGTAGTGCAAAGGTCCTAACACTGAACCTTGAGCTGTTCCTTCGGTACTTAGCTTACTATCACTGAGGCTGCCTGCGACTTTGACCATGTATCGACGATGCTCTAAATAACTTTTGCTCCATTTCAACAAAGGTCCTCTAATTCCTGTACTCTCTAGTTTTTCTATTAGTGTAGTGTGTTTTAAAGTGTCAAAAGCCTTACTAAAGTCTATAAAAGCCACCAATACATGTTTCTTATCGTTAAGATGTGTATTTACGTCCTCAGTAAACCTCGAAAGTAATAGTGTAGTACTTTTTTGCGGTTGAAATCCGTATTGGTTTGACGAAAGAATGCTATTATCCCTGTAGAATTTTTGAATTTGATCACTAATGAATTTTTCTATTACTTTGTCTAGTGTAGGTAGAATAG